>JAHHFK020004889.1:0-600000 GCA_024533555.2 Aedes koreicus | reverse complement strand
CCATGGCCTTTTTACCGTAATGGCAAGATGCCAAATCCGGCCAAAACAGTACGGAACAACCTTGTTTCTTCAGGAAAGGCAGCAGACGTTTATTCAAACACTCTTTCACGTAAATTTCTTGGTTGACAGTCCCGGAAGCTATGAAAATGCTGCTTTTCAAGCCACAGGTACAGATGGCTTGCCAAACCAGATATTTCTTTGCGAACTTTGACAGTTTCGTGTGCTTGAAAATATCTGCTACCTTTCCCCTTCCTTTTGCCGTATAAAACTCCTGTCCCGGAAGCTGCTTGTAGTCGGCTTTGACGTAGGTTTCGTCGTCCATTACCACGCAGTCAAACTTCGTCAGCATCGTCGTGTACAGCCTCCGGGATCGCGCTTTGGCCGTCGTATTTTGTTTATCATCGCGATTTGGAGTCACTACCTTCTTGTAAGTCGATAGTCCGGCTCGTTTTTTGGCTCGATGCACGGTTGTAGACGATACACCCAGCTTATTTGCGGCATCTCGGAGAGATAGGTTAGGGTTTCGCTTGAAACTACCGGCAACTCTCTTTGTCGTCTCAGCGGCTTCCGGTTTTCGATTTCCCCCCGATCCAGACTTCCTGGCTGTCGACAAACGTTCCCCAAACACTTTAATTACATTTGTAACGGTTGATTTGGCAACTTTTAGCGATTTTGCCAACTTTGCGTGCGAGTAGCTCGGATTTTCGCGATGCGCGAGCAAAATTTTGATACGCTGCTCTTCTTGCTTGGACGGCATTTTGACAACTGAAGAGTGAATTCCAAAATCAAAATAGGAGCAACATTCTACACACACACACCTTCAAAATGAGGGGTGTTCAGGTTTTTTAAATGCAAAATTGAAAGAAATACGTCAAGTTGATATTGACCAAATTTTGACCGTTTCGCCCTTTAGCCCAGTTAGCGAGCGCCCAGTTTAAAAGCAGCACAGTTAAAAAACACCCAGTTAGCGAACAGTTGCTGTACTTCTATTCAATTTCACAACATGCCGTGCTCTTGCATCAATACTTTCTCTTCACATCTTTGGTTCTAGCAGAAACTGCTGTTCACTACTGGGATCCCATGGTGTTGAGAAGATATTTCCAATTTTCAAAAACATTATAATTTAATTGGCACACTGTACGCAATAAAAACATAATTAATTAGTAGTGAACAAATTGCTGTCAACTCCTAGGATTGCATGTTGATAAGAAGGATATTTCCAATTTCAAACATTCACTGAAAATTTATTTTCGTTAAACAGCTTTCACTGGTTTCGTAAACATGGATTTTGTACATAAAACAAATGTCTCGTATATTGTATGAAACATTCATATTGCTTTTTATCTGGTGACATGCTATCATTACACCTTTTTGTATAATGCACGAAATTAATTTCGTGAAGACCAACCAATCACTGTTTCTCTTTTGCGTACTCATGCAAGATGATATTGCTGCTGGAATGGGCGGGAATAATTTATTTATCTCTAAATAAACATTAGCCGAGGCGGCGCCCCCTGATGTGGCCGAGGTGTGACATCTGCTAGCATGTCAAAATATCATGCCGACGTTTGCCTCACCCTACACTACTTTGACTCGATGTTTTGACATGTTATGTGATGCCACACCTCCGCCACATCAGTGGGCGCCCGGCCTTAAAGCGCTGTTGAGAGTTACAGCTTCATACTCACTAATCAAGTATCTTCTTAGCAGTCAATATGGCGTAGTGAGGTCAACCACGGATTCAGTATCAGCGCATTCCAAACCCACCCACCCACAACACAAAAAAAAAAAAAAAAAATAAACATATTACTTTTTTTTTTTTTTTTATCATCCTCTCCCAAAAAAAACTTCTTCCATCCATCAAACACCAACAAAAAAGTTTTTTTTTATTTTTTAATAAAAAATTATTCGTTCTTTTTTTTTTTTTCTTCCAACAAAGCATGATTCTTCCTTTTTCAACAAATGCTTCGTGCTTTTGGCAGTTGCACGTGTGCCATTAATTACGAAGGTAGCTTCATAAATAGTACAAATCAGTTTCGTTGCAGAAAACAACGAATACATTTGTTAGAAGTATAAACTAAACTTAATTTTCAGTGTTGTCATTTGGCAGCATAATTAATCATCAATTAAAAGAAAGATTTGAGCAATAAAAAATAAAAAAAGTGCCACTAAATAATTATGGCCTGTGCCAACAAATAATGTGTGATCAGCATTAAAAATTTAGGAATGAGCAATTAGATGAGAAATGATCTTTGGATAATCTAATTGTGGCCGGTAAATCTGTCAAATAAAGCAACAGCTATTAGTAAATGTGCAAATAAATATGGCTTTATTTCCGCCAAATGATATAATTTGAGCACTAAACTACTCGCATGTGTCTTGGAATTTTTATTTGATTTTCCCATAAAAATAGTAAAATGAGCAATAAATAACTGAATAACCACAATAAAAAAAACTCAAATGTCCTAGGTAGTAGATACAGTTACCCATCTTTAAATTCAAAAATAAATTGATATCGTGAAAACTTTCCCATGAAATATTCAACAACACCATTTGAAAACTAAATGGGTTCCAGAGAGCAGAAAATAAATCCAGGCAAAAAATTGGGAATGAGCCATAAAAACTTGTGATGTGTTTTAGGACAAATAAAAAAAATCATATGGAAGAGGTAAAATGAGCAATGAATATTCAATAATGCGCAAAAGACAATGATATTTTTGCAAATGGACTTATGAACGTACACATTCCAAATAAGAGTTGTTGAGCTTCTACAATTGATATTTTTATCAAATGATATGTTGAGTTTACCAATAACCATAAGACTGTCACTTGAATGGAAAAAATATTGTCGGTAAGGATGATCATTTAATGTGGTCACTACTTATAAATACGGTTGATAAATGTATCCATGCCAAGGGAAAGTACAAAAATCAACCTGTAATAATTTTGAAATGGTCATCAAACCATTATCAATGTTCAGGCGCACAAATCAAAACAGCAATCGGAAATAAAAAATATGAGCAATTTTATAATATAAAGCAGCTCTTAGAAAAAGACTACTCATTTGAATGGCTTACATTTTTCAAAGCAGATTGGTAACAACGCCAGTAAATTCTCACCAAATTCGCGGTGAAACATCAAGCAATTTTCTAACCAATCAAAGCAAAGGAGCATTTCTAAATTCAAAATTTGCAATGAACTTTTGCAAAAATAACAAATAACTGGCAAATGATTAGATCAAATCGCCCAGATAAAAATAAAAATAGAATTGAAAAATCAAACTAATTGTATATCGTAGTCTATGACAAGTCGGACAGTCTGTAAATGAGGACATATCAATTTTAATTAGTTTGTAGGTTATTTTTCCAACATTTAACGATTTCACAGTTGCGGTGCATTACAAACGTTGTAAGGAGTCTCTATGAACTTAAAAAAGTTATCATAACTGGCGTTCTGTTAAGGTGAAGGAACATAAATGTTAGGAAGATAAAGCCGCTCCAACGAAAAACGTAATCTTTGCGTCAACTTGATCCGGGGTCATTAGAATAAGATTCAATGCTGATCCTTGGAAATTGGATGATAAATTGGAATAAGATGTTTTTCGAATACTCTTAAATGTGTGATAAACTGAAGCTATCTGACTTTGAAAAAGCAAACAATCTTGTTATTTTGGTTGAACCTCTTAACGGAATCCCCTACACTCTTTTTGGTAGCCATTGGTAATCCCTTGAACTGTGTGGAATCGCGGTGTGGTGGATGAGTAGATCAATTACAAGGACGTTTGAATGACGAATTATGTTCGTCAACAATAAGAATTTACTGGCGTTGTTACCAATCTGCTTTGACAAATTTTAGCCATTTAAATGAGTAGTCTTTTTCTAAGTGCTGCTTTATATTATAAAATTGATCATATTTTTTTATTTCCGATTGCTGTTTTGATTTGTGCGCCTGAACATTGATAATGGTTTGATGACTATTTCGAAATTATCACAGGTTGGTTTTTGTACTTTTCCTTGGCATGGATACATTTATCAACCGTATTTATAAGTAGTGACCATATTAAATGATCTTCTTTACCAACAATATTTTTTCCATTCAAGCGACAGTCTTATGGTTATTGGTAAACTCAACATATCATTTGATAAAAATATCAATTGTAGAAGCTCAACAACTCTTATTTGGAATGTATACGTTCATTAGTCCATTTGCAAAAATATCATTGTCTTTTGCGCATTATTGAATATTCATTGCTCATTTTACCTCTTCCATATGATTTTTTTTATTTGTCCTAAAACACATCACAAGTTTTTATGGCTCATTCCCAATTTTTTGCCTGGATTTATTTTCTGCTCTCTGGAACCCATTTAGTTTTCAAATGGTGTTGTTGAATATTTCATGGGAAAGTTTTCACGATATCAATTTATTTTTGAATTTAAAGATGGGTAACTGTATCTACTACCTAGGACATTTGAGTTTTTTTTATTGTGGTTATTCAGTTATTTATTGCTCATTTTACTATTTTTATGGGAAAATCAAATAAAAATTCCAAGACACATGCGAGTAGTTTAGTGCTCAAATTATATCATTTGGCGGAAATAAAGCCATATTTATTTGCACATATACTAATAACTGTTGCTTTTTTTGACAGATTTACCGGCCACAATTAGATTATCCAAAGATCATTTCTCATCTATTATTGCTCATTCCTAAATTTTTAATGCTGATCACACATTATTTGTTGGCACAGGCCTTAGTGGCACTTCTATCCTTTTTTGGTGCTTTTTCTGAATTACTAAGTGCAGGTAAATATTTTAGTCGTTGTCATTTGTTGTTTGTTTACCGCGCACGATGAAGGAGTACCGCGACGTCGTAGAAAAGTTGTTTGCGAGAGGTGAGCGACCCGGCGACATATCCCGGCGGTAGACAAGGTGAAGCGGAATTTCATCTATACCCCCATCCGTCGGTACTGGGAGACGGGCTCGGCTAAGGACCGTGCGAGATCCGGGTGGCCATGATCGGCGAGGATGCCAGCACCTATCAAGGTGATGAGGAAGCGGGTTCGTCGAAAAATGAACCGCTCGATCCGGAAGACCGCTAATGACCAGGATGTGTCGATCGGGACTGTCCACACCATCATGACGAAGGACCTGGGATACAAGCCGTACTAAAAACGCAAGGTTCACAGGGTAACGGAGGCTACAACAAAGAACTTTCGCGACACGCAGGTCAGGAGTTCGTGTTTTCTGATGAGAAACTCTTTGTCTTACAACAGCCGCACTATGTCCAAAATGATCGGCAGTGGCCGCCGACGTTGGCTAGCATCTCCCCGTCCCACATGAACATATAGCGCCACGTCGGTAATGGTTTGGGGGGGTGTATCCAGGCGTGGGAAACTCCCACTGGTGTTCAGCAAGAAAAACATTCCCAGCAAATAAGTGGTAAAGGATGCCAATAAACATTGCTTCAATAAAAATAGACTCAGAAAAGAACATCTTGTATTTTCATTTTTTAACACATTTTTGAACTGTATTCGAACTTATTGAACACCCTACACAACCCCAAAATTTCATTAGTGCCAATCAGATTTTGTATACAAGGACTTTATCATCAATTTTTTCGGAAGCCTTATATAAGCCCTTCAAACTGAATATTCCAGCTAATAGAGGAAACGTCCCTTTTGCTAAAATAGTTGTTATTTGTATGTGTGAACTTTTGTTCGAGAGACTTTTGACTACCGAAACCATTGTTTACAAAACCATATTCTCCTTTTTGAAAGGTTGGAAATTATTTCTAAAATGTAATCGTATCCAAAAATAATGTATGTGTCTAATTTTATACAAACACAACAGCCTAACGTGTTGTGTTTGTATAAAATTAGACACATACATTATTTTTGGATATTTGGCATATGGAGACACTGGAATTATTCTCTTGTAGTTTCTGCTCTGTTTTATTTATAAGCGAGACTACAGATTCGCCCGTGGCGTGTTCCCCGGAGTGTGCTGCCATTGGCGGTTATCGAAAGACGCGCGTCAATATGGATTCATTTCGTAAACATTTGGAACAAAAAGATTCCTTCATCGAACAGAAACATTTTTTCCTCCATCCCCATCGTCGTGTCACACCAGTGAGAAGCAACATCACCCGTACGGTCTCAGAAAGCTGGTGGTGATGGCCCATCACTGATGGGTTCTAGGCGTAGTTTAAATTTGTGTGTGTTTTTTTCAACAATGTTATTCATTGTCCTGTAACTGCATATCTGTCCCACAATGGCGTCTTTTGAGAGAACTGAAAGATTCGTTATAATATTTGGTCATCTATAGAGAAAAAACATAAACTTTCTGTGCTAATCCTTGATTACTAGGTTAAGTTCTTTACGTAGCAATTTTCATTTACGAAGTAGACAAATTAACAATGCGAAAAAGAAGCAGAGAATAGAGAAGAACTTTCAAACAAATAAATAAAAAAAGCATAACAGCTTAATTAAGTTAGAATTCACATTTATTCGGGATAGTTTTCACTTAAGGTATGTGTGTAGAGTGGTGAGAGATAGAACAAAAGGGTTCATTGTACTTGAGCACTTATTCATTCCATTCATCGGTGGTGGCACTTAACTATGAGAAACGTATTGTCACGTGTAACGGGTGACTTGCCGCGATCTTCACTACTAACCATATAAAAAACCCTTTCCTTTAAACACAGAATCTTTAATAAATTTTCAGGAACAGCCAAACATAAAAGGAACGCCTCTTCAAAAGCCGCGTACGTTGGCTTCTTCATGACTCAGCATCAGTGGTGATGACAGCAGCAAACAAATTTTTAATTGAAAGATTGGTATTACTGCACTGAAAGTTAATTTTAGTTTATATTATGAAATCGAAGGTAGAACTAACGAATCTGTTTGTTGTTTTCAGCAACGAAACTGATTTGTTATTTTTAAGAAGATACATTCGTAATTAATGCCAAACGCGCAACTGTCAAAAGCCCGAAGCATTTGTTGACACAGAAACAACATTCGTGCATTGTACAAAAACAATACAAAGAGCTTCGAATATTTTGTTACCAATTTAAAAGAAACGTCTCTCTGATAGTTGACTTCATGACTGAGAGATCTACTTTATCGACTCGAAATGTAATGGACAAAAAAACACAACCACGTGGAGTTGTCCAGCGTATTTTTTTTAATGTTTCTGACATGGGATTCGATCCTGTATTTTTGTAAAGAGCTGATACTGCATCCTCGGTTGATCTCACTATGCCATTGTTGACCACTCCGTGGTTCGTGGGTTGGGAAAACGAACGATAGTCCAAACGGTTCCAAAATATGTACTTTCTTCACATATTAAATGCGCTCCGCACTCCAGAAGAAAAACTAGCACAATTTATTGCAGAGGAAAATGGGTACACTCCGTTTATTGAAACACGCGTCGATGCGAATAAAACTCTTTATTGCATGACGATCTGTTGGCTACTAACTGCCGGTTGTTGTTTATTAAACTGTTCTTTGCCCTGTACTGTGTTGTTTCGCTACCTATATTCATGCCTATTTATTGTCCATGTACTTCGATTTCGGTTGTGTTATCTGTATTATCAATTATCGGTGCGTTATCAGTGTGCTAGTGTAGTGTTTTGGGATGTTCATGTTGTTACAAATCGTGTGCGTATAACAGTTATAATTTTAATTCATTTGTCCTAGATTTCAGTTTTAACTATGTAGTTTTGTAATTCAAGTATCGTGTAATATCTTATAAACTAGCAACATTACCGGCCCCCTTGAACTGGCTTCAATAAATTTAGTTTTTAATTCAAATCTTCATCAAACACTTATGCTAAGAATACGAAATCGCTGACAGCCCGGATGCTCTCGTTGCTCGTCGATCTATCTCGTCTATGGGCAGTGGACAGATGCGATTTACTGCCCGCTTATACACACCAGTCGCCGTCTTCACCGTCACTACTCGCACGACTCCGTCCGAGCCGGGATGCAAGCCGATGATCCTCGCCAATGGCCAACAAAGCGGTGGCAGGTTGTCCTCTCGTAGCACGACGATACCTCCGATTTGTATGGGGCTGATCGGCAGGCTTTTCGTTGAAACCTGCAGCTGCGTGAGATACTGCTTGCTCCATCGTCGCCAATATCGCTGGAACATTTGCTGGGTCCGCTGGTAGTGGTCAAGGCGGTTTGAGGGAATTGAGATTAGACTGGGGTCGGGGAGGGCTTTCATGGCTGAGCCAATCAAAAAATGCGCGGGGGTCAGCGCTTCGAATTCAGTGGGGTCATCTGACAGGGGGGATAAAGGTCGTGAGTTCAAAGTGGCGGTGATCTGAACTAAAAGCGTCGTGAAATCGTCGTGGCTCAACTGTTGAAGCCCGATCTCTTTCTTCAGCGCAGTTTTCACGGAGCGTACTGCGGCCTCCCATAATCCACCAAAATTAGGAGCGCGTGGCGGAATAAACTTCCATTCAATTCCTTGCTGAGAAAGTTCGTTGGTAATGGCGGTACAGCTGGTTTGGTTGTTCAGGAGTTCGTACAGTGCCTTTAATTCGTTGCGGGCCCCAGAAAAATTTGTGGCATTGTCCGAATGTATTTCGGCAGGTAATCCGCGGTAGCCGATGAACCTTCGCAAAATAGAGAGGAAACTAGCGGTTGACAAGTCGCTAGCCAACTCTAGATGCATCGCTTTTGTCGAAAAACAGACAAATACTGCAATATACACCTTCGTTGGAGCTGCATTTCGGCGTGACGACTTCAAGTAGAACGGCCCACAATAATCTACGCCAGTTATCAGAAAAGGTCGTCCTGGGCGCACGCGACCTGCAGGTAACTGTCCCATGGGCTGCAGAATAGGCGTTGGATTGGTGCGAAAACAGCGAATGCATTTTCGAAGCACGGCGGTGACTACACGCTTACCATGTATGGGCCAAAATTCCTGTCGTATTTCGGACAACGTGAGTTGGAGGCCACTGTGGAAGTTTTGGTAGTGGAAGAACTGTATTATAAGATCCGTAAATGGATGACGTCTCGGCAAAACAGCAGGATGCTTAACCGTATAGCCTTCGTTTGAGAAGCGTAGCCGTCCGCCAACCCTGAGGACTCCGTTGTTATCGAGGAATGGGAACAGTCTCCTGAGACTAGATTTGCGGTCGACTCGTTGATGTTGTTGCAGTGTTTTGATTTCATCTGGAAATTGTTCAGCCTGTGCGATTCGTGTCAGCGCCATCTTCGCGGATTGTATCTCCTCAGCAGTCAGACTTAATGAACTTTTTCTGCCGTCCGGGTTGCGGCAGTTATGTGCAAAGCGAAGACAGTAAGCGACGATTCGAAGTAAAGGCGGCAACGATGAACGCAAGCTGAACAGCTCGTTGGGTGGTTCGGCGACTGTTACCTTGTGAACAGCCTTACGAATTTCCAATTGCTCTTCGGGAATGCTGTAGTCACCAGTAGAGTTAGGCCACGTATCTTCGCTATGTCGTAGCCATGGAGGGCCTTGCTTCCACAGATGGCTTTGTAGAAAATCCTCGATGGTCATTCCACGCGATACCAAATCAGCCGGATTCTCTTTCCCCGCTACATGCTGCCAAGAATGCGCGTATGTGGTGGTTTGAATAGCTGAAACTCTGTTGGCCACGAACGTTTGCAGTGTGTTTGGCGGAGTTCGCAGCCAGTGTAGTACGATCGTACTGTCGGACCAGAAAACCGAACGTACGTTTTCCAAGGAGAGTGCCTTAGCAACCTTCGAGTGTATTAGTGCAGCTTCCTTAGCGGCGCAGAGTTCAAGTCGGGGTAATGTCAGTCTTTTGAGCGGAGCTACGCGGGATTTAGAAGCGAGTAGCTCGATCCGAACGTTTCCAGCTTCATCCGTCGTCCGCACGTACAAGCACGCACCGTAGGCCAGGGTAGAAGCGTCAGCAAAGCAGTGGAACTGAATATCTACCCAATTGGAAACGAAAGCAAATCGACTAATCCGCAACTCCAAAATTTTGCCCAACTGTGTGTGGAACGCCTTCCATTTCTTTGCAATGTCGTCTGGAACAGGTGTATCCCATCCTGAGTTGAGCAGAGCGAGCTCCTGCATAATCATTTTTGCCACAACAATCACTGGAGATATCAATCCCAGCGGATCAAATAGTTTGGCTATAGACGACAGGATGTTTCTTCTCGTCCATACTTGCTCGCTTTCTGTGATTTCATCGTAAAATCGTAATTGGTCCGTCCCGGGTTCCCATGTAATTCCCAAGGTTTTCACCTTTTCCTCGGGACTTATATCGAATGTCACTGACAGATTTGTTCCAAGTTGTTCGGCCGGGATGCCAGAGAGAACTTCTGGCCGATTGGAACACCATTTACGTAAAGTAAAACCACCCTTCTTCATCAACGTGTCAAGCTCCTTTCTAAGCCGGATGACTTCGTCCACGCTGGATGCTCCACCGATGTAGTCATCCACGTAAAAATCCTTTACTACAGCGTTAGCAGCTTCCGGGTATTCCAGTCCTTCATCTGCTGCGAGTTGATGTAGAGCACGGATGGCTAAGAATGAAGAAGGGGTCAATCCGTATGTTACCGTTAATAATTCAAAAACCCGTATAGGTTCATCCGGAGAAAACCGGAAGAAGATTCGTTGCAATCCGGTGTCATCAGTGTGTACCCACGCCTGTCGGTACATCTTCTCTGTATCGGCAACAAGTGCAACTTCGTGTTTCCGAAACCGTAGAAGCAGATTGAGAAGCTCGTCTTGTATTATCGGGCCCTTTAGGAGTGCGTCGTTTAATGAATAACCGCTATCAGTACTGGCTGAACCATCAAAAACGACACGCACCTTAGTCGTCGTGCTCGATTCTTTAAGTACAGCATGATGAGGCAAGTAACACACCTTCTTTGCGCTTGCTGTTGCTGCTGCTGTCTCATTTTGAAGCTCCTCCTCGCGAACCTCTCGCATGTGTCCAAGGTCCAAATAATCTTGCATAAACGCATTGTACTGCACACGCATCTCCGGATTCCGCTCTAATTGTTTTTCCAATCTTCTAAATCGCGTTAGTGCCATCGATTGAGAGTCACCCAGCATCTGCTCGAAATTCACGTGCTTCGGTAAACGTACGACGTACCGACCTTCCTCTGTACGGCTGAATGTTTTTAGGAAATGATCTTCGCTGTCCTGTTCCTCCTTCGACCAAGCCGCTCGATTTTCGTTACTCTCGATCTCCCAAAATTTCTGCAACTGTAGTTCCAAATTTTCCGGTGCTGCCGCTAAACAACAGCTAACTGCCTTACTCTGCGCTTCCGAAACTTTCCCTGTGACGATCCAACCGAATACTGAGTTGATCAGCGCTGGCAGCTCTGGCCCCAATGTGATCCGTTTCATCTCTCTCTCGAACAAAAACCGATAGAAGTGTTCTGCTCCAATCAAAAGATCGATCCGATTGCTGATATTGAAGTTCGGATCAGCCAATTGAATTTCCTTCGGAATCTTCCAGTGTGCTACCGGTATTTGCACCGTCGGCAGCTCTGACGCTACCTTCTGTAGAACCAGAAATTCCATCCCCAGTGAAAAGTCATGGACCCTTGAGCTTACTGTAGTGCTAACCATGAATCTCGCTCGTGTTTCCGAGTGACCGATCCCGTTAATCGGTACGTTTATAGTGCGTCGCTTTAGGCTGAGCATCTGACACAACCGCTCGCTCATTATGTTCGCTTGCGATCCGTTGTCGAGCAATGCTCGCGCTAACTGTTTCCCTCCGTGCTGATCCCGTATGACCAGCACAACCGTAGACAGGAGTACGCTTGAGATTTTTCTGCCCTTGGTCCCTACGTTGTATGATCCGACCGCGCCTTCATCGCCGTTTTCCTCTTCATCTCCTTCTTCAGAATCCTCCTCGTTGGTCGCTAGGTTTGCGGCTACCGTCTTCTCCTTCCGTTTGTGCCCTGGTTTGCCTACCGGTTGATCACTGCTCCCGGCGCCGCTACTGCTTGGTGGAAATCCTGGATGTATTAGCGAATTATGCTTCTTCCCGCAATCACGACAGCTGAACTTCGAATTACAATCGCGTACCCAATGCCCAGACTTGAGACAATTGCTGCACAAGCGCTTGCTGTTCACGAATTGCAACTTTTCCTTCAGGGTCATATTCGTGAATTTACCACACCGTCCCAAGAAATGCGAATCTCCACAGCAGCCGCAGGCTGAACTACTCCTATCACCATCGGTAGCGGAATGGACGACCACCTTTTGGCGCCTAACTTCCATCTTCTGTGAACTTCCTTTTAGCTCAACGTTCGATGATACAGCCTCCAACACCCTTGTCCGCTTTTCCAGAAAATTCACCAGAACCGTGAAAGTTGGGTCCTTTGTCGATGCTGCGTGGTCCTCCCATAATTGAAGCGTCTTTACGTCCAGTTTGGAGCACATCCAGTGCACTATCATTGCACCCCAATGTTCCGTTTTCTCCCCCAACTGCTTCAAGATTTTCAACCGCTGGTCAAACTCGTCCACCAGAGCGTGAATAGCCGATGATGACTCCCGTTCCACCTTAGGGTACTCCATTAGCGCCTGGAGATGCCTCTTCTTAAGAAGATACTCGTTAGAGTACCGTTTAGTAATCGTATCCCAAGCGATGGGATAGTTCTCGTTGGTGAGCGTAAGCGACTCGATGAGTTTAGCCGCCTCCCCCTTGAGCGCCGATTTGAGGTAGTGGAATTTTTGGACATCACTAAGTTCCCCGGACTCATGAATCAGCGACACGTACGTTGATTTGAACGACAGCCACCCCTTGTAGTCACCGTTGAACTCTGGTAGCGAAATCTGCGGCAGACGTACTCCAGCATGCGCCCCTGCAGCTTGGCCATTCCTCACCGTCGTGTTGTTCAAATCAGGAGCTGCCACAGCAGGTGGTAGCTTCTCCAGCAGCGCTGCTCGTAGACTATAGTACAGCTTCTCGAATTCCTCGTAGGCCGCGTTGCAATCCTCTTCATAGGCCGCCTTATCATCCAGCCCAGCGATGTCTTCCTGAACCTCCTCAAATTCCTCAAACTTTGCCTCGATTTTGTCCAGCCTCGACTGAACTTCCCCCCTATGAGTATCAGGATTGAAACTTCCCAGAAATAGCGCATGTCGCTTTAATGTGGCGACAATCCGCTCCCGCTTTTTGACCAATTCTTTAATTTTCTTCTCAGTCATTCCCACTACCACTACCAGCACAGCAAGTCGAAGTACGAACGATGACGACCGGGAAAGAGAAAGAAAGCCAACCAAGAAGCACTGCAAACCACCAAGTTATGCAGTTGGACAGGTACTCACCTGAGGCCTGTCTCAACTAGGCCTTGTATTCAAATAAACGCAGCTTCAGCCGGCCCCCGTGTAATAGTGGACCGTGGAATTATCGTCGTCGTACTTCAAGTTGAGGCTTGTCCAATAAATGCCAAAATGTGCAAACAGCGATGCAGACTCTGTTGCAGCAAAATGTTTTTCAATGCAGAAAACTTGTACCTCGAATGTCCGTAGAGTTGGTGTTTACTTCCTACAGCCACCTTGATGTACTTCCTCTGGACGTCTAGATGAACCTCCTCAATCGCACAGCGCACAACGTATGAAGTCGCGCCCCAGCAGATGAAATCGTTCCAGATTCTACGCTGAATCCCGTTGAACTAGCAGTCCGTCCAAATCTGAATCGAATCGTCTCCTCGTTGCACCGTGTAGTCCGTGATGCGAAGATCCTCCAACCGTAGCCAACGATCAACCGTACCGAAAAATGGTCAAAAATGGTACCATATAGCACCACCCAAAAAAGTTAAATTCACTGGACAGGCACTCACCTGAGGCCTGTCGACAATAGGCCTTGAATTTCAAATAAACTCCAAATCAATACTCCAACTATCGAAATGCTCTCCAGTATTAACAGTTGACGATTGTACGCAGCTTACAATGCGATCAATGCGATTGTATGCCAACAGTCGAAGTACCACTCAGGAACCCGATTCAATCGAAGTACCACTCAGTGTGCAATTCGATCCAAGTCATGCGATGTCACAAGCAGCAGTAGTATTCAACGTACATGTAACCAAAGAAAATCTCAAAAGCACCAGCAAGTAAGCGTG
This sequence comes from Aedes koreicus, assembly GCA_024533555.2. Taxonomy (NCBI): domain Eukaryota; kingdom Metazoa; phylum Arthropoda; class Insecta; order Diptera; family Culicidae; genus Aedes; species Aedes koreicus. Next base: position 585,911 of record JAHHFK020004889.1, on the reverse strand, counting down.
AGATAGGTTGAAATGCCACTCACCTGTGGCCTGAGCAATATAGGCCTTGTATCAGTGTTACAACTGCTACTCCAACAATTCCTCCGGTTCTCGCTTGACAATAGTGCATGCAGATTGGCTGTATACGCTCGTCGTTGTCGATGGGGAGAATGAGTTCTTCCGTTGTTGAACCTGACAACAGCAGATCCGTTGACCCAAATTTGCCCTCCAATTAGCCTATTATCTTTCCCGAACAATACACCACCGAATATAATGGTCTTCTCCAACCACTGATCCTGGTCACGGCACCAAAAATGTTGACCACTCCGTGGTTCGTGGGTTGGGAAAACGAACGATAGTCCAAACGGTTCCAAAATATGTACTTTCTTCACATATTAAATGCGCTCCGCACTCCAGAAGAAAAACTAGCACAATTTATTGCAGAGGAAAATGGGTACACTCCGTTTATTGAAACACGCGTCGATGCGAATAAAACTCTTTATTGCATGACGATCTGTTGGCTACTAACTGCCGGTTGTTGTTTATTAAACTGTTCTTTGCCCTGTACTGTGTTGTTTCGCTACCTATATTCATGCCTATTTATTGTCCATGTACTTCGATTTCGGTTGTGTTATCTGTATTATCAATTATCGGTGCGTTATCAGTGTGCTAGTGTAGTGTTTTGGGATGTTCATGTTGTTACAAATCGTGTGCGTATAACAGTTATAATTTTAATTCATTTGTCCTAGATTTCAGTTTTAACTATGTAGTTTTGTAATTCAAGTATCGTGTAATATCTTATAAACTAGCAACACCCCGGTGTAAACCCCCCATTACACCAAAAATTTTTCGGGAACTTTGACATTTTTTTCTGCATAAACTTATTTTGAACCTTTCCTTTTCCGGTAGCCGTATAAAACTCTTGACCTGGGAGCTGCTTGAAATCAGCCTTGGCGTATGTTTCACCGTCCACTACGACGCAATCAAACTTGGTCAACAAACTCGTGTACAACTTACGCGCTCTTCCCTTGGCTGTTGTGTTTGGCTTATCATCTCGATTTGGTGTCCCTGTAACCTAATATGTTGACAGTCCAGTTCGTTTCTTTGCTCTTTGCACTGTTGTGAGAGACTTTCCCAATCTGTTTCTGATATCTCTGATGGAAAGGTTGGGATTGCGTTTGAAAATGCTGGCAACTATTCTTCCGGTCGCTGTGGCTTTCTGGTTTTGGTTTCCTCCTGATCCCGGCTTTCTGGCAGTCGTCAGACATTCTCCGAACACTTTGATAACGTTTGTCACTGTTGATTCGGCAATATTAAGTGATTTTGCTAAGTCGGCGTGGGAATAATTTGGATTTTGCTAATACGCGTGCAAAATTTTGATACGCTCTTCTTCTTGCTTCGACGCCGTTTTGACAACTGAATAGAAAATGACAAAAAAAAAGAGTCAACATTTCGTACGCATACACCTACAAAATGGGGGGTGTTCATGTTTTTTAAACGCACAATTAAAAAAACTACGCAATATTTGAGTCGACCAAGTTTTGACTGTTCTATCCTTTATTTACACTTCCGAAGAACAATACCCACCTCAGGGTAAATAAACACTCAATATTTGACATTCAAACACATAACATGGAGTATATAAAAATGTTTCATGTTTAAACATATACTAATAATATTGGTGTGTTCCTTTTCACAATATATAAATTTTTCTAAATAAAGCTGCCGCAGTAATGAAGGAATGATTGTTACCATAAAATCGGTAACAAATTGCAACTTTCCATTACTATATAATTAATTTGGCATTAAAAATAGATTTTTGCTGAGTTTATTCCCAGAATTCCTTTAGTTCCTTTTGAACTCATTGGGAGCAGTAACTTTTCAATTACTACGCATACATGCGAAATGTTTTGGCAGGCCATGATGTACAGGGTGCGGCAGAAAATAATGCGAAAATTTGTTCCATTTCTTTCAAATCCCATTTTCAACTAATTCAAGCAATAATACCAACATTTTCGAGTTCAGTTATCTTTATAAAGTCCTTTTAAACAAATTTATTCAATGTGTCCTCCATTTTTATTAATAACATCCTCGAGCCGATGCCGGAAGCCAGAGCATGCCTTTCGGACGTAGTCCTCCGACATTGACTGCCATGTGCGTGTTATGGTTGACTTCAGGGTTTTCACACTAGGGTGTGATGTTTTACAAGCTCGTGCTTCAACATATGCCCAAATCGAATAATCCAACGGATTAAGATCTGAACTGCTAGGGGGCCACAAATCCTTCGGCCAAAACTTCATGTTATCGTTCAACCATTGTTGGGTTCGATTGGACGTGTGACACGGCGCTCCATCCTGCTGTAGGATAACGTTTTGGTCCTCGGAGAAGTTGGCCTTCACCCAGAGAAGCACTTGGTCCTTTAAAATACCGATATACACTTCGGTATTGATTTTAACTCCAGCATCAATGAAAACAGGCAGCATTTTCAAACCGTTGGACGCCACCAAGCCAAACATCATGACACCAGCCGGATGTTTGGTTTGAAATTTAAATTTAACTTTTTCCGGAACGTTCTCCATTTTCTGCGGTGAAATGAACCGGTCCGTACGGCTGTTGGCCACAGCATCGATGCTGAAAGGCTTATCGTCGGAGAACAGGATTATCATGTTTTCCTTCTTCAACAAGGAAAGCAATCTCTTGGAACGAGTCACTCGTAGTTCCTTGACCCGGTCCGTAATCAAGTGGCGTTTCACTCTGGCTCTGGAATATGCCTGCAGGTCTTCTTTGATTATTCTCCGCATGGATTTCTCCGAAATATTGGCTTCCTTTACATGTTTTCGTTTTTTTTTTGTTTTTTTAACTCGACGAATTTTTTTTTAACTTTGACGAATTTGCAATAAAACAAATTAAACGTTAAGATGCAGCACTTGAAAGTAAACATAAACAAATACACTTTGGATAGAAATTACCCAGCAAACACAAAATCGTATATGATAGCGAGTATATGTACAAAGTGGAGGCGATATACGTACATGTGTCCATTTGACTCCATGTAAACTGTACGTATATCGCCTCCACCTTGTACAAATATCCGCTATCATATACGATCCTGTGTTTGCTGGGTAGTCACTAGCTACACGAATTAACCCAATACTCAAGTTTGAACATTTTCGCATTATTTTCTGCCGCACCCTGAATATTATTTTGAATTCCAAATCCTGGTCAAAAAAAAAAAAAAAAAACAAAAAAATTTTCAAAACAAAACCAAAATTTTTCCTTTAAAAAGGTAAATATAATATATATATACACAAAAAAAATTTCTCACAAAAAATTTTTTTTGTTTTTTTTTTTTTTATATTAAAAATAAAAAAAAAAACTATTCTAAAAAAAAAAAACAATCTTTGTTGTACATGTATGAAAATGGTTAAATTTACCTAATTGATAGCCACTTCAAGCAAATGAAAACAAGCAAACAAAAACGTAAAAAGTGTGTACAATACTGAAAAAATACTTATAAAAGGGTATTCTCATACTGTTGAGCAAAGATATGTTTTGGAATACAAGGGGCAAAAAAACCCTAAGCAAAGTACTCGTTTTGAATATATAGCGAAATTGAATTGAATTAGGCGCTAAATTTCAATACAATCTGTGTTTATAGGTACATTTTGCTGAAATCTGCTTTTTGTATATTGAATGAAAGTAAAGATTGTTGAACAAAAACTGACTAAAATTTCTATTTTTGAGAAACTTTTTAGCACAGAACTTTGTCAAAACTAAATAAAACCACCTTCAATGGTCAAGAACCAAGTTTAACAACTTTTAAGGATAGTATATTCTCATCCAAATTTGTACTGGGCTTAACTTAACATGAAGAAAAGTAATCTTTCTTAGTCCGTTGGATATACAACGTTTTAAATTTTAGTTGAGCATGTCCAATATAAATGTTTTATTACATTAAAAAAAAAATATACCACTTTCCACAACAAGTTAAAGGTCATTTTTCTTGTATTTTTATAGCACTCTACAGCATGTTATGATTTCGTTGTCTGAACTAAGCTTTAGATCCCTTTTTTGTAGACAGTAAAACTATCAAAGATCGAATCGATATGACGGGATATAATGAAAACCTCGTTAAGTTACAACTTAAAACATGATTTATTCTTTTGCGATAGAAATGATGACAAATGATATAAAACCTATGCCTTGAGTGTTACTCGAAAACGATAATTTTTTAGCATTCTCTGTCAGAGACAGGGTCGATAGTCTTACAGCGTCCAACCTTCCCTTGTTAAAAGCTGAAATGTAAAATCTCGTTAATCCGATTAGCTGATAGGGATTTGAATCTATAAACAACTCTTTTCTTCATTCGAACACTCGCCACAACGCCTTACAGCATGTAGCAAATTTCAACTTCTGGTGTGCTTTTGTGGCTTAATCAAGTTAGACTGACTCATCGGGCAGGAACATGTCGATGGAATAAAGTAATCTGAAAGACAAAAGAAGAGTCACAATTGTTAATTAAAAGCGACAGGAAAATAGATTCCAAAGCATTAATATATCAAAGTCAAGCCCATTCACCCTCTCATTGTAACCATAATTTAATCCTATCGGAATCATTTACGCTGTCACTCCCACTCACCGCTGACGAACGCCTTCCGTGGATCGGTGCGAATCTTTTCGCCACCGGTTTTCTTTCCGGTCACAACAAAATTGATATGATCCCCCAGGCCAAACCGCAACGTTGACGACTCCAGTACAAAGCACCCATTCCGTTCGCCAATCGAATCAACATTCAAATCGAGTTTTTGTGGCTGCTGCTCGGCTGTGCCACCGCGGCGGAAATTGGCATTCTTGAGTGCCTGTAGGCCAACCGCAGCAGTTGATGGTGCTCGTGGTAGGTAAGCGGCAAATCCGGACGATTCGTGAAACTTGAACAGCGGCCGGTAATCGGTGATTTTGCTCGACGCCTTGGCACAATATCCAGAGGGCGGATCACTGCAGACACACGCCGTTGGGATTACGTAGTCTGTGAACGGTGGAGGGAATAGAAAGTAGACCATAATAAACTCAGGAAGCTGATAAGCTGATTAATGTTTGGTTATGCCCGGTATACACTTGTGCTGGTTCATAATGCAGATTCATTAAAATTGGTTTAAACCAGTAATATTCATGCAAGACATTGACATATTTTTCATATTGATAGCGATAGATTCGCCACTACTACTAAATTAGCACAAGTGGAAACAGGGCATGATGCTTACCTGTAAATTCGGATTTGCTGGCTGATGAAACGTTAGCATCGGATTTTCCAATGAACTTTCCAAGAGTAACATATTTCAGTACATCCCGTGGTTCGACAGTGAGCAAGGTGCTCTTGATTTTGAAACAGCCATCCTCGACGTGAGTCGTGTTGACACAGAGGTCACAGTGAAGGTCTTTTCTACGAAGATCTTGATTTTTGTAGATCTTAATACCGAACATTTCCTGACTGGCATCGCGTTTTGGGTAGTAGATTTCAACTCCCTGCGATTCAAACACTTTGAAAAAGGGACGATCTTCGTATGGATTTTTAAATACATCTTGGCAAATTCCTGCCAACGAACATGTTACGCACAGCGAAATCAAAGCGAATGTTTTAAGCAGCTTCATGCCGGGTACCAGCTGGCCGAAGCGAGTGAAGAAAGCGAACTGAGCAAGTTTATGGTGGATTGTAGAATCGTTGTTTGTTCTGAGCCCATGAGAGTCCATCTACCGGGTGATGGTAAACAAACATGTTTATCAATAGATGAGGTCATTTATGCCTAACCTGTAAGTAGGGAAGAGAGAAATCGAGTAGGAAGGAGATTGACTAGATGGATGAGTTGTGGGATGGCATCGTAAAATTCGGTCGAGTATATTATGAGATTTTTGGCCTATTTTTTATTTACCTAATAAAATATAATAGGTAAATGTGGCCAAAAAAATAATTTTAGTATTGTAAGACTTCGAAAAATTAGCATAATTCAGATTCAGTAATTATTATTTTTGATCGGAACGTAATTCAAGCAACATATGTCATGTAAGTTTAATGTTAAATTTAATAAGAATAATTTCTATTATTGCTATGAATTTTAGATTTTTTTAAACCATCAGAAGAATTGCTTCTGTTTAAATGAAAATAAACGTACTTCCAGCCATGTCCAAACACTACACTGCACGCCGAGCTACATTTTACCACGCTAGCGCGTCTATTAAGTTCACCACTTTGACTTCGTGCTTCCAGACTAACACGCAACGCGGTGGATACAACACCAATGTCAGTGCTCGTGTTTTGGCTTCGGACATCGTGTATGATGTTTCGGCAAACACCACTGCCGAGTGTTTTCGATTGTGTCCGATTGCGAAATACACGCGTGGTTAATTTATTTTATTTCTACCCGTGTCGTGCTTGTTAACCTCAATCAACTTATGCGCCCGTCACCCAACAGCCAAGAAAACAAACCTATAAGTAAAATTATCAAATTTTTAGAATCATTCGACAAGCATTGCTCTATCCGTGGTAACTAGTGGGTACTGTGTGTATGTTGAGAGCTTTCTTGTGATCACTCGGCTCGGGTATTTTACCAAAAATCAAACACGGTGTCAAAAGCAAAACACGAGCTTGTACACTCGTGCCGCGTGCATTGCGTTGCGGGTTCATCTATAAGCACGAAACTAAATTGGTAAATAACAGCCACATGGTGGTGTGTTTGCAGTCAAGCTCGGCTCTCGTGCAGAACGGTCCGGTGTTTTCACGAAGGCTGCTTCATAGTATTAGATATTTTGACATTAGATTGATATTCCGCGTCCATGTTGTGGAGCTCAATCTCTAAAATAATTCACAAGAGCAAACATGAATCACTTATTTGTAAGGTGCTTGTTGTGATTTCATGAACAAATGTTTCAAATATGTAATTCACGGCAGAGAGGCGTTTGAATAATGTTAATTTCGGTCTATAAGACTAACATTTCAGAACAAATTTTATGCTTACCGTTTCAAACTTGATAAAACTTCATCTTGATATAATTTGTGGTACCATCCTAAGGTCTGTATCCGCAATAATCCGGACACCTCAAAACATGAATAAAACCTAAATTTCGTATTATATTTCCGTCATAGTTGTTTATTTCAGATTCATGGGATATGTTTTAACAATTCGTGAAGACAAAACATAGTTATTCGGTATTTGCATAAAATTTTCGAACTTTGCGCTTAACTCCGCCCATAAGGGTTTGTACAGACTCTTCAGAAATCGTAGAAGCCGTCTTTGTCCAAATTTGCTGGAAGTGTTTGATGTCTTTGATTCCTTGCTTCTTTCCAGAAAGCTTCCGCTTCATCAGAGCCCAATATCTCTCGATTGGTCGTAGCTCTGAGGAATTTGGCGGGTTTGAGGTTTTTGGTACAACGTTCACTTGATTTGCTTGGTACCACTTGGTTTTTCTTTGTGACTTTTGATGAAGGGTAGCAATCGCTTCTGCAGACACTCTTTCTGATAGATCTCCTTGTTGATTGTGCCTGTTGTGACGAAAGATTTACTCTTTTTGCCACACGTGCAAATTGCTTGCCACACAAGGTATTTTTTTTTTTGAAATTTCGATGCCTTCTTCGTTCTGAAATGCTCAGCTGCAGCATTTCTGGCCATAGCAGAATAAAAAGCCAGCCCTGGAAGCTACTTGAAATCCTCCAGGACATGAGTTTCATCGTCCATAACAACGCATGAAAACTTCGTCAAATATTCGCAGTACAAACGTCGAGCCCGTGATTTTGCTGCCAAGTTCTGTTTGTCGTTGCGATTTGGAACTGTTTTTACTTCATACGACTTAAGTCCCAAACGTTGTTTTTATTTTTGGACAAAACCAGGTGACATCCCTATTTTACGAGCCACCGTTCGAATGGAGAGATTTGGGTTTTTCGTTAATATCCTTTTCACCTTTCGGTCCATGACAGGATCCGCGCGTCCAATGTTTTTGTCACTTCTCGGTTTCCTCTCCACCGTCAAATGTTCCAAAAATGATTTGAGCACATCATAAACAGTGGATTTAGGCAAATCCAATGTTTTTGCAAGGTCCCGTATTGACAAGTCAGGATTTGCCATACTCGCGTACAAAATTCGCTTCCGCAATTGTTTTTTTTTCGTCGCCATCTTGAATTCTAAACATGAAATGTAAACATCAATCATAGTCTTTTTCATCATAGACTCTCAGCTATACCACAGTCATTCCTACGTGCAATATTTCAAAAGTTACAATGATTTGAAGGTGTCCGGATTAATATGGATACAGACCTTACAATATTAATTGATTTATCAATAGGGGGTGTTACTTTAAAAAAAAAAGATGGTTTCCATCTATATTGATGACGGAGGTTTTTTCTAGCTCAGAAATATTTTTTTAAGACCTCAATTATTTTTTCTCGATTTGAATAAAAAAAATATTTACAAACTGGCACGAAGTTCACAAAGTGACAGCAAGCTGGCCGCGTTTTTGACATTTTTGATGTTTGAAATCAATGGTTGGTTCGTTAGTTTAGGTAGTCTGTTTTTTTTGTAGCGTTTTTCATGGTGAAATAGAATGGTGTTGTCTTGCAACCATTATTATTTCATAACATTTTGAAATTATTTTTTCAATAGTTGTCAGAATTAAAAAAAGATATATCGAATTGGGGTTTAATTATAATTATATGCTTCATCAAAAAATGTCATAATCCACATACCCATAAAATATCCTATAAGCCTAAGAAAAACTGAAAACAAAGTACCTATAAGCAGAATGAAAAAAAAATCGGCTCCAAATTCGGAATTTCGGAATGTGTTAGTATTTAAAAATAAGTTTGTTTTCATGATGATATTTGAAAATAAGTTTATTTGCTCGGGCATAACCGAATTAATTTTGCAGCGCGGATTTTTCGTTTTACATATAAATTCAAAAAAAACCTTAAAACCAAGTTTGAAAATTGGAAATATCATTCTTATCAATATGTAACTCTAGGAGTGGACAGCAATTTCTGCTAGAACCAAAGATGTGAAGAGAAAGTATTGAACACGGCAGGTTGTGAAAATTGAATAGAAGTAGTTGAAATTGAGCGTAGGGCATGTTTGGAAGGTGGTATCTGATCGAGCAGATAGACTTTTACCTAGCTACAACAATGCATGGTAGGCAAGGGGGAAGGGAGTCCCTTTGACGGACCCTTCCCCCTTGAAGACAACAGCTTCCGGGTCAGACTTTTTATGCCGCAATGCAAAGAAACGCCTTTTCTAAGTATTTCCGGAAAAAAAGTGTCTAAATTCCCCAAGAAGTGTTTGGCCTGCCAATATGTAGTAGTGGTCGAAAATCCAAAACTTTCGTCTCTATCGGCACTATCAGCATACTTTGGTTAATTAGCTTTTACTCGTTTCGTAAAAATGGATTTTGTACAAAGAACAAATGTCTCTTATATTGTAAGAAACATTCATATTGCTTGTTATCTGGTGAAACGCTATCATTACACCTTTTTGTATAATGCACGAAATGAATTTTGTGAAGACCAGCCAATCGCTGTTTCTCTTTTATCGTACTCATGCATGATGGTGTTGCTGCTCGGATGAGCGGGAATAATTTATTGATCCCAAATCAAAAATAAAGGTCGCTGCCGAGAGATATAACTTATTATACAAGTGTCTTCTCACGAGTCCACTTGGCCTAGTGAGATCAACCACGGACTAAGTAACAGATCTTCCCAAAAATATAGGATCGAATCCCATGTCAGAAATATTTAAAAAAAGATACGCTGGATTAATCGAAGTGGTTGCGCTTTTTTTTCGATCACATGTTGAGTCGATAAAGTAGACCTATCAGTCATTCCTGCAACCACCAGAGAGACGTTTTTTTTTTAATTTGTAACAAAATATTCGTAACTCTTTGTAAAGGTTGTACGGAATCAAATTGCACCACTTTTAAATGGCTGTAACTTTTTATCCGTTGAGTATTTTCTATTGAAATTTTGAGTGTAATTAGTTCAATGTGTATTTGTTTACGCTGTGTAAGTTTCACTAGCAGATGTGCAATCGTTGCGAAGATGGAGTCGGAAAAACAGCAGAGGCGCAAAGAAATTTTGCACACGTACCTAAAAAATCAGGATCTTTCTCATCATGCCATCAGCAGGAAGCTGGGAATGGTACATTCTACGGTGTTTCGTGTTTTAAATCGGTACTACGAACGTTTGACCATCGATCGGAAAGAAAAAAGTGGCAAAAATGGATCTCGTATAGTGTTAAGGATCACAAGCGGGTAGTTCAAGTTTTCAAGAGGAATCCCAACAGTTTAGTTCGAGATGTGGCGAAGAAACTGAATCTAACCAAAACTTTCGTGCAAGATGCGAAAAAAACGTGAAGGACTACACACGTACTAAGTCCACTAATCGCGATGAATGGCAGAAGACGGTAGGTAAAACACGTGCACGGAAGCTCTACACCCAGATGTGGACTAAACCACATTGCCTCGTTATGGATGATGAGACGTATGTAAAAGCAGACTTCCGGCAGCTTCCGAGGCTCCAGTTTTTCACTGCTCATCATAAATTAGATGTCCTCGAGGACGTTAGAAAACAGAAGATGTCAAAGTTTGCCAACAAATATATGGTTTGGCAAGCAATTTGCTCGTGTGGAAAGCGGAGCACCCCATTCGTGACAACTGGAACGGTCAATGGGCAGATGTACCTAAAGGAATGCCTCCAAAAGCGTCTACTTCCTCTTCTGAGGTCACACGATGGTCCTACGATTTTCTGGCCGGATTTAGCCTCGTGCCATTACTCGAAAGAGGTTTTAGAGTGGTACAAGGCTAAGGAGGTCAATTTCGTGCCGAAGCATCCCAACCCCCCGAATGCACCGGAACTGCGGCCAATTGAAAAGTACAGGGCCATCGTGAAGCAGGCACTCCGGAAGCATCCTAAGAAACTAAAATCGGAAGAAGATATGAAGAAAAAATGGATTGCCACGCAAAACAAAAGTTGGTCCAAATGTTGTACAGGACCTTATGAGTAGTGTAAAGAAGAAGGTTCGTGCATTTAGATATGGAATTGAAATTGAATAAAACAAACATTAGAAAATATTTATAACATGTATTATTTTACTCCCTGAAAGTTTGAAGATGATTGGTTGATCGGGCAAATTTTGCCGAATATATGTATGTGTCGCAATTTGATTCCGTACACCCTTTTTTTTTTTTATACACCACACGTTTTTTCTTTTCCACACAAACAAATAAAAAAAATAAAAAAGAAAGACACAAAAAAAAAAAAAAAATATTTTTGCAGCAAAAAACAACTAGAAAACCCGTTTTTCCTGCCTTCGATTTCGTAAAATAAACTGAAATTAATTTTCAGTGCAAGTATGCGCACGAGAAAGAATGTGTTTGCAAAAGTGGTTGCAGAATAAACGCTACACAGCTAAAAAGTAGTGTGAATTTCTGTTCAATATCATGCTCATAAATGGACCGTCACAAACCATACGAGTTTACATTCTGAAACGTGTTAAGTTCTAAGGCATTTCATACCTCGACTAAATTGTGATAAGTGGTCTTTTTCAGCAATATTGCTTGCAAGTTGCTGCTTCTCGTGGAGTAAATTACAATTTATATTTAAAAAAATAAAAATTGGACAACTTCTCGTTTAGCATCAAAGCCTCACCTCGAATTTTAGAAGGTCATCGATGAATATAGCCATTCTGGCATAACGGTGAGCACTCAGCAATTTTCGTCAAACATACCAAAAGGTCCAACCTTAGAGCGATTCATTTTATCGTTTGTATTGTAACCATGGCTAAAGAAAAATTTCTAGCTATTTGACTGCATGTTCTTCAAATAACATCAAATATCTTTAGTGTTGATTTTTTATTTCTGAATCAAATGAAACTGAGTTTTTTTTTGTCTTATGATCAATCCAGGTACACTACCACCCACTTTTATCAAGATTCAATTTCTACTGTCAATAATTGCGGCTTGCCACATAATGTTTGTTTACTTACGCAGCGCGCACGAATGAATGGAGTGCGACATTACTTCTTGTAACTGATAACGTTTGCAGTTTTTCCGCTGAATCCCAATTTGAAATTATCTTTTTGAATAGCTGGCATTAAGTTTAAAGTAAGTCACAGCACCGGTTGCAACACGCAATCCATCCAGATCGGACCAGATCATGTTGGTCAAAGTGACGTAGCATCGTGTTTACTCATCCTCAACTGCTACTGTCCTATTAATCATTCTACTATATTCAAAACCTCAGACTATGTAAGCACAGCAAATCTTGTCTTTATATAAAAGGAATCCGCTGGCCAACAGTTATTGTTAATTGAAATTCGGTGGTGAGCTGTGAGAATATTCAGACCGTTCGAGATGAGCTTTAAATTGATCGTATTCGTTTGTTGCATTTTGGTCCTCAGTCTGGTTTCGGGATATCGCAGAGGTCGTCTTCAGGGCTGCCATAACAGAAGACGTCCGCTACAGCATCATTGGCATCACCACGCACCGTTTGTGAACTTTGAAGTTCACGAACCAAAAGGATTGACGGTTTCCATTAGTCAACGGTCTCCAAATAGTACGTCATTTGGAATTGAGCTGTTCATCAACAAGGATCCGAAGCGTTCCAATCAAACCCATTGCGATGTTTGCCAGAATACCACGACGGCCACATATGGGAAGTTTATCGTGGGGGACAAGGCAGTTGTAATAAAAAAAGGGGACGTGTTGTACTACCACGTTTTGCTAGGAGACAACAAAAATGTTACCCGTTTAAATCTACAACGATTATGGGTCACTAGTGAGTAATGATTTTGTTTTCAACATAAACTATGGGGTTACAATAATATGTAAATTGATTTCAGACTCGATCATCCACAGGTGCGATTGCAGAACGACGTCACAGGGCCCATATCTTGATCTACGTTTTGGCCAAGCTACAGCAACAGCTTTTGAAGTGGAACCAAACGAAATAGATGGCAAAATAGATCTCTCCTCAGAATTTGATGATGACAGTAAAGAATTATTTTCCAAAGAAAATGTTCTATTAGAATGTGAGGTTGAACTTGCAACAAACATGTGCCAATTAACCAAAGGCGAAAATATTTCTCAGCTCGATGGTGATCTTGAGCGAGAAGTGGCCGTTCTAGAGGCCATTGTGGAGAAAATGAGAAATTCCTGTGAATCTCGTAAAAGCACCAATATGGTTCGGTTGGAGAGTTCCGATTCTGGCGTCAACGACAAGGATACGCTGAAGAACTTTGTCAGGTCTTCACTTTCTGTTAACCCGGAAATGCGGCGATTAGCCAACAGGATTCGTCGCATATTGCTCGAAAGTGATTCGTCGCAGGTCGTTCTACTCGACATGTTAACCTACGTGGATAAACTAAAGTTACTGTACTATAGCCAGATCGACAATATGCAGCGGTTCAGTGATTATGATACGAGGCGTTTTTGGCGCCCTGAAAGCAGAGGGTGAGCAGTTTTTGATGAGAGAATGGAAATGCAATTCAATTGAGTAAAAATGCAAATTCAATATATGTATTAAAGTGAAAATAGTAAAAATAATAATTTACGGATAGGAATATTTATCAATCACAATCAGGACCAAACAATCCATTATACACAGTTTCAAGTGAGAAACTTTTATTTTGCATCTTACATGATGAACATGTCAGTATACGTCAGTATATATGTATATGTATACGGACAATATGCTGTTGCCTTTGAGTTGGGGGAAATCAATTATGTTATTTTCATCCTTGGAATTTTATGCTTATTGCTAATGTTTATAGGACTTTTTATCAGATGTTTCTTGGAAAAGGCCAGTAGACAATGAAAGAAAAGTTTGCTTTTTAATTTGTAACTTTCATGTACACTTAAAATGACGTATGTAGAAACAGTTTCTTGTAAAATGTGTTCACATCGCATAGAGGAGCGGAAATATCCAAATTCGATTCACTTTGATGGCTTGATTTACTAATAGAGAATTCGTTTTTGATTCAGTTGCAAACTGGATCAGGTATCAAAATTGGGTCGGCTGGTTGTGTGTTGAATGTCAGTGTATTTGTTACTCGTATCGGGTTGGTTGCAACTAGTTCCACCAACCTAGGTTCGAAAATGAATTATTATTATTTAATATTTATTTATTTATATTTCGTAACTTAAGACATAAGTCTTTTCATTGTTACAAAAACAATAAACGAATATAAACTAATAGAGTAACAAAAAAACAAAAACAAAACTACCTAATTAAAATGCTCTGTACATCCCCTCTTAAATGCTGTGTACGAATTGACATTAGTTAGACTATTGGGTAAAAAAATTCCAGTGAGCTACACCTCGCACGAAAAATGAGTTCCCGTACTTCGACATTCGAAGTCTGGGCAAAATAAATTTTATAGACCGATTGCTTTGCATTGTTTGCAATTTGCTGTGTAGATAACCCGGTTGCTCCGTATTAAAGAGGCTATGCAAGAATAAACAACAACGCAACTTGCTAAAGTTTTCCAAAGGACATCCTATTAGAAGATGCTGCAGGTGAAAAACACTTGAAAACCTGTTCAGATTAAATACATAACGCACACATGAATTTAGTGCAACCTTTAATTTATTTAAAGTAAGAACGGATACACCATCAAATATAAAATCACATACAAAAAAATAGGGAAAACTCAGACTTTTGAATAACTTAATCTTTATATCTGTTCTGAGCAATGATGAATTAATGAAAAGCAAACGTAAGCAAGCATAAATTTTGCCACATTGCGATAATAGATATTTATCCCATCCGAAATTGGATTGGATGCGAATACCCAAACTTGTGGCATTATCGACAAATTCAACAATATCATTGTCAAAAAGCAGTGACGGTTTTAAAGAATCTTGAAAAGAGCCTTTAGATATAAAAATAGCATTAGTTTTCCTAAAATTCAAGGTAAGCATATTATTGATAGACCAATCTAAGACCCTCCTCAGATCATCATTAATTTTCTGAGAGATTTCAGCAACAGAGTTACCTGCGCAATCAAAGTTTAGTTGGACATCATCAGCAAAAAGGTGAATTTTGCAATTTCTTATAATTTCAGGGAGGTCATTGATATACAAAGAAAATAAAATTGGCCCCAGAATAGAGCCCTAGGGCACACCAGATGACACAGGAAGAAATCAGGGTAGCATTCCATCACTGAAAACAGGCCTGTGTTCGCTCACTTAAATAAGACCTAATCAAAATTTGAAGCATGAACGGAAAACCCAAAATTTGATCTTAGTTTATGGCATAACATTTCATGTGACACAGTGTCAAATGCTTTTGAAAAATCCAGTAGAATGAGAACAACTGGACGGCCTCTGTCAAGTAATAGACCAATAACGTCAATTATCTTCAACATAGCCGTTTTAGTACTGTATTTTTTACGATAGCCAGACTGGAACTGGTTTAAAAGATTGTTTCTGTTTATGTAATCGCAAATGTTCATTTCAACAATCTTCTCAAATAAAGTCTGTATCCCCTAATAATCCGGACACTTCGAAACATGAATGAAAAACGTAAATTCCGCATTATATTTCCGTCGTAGTTGGTAATTTCAGATTCATGGGATGTGTTTTAGCAATTCGTGAGGACAAAACATAATTATTCGGTATTTGTTTCTAAAATTTTCGAATTTTAAGCTTAACTCAAAATCCGTTAGGGTTTGTACAGACTCTTCAGAAATCGTAGATGCAGTCTTTGTCAAAATTTGCTGGAAGTGTTGGATGTCTTTGATTCCTTGCTTCTTTCCAGAAAGCTTCCGCTTCATCCAGAGCCCAATATCTCTCGATTGGTCATAGCATCTGGCAAGTTTGGTGGGTTTGAGGTTTTGGGTAGCAATGTTCACTTGATTTACTTGGTACCACTCCATCACAGTATTAGCATAGTGGCATGATGCTCAAATCGGTCCAGAACCAAGGTTTTTATTTGTAACTTTTGATGATGGGTAGCAATCGCTTCTGCAAACACTCTTTCTGATAGATCTCCTTGTTGATTGCGCCTGTAGTGACGAAAGAGTTACTCTTTTTGTCACACGTGCAAACTGCTTCCCACACAAGATATTTTTTGGGAAATTTCGATGCCTTCTTCGTTCTGAAATGCTCAGCTGTAGCATTTCTGACAGCCATAGTAGAATAAAAAAGCCAGCCCTGGAAGCTGCTTGAAATCCTCCAGGACACAAGTTTCGTCGTCCGTATCAACGCATGAAAACTTCGTCAAATATTAGCAGTGCAAACGTCGAGCCCGTGATTTAGCTGCCAAGTTCTGTTTGTCGTTGCAATTTGGAACTGTTTGTACTTTATACGACTTATGTCCCAAGCGGTGTTATGATTTTTGGACAAAACCAGGCGACATCCCTATTTTACGAGCCACCGTTCGAATGGAGAGATTTGGATTTTTCGTTAATATCCTTTTCTATTTCAGTCCATGACAAAATCCGCGTCCAATATTTTTATCACTTCTCGGTTTCACTCTCCACAGTCAAACGTTCCGAGAATGAACCTAACAGAGTGTGAGATGTTTAGTGGAATACCTGTAACTAGAAAATAAGAAGAATGATTAGTAATTTCCATTTAATTCCAACTAATACTCGACTGTCGAGTATTAGTACACGACACTGAAGAAGTCTGCACATTGTAGACGAAATACGCGTATCTGTCAGGATAAGCAATAAAGGTAGTTGGAATTAAATGGAAATGACTAATCATACTTCTTATTTTCTAGTTCCGACAATGATTTAAGCACATCGTGAACTGTGGTATTTAGGCAAATCCAATGTTTTTGCAAGGTCCCGAATTGACAGGTCAGGATTTGCCGTACGCCCGTACAAAATTCGCTCGCGCACTTGTTTTTCTTTCGTCGCCATCATGAATACTAAGCATGAAATGTAAACATCAAACATAGTCTTTTTATCATAGACTCTCAGCTATACCACAGTGAAATTTTTCATTGCTTCGTGCACTATTTCAAAAGTTACAATTATTTGAATGTGTCTGGATTAATGTAGATGCAGACCTTACTTTAGATAAAGCACAAAGTATGCTGATCGGCCGCAAGTTTTCTAACGTGTTTAAACTAGAATTTTTCTTAATTGGAATATCTTTTGATTTCTTCCAAGCATCTGGAAAAACACTTGTCGTGACAATAGTATTGAGTAAATGTGTTAAAGGTTCAATCAAAAGAGGACAAATAGCTTTTAAGAATTTCACAAGTAACATGTCGACTCCAAAAAAGCGTTTGAATTTATAGAGTTTAAGCTTTAATAACATTGAAACTCACTAATTCTATCGTAATAAAAGGGTAATCATTGATTCAGTTCGTTTGAACCCATGGAACCTGATAGTAAAATATTACTTCTAGTAAAATTATTACTGAAGGTGCATTTTATCTTATCAGCAGTGAAATTATTTGCTGTTCCAGGCATTTTTCGACCAATTCCAAGCGTTCTAAGATTTCTCCATAATTTTTTCGGCATTTTCGAGTCGAGATGAGAAGCAAAATAACTTTGCTTTGCTTTACGTATAAACATCTTTACCCGATTTCGAGCTTTTTTGAACTCAAGGTAAACATTAGTATTATTACTGATTTTCCATTCTTTGTATTGCAAATAACGATTCACGATAGCTCTACTTATGATTGGATTGAACCAAGGATTTTTATTTTTATAACTTGAAATAATTCTGACTGGTACAAACGCGTCATGAAGATTGGACAAAACATTGATCAAAAATTCTAACTGCAAATTAGAGTCATCAATTTGATAAAAAGTACTCAATCAACGAAATTAAAAGGTTCCACCAACGAATCAATTTACTCGGCATTATAATCACAGTATTCGATCATTTTGGGAGAAGGTATGAAACTGAAATCAAGGGATGCAAAAATTAAGTCGTGGTTGGATAATACAGGTACTTCAATTTGGCTAAATCTCAACACTTTTGATGGTTCATTCGTTAGCTGTTTAAGAAATGAGTAGGCATCGAGCTACGAAGTCTGGCAAACTTAGCTGAAAGACTACTTAACAGATTCGTGTTGAAATCGCCCTTAAAGAAAACATACTTATAGGAAAAATCATAAGTAGACAGTAAGTACTCCATTGTGTTAGAACAGTCAGTTTGATATAAGATTACAAAGGGAAGGTTACTTAATTGACTATGACAAGTGTTCTTGTCTCTGTTTTGAAAATTTTTGAGCTATCTTGTTGATCTTGTTGAGCTTAAGATATCAATACATCCGACAACACAAAATGATTGACCTAGTAAGGACTTGTGGGATTTAATGTTCTTGCACTCAAACTTAAGAAAGATTCGTTTATAAATGAAATTATTTTCCGAAAAAATAGCAAAAATAATAAGTTTTATCGCGGTATATTTTTGGAATTCAGAAATCAATAAATCCAAATCATATTATCGTGGATTAAGATAGCTCTATCTTGATTCCGCAAGAAGGCCACCCATAGTCCATGTTACGATACGCTTAACAATTGTGCTTAGTGTCTTTTTACAAGGAAACATCGTCAATATCTGCAAAAATACACTGAGGTACAGCCTTTTGTCTAGTTTTTGTCTTCGTTTTGGACATTTTTGAATTTTTTCCTGATGAAGGATGCAGGAAAGAAAAATGTCAAAATCTTAAATCATATCCAAAATAATCAAGATATCCACCGGATCTTATCTTTAAAGCGATATTTTTGGCCCTAGTATATTTTGTACGAAAAAAAGTGAATAAATAAACTACCCCTAACAGTTTGTTTCCGAAAACAATATGAAAAAAATCGACTTTACAAGGCGTTGCAACAGAATCAATGAAGTGTCTGGATGTTGGTGGACCGGACTTTATCAGCAAAATGTTTCGATGACAGTTATTTCCATTCAAATTTTTATCTCTTAAAAAAAACTATAAGGGACAGCCCAATGGGGTTGTACGCAAAGTTGACGTAGGACTACGCAGCAATCGAATTCCCATACACGTCAGGGCCATCCGCTAATTGATTTAAGTCAGTTCTGAAAAGGGCCAAGAAAATTCTATTGTACACTCCTTAGAAAGCATTTGGTGGCTCTTAATTATGATACGGCCCCAGTTGTATTTTCTACGATGGTTGAGAGGGCCACTATCTCTAACGCGTAGAAGATAGTTATGGATCTGTTGGTTCATTGGTTGTTCAACGCGCTTTGCTATTTATTCCGGGACGCGGCGTTTAAAGCAATGCCATGTTCAGCCGGGCGCGGTAATGGAAATTTCAAACAGCCCAAGAGAAAATGTTAACCAAATAAACTCTTTAATTGGAAAATTGATTTGGTCGTCCTGAAAAGGACGGATTTAGTTGACGGGGGAGAAACAGTTCGCGATTGAACTTGGGCTTTCTTTCTTGGTTCATCTTGTCTCGTTGTCACGGGCGGCTTTTCCCGCCAACTCGTAGACTTCAGCAGCCATGTTTCTCGCAGCGAGGTTGACGGGAGCATCGGCAACAACAGCCAACTGCACCAACGTCTCTCTGGGCAGCGACTGCTCGCCGCCGCCAACTGCGATCCTACAGCCACTGCACAGCTTAACGACTGTCGTAAGACTGAATCAAAATGTTCTGCTAAAAGCTGTTAGGTAAAAGCATCGGATGCTAGTGCACGAAAGAAGGCGGTACCAACGAAGGCAATGTGTTACAAATAGCATCAAAGGGGACGAACTTCAATTATTGCGCCACAATAATTAGTTTTAATTATTACACGCAAGACGGATGATTTTCTTAACCGAACCTTTCCTAATTTGCTTGCCACCGCCAGCAACTAATCCGCTATGCATAGCTAGGAACTACAACGAACTCAACCACATGGTCGGTCTGAAGTGACGCAGTTCGGCTCGAATTCCGTTCGTTGGTTGTTCAACCTTCTTTGTCATTTACTACGGGACCCGACGTTTAATGAATGCTATGTTCAGCCGGGGCGCGGTAATTGAAATTAATTTCAAACATCACAAGAGAAAATTTCAACCAAATAAACTCTTTAGTTGGCAAACTAATTTGGTCGTCCTGAAAAGGACGGATTTAGTTGACGGGGGAGAAACAGTTCGCGATTGAACTTGGACTTTCTTTCTTGGTTCATCTCATCTTCATTGCGGGTGGCCATCTGCAGGTGACGTGGGATGATTGATTCTTGTCTCGTTGTCACGGGCGGCTTTTTCCCGCCAACTCGTAGGCTTCAGCAGCCATCTTTCTCGCAGCGAAGTTGACGGGAGCATCGGCAACAACAGCCAACTGCACCAACGCCTCTCTGGGCAGCGACTGCTCGTCCAACTGCAGATCCTACTCTGCACAGCTCCACGACCGCCGGAAAACTAAATCAAAATGCGAAGGTGTACCCGTTATATAACATTCATGGCTGCCTAGGAGACGTTCCTTACTTAAATATGAAGTCTGTGCGCGGAAAGTACTGTGTATTTGGTAAATTTACTATGAAAAATCGATATTATAAGACATCACTTCATATTTGCGTTAATTTTATTAGTTGCATGTTAAAAATCAATAGTTTGAAATATTTAAATCGAAGCGTAGAAAATGTTCCGATCGATTGGTGCAAACATTTTGGAAATCAATCGTGGAATGACTTAGTTATTAACGTTCAAAACCTATATATTTTTCGTGACGCTCCAAATTTTCGCAATTCGAACGTGTACCCCAGTATTGAAAACACAGACGTAGTCCTACGTCAAAAAAGGCGGATAAAGTGATAAGTGAATTAAACGTGGTAACGTCGAACTAGACATCTATTAACTAAATTATAAACGACTGAAGAAGTTACGAAGTGCCCTCTTGAGCATATAAACGTAACACAGACTGACTAATTAATTAGCATAAAGAGACGCAACGAGGAGGAAACTTCTCTCTCATGAGTCCCATCAGCAAACTGGGACTTGTAACATCAGACATTACTAAAACTGGTAGAATTCAAATATCTCAACGACATTTTTGATTCAAGAAAACTGTTCAAAAAGACTGTCGCAGCACATAAATGATGAACTAAACTACAAAAGACTGAAGAAAACACACTGACAAACTAAATAACAAAAAGACAAAACGACACCATACAAAACAGCGGACATGAACATGACTGAGAGAAAAGGGAAGCAAACTTGAAAATGTAACACCTGTTGAGGCAGTATCAACAGCGTCTCTATGGAGGACATGATCCATGCACGGCTGGTGAAATGCTTCAAAAGGCGTTAAATTATATCATTCTAATGCACAACGAACAATACAATAGCTTCTTATTTTTGGTTCGAGAAAACTGCTTCCAGACTCTCAGAGCACATATATGACACACTTCACGGACTGAACTACAAACGACTGAAGAAATTACAAAACACCGTATTGAATTTGCAAACGCAACAGTAACAAAATAACAAAAAAAAAAAAAAAAATAATAACAGACGAAAGGACTCAAAATTCTCAAACGTGGCTTCTTTCGGGTCATTAGCAACAGCGTCTTCTTGGTACGGCTGGCAAAATGATTCGAAAGGATTTACGCAACGATATCATCAAAGGCCTGGCGTAGAGGTTTCTACTCTATTCAGAGTCCCGCCAGCAAACCTTCAAAAAAAAAAAAAAAAACGTAAATCCTTCTACTTTTGCAGCAGGACAACAATGTGCAGACATGTGTAATTATTATTATCATATTACGTTACTACGTTACGTTACGAAGGGATATTCTCTTCACTATATTTTATATACTATTCTATATGAAATTGCATATTGATTTTACATTTTTATTATAATCAATATCATATATTTCATTACTCGGATTTTCATCATTTATTTAAATATAATTTTATTATTCTTACCTCGGAGCGTATGGTACGGTATGTCCACGCATCTTTCCTCTCCTGTAGATTCACAAATTGCGTTGTAGTTCAAACCTCTTCTTTTGAATCCAACTCATTTTACAGAATCATCTTTTGCGGTTAATGCAACGCAGTAGGCCTGGTCGCTTTGACGCTTGTATCATTTCTTTGATATGCTGCAAGCATCAATATTGACAAAATATAATTGGGCGTCATCTAACCCAATTATTTCCAGGATGCTTTCTCGTACTGGCTGCGTTTGTATAAGATTAGATTAAATAAGATTAGATTACTTCATCATTATTGTTTTTAATCCCACGACGTTTTGGTCGATTCGATAAGTAACCCAGCTTTTGGCAAACCGAAATAGTTGTTTTAATGTGACATTTAGTTATATGTACACAATTATGTGAAAAAAGAACTTCCATACGAAACAAATAGTTGACCAGAACTTTTTCAGGATACCTCAATTCAAGATTTTGGTGAATCATTGTAATCGCTGAAAATGAACAAAAACGTGCTTAAACGCGGAACCACAGAACTCTACTATTTGACACTTAACAACATTTCTTGCATTTCAGGATCAACCGGATGATATTTAAAAGATACGAATGCTTGTAGTATTTTTCATTTACATAAATATATATACTATTGTATAAATATTTCAGGGAAATGGGAGGGACCATCAGGGCACCCGATTGAAGCACTCTGGATGGAGAGAGTGGGTATGCCAACTCCCCATTGCTAACAGTTTGTGAATAGAGGGCGGGCTCTTCTCCCCACCCATTTGGGCATCCTAGAGTTAGATAGCTTTCTCTTTTGACCAATTGTTCAATCTTGTTGTTGGAAGGAGATTCTTTTTATCCCTGTGGATACGTATAAGTTATATTGCATATCCATCCACCCAACCCGTTTTTAGCCCTTCATACAATGGCATGATTAGGTTAATCAGTGGTTATTAAAGCTTGATCAAGTCAAAAACTACTCACAATGCAATGATTCTGGGTTCATGAAACTAATATTGCTTGTTGGTATGTGCTATGTAGTTCTTCTAACCATTGCTCGTAGTCCTCTTATGACACAAATCAAAACGGTAATGTGGTCAGGTAATCTTCATTCCGGTTACTAGCCCACTCAAACAAAGTTTTTGCACTCGTGATTGGATGCTCATGCTATCTTGCAAGGCTTGCTCTAGTAGCCATTCTTTTCAAAGTACAGTCAATTGCATCACATGGTCCTTTACCATGCGAAGTTGCAAAAAAGTGACATTCTACGTCAATGTTATATTTTGATTTAAATCGACATAAACATGCAATTTTTTTTTATTTTTATTTTGGGATGCAGCTCGATCGGACATAAATATTATTCTTTTTATTTGCAATCGATTTTTATTTACGGAGATAAACGCATTTAAAGGTTTCCAGAGCCCACCTGATGGAAAATTTAGGTTCTAGTAATTTTTTTTTGGACAAAACCGGGTTTTCGAAAATCGACGATTTGAAACACCCTATTTAAGCGATTAGACGCTTATTTACGGAGATAAACGCATTTAAAGGTTTCCAGAGCCCACCTGATGGAAAATTTAGGTTCTAGTAATTTTTTTTTGGACCAAAACCGGGTTTTCGAAAATCGACGATTTGAAACACCCTATTTAAGCGATTAGACGCTTATTTACGGAGATAAACGCATTTAAAGGTTTCCAGAGCCCACCTGATGGAAAATTTAGGTTCTAGTAATTTTTTTTGGACCAAAAACCGGGTTTTCGAAAATCGACGATTTGAAACACCCTATTTAAGCGATTAGACGCTTATTTACGGAGATAAACGCATTTAAAGGTTTCCAGAGCCCACCTGATGGAAAATTTAGGTTCTAGTAATTTTTTCGGACCAAAAACCGGGTTTTCGAAAATCGACGATTTGAAACCCTCCTATTTAAGCGATTAGACGCTTATTTACGGAGATAAACGCATTTAAAGGTTTCCAGAGCCCACCTGATGGAAAATTTAGGTTCTAGTAATTTTTTTGGACCAAAACCGGGTTTTCGAAAATCGACGATTTGAAATACCCTATTTAAGCGATTAGACGCTTATTTACGGAGATAAAACGCATTTTAAAGGTTTCCAGAGCCTACCTGATGGAAAAAATTTAGGTTCTAGTAATTTTTTTCGAACCAAAAAACCGGGCTTTCGAAAATCGACGATTTGAAACACCCTATTTAAGCGATTAGACGCTTATTTACGGAGATAAACGCATTTAAAGGTTTCCAGAGCCCACCTGATGGAAAATTTAGGTTCTAGTAATTTTTTCGGACCAAAACCGGGTTTTCGAAAATCAACGATTTGAAACACCTCTATTTAAGCGATTAGACGCTTATTTACGGAGATAAACGCATTTAAAGGTTTCCAGAGCCCACCTGATGGAAAATTTAGGTTCTAGGGTTTTCGAAAATCAACGATTTGAAACACCCTATTTAAGCGATTAGACGCTTATTTACGGAGATAAACGCATTCTAAAGCGTTTCCAGAGCCCACCTGATGGAAAATTTAGGTTCTAGTAATTTTTTTCGGACCAAAACCGGGTTTTCGAAAATCGACGATTTGAAATACCCTATTTAAGCGATTAGACGCTTATTTACGGAGATAAACGCATTTAAAGGTTTCCAGAGCCCACCTGATGGAAAATTTAGGTTCTAGTAATTTTTTCGGACCAAAACCGGGTTTTCGAAAATCGACGATTTGAAACACCCTATTTAAGCGATTAGACGCTTATTTACGGAGATAAACGCATTTAAAGGTTTCCAGAGCCCACCTGATGGAAAATTTAGGTATGGAAAATTTAGGTTCTAGTAATTTTTTTTTGGACCAAAACCGGGTTTTCGAAAATCGACGATTTGAAACACCCTATTTAAGCGATTAGACGCTTATTTACGGAGATAAACGCATTTAAAGGTTTCCAGAGCCCACCTGATGGAAAATTTAGGTTTGCGCCAACTGTGGCGCTAACCACGAAGGCAGCAACCGTGCTTGTCCAAAACGAGCGGAGTATTTGGCCATCCGCAAGAAGGCGTCCACCAAGTCTCGGCCTGGACAACGCCGCCCGCCACCTCGAATGGACGAAGAAAATTTCCCGACGCTCCGGTACCAAGTGCCGAACCTGCCGCCAGTTCCATTAAACTATCGCCATGCAAACCGCCCGTCAGCATCCGTTCAGCAACGATTCGCGGCAGCCGCCGACGCCCCCATGCCAGCTCCTCCTCCAGGCTGGTACAATCCGAGTTGTAGTTCCTTCACGCAACCACCTACCGATGGACAGCTCTATGACACGGAGCAAATGGTCGAATTCGTCCAAGAGCTCTACCGCCAACTACGTTCCTGCCGCTCGAAGGAGGAACAGCTCAAAGCCGCCACATCCGTGACGATGAAATTTATTTTCAAGTATGGACCGTAATCGCACCATCAGCATCCTCAATTGGAATGCTTGTTCCATCCGGAACAAAACAATTGAGCTCGGTGACTTCCTTAACAGGAAGGTCATCGACATCGCCATCGTCACCGAGACACATCTCAAACCGGAACACAACATTTTCATCCCCGGATACCGGATTATGCGACTTGATCGTAGTGGCTCTAGTGGAGGAGGAGTTGCGATCGCCCTGCGCTACAACATCAACTGTCATCTGCTCCCGAGTTTTGAGCTGCAGTCTATTGAAGCCATCGGAATCAAGGTCGAAACTGCCGTCGGCCCCATCACCATCATCGCGGCCTATTGTCCCAAGCAAGCTAGCACCGCTAACGGAACAACAACGGTCCTACGGAACGACATTCGCAAGCTAACTCGGAGGCAGGGGCAGTTTATCATCGCCGGCGACCTAAATGCGAAACACGAAATCTGGGGTAACACCCGGCGAAACCGGAACGGAATAATTTTGCAGGAAGACCTGGAAGAGGGACATTACACCGTCCTGGGCCCGGATACTCCCACCCGGTTGAGCAGATCCGGAGTACATTCGACAATCGACATCTTCCTCACCAACATGGGGAACAACATCGCCCAGCCGGTAGTACACCAGGAGCTCAGCTCGGACCACTATCCAGTGGTGGCCGAAGTTGGGTCCTCGGTCAACTGGCATCGGATCACCAGACGGAACTACCATCGTGCCAGATGGGAGAGGTTCCGACAACATGTCGACGACAGCGTCGATTTTACCGTGCACCTCGAGTCAACTGATGACATCGATCGGCAGCTGCAGAGCATCGAGCAAGCAATCTCCCAGGCCCGGGAGCAACATGTACCGGTGATTGATCAGGTGAGCAACTCTGTACCCATTGATAGACCCACTAAAGAATTAATACAATTGCGCAACGCCATCCGAAGGCAATACCAGCGAACTGGTCTGCCTACCTTAAAAACACATTGCAATCGGATAACAAAAATTATCAAGGCCAGAATGGTGGACCTTAAAAATAACAATTTTTCCGACAAGATCCGCTCTCTCCCAGATTGTGCAAAGCCGTTCTGGAAGTTGACCAAAATTTTGAAAACTAAGCCAAGGCCCATTCCACCGTTGATCCCACTAGATAGCAATGGCTCTAGGGATCGCTTGATAACTCCTGCAGAAAAGGCTGCTGAGATAAGTCAACACTTCGTCAGCTCCCACAACCTCGGACAAAACATCGTCAGTCCACACGAAGCTGCCGTTAGCGCGCTTATAAACAACATCCATATAAGTCCCAACGATTTCACAGAGGAGTTGGAGATCTCAGCTGACGAATTGTTGACTTATATCAAAAGCTCAAAGAACATGAAGGCCCCAGGTTTCGATAACATCATGAACTTGGAGCTCAAGCAATTGAGCCCCCAGTTCTATAACCATCTGGCGATGGTTTTCAACCAATGCCTCCGACTTGGCTACTTCCCCTCGTGTTGGAAGTCAGCCAAAGTCATCCCCATCCAGAAACCTGGGAAAGATCCTTCATGTTCCAAGAGCTATAGGCCCATCAGCCTTCTCTCAGGAGTATCAAAACTGTTTGAGAAAGCGATCCACCGTCGGCTTCTCTCGTCTGCAGACGAGCTGAACATCTTGCTCGACGAGCAGTTCGGATTCCGACGTGGTCGCTCAACAGTGCACCAACTTAACCGAGTAACCAACATCCTCAGGCGGAACAAGTCACTGGCGAAATCATCTGCCATGGCACTTCTCGATATCGAGAAGGCCTTCGATAATGTGTGGCATGATGGCCTGGTGTACAAGCTAAAACAATACAATCTTCCCATCTTCCTGGTGAAGATAATTAAAAATTACCTGTCGGACAGGACATTCCGTGTTTCGTTGCAAAGTGCAGTTTCCGATGCACAGGAGACTTCCGCCGGTGTTCCGCAGGGAAGTATACTAGGTCCACTTCTGTTCAACCTATTCACCTCGGACATACCCTCGCTCCCTGAAAATGGATCTCTGTCGTTGTTCGCCGATGATACCGCAGTCGTCCACAATGGTAGGGTAATAAGAGCGCTTACAGCAAAACTGCAGCGAAGCCTGAATGTTCTGTCAGAATACTTCACCGAATGGAAGATCTGTATTAACGCAGCAAAGACCCAGGTCAACCTATTCCCACACTCCAATTCTCCCAAACTTGTTCCGCCTGAGGATTGTAAAATTTGCCTAAACAACACAACGGTGGAATGGGCCAAATCAGCTGTCTATCTTGGCGTCACCATAGACAGCAAGCTTATTTTCAGGGAGCAGGTTGACAAAACTGTCACAAAGTGTAACGTTTTGTTGAAGCTACTGTACCCATTGATCAACAGAAGGTCTACACTATCTCTGAAAAACAAGCTTGCTGTCTACAAGCAAATCATACTTCCAGTCATCGAATACGGCATGCCAATCTGGGAGAATTGCGCAAAAACACATCACCTGAAACTTCAGCGTGTTCAAAATAAGTTCCTCAGGATGATCCTGAACACCCCTCCGAGGACAAGAACATCTGAGGTCCACCGTCTGGCTGAGATAAAAATGCTCGACGATCGCTTTAGTGAGTCTATCAATCGGTACAGGGCACGCTGCCTGACATCGGATCACCAGATCATCCGGAATCTGGTTCCCCACCCCTAGGATTTTCAAATTGTAGTTGTAGTTGTAGACTAAGTAGGTTATCAAATTTTAACTAACAATGCCCCAAGGGCTGATCTGAAAATTAATTTGTAACATAAAACACACTAAACACATAAAACATATAAAACATACAAACAAAGCTGAAGAGCCCATTGGGCTGAAACACTTGAAATTGTAAGTTAGTATATAAGATAAAGAATGATAAATAAAAACAATTTTAGTAGTAGCATATTTTTGTGTTTTTTTTTTTGGTTTTTTTTTTTTTCTCACCCCCCCCCCCCCCCCCCCCCCCCCCGGGGTGAAAAAAAAAAACCACCCAAAAAAGTCCGTTGTTTTCATTCGTTGTCTCATCATTGTGTCTCAGAAAGGAAATCACAACGTAGGGCCTGGTCAAACCCTGGACGAAACACCACTTTTTGCACAGACCACGACTTGAGTAAAACTGTTGAAATACGATCTTCTCGGCCTTTGTAGTCTCATCATGGAGGATTTTTACTTTCAGTTGGTTAATAATGTCATCATACTCCTTGGATTTTTGTTCCTGAGCCAATAGCCTCGTCTCGTCTTCTTCTTCGGCAAAGTTGAATATGACGAAATTTATCTGAAGCAGATAATTTCCCATCAACATGAGTGGCTCTAGGAGTGGACAGTAATTTATTGCTAGAACTAAGAGAAATGAAGAGAAAGTATTGATAGTTCCGTTTAGCGTAACGGCGGGCTTTGAAAATTGAAAGGTACAAGTTGAAAACGAGCGGAGGTCATATGAAGGTAGTATACGATATTCGGCATTGGAAGAGGGAAACAAACAAATCGCTAGAATCAGAACAAAGCAATAGGTAGTATAAGAGCACGATCGGTCGCATATTCTTTTACCAGTCAAGGGGGTATCCTTCTCCTTGCTTACCCTGCATCGGGTAGCTTGGTAAAAGATTATGCGCCCGATCGTATACTACCTTCATATGCCCTATATACATTCATTTTTCTTAGTTCTAGCAATAAATTACTGTCCACAGTCTCTCATTTTGATAGAAAATTATCTGTTTCTGATAAATTTCGTCATAGATTATTACTTCGTGTATAGGGAGAATACAACAAACAACAATCAAAGTTGAATATGTGTTTTCGTATAGCTCTTATCACATTTCACATTTTTTTTTTGGGTAGCTAATCTGATCAAGTTTCTTCAATGATATTGGAGACACGCTGATACCGGAAGTTCCCATATTGAAGAGATCGATGTTATGCATTCTTGAATAGTCTCTTACTTCCTTTCTTGAGATGATGCTGATATTATAGAAATTGCTGGATGTACTTCTTCTAAACCATCCCGTGATGATAATGGTTGACTCTCATTCAATGTAGCCGGTTCAAGACTGCTCCTTTACAAATCAGTTCGGTATTGTATACGACATGAGTCGCAAATCTTTAGCAAAGAATTTAAAGGCACTTGACATTGCATGTCACAAACTATTGAATCAATGCTTCGGTTAAAAAACGTTTTCCGGATGAACATTTCCTATTGCTCTTGGGAAACGGTCTACAACACATCAACAAGCTTTCAAATTCCATTTTCGTTTTCCTTTTCTGTTTCACAAACTGATTATTGATTGTCGAAGTAAAGTAGTTTAAATAGAGCCATACATCAGTTACAATGACATAATTGTACATACCTACAGATTCTATTTAGCGGGTACATTCCTGCTATAGCTTGCTTTTGTCAGTAGCAAAAATATTATAAACATTGCTGGGTACGCAGGTTACCAATAAGCATTAGCATATGTAGTAATTCAACCCTAAATCTGCATTTCAGATGCTACAAGCATTATATTAGCCTTATATCAGCATCTTGAATACTATCTGCCGTAAAGTTGCATTTAAAATGCTATTTAAGTGTTTGTAGCCTGTAATAAGCATTTCGAATGCAAAATAGCATTAATGAAGCATTATCATGGCATAGCAGTAAAGCAGCCATATATTGGCGCAAAAGTGGCATTTATGATGCATGTTGCTGCCGTAAACACGCTTTGGAACTGCTTATTGGTTACCTGGGTAGACGAGTGACGAAGTCAAACTACCACAATGTACTATACTATGAACATTTAGTTTGACGTCATCGCGGGTAGCTGTTATGGAGTGAAATATTACGAAATGACCAGAAAAGTACCCAATAGAGATAGTTAAGTATTAGTAGTCAATGTGCAATCATGTTCATCTACTGTTGATTAAAACACGCAGAATTACAACATTTTTTTTTTAAATTGACGTGGAATCCGCCAACAATAATGTTGAAGTAACACCTAGAACTATTAGTCCAATCGTGTGAAAGTCTAAGAAAAAGTTGTTGTAATATCCATGTTTGTTGAAACAAACATAGTTGTGCTAATTGACCATCTCGAATAACTTATGAAAAGATCGTGTTTCTTAAGTTTTCAGCTACTCATGAAAATAAATTCAAAATATCTCGAAAACGGTTACGTTTATGGAGATCATCACTCGGAACATTTCGATTAGAAATTTAATGTAAAATCATATTTTTTTTTCAGAAGCATTTTGATAAACATAAATTAATTTTATGAAAATCTTTTAAAAGTTACTAATAGGAAAATTTTTTGAACAATTTTTTGTCCATGATGTTCTTAGCTCTTAAACAATGGTTTTTTTGTCAAAATTTTACCATTGAAACATAAAAAAAAAATTAAAAATGGTGTATTTTGGGATTTTGAATGCTAAGTTTTAATTACGATTTTTTCATGTAAAAAATTAAAAAAAATGTCATTGTTAATTTTTTTCATGGAAATTTCGATATCCTACTATTGCTTCTCAGACATTTTATCTCTAAAACGAACGTTTTCCTAGTTGCTGTTTTGATTTGATTTTTTGATTATCTTATATTACCATCTATTGTAGCAAGGTAACTTTCCAGAAGAATAATCTGAAAAACGATTTGATCAGGATTCTATTGTGGTATGTGATCAATTTCTCCTGTATGAATGGCCAAAAACGTTTAAGCGGGCTCGTAAGCAGAGAATATAGGGAAGAGAATCTCCTTCCAAAAGCAAGTTCACGCTCACAGCACTAGAATCGAGCCCTTGATTGACAAAATAAACCCAAAAGATGAAGTCGAAGAGCCCGTCCTTGTTACGCGAAATTTTAACAATAGGGAGGAGGCAGTCCCATGTTCCCTATCCAAATCGTTTCACTTGGGTGCCCTGATGGTCCCTTACTTTTCCCGTCATAGGTTATTCAATATTTAGTAAATTTTGTACACAAAAAAAATAAGATATCATAATAGACAAATATGCTATTTATTCAAATTTAAAACTTGAATGATGTACATGGGATTACAAATTACACATTACACAAATTTAACTACTTGACCATGTAAAAAAGCGGCTACAGGAAGTTAATACGAGAACATAAATCTGTGTATATCTCATGCCAAAACACTTATACTGTTATTCCGAACACGTTTGCAAAGTTTCGGCCAAATCTAAAATACTAAAGTTTTGTCATTTACTGATTTGGCGTGGAACCGCTTGCATCAGCTTTAAGGTTCGTACGATGACGTGTTCAGGAAACAATTGATACGGAACACTACGCCCCATAATGCAGTATGCATTCTCTCAAAAATCTTTCTCAACGAAGTTGCTTGCCCCCTAAGCAATTGTGCAAGTTTGTGCTATGTTTTGAAGTATGTAAAGGCGTTTGATAAACTCATGTGACAAATCAAACTCGTTTGCTATACACGTTTGTAATACACACGGTTTCGCATAAGATTCGTAGAAGATCTTTTAGCCTAATTCGAAAACCTCCTATCTTCCTCCCACCTCAAAATACTCAAAATGCCTGCTGAAAACAATCATTCAAATCGTATAGCCACCTTCAAGTAGCCCTGATGTCCATTGTTTGAAGAATCACTTCAACAGATTAAAAGTAACATGGTTCGGCACAGGCCTAGCGTTGTTCCGTTTGTTAAACTTTATCACGTTTCTACCGAGAACAGTCACTGGACTCACTGTCGAAGCATTGTTGTATAGTTTGCCATCCACGATGATGATGAAGATGATGAAAAAAAAAACCCAAGCAAGCATCGGTTTTTCCGGCCAAGGGAAGCACATGCATTGACGTTGAGTAGAAGCAGTAGAAAACAAAGCAAGAAAAGCTTCCACCGAAATGATGATGGAATGGCAGCCTAATTTGTAATATTTTCCAGCAATTTATCACTGGTTTGATGGGGGAGGAGGCGAAGACATGGAAGAGAAATTAGCTTGACGCAGGGAAACAGGAGGTGGGCGCTTTTGGTTCGTTATTACTAGAAATGTGGTATTCGGAGGAATGGGTTGCTTTATCAAACAGAGCCACGTGGATTCTGAGAAAGGATGAATCGAGAAACCCGAAAAGTGGGTTCTTTATTGAAGCGAACGGATTGGCTGTTTGTCGTAGCTCAGGAAAGATATTTGCATGTCTTTTCCTTTCGGTACGTTACCAACAACTAATCCCGTATCAATGAGAAATGGTTTGGATTCTGAATGTGTCTGTCACTGAGAGGGTTTCCTTCTGTATGTTATGGATGTTCATTAATATTCAAGCTATCGAAGAGGTTCTGACAAAATGTGATGAATTTCATTCGAATGTAAAATAGAACCTATTTGAAGACAAATTGAACACCCAACCATGTACTCAAGCTGTCTAAATAATGAAATGATAAATTGAAAGGCAAATTGAATTCATTATAAGCCGGATAAAATTATCCACTTTGGAGTAGCTTCTTCAATTGAATGCTACTCTATGGAGCTACAAACAACGGCTCATCAATCTACTCGTTATCAGTTGAAAACAATCCGTGCTAAATAGATTCTTGATCCTTTCCACTGAGCACTGACTAACCTCTACTTTTCACCAACTTCCGTAGCATATATTCACTTGCTGGGGAACGAGCGGCGATACACACGTACACACGTTGGCTCTGTCGCTTCCCAATCCGAACGATTTACTAAGGCAATGAGCGGATTTACTCTGCTTACTCATACACTTTTCCAGTCTCAACCAGCCGATTGTGTTTGCCTATGGGCGGCCTAAACCCAACCTCGCCGTCATCGTCGACGTCTTTGGTGAAGGCAAACAAAATACCCACCGATGTGGAAAATTGTTTAAGCGATAAGAAAATTTTCACTTAGCACTGGTTTCCTGGGTTCTGGTCCAACCCAGTCTGCCTTTCGCTTCCAAGGATGTTCTTCCTGAAGTGGTAGCGCTGATTTCGGCTGTGCAAATGAATCCAAGGGATTAGATTATCTTTCGAAGTAAAGTTTGATCGAGCAGTTTGCATCAACATCATTCCAAAGGGTGGTTGAAAGTTTGGAAGTCGACTAAAAAAGTTTTCCCCTTTGGAGTGATATTTGTTTGATCAGTTTAGAGCTTATGGGAGTTTTGGGAAACAAAACAAATTGTGCTTTGTAAAGTGATAATTTATATAGCAGATCAGCTTGTGATGTTTTCCGGCGGCTGTGGTGAAACACATTTTCCTGACAGACTGACGCAATGGGGGATAAATTCCTTCTGCAGGATTTACTGGAATGTGAAATATTAAGAAGGATATGCTGTCCCAATTCTCAAGATGGAAATAAACATGCGGGGTTCCTCCGTTGTCATGTTAGTATGGACATAGCGTACTGTTCCAGACATGGTGGGTTCTATTGTGAATTTCTTAGTTAGGCATTATGTATTTTTGTTATTACTGTATAGTGCACTCCCAACCGGGGAATGGAAGTTTCGCTAACAGTTATATTAGATTCTCGATCAGAGGATGAAAAGGAAGGGACCTCATGTACAGAGTATGGGATATCCAATTCGCATGGGATAGTCAATCTTTGTAAAAAATGGAAAACACGCGGAGGCAGCCGGAGCTTATGTATTTGTACACGTATTTGAGAATTATAGAAAAGAATCAAATACAACCAAGGCAGATTCGAATCATGGACGTTTTGATCGCTTGGGCAGCGATTTCACTTCCTGGACTATCACTGCAAGTAACATAGCATAGTCTAAAAGATTATAACAACCGCTTATTATACAAAAACCTTTTTCTATATTCTTCTTGTGAGATCGGGTCACGTCATGAGCAGTGGATGAAATAAAAAGCTTGTCGGTGTAGGTGAAAGACAAAATAGAACACGATAAATTAATAAAAAAAATCTGAAAAAAGACGGTCAAAAACATTTTCACCACTCTTGCATCATTTTATCGACAATGTTTCTTCAGAAGAATTGCTCAAAATGTTATTCCGCATCGCCTAACCTTGCATAAGAGCTCAACTACAGTTTCAAATTCTAACTTTTGCCAGCTACGAGATAACAGTTTATTGTATTCGACAAAGTTGTAGAGCAGGTAATTTTAAGAATAGTTTCTGAAGACACTAAGATTCCAGAGCCTAACGTTAAAGAAATATAATTGGTTTTCTTTCAGCACTACCTTAAAATCGGGTTTTTGAGATAATTAGTACTCTGTTCAAATTTGACGATGATCAATATGTCCTAAGAAATTGTAGGAATTATTGAAATACACATTTTTGCTCAATATACCAATGCTCTCTGGTGACCACATTTTGATATATGGTGATTCAAGTGTCTGTGTGACGTCATAATCAACGTCTGAAAAAGGATCGGCGGATCCTGGGGGGTCCAAAACAAATTGTTTTTGAAAGATTATCTTCTAAACTAGTATTACTGAAATTTTCAGAGCCGGGTACTGAAGGGTACCTAGTAAAACCTCAGTTTGAAAAAGTACAATGTGCGCTGTCTGCCGTGCTGAATTGACAAGAATTTAGAACCGTATGTTGGATACATTTTAAACAACCCAACACTTTAATTGGGAAAATCTAATTGGTCGTCTTCAAAAGGACGGATTTGCAATGGTCCATGTTTGATCGGCCTTCTTTGAAACTGTCATATAACCCATGCACATATTTGCTAATATTGTGCGATAATGCATTAGCCAGCAATATATGCGTCACATTAACAAGTTGAAATCAATTATCTGCTAATGTTGCTAGTTAATGTATTTTCGGCCCACATTACCGATGATGTGAACCCGGCTCATACCGTTCATGCCACTCGATGTTGCGTCATACCTTTATACGGCTCCCAACTAGATCACACTTATTTCGCTCGTTGTTGCGCCAACCGCCTGGCATATTCTCCACGGGCTTCATTAACCGACTGCGTAGCAACGGCTGCATAGCCAGCCGCTTGCTAGCAACAGCCAGCTGAGTCATCAGCTACCTGGTCAAAGGTTGCTTGTCAGTGAACCCTCCCCGGGAACTTGTCACCACCAGCCGCAAATGCAACACTGGTCCATTGCCGCTCCGAACAGCTCCAAGGCTGCCGAGCGAATGAAGCATTTCGCGAAGGTGTACCCATTTTATATCGTTCACTGCTGCATATGAGATCTTTACTTACATTTGAAGTCTGTGATAGGAAAAAAACATGGCATTTTGTAAATTTACTGTGCAAAGCGAAAAAACATCACCTTATATTTGCGTTATTTTCAATAGTTTATTGTTGAAAATCAATAGTTTTCAATATTGGGATCGACGCACAGAAATATTTCCAATCGATTGGGGCAAACATTTTAAAAATGTTTAGAGAAACGACAGATATTAACGCTCAAAACCTGCCCGCTTTACGTGACGGTTGCAAAAGATATTTTTTAAATTGAACTCCAGTATAGACAACAAAGATGTAGTCCTACGTCAAAAACAACTCATAATATTGTTGTTCGGATAGTTGTTTAACAAGCTTGGCGGTATTTATTGTCAGAGACTGAAATACTAACTCTCTAATAGTCAGTTTTATAAATTTTTGGTAGGCGTGTAGTAGGATGCCAAGAATTTTGGAAAATTATTGAGCATCCTGCGAATCACCTGGCCTCCCCGAGCCTCTGATTTAAATTTGGAATAAAATCGGTTTATATTAATTTATTTTCAAAGCTTCAGTTTGTGACCACAAGGTTGCGTTATATGTGACCAAGCACTGTCAAGTTTGCAATTCTTATACATACAGGAAATTCCATGGCCATCTTTAAGGAACGCTCTGTCCTATTCCAATGACCTCGAACATAATCTGTTGAGACTCTTTTTTCATTCGTGAAGTGGCACCAATCTACCCAAGGAATAATGAATGAGGAGTTCACTTTACACCCAGTGATGCAGCCAAATCATTCTGTGCCATTGTCAGGTCGAAAAGATGGATTTGATAGGTAAACACGTTCATTCACTGCTTACATGTTGTAGAATAGCGCCTGGTCCGCCATCCTGAAATCGAAATCGTTATAGGCGATGCATACTCTTTCCATACGTAAAACCACAGCTTCAGTTGTGTAGCGGTAATATGAGACGATGATCAACCAATCTGTTGTTTCGCCGAAAAATCAAGAAAGTTCTTTATCCAGGGTCTGCTTCGCTGAAAGCAGCTGTTACGTTGGGCCTGCCGTTTGATGTGTTTGGGCTGGTTTGATGTGAACTTGAGTTTGTAATCTCCATCTGGAATTGCAGCCCTGATAGCTGCTCTTCTTGCAGATGAACCGAAGCGGAGGACTCTTGCACTGCAAGCGGAATCGAGACCATAGGTGGAGCTGTTGATCAGGGTGTGCACAATAGTGACGTTACTCGACGAACAGATGATGCTTGTGTAGTTCTAGGAATTGAAATGCGCCTAAAGGCTGACTAAACGTAAATTAGTACGCCCCTCGCGCGTCGCTAGCACGCCTCTAGTGTTCGGAATCAAAAATCTTTAACAGTGGTTTGTTTACACTTTTATAGAGAACAACTGGTGCAAGTTTGATCAAAGTAGTCGATCGCGTTCAATGGAACTCAAATGGAACTCGAAAGAAGAAAAAATATTGTGCAGAAACACCTGGAAAATTCCGAGTGGTCCGGTTCCAAGCTGGCTAAAGTGCTGAAGATGCCGAAAAAAATAGTTTGTCGAGTGCTCAAAACCTACAAGGAAACCCTGAGTGTGGAAAGGCATCAGCAGACCTACGAGAAAACTGGAACCAGGGATCGTCAGCTACGGAGCAAGGTGTTGGGGAGCATTAAAACACAGCTTGTATTGAACCGGTTGAAGATACTTTTTTAAAACATTCATCAGTCATTAAATTAGGGTTCTGTTACTTGTCTCGTTACTTTTCTATTACAAACAAAAAAACGCAAAAAAACAAATCTTGTACACAAGTTATTGTAGTACAAATAGTTGGGTGTAACAACGTAATAACAAAGCAGTATTTAATAATTAGGTTGTAAAATACAACTCAATTATTTAAAATTTAGATGTAAGAATAATTGGTTATTTTTAAGTTGAGAATACGTTATTTTAGATCGAGACAAAACGCTATCTTGAATTGTCGTATGGAAAATAACCAAGATTGCAAATAATATTTTAATAATAATAGATGTAAAAACTTGCATCTTCAGTGACGATCGAAAAAAAAAATTAATTTATATTTTCAAACGACGGTCATTTATTAAGTGCTGCCGAAAATAAATGTGAACTTGAATACCGTGGATGGTATTTTAAAGTCAAAATTCACATGCGCATCAAATTGCACGTTGAAAGATGAAGTTTTAGCTTCCAAATTTTCATGCGCTGCTCGGAAGGCACAGTTATATTAAAATAATTTTTTTTCCCATTACTATATCATTGTTGTGCTATAATATTTCATATACAATATGGCGACTGAAGGAAGTCAACCTTAGCTTAGGTTATCTTTAATGTTGCTCTATATGGTAGAGTCTGCCAAATGTCGGGTTAAGATCGTATTGGTTAACAATACGTCGACATCAAAGAAGCACAAAACTCTTGAGCAATATTTCATTCGTGCGTAGTACCCATTAGTGCAGCACAATGAGACACTGCCGTCTAAAAATATTCGAACACAAAATTCCGTGCATGCCATGCTAAAATGACCGTAGAATATAAGTTTATCAGTTTGGTTTGCTAAAATCTCGTGCAAACAATACCGCGGAAAAACCGTAAAAAAAAGACGAGTAAAAAAATTGTGCAAAAATAATAATAACGGAGTAGGATCTATTTTCTATGGGCTTAAAAAAGAAAGTTATAACAGCCGATTCATCTTTCCACCGAGGATGCGTAACATGTAAAAATCATGTTATTTTCAGATACCGTGTAAAAAAAAGTAGAGTATAGCACATTTGTGCAAAAGAAAGTCGTTAAAAAATGCATGTCTCTTCGAACGAACCTATTCCATACTAAAAAAATTATATGAAAAAAAAGTTCCAGTTCTTGAGATTTGCTTTTTAGGAAAGTAAATACAACAAAAAAAGATTAAAATACTGGTTATGGTCGGACTCACCTGTTTTTTTTCTTCATGAAAAAATAATATTCGCATCGAAATTGCTTTTATTAAGAAAAAAATATTTTGTTTTTTTTTTAATGGAATAATTCAATTAAAAAACCAACCGATAAACCAGTTTTGATAAAAACTGTACCTGCACAGTAAAAGTCACACTTGCAAATAGGAAATATATGCTTAGCATCAATGTTTACATTTTTTAAATGTAGTTGACATTATATAAACCAGTGTTATCAACCATAGAGAGTGCCAAAAGTTCTATAAACGATCGTGCAATCAGTGATAAAATATAAAAGGTAATAAGACTCCAAAGTACAAGGTTGATCTTGTTTAATATTATTTTATTTACTTTATCTATTCCAATAATGAAATTTTCCTGTTCCTTGCTGTTATTTAAGCTCATATAAAATTTATTAATGATTACGAAAAACCCAAAAACTATTAGGTCAGCTTATGTTCTAAATATTTTTTGAGATGGCATTTATGAATTCATGCTTTTAAACTTTACGGCAAGTCATGAAGTTTTGATCTCAGTATTGCGCACAAAACTAGAACTTGAAAATAACATGTACTACAGCTAGTTCTTTAACTAGTATCAATTAAGTAACGGAAACATCTGCAAAACTTCATAGTAGCTTGTCGACAGAACAAGCAAAAGGCTTCAACACCTTTTTTTTTTGTTGAATTGCTCTGTTTTTCAGTACAGTCAGTATCATACAAACAAGAAAAACAAAAAAAGCAAGCTATGTTTAAGGGGCTATTCATAAACCACATACTTTTTTTGGGGGAGGGGGGGATTTGACCAAAGTCTACGCTCCATACAAAATTTCAAAAAATTGTATGGAGAAAAGTCTACGAGGGGGGAGGGGTGGGGGGTGTGTCTGAGATTTTCAAAAATGAGTCTACGTGGTTTATGAACAGGCCCTAACGATTATGCCATCAAAATGAGTCAATGTTAACCATATGTGCGGTGGACCCCAAATAACTTTATTTCTGTTTCGATTAACAAAATGCAAAATTTGTGTGTTTTGACCTACCTGTAATGCAAAATTGTTGAACGTACCACACTTATTAAAATGTTTTCAAATTTTACTCTACAGAATTTTATCTGGTTCAAACATTCCACTTGACGGATCCATTATTTTTTAACATGCTCATGTTTACTTATGTACACTTAATTAAGTTAACATCATTTATCTTCAACATGTCAAATACTAGTTTATAGCTAAAGGTTTGTTGATTGAAGATTTAGTTGAAATGTTTTAGAAGATGAATGATGTTTAAAAAAACACTGCTCACCTTTCTTAAAATTTTAAATTGATGTTTCCTATTTTCAAAGTATAACATCTTTAAAACATCTTTAAATTTAGATATTTTCATCAAGTTTGATATTCACTCATGTTATGGAAACATTTTAAATACAAGGTAATAACAATAGATGTTTTTAAAATACGGTTATAGCACTCTTATATGACTTCTTGTAATGAATTTCGAATTTTAACTTGTTTTGTGTGTTACTTGGGTTTCGATCCGAGATGTGGCCAGATGGCACAACGCCAACTTTCAAATGGTGCGGAGCATCCTTTCCAGGTAACGATACAAGTCTTACAAAGTCGGGAAACATCTGAACAAGGCAAGGCTCTTGTACGACCGTGTTTTGACGAAACAAAAGGGCTGCACTTTGATCGATGACGAAACATACGTAAAACTAGATTTAACACAGCTTCTCGATCAAAAGTTTTACATCGCGACTGCACGTGGGGGGTTAGTTTGCAAAGAAGACCATGATTTGGCATGCGATTTGCAGATGTGGTCTGAAAACGGAACCATTCGTCACATCCTCGACGATAACATCCCAAGTTTACATCGAAGAATGCCTGAAAAAGCATGTATTGCCGTTCATCTGCAAGCGTAGGGGCAAAGTCATCTTTTGGCACGATTTGGGCAGCTGTTACTACTCCAAGATGGTTCTGGATTGGTATGCTGCCAAAAGAAAAAAACGATTTTGTTCCTAAGCTAATGAATTCTCCAAATTGCCCGGAATTTCGACCAATCGAAAAATACTGGGCAATTTCAAAGCAGCAACTTCTACGAAGCGGTGAGGCAGTCAATTAAATATAGAAAATGCGAAAAAAATGGAAGTAATGCGCTGATTCCGTGTCCGTTTCCACTGTGCGGGCGCTGATGGGCTCCATCAAGAGAAAGATTCGAGATTTTGTTCAAACTGGAGCAATGTAACCATATTATGCTGTAACTTTGAAGTTTTAATAAAAGTACTGTAAAGCAACCATTAATGAAATTTTAATCTTATTGAATCGCGAATACAGGTCTTTTTGAGTGTACCAATTTACTTTCAGTCACTGGTGACGTAACTTAGTTTTTGAACTGTTGACGTTACCTCGTTTTTGCTATGGGATAAATCACCACCACAAGGGATACCTGATGCATTTTCTCCTTGTTCATTGTCAATCAAATGTGCCGTTCATCAAGATGGCTAAGTTGTAGTAATGAGGTCTATAAAGGTGGCGAAGAGCATGGTGTTTGTCGGTATTTGTAACGAAAAATGAGTAAATAATCCATGATTTCGGGTAGTGGCGTAAAACTTCAAAAACAAGCGTATGATAACAAAGCAAGTTTAGTTTTTGTCTGCATCCTTTTAGTGCACAAGAAGGCATTTTTCAGCCGAAACCTTTTAAAAACTACACCAATTACCGAAAATAAACGTTCCACCTTGTGATTTGCTGCTATTGTAAATTGTTTTTTTCGGAGATCTACGTCACGCATGTTTACAAAAAACAGGCTGTGCATCATCTCACGAACACAATGACAGTATTTGGCATTACACTAATACAACTTAACCACTTCTTCTCCATCTGTATAGACCTCATTGAAGTTGTAGCGCTCACTCGTTCTGCCTGTTGCCTTTCCACTGGCCTCATCGTTCTTCAAGTCTGAAGACATCCCCAAGATTGTCGAGTTTTGGATGCGTCATGTTGTTTATATCCAAATTAAACTGATGTTGTAATTTTTTTTCAATTTTTCGCAGAAACAGCCAAAACGAAGCACCAAACAGACTGAATCTGTGAAACCGAGGGCTCGAAAGCTGTACGACAAACTGCTGGCCAAATAATCGGGCTGTGCTATTATGGACGATGAAACCTACATAAAACTCGATTATGAAACTCTGCCGGGACAGTTTTATACCTCGCCGAAGGGAAAGGATGTTCCTGGATCAGTGAAAGCCATTTACACCGAAAAATTCGGCAAGAAGGTAATGGTGTGGCACAATGATTGGTCAAATCTACCCTTGATCAAACAGCATAACAACCCTACAATCTTTTGGCCTGATCTTGCTTCCTGCCATTACTCTAAATATGCACTAGAGTGGTACAAAAGGAACAATGTCGTATTTGTACCAAAGGAGATGAATCCACCAAACTTCCCAGAGATTCGCCCTATCGAAACTTTCTGGCGAAGGCAAAGCAGAGAAAACACATGAAACCTGCGGATAGTGTTGAAACATTTAAGAAAGATTGGCCAAAATTGGTGAAAATGGTAGGAGAAAGCACTTGCTGTGGCTTATGAGTGTTAAGGGAAAAGTTAGAGAACTCGCCTACCCTGCGAAAAATCAAACAAATTGAAATGAAGATGGAAATAAAACATTGTTATTTACTATATTTAAGAATAAAATAATCAAAAATCACAGCATGGTCTTTTTTATTTGAGAAAGAAGAATATAAATATATTTTTTGGAACAGTTTATATATGTGATTTTTCATGTGGTTACCCTGTTTCGCCAATTATAATAACCCTGTTGTGTACAGAAAAAAAATGACAGTTGCGTTTGTTTCAGTGTCAAAAACTAATGTAAAAGAAATTTTTCTAAACAACGGATCAGAAGTTCAGATTAGAATAGCCTAGCTGAAAAACCATTAAATATTAGAAACTGGTCCTCTTCACCCATACAAATAATCAACTATGCTAATGGGCATGCATCGTTAATCCGTTGCCCGCTGAGAATGCATTTGGCAGATCCTCTCAGTAAAAAGCGATTACTAACTGCAAACCATTCTCATCGTGTCACCTGCATCAGAAAACGCGTAAATAGCATCCATCACTCGTGTGCCAAATCCTATTTTGATTCCTGTGCCAATTTTCCGAAATTTTGTTGGGATTTACTTGCGTCGGCTCACCCATTGCATCAGCGGTTGATGGATCCTCCCAGCCTCCGCCTATTGGTCGCTTGGTGAGGCGTATTGAATTAGAGCGAACAGCTAATTTGCGATAAGCGCGACAGCGTTCATTAGTCTAATCCGAGATGTTGTCTATGGTTTTGCCAGCGATTTTACCAATGGTCGTGGTGTGCAATTTGCAAGGCTAAACCGATGCCGTTCGACCGTATGAGGACTGTAACTGCGGAACGCTAGCTGTTTATTTTACGCCAGAATGGAACTCTAATGAGATAGCCGTCTAATCTTGATTGACAGAGGTGTCCGCATTGGGTCCATCGAGTTTCATGTTCTGCGAAGCATGGTGATGAGGGATTTACCTTTTGTGTGCATCGACGCAAAAGCGAACGACAGTAGGACGTCAAATCAAACAAGAGCAAAGATTCCACCAGTTTTAATTAATTTTCTGCAAGCAACCTAAAAATCGCCCCCCACCGCTCACTTTCCATCCTCCGTAAACAGAAACCGAACAAAATCAGACAAATTAAAAACTGGAACTGTCAGAAGAAAATATATCACCTGGGAGCGAACAAACGGCCCGAAGAGGACCTCGATAATCCCAAAGTTTCCCACCAAATTGAATCTATTGCACCGGAGACAGGCCAGCAGCAATTCGTTATTTTCACTCTGTATGGATTCAATTTAATTTCGGAAAGCATGTCAAGAACGCCCGAACCCCCTTTACCATTGTAGGACAACATGGAAGGCCATCGTATCGAGTGACAAGGGTAATAAATTAAAAAGATTCCGATTTATGGCTTGTAGCTTTCTTATCCCTGAAATTTCTTTAATTTTCTTGACTTTTGTTTTGCTCATCATTTGCCATCGCGTTTTCTGGTGTTT
Source organism: Aedes koreicus (assembly GCA_024533555.2). NCBI lineage: Eukaryota > Metazoa > Arthropoda > Insecta > Diptera > Culicidae > Aedes > Aedes koreicus. Next base: position 542,519 of record JAHHFK020004889.1, on the reverse strand, counting down.
TCAATACAGAAAGTAGCAATTTCCGTGAGTAGAGCCCATTACTTTGGTGTCGTAAATCAACGCTGTCAGTTTCGTATATATTGGCAATCTAGCAAAAGGATTGGCATATTGCAAAAGGATCTCATCAATGTTTCAAAGCACACATTGATATGTATTTGCACCATTGCACCAGGTCAAACCGAAGATTGTGTTTACTAGCTTCGTAATTAACTCTATTCGTAGGAATATCTGTACCAACGGAATTCCGCTTTGCAGTGTTTACATTGCTGAGGATACCTAATGATGATGATGTCGTTCTTCTATCCTTGCTGCATCACCACGACCAGTCTGTCCGGTTGGTTGGTGCCTAATTTATAATCAAGTGCAGCGGTAGTGTCTTACCTCAAATTTCCAAGGTTTGTGCAACTTGACTCTCGAGTTAGTGCTGTTCGAAGTGAATTCAGGATAACGTGGTTTCGGTGGTTGGAGTGTCACCAGCAGCGCCAGTATAACATAATTGTATGCTGTTCCGATGCCTGTCGACAGGGACTACATAGTTGGTAGTTTACTGATAGTGGAACACTATGTACATTGTACTAGTATCGAAATGTTGCAATTGGTGTAGGTTAAGCGAACCATAGTTTCCTGGTCACTCCTAAAAAAAAAAGGGTTTAAATAAGATAAACGTATCTTTATCCCCATCATTGGGATTCAAATCAACTTAGGATCTCCAAACTTTAGGAAACGTGAACTATCGTCGAAACATTGCCAAAATAAGAACATGGTCAAGATCAGTGCGATTCCCTCACATTAAGCGATAATATCGATAATAATGGAGCCAGGTTTTATACAATGTATTCCATGAAATAATGGGTAAATTCTTCATCATAAAATAATTTTTTTTTGATCAAATAACCTTTTCATTCATTCCAGTACATATTTCATCAAATTTGGAAATAATTACTCACTATGTTCACCTGAACTGCGGTTTCCGGCAGAAACACGATGAAATACGTCAAGAGCACACTGTGTTCAGACGCAAAATGATGACGACGTGAGTGTCGCTCTTCTCCTTTTATGCCTTATACGACGAAAAGGCATAGTCGTTGAATATACAGGGTAGGCCCAAATAAGTGACATGAAACAAAAACTGTACCTCTGTACATTTCGATTCTATCGCCTTTAGCTTTAATTATTGCCCATAGTCTCTTCGGAAAGGCATTACAAGCGGCACGCACCTGATTTTCAGGGATTTCATCCCATATCTTCTGTATGGTAGCTTTGAATGTTTCAATACTCATTGGTTTGAGATCTCGAAAGTGAGCTTCCATGATTCCTCAAATAGAGAAATCCAGAGGATTCGCGTCTGGCGAAGAAGCTGGCCATATTTCCTTAGGAATGACGTCTGGAAAATTCTTGGTGCACCATTCTTGGATAATCTTTGCTCCATGGGACGGTACTGAATCCTGTTGAAACACCCATTTGCGGTTACTGAACATCGTTGAAGTATGCTTCTTCAAATGCTTTTCCAGGACCTCTTTTACGTAGTATTCTGCGTTGATTTTTACACCTTTATCAATGAAAAGCAGTGGCGAACGACCTTCCGCAGAAATCGCTCCACAAACCATGACCAAAGTATGATTTTGGAAGCGTTGAACTGCGCGAATTGAAGAAGGGATATTCTAAATACTCGCTGCATAGACCCTGTCAGTTTGAGTGTTGAAATGTTGCTGCAATACGAAATTTTTCTCATCCGAAAACACAATCATTGAATCACCGTGCCGACGAAGTAATTTGCGACAAGGAATGACTCTGTTCTGCTTGTTGGCTTCCGAAAGTCCACGCATTTTTTTTTCTTGTACGGCACTAATCTCAAATCTTCATTGAGAACTGATCTGATAGTTTTCCTGGAGACGTCCATATCCTGAGCCAGTTTATATGAAGAACGACAAGCATTTCGGCAAATTCGCTCACAAGTCGTTTGGTACGTACACTGCGAGGACGACCTGGTTTTTTCTTTGGATCGATGGTTCCCCTCGTCCTCCATTTTTTCAACGTCCGGTCGATTAATGTACGGCATATTTCTTCCTTCCGGGACTCGGCCTGTACTTGGTTGGGACGCTTTCTCGCCAAATGCAACTGCAAAATCCGTTGTCTTTTGAAATCCATATTTTTCTTAGTCACTTCCTGTCGACGGAATCTAGCGAACACTAGTTTGTTTACATATTAATCAGTCCCTCTTTAATATGCTGGCAACCAGATGGCTCTTGCGATGGCTAGAAGAATTCCACACTGGAACAAAATACTGCGTCACTTATTTGGGCCTACCCTGTACACGCATACACACCCCAACCGGTTAGTCAATGCCTATGTTGTCCGTGTTGGGAAACAAGTTCAGATGCACGTGATTGGTCAGTTTTTGTTGTGACGGCGCTTCATATTTATAAATTTTTGGATGGTAAAATTAAAAGTTTAAAATGTTGAAATCGACGCGTAGTGAATGTTTCGATTGATTTGGGTATTTGGGTTTTTTGGAAATTAATCGTGAAATGACTGTGTTATTAACGTTCAAAATCTAACCATATTTCGTGAGGCTTCTTTTTTTTGCACTCGCAACATTGTAAACAATGACTTAGTCCAACACTTTGTGAGTGGCCCCAACAGCAAGCTTACTGTTGGTTTGAATTGGTTCAAAGCTGCTTTCGGTACTATTGGTACAAACTGGTCCAAAACGCAAATGAGTCTTATGTATAAATAATTTACTAGACGTCACCCGAATCCAGTATATAGTTTACCAAAACGCACCATGCTGCCAAACAAATGCTTTTATTCAACATCCCAGTGATTTCTCAGTGGAAGTGCAGGGGTGTTCTTGGCTTCCAATAAAGCGTATATCACTTCAACATATTCCTACTCTTTCTTAATTTTACAAGTCAATTTTTTTGTTTCACGTTGAATTTCCAGTAGTTTCACTTTTGTTAGCTGCCTTCAATGTTCTTCCAGTGTATTCCAGCATAGAATGGATTTTCACCCCGAGCGTCTTTTTCTTTCACTCTATGGTGCCGTTTTGTTACGGCGACAAGGAACAGTACACTCGATCTGCACATATTTACTCCTTGCAAAAATTCAAGGAAAATTGATTTCTTGTCGAATTTCACGAACGCGGTATTTGTGGGTTCTGACAATCTTGGAGAGACCAGCGACTAACTGACGCCCTGAGAATTTCTAAGGTGTTGGTTGCGTAAGATACGGGTCAAAATTCGCTTATGCAGGTGATGCGAACAATGTGAAGTTAAATCTATTTATGTTTGGAGCGATACGGTAATTACGTAATACGTTTTTCCAAATTTATTAAAGGGTGTAAACGGTTAAATTGCATCACTTTCAATAAGCTTTAACATTTCGCCCTTTGGGTTGATTTCAACGAAATTTTGGATGAAATGACCTCAGCGTGTATTGTTTACACTTATAGTTTCATTGCGAAATGTGTCGTAGTTTCGAAAATGGAGTCGAAGGAACAGCAAGTGTTTCGTGTCATAAAAGGTTTCGGGGAACGTTTAACTGTCGATCGGAAGAAGGTGAGTGGTAGAAAAAGTGTTCCGTACTGTGTGAAGGATCACAAGCGAGTGGTTGCTGCCTTTAAGCGCAAACCCAACTGTTCCATTCGGGATGTAGCGAAAAAGCTGCACGTAACAAAAAGTTTCGTGCAAAAAGCCAAGAAACGAGCCGGGTTCCGTTCATTCAAAGTTCAGAAAGCTCCAAACTGCAATTAAAAACAGAATAGGACAGCTAAAACACGTGCGCGTTAGCTGTACACACAAATGTTGACGAAACCACACTGCTGCATTATGGACGATGAAACACACGTAAAACCGGACTTTAAACAAATTCCCGGCAACCAGTATGTGACTGCGAAAGACAAGTTCGATGTTCCAAATTCTCTCAGGAAACAGCAAGTGTCAAAGTTCCCCAAGAAATTCATGATTTGACAGAGGACTTGTTCGTGTGGGAAACGGAGCAAGCCTATCGTGACAACTTCAACTGTAAATGGTCAAGTATACATGAATGAATGCATGAAAAAACGACTGCTTCCGTTTCTTAAAACACACAACGTTCCTACAATGTTTTGGCCGAACATAGCCTATTGTCACTACTCCTGGAGTAGTGGAGGATGTTCTGGAGTGGTACAAGACGAATGGTGTCAATTTCGTGCCGAAGGATCTTAATCCCCCAAACTCTCCAGAGTTGCGGCCAATTGAAAAATATTGGGCTATAATGAAGCACGAACTTCGTAAGCATCCTAAAGTTGTCACTACAGAACAGAAAATGTTGAAGTCATGGTTGAAAGCGGAAAAAAATGTCGGTTCAAGCGTTTTACAAAATCTTATGCGTGGTATTAAGAAGAAAGTTCGGGCATTTGGATTTGGTAAATAAATACAGTGAAATAAAAATACCAAAACCAAGATTAAACATTGTATTTTATTCCCTAAATATTTCATGACAATCGGTTGAGAGACTTGTTTTTGAGGTCGAGTATAAAGTGATGCAATTTAACTGTGGACACCCTTTAACCCTTTCCCCATTTGTGAGATTTTCGTCATAAAAATCTGTAAAATGTTGTGTGTGTGTAGAAAATGCCCCCTTCCTCCCCCATAAACACTTGCTTGTTTGGAGAATGTTCTTTTCAGTTTGTTCTCTATACATCCGGCTGTTTGTCGGCGCCGGTGGTGTAGTGGTAAGCGTGACTGCTACTTGGCACCCCAGTGAATCTTGCTTCAATCCCAATCGACGTCGGTGGTTTTTCTGAGGCGAAAAAACCTGGCCACGTGTTCCTTCGGAAGGGTAGTAAAGCCGTTGGTCCCGGCTCATGTGTTGATGAGTACGATATGTAGGGTCCAGGTGGTGGAGTCGTATTCCTGGAGTCGGTGGTTGTCGCCACGTTGTGAGGAAATAGGCCGACGAAAAATAAACGAATGAAAAAAAAAAAAACATCCGGCTGTCCAGAGATGTGCATTAGGAAGAAGTGGGCTGTGCTTTTGAGCGAAGAAGACGATTTTTTATGCGTCAAAGTTTAAAAAGTATTTAAAATTGAGAAATTATCGTGTTTTCAACTGAAATTGAAATTTTGAGTGTATAAAAGTGCTTCTGAACAGGATTTGCTCACTGGCGTGGGCAAGTTTGTGCATTCTCGGGTGATTTTCGGAAGAAATTCCGCATCAAAAGGTGAAGGAGTGTTTTTCCACTTTGTCGCGAGTGAATTGATGATTGTTGTTGGCAATTGTTGTTCCAAGAAAACAGGATTTCAACGTTTAGAGTCGTCCCATAGCGGGGGATTTTGATTTTTGGTAGTGTGAAGTGAAAAAAACTGCTAACTCACCTCGTGCTCCGGCTTCATTGCATTGATTTCGTGTTTACGACTGCAGAAGATGGTGTTATTCCGGGGCGGCTTTTGGTGAGATAAATGTGATATTAGACATATTGAAAAGCACTTATTTTCAAATAATACTAAATACGTGCTTGGTTTGGACATTTTAAATGTCCAAATCTGGAAGTGTGTTTTAGTAACCTTATCCAATTGATATCGGTAAGGTCCGGGGTAAATGCAAGCCCTGTGGTATGTGAAAGTAACCTCGGATTGGACGTGACTCTCCAGACATTCTGAAATGGGCTGCTGAATCTGCAATAGAGCTATCACTTTGTAGCTCCCTGATTAAAGCTGCTGACAACATCACACAAAAGATAGTTGCAAACAGATTTCTTCTATGAATGTATGTATGTAAGGTAGCCACCATCCTTTCTGAGACCTTGTCATGTATGCAGCTCGACTTAATAGCAAGATCAAATTGAGTTACCGGTTTGTATTCACATACAGCGTTACGCTGTATGAAAGGCCAAAAACGGTGGGGCGGACCCGTAAGCAGAGACACTTACGCGAAACCCGCGGGAACATAAGATTCTCCTTCCAACGATACGATCCAATGGCTTGTTAAGAAGGGCGCGTCACTCTCGTTGAAACTGTTGGAGTAGAATTCACAGCATCACAATCGAATCGGTAGGATAAAGAAAATGATACTGTTTGTTCCCTCCGAGACGCCGGTTGTCATACCACTCCATTGTCCAATTCCAGCAGAACACGGAATAATAGTTCGGTGATTAGTACATTATTGTAACTAATTGATAAGTTAGAGTATGAATTGGTTTTCATCTGTTTCTTCTCCTATTGGTTGTGGTTGCACTGGTGTACCGCAAGTTATTCAACTTATGCAACATCGACTCACGTTCTATGCTAATATTAACCATGTTCCGTCATGTCACATCTTCAAGTGATCTGCGTAAGCCGCCCATTTTGTTCAAGCCTTTTTGAACTAGATGAGGTGAAATAAAGAGCCCAGTATTTTAGAAATAGGATTCAAATAACAATGACATGATGAATGTCATCATTTACTCCTACTTGACTTCCGCCTCGAAAAACCTGGCGGAACGTCACCCAATTCCTTACTGTATCAAAGGGCAGTTTATATAACCATGCGTTATTGGCAACAAAAACAAGAGAGAGAAGAGAAGAAAAAATAAATTAGAAAAAAAAACAATAACAAAGCAATTGTTAACGGAGTTGAAGAAAATAATTATAATAGACACTTCCGCCTACCACCAAGAGTAACAATAAAGCAGGAATGAAACGTTAGTTTTAATACATAACTTCAACATAACTAACCTACGCGGATGAACGTTGTTTTCGGGGTCTTCTTTTTTTTTTATTAATCATTTATTTGTACAGGCTCAATCGAATCAACTTTACAGAGCCAAGTTTTCATATTTTTATACATCATTTATCTTAAAACTAAAGTTAGGGGGATAGAACCGATTACTCGCGGCCGTCTCGAGGTTAATAGGAATTACAAATTACGGATGGGAAGATGGGTGGGAATTTTAAGTATGGTTTACATAACACATTAAATTTAAATTCTTAATTATCTAAACACTTATAACTGGATTTCTTTTAACTTGAAATTTTTTTTGAAAAAGAAAAAAACACACAAACAAGATAAAATAAGAGAAAAAAAAACATACAGGTTAAACTTACTACAATCTAAGGCTAATGTTAGTCAAAAACACATAAATTAATTCACTCCAAATCACGTACAGCCAAAATATCTCGAATTGGCACATTGGGTTGTCTACCTCGAGCCCGAAGGGAATCATAAAGCTCCGATCTGACTCCACGATGTTCAGCACAAGACCAAATAACGTGATCTGCGTCCTGATAGCCTCGTCCACACTCGCAGAGATTGCTGTCGCTCAGCCCAACCCGGTATAAATGAGCGTTCAAAGAATAATGATTGGACATGAGGCGAGACATGACACGAATGAAGTCTCGTCCCACATCCATCCCCCCAAACCAAGATTTCTTCGACCCCTTTGGGATGATAGAATGTTGCCATCGCCCCAAATCTCCTTTACTCCATTTATACTGCCAGCTGACGAGTGACTGTTGAAGAAAAATAGTACAAAAATCATTGAAGGCGATTTGTCGATCATAAATGTCGCCTTCTATAGCGCCTTTGCAAGCGAGTCCACGTTGTCATTGCCCAGAATTGAACAATGAGATGGGACCCATACAAAGGTGATTATAAAATAACGCGAAGATAAAGCACTTAGAAGCTCCTGTATTTTTATGAGAAAATACGAGGAGTGCTTTACCGGCCTCAAGTAGCGAATAGCATCTAAAGAACTGAGACTATCCGTGAAAATGAAATACTGATCCGGTGTTAGTAAGGCAATAATTTCTAGCGTAAAGTGTATTGCCGCTAATTCAGTGACATATACGAAACAAGGAGCTTGAAGTTTACGATTGGCGCTATAAATTTCATTAAATATACTAAAGCTGACTCTTCTATCAAAGATCCGCCAGTGAAGAACGATTTAGTGGAATCAACTTGGCCAAACTTTGCAGAAAATATCACAGGAGCAATCATAGGACGATGATGCTCTGGAATTCCACGAAGCTCTTGCTTCATGGATAAATCAAAATGAACCGAACTGCCGAAGTCGGAGAAGCAAACACGATTGGGAATATTCGTGGAGGGCTGACATCCTGTGTTATGTACCAATGGTACAAAGTCATGAAGCGAATTTGAGGGATAAACTCGAGAAGCTTCTCATAGTTTTCGATTACCTGGGGGTTCATAACTTCACACCTGGTGAGGAGCCGGAGGCTGTTTCGGGGTCTTGTTAGTGCTATAATTGTTAGTATAGACCCGTACTTAAGCCGTGGCGGTCCCTTCAACAATAGTGATAGGCAGCTGTAGTTAAATCATGCGCAACTGTTTCTATAGCTATGTTAAAGGTATAATAAATAAAGTTTTGAAAAATACAAAAAAACTTAAATTAATAGAAATATTTCATCTATAATTATTAGTTTAAATCAAAAGATTGATGATATCGACACTTGGCGAATCATCGTCAAACCCTTCATCCTTGGCTAGGGAGTTGCAAACATTATTTCTTCTATATTAAAAATAGAGAGCACACATTCAACCCCCCCCCCCCCACCCACAAACAAACGCGTGCTCGAGCACGTACGCTCGCACACACGCATACACAAACGCACCCCCCCCCCCCCCCTACCATACACACACACACGCGATTCAAACCAACAGTTCGTTCGGGCTACTCACAACATCGCGTTGCACCCACTCGCTTTACTATTGTCGATTTGACTACATTGTCAAAAGCTACGCCAACCAGCTTCATCACAGTTTACCTGACAGTCGTTTCTTATCATAAGATCCATGGGTCCTCCCTTAGCACAGTCGGCAAAGGCGCGGCTACAAAGCAACACTATGCTGGAGGTGGTTGGGTTCGATTCCCGGTCTGGTCTAGGAATTTTTCGTTAAGGAAAATTCCAGTTTGTCCGTATGTCAGCTCTTGAATTCACGCCAACTAACTAGACAAAAGACCCTGTAACCTCCTGTAAAAATTCACAACTATTTGTTTGTTTCATAAAATCTATTGCTCAGGTCAGTGTTTCCTAATCCCGTCTTAAACTACACATCATTTTAGTTTGTCGATTGATATGTGAATAGATCTGTTTTCACGAATACAAATCAACACATTGCAAGGAACATCTTCTACAAAAACAAACACTCTTATTTCAGCTAAATATTCCAATAATGCTTCAGGCGCTAGTATTGCATGTTCTTCTTTCAAGCAACGGAAACATAAAAGGATGTTCAACAAGGTTTGCCAAAATTCAAAACCAGCTGCATATTTCACTTTGATTTCCAATTTCGCACAGCAACAAAATAAAAAGTCCATCAAAAACAAATCCGTTCAGTGTTTCTCATTCGAAGAAACACACGTTAAAATTTGGCAAGGAAGAAACAATATCTCCAGGTGTAGTTTGAGACTTTTGTCTTCCTCTCGGTATACCTCATCATCAAACAGCAATAAAAGGAAATAAATCTCCTTAGCATAAAAGGAGGAAAACCTCCATCGGTACCAGACTGAACACCGAACAACATGTTACGTCGCTGCAGAGGATACAAGAGAGCACACCCGGAAGTAGACGAACACACATCAAGCACCCCACCGCCACCACCACCACTACAACACCCGCCGCATTGCGGTGAGCCACGTGCCGGAAATGTAACCGAAAGTGGAGTACAATTTCGATAAAAGTTTTAATGGAAAGCACACAGGGAGCATAAGCATGCGTCATGGTTTGGTTGATGCTTTAGTAGTATGTAAGTAGGGAACAAACCGGGTATGCCCTGCTCCCATGACTGCTGGTTCAACACTGCTACCAGCTCAACTAATCAGCATGACTTTCTGTTACCTCGACTATGAAACCTGGTTAGAATACGACGACTAAATAAGTTTTTCAATTTGCGAATTAATTTTAATTTTACTTAAACTTGACAGTAGGGAATAATTGATTAATCAATTAAAAGCCCTATGTAATTGATCAACAAACATTTGATAAGGTGTCTGTCAAAATTGAGTTCCCATCTGTCAGAAATAAGTCAGCTCAACTAGCAGATTAAATCGATTATTTTCCATCTGTCAAGTTTAAGTGAAAACTAAAATTAATTCACGAATTGGAACACAGTCTTAGTATGTACTAATGAAACAAAATGGGATCCAGCATGCCGTACTTTGAAACTCACGTGTTTTGTTTTTGCTGCGTCGTTTTCGTGAATAGTGAAATCTCAAAATCTCCGCGTGCTTTGTGTAAGACGTACACAGAAAAAAATAATTGATTTTAACAAGCGCGTAAAATTTCCTCTCGTATGATTACAAGCCAAAGGAGGCGTAAACAACGAAATTGTTTGCAATCTTTCATGCGCCATACAACAATATTTGCAATCTTTCATACAACAGGCTGGATTCAGGCGTTATCTGACTTAAATTTACATGAAATATTCTATTATTTTCTGCCTAATCTAGCATTCCCTTTATGTGCATTAGATAACGCAGAAAATTCAATGTTTCTTTTTATCTGTGTAGCGAATGTAATTGATTCGCTCTCAAAATGTGTGATGGTCGGTGGTATTTCTTCGTTTTTTGTTTTTGTGTGTGCTTCGTCCCCATAGTAACAGTTATAAAGTTCTGTCCGGTTAGAATCCGGAATCACTTATTGCGTTGTACCGTCACGGAAAGTGACCGCTGCAAGAATTCTTTTACAGCGATTACTAGGCGCCCAGTTTCTGTGGTATAAATTTCACGGTGTTTCGTGCAGTGAGTCAAAAGTTATTCCAGATGGAAGCCGAGAGGAGAGAAAAAATTCTGCACACCCACGTTGATAATCCAACGTGGTCCGCAATAAAAATCCCAAAAACGTTGAAAATCGCCAAATCAACCGTGTATGATGTGCTCAAACGTTTCAGGGAGCGAAGGAGCGTGGATCAAGTGCCTCAAGGTAAGCGTCGTAGTGGAACATATGACCGCAAGCTGAACCAGAAGGTGTTGAGATTCGCCAGAGCAAACCCTGGACTATCAGATAATGAATTCGCACAAAAATACGCTGCTGCTCGCAGTACCGTTCGAAGAATTCATTTGTGAGCAGGATATCGTTCTTATCGAGCTAGCAATCAACCAAACAGAACGTTGAAGCAAAGCGAAGTATCAAGGATGCCTGCTCATCGACGAAGAAACCTACGTCAAAATGGATTTCGGACAGCTTCCTGGCCAAAAATTGTACATGGCGACGGCACGAGGAGATGTTGCTGTGAAGTTTAAGTTTGCTTGTATGGACAAATTTTCCAAAAAGCTGATGATTTGGCAAGGGATATGCAGCTGCGGACTAAAGTGTTAGTAACGAATAAGACGATGGACTCGAAGCTGTACAAGCAAGAATGCCTTAGAAACCACGTACAACCTTTCATTAAAGCCCATAAAGGTCCCGTGAAGTTTTGGCCAGATTTGGCGAGTTGCCACTGCAGCCGGGAAGTCATCCAGTGGTACCGCGATAATAACGTAAATTTCATCGATAAAAACATAAATCCACCCAACTGCCCGCAGTTCTGGCCCATCGAGAGATTATGGGCAATAATGAAGCGGAAGCTTAAAAGTTCAAAAACGGGTCGGGACGCGACTCAGATGACCAAAATGTGGAACAAATGTGCTAAGGACGTTGACTCCGGAGGTGTGCAACGTTTGATGGGAGGAATAAAGAAGAAAGTGAGTATTGATATTTTTTCTTAAAGTACAGTGAATTACCTTTGTTTTGATGTATTAAACTTATTTGTACGTCAATCCGTTACCGAGATGCAGATGATCTTATTATTCCGGATTCTAAATGGACATAGCTTTACCAGCTTAGTTTTGATTGTTAGTGATTGTATTTCGCTATCCGGACTTGTCTCCACAAGCATTTTCTGATTTGACAGATCTATCTGAACATATGACAAACTACCTGACATTTTATCGAGATCCTCGCTATCTAGGAGAAAATCGTCTTTGACAAAGTTTTTCAGGCCATTAAAAAGCCGTTAGTCCATGTCCGACACCATTTTGAAACCCAAGATAGAGATTTACGGTTTCAAAAACACTTGGAAATACTGGCAATAACAATACAATATTGTAATGAAATTAATGTTAAAATCCTTGCAATGTGGATGTTGGCACGACTCAAGGCGCAGTTTGTTGGCACGACTATAGGCGCAGAAAAACGGGTCACGGTTTTTTTTAGCGATTTCCAAATTTATTAGCGAAAGGGCTTTAAAAAATTCAGTGGCTTTAGTCTATGACTTCTACGTCCTTGTTATCGTCTCGTGTTCAACGTTGTGTACAGTTTCGTATTTGTAAGGTAGCAAATTTTGTTTTAATTTAACGAGTATTGAGTAAGTAGGATAATCAATTAGTCTTTCATAACTATAAATTCTTTTAAACTGTTAGTATATTAATTTTTATGATTAGTACTGTACTTTAATTTGTAGATTTAATTTTCAGCAAAGCTCATGTAGCATCACCAGATCACCACAATGCTCAATCTAATTTTTTGTTCCTATTGTCTGCGGTTTTGTCATATCTTCTTTTGTATGTGTCATGTGATGTGTCAAGTGATCCGTCAACTCAGCAGTACCCCTGTTGAACTTTTCAGTTATAGCATCGATAACCGTAACGTCTCCCGCAACATTCCCCTCCTCGTAATACTGCGTGGATTCAGCAGAATTACCTACCGGAAGTACGTTGATCAAGGCCACCTTCGCTACTGGACGACGTAGAATCCCTGTTCCAGTCTGGACATCTACCTGACGAATGCGACCATCTTTTCCTGGAATCACCTTTACTACCTTACCCCGTGGCCATTGGTTCCGTGTTGCTTCGCCTACAATGAAGACTATATCTCCTTCCTGAATGGGTTTTACTTCTTCATGCCATTTGGTACGCTGGGTCAAAGTTGGCAGGAATTCACGAATCCATCTTGTCCAAAATTGATCCAGAACATAGCGACACAGATTCCACCCGTTTCGCAGTGCCTCGCCCTTTGTAGTGGGATTCTTCTCCGGTTGTTTGACTCAATTTGAACTGAGGAGTATAAAATGGTTCGGTGTCAACGCTTCTTGGTCTGACGTCTCAAGCGGCACGTATGTCAACGGTCTAGAGTTGACCATTAACTCTGCATCGCACAACATCGTGCAAAATACCTCTTCCGATGGTGCGCGGGAATGGTTTATTGACTCCATAGCTGATTTTACTGCTCTAACCATTCGTTCCCATGCACCGCCCATATGCGGCGAAGATGGCGGGACGAAGAACCATTGAGTGTTAGCATCAGTAAAAGTTTCTGCTAACTCCTTATTCATATCAACTACTTGTACAGCCAGTTCACGACTGGCGCCTACAAAATTCGTTCCGTGATCAGTATAGATTTGTGTGGGTGCACCGCGACGCGCGATAAACCGCCGTAGAGCCAACTTGCAGGATTCTGTCGAAAGAGACGCAGCAACTTCCAAATGAACAGCTCTGACGACCAAACACGTAAATAGTGCCACCCAACGTTTCACCTGACTTCTGCCGATTTTGATGAAATAAGGTCCGAAATAGTCGATGCCAACCAGCGAAAACGGACGAACAAACGGAGTTACACGAGCTTTCGGGAGAGGTGCCATCCTGGGAACTTCGGGACGTGCTTTATACACGATGCACCACTGACACTTCTTTGCTGTTTTGCGCACTACCGTCCGTAGAGCCGATATGTGAAAGCGCTGACGAATTTCGTTGACCACAGTTTCGCCATTATGATGTCCGAACCGCCTATGGTACCAATCTACTAGAAGCTCGGTCACCCGATGATTTTTTGGCAGGATTACTGGAAATTTAGCGTCGTATGTAGCCAGTGGAGAAGCTTCTGTACGACCCTCCATTCGAATCACGCCAAATTCATCCAAAAATGGTGATAATTGTCTGATCGGACTATTGTTTTCAAATTTCAACGGTTGTTTTCCATCAGGTCCATTCGCATTCTTCAGTACTGCTATCTCTCCGAAGTATTCTTCCGATTGTGCAAGACGCCACAAAGCCCTTTCAGCTCGAACAAAATCTTCCTGCTTTAGTCCGTTCTTGTCACGCAAGGTTGCTTTTTTCCCAAACTCCAGATAATGATCCATAAACAAATACGTGTACGCTGTTGTTCGTAACATACGTTCCCATTTGGAAAAACGTTCGCACTCTATACATGATTTAATCAAAACTTTCCGATGCAAGTTAACGACACGTAGTTCTTCTTCCGTAGTATTCATTGATAATTGCTGCTGTTGTGGCCATTCATTCTCCGTCTGGTAGAGAAAATCCGGTCCCGTAAACCAACGACTGCCTGGGTGAAATGTAGGTCCCTTTCCCCATTTCGTGGCTTCATCTGCAACATTAAGTTTGGTGGGTATCCATCGCCATTCTTCGGGCTGCGTTTCTTCCAATATTTCGCCGATACGAACCGCCACGTACTGGCGATACTTTCTAGCATCTGAGCTAATCCACGAGAGAACGGTCTTAGAATCGCTCCATAGAAATTTGCGACTCACAGGTAGAGTGTGGTATTCACCGATGGACTTCGCTAGACGACTTCCAATGACCGCCGCTTGAAGCTCTAATCTAGGGATTGAGAGCGGCTTTAACGGGGCAACTTTGGCCTTTGAAGCTATCAAAGCACAACGTGGTTGACCTTGATCGATGACACGAAAATAGGCAACACAAGCAAAGGCTGATTCACTTGCGTCCACAAATATATGGAGCTGCAGCGTTTGAAAACATTCTCTTCCGTAACCGGGAAAATAGCAACGAGGAATACGAGTTTGGCTCAATTTGGAAAGTTGCTCAATCCAGCGTTTCCAGTGTACGAGTATGTTGTCTGGAACAGCATCGTCCCATCCAATTTGAGCTCTCCAAAGGTCCTGAATAATCGTTTTTCCATGGATGAGCAAATTTGATATTAACCCGAGCGGATCGAAGACACTCATCACAAATTTTAGGATGCTTCGCTTCGTCGTCACATGGTTTGATCGTTCGGAGTCGTCCGGCAACTTCACAGAATATACGAAAATATCGTCGTCCGGTAGCCATGCCATACCGAGCACACGTTCTATTTGGCTCTCCTTGTCGATGATGAAATCTTTCATTGAATCTGCTGCATCTGGTCCTAGGTACTGCAAAACCTTCTTCGAGTTCGATCGCCAGTTCCGGAGCTCAAAACCGGCCGTTGCTTGAACATTCCGTACCTCTGAAGCCAACTTAGCCATGTCTTCCTCCGTATCGCGACTGTCCAAGTAGTCATCTACGTAATGATTCTCTATTACGGCCGAAGCTGCTTCCGGAAACTCTTGCATCCATTTTTTTGCATTCGTATTTTTCACAAAGTTTGCTGAGCAGGGCGAACAAGTCGACCCAAAGATAGCTACGTCCATAACAAACACGTCCGGTTTCTTTGATGGATCGTTTCGGTAGAGAAATCGTTGCACCTGACGATCCTCCTCCCTAATCTTCAGTTGGTGATACATTTCGCGGATGTCACCCGCAATTGCTACTTGTCTCTGTCGGAAACGGCATAGTACAGATGGCAACGACGAAAGGAGATCCGGGCCCTTTAACAGCATGTCATTTAGGGACACTCCTTTCACTTTGGCAGCTGCGTCCCAGATGATTCGCACTTTTCCTGGCTTGCGTGGATTAGTTACTACTCCGAGTGGCAGATACCATGTCCGATGTACGTTGCTTTCTTTCAGCTCCTGAAGCGTAGCTTTGTGCGCATAGCCTTTGCTCTGATATTCCGAAATTTGTTTCTCCAAATTCGTATTTAATTCAGGGTGGGCTCGTAATTTTCGTTCGAGACAAATTAACCGTCGCTCTGCCATGCCGTAGCTTGATGGTAGCTCCATTTCATCATACCGCCATAACAGTCCAGTTTCATAGTGACCGTCGGCGTGCTTCACTGTTGTTCTCTGTAGAATCTCCTTAGCTCGTCGATCATCTTCTGCTTCTGGCCCACACGTAACAGATACTCCCAGGTTCTCCATAGAAAAGTAACCTTTCACAAGATCGTGAAGGTCACCGTCTTTTTCGCGTTTGCACATGTGTAAAATTGGCGACACTGAGTCTGTTTTTGAATGCTCGCAGTTACCAAATACACTCCATCCCAGTCTTGACTTGGCTGCCACAGGTCCATTTAACCATCCTTCACGTAGTTTGAGAGCCAAGGACAGTTTTATGTTGTCTAGCCCTATCAAAATTCTCGGAACAGCTTTCTGGTAACTTTTCACCGGTAGTCCGGCCAAATAAGGGAACTGGTTACACAGTTCATCGTATTGCAGCGACTGTACAGGAAGTTCCAGCTGACGCACAGTGCTAATACCTGTCAACGGGAAACATTTGTTACCTTCTGCTCCGGATATCATCAGGTTAACAACTCGGGAATCTTTTTCATGGCGGGAAATCTTCGCTGTCCAGGTCAAACAAAGTGGCTGCAATTCGCCTCCTAGGTTCAAATAATCTGCTACTTCTTTTTCGATCAGTGTCGAAGATGAACCTTCATCGAGAAAGGCAAACGTCGAGATTTGAACGTTTTTACCATACAGCACCACCGGGATAATGCGGAAAATCGCGGCATTTCGAATTCGACGATGAATATTCACGACCGCGTCTGGCTTAAATCTTGCCCCAGAACATTCTGAGGTGGCTGCAGTCTGTTGACTCGAATGAAGCGAAGGATGATGTTTTTTAACGCAATCTCCAATCCCACAGGTACGTGTAGATTTACAGGACCATCTTCCATGTGGTACAAGACAGATTGCACATAGTTGGTGCTTTTCAACTGCTTTTAAACGGTCTCCTAGGGATAATGACTTGAACTTGTGACAGTCCTTTATTCTATGTTTCACACTCTGGCAAATGAAGCATGGCTTTTCCTGGTTGTACGCCTTCTTTTCTTGAAGTTCGTGCTTCTTTGGCTCGGTGGACACGTGGGCGTTGACAAACGCCTTCTCTTTCTTCGGTTTCTCGTTTGTTGAAGCACGTACACCGTCAAAATCGCTGAAATGTGCCACGTCACTCGCGGCTGATGTGATGGCACTCATGTAGTCGCAGAAAGTTGCCAGGTCAACATGCCCAGCATGCTTCTTGTACAGAGCCCAGTCAAGTCGAAGGTGCGGTGGTAGCTTATCTACCAACTCCTGCAGTAGGGTAGGGTTGGTGAGGTGAGCTTCCTGGTTAGCGGCTTTAAGATGGCCAACTAGATTCTGAACGACAAGTCCAAAATTTACCACGGTTTCAAGCCTTTCGGCTTTTGGAGTAGGGGTGCTGCGTACCTTGCTGAGCAGCGACTGGACAAGTCGCTCTGGGCTCCCGAACAATGTTTCCAAAGTTTGCATAATTTTCGGAACCGATGAAGGTAGCAGCAGGTTACATCGAACTGCTTCCAATGCTTTTCCCTTGAGGCATCTCTGCAATCTCATCAGATTCTCTGACTGAGAGTAACCACACATAGCAGTGGAGTTAGCAAAGCTGCTTACAAAAAGTGGCCATTCCTCGGGATTGCCAGTGAAAACTGGTAGTTCCTTTGGTACAACCTGTCTGGCGGACAACTGTTGTTGAAATTGTCCCCACATGGCCTGCTGATTTTGTAACTGTTGCAGCTGGTTAACATACGGATTAGTCTGTTGCTGTGGCGATGTACGCGATGACGTCGGTTGATGTACCGAGCTTTCGGATAACGATATCTCGTGATTGTCACAAGGGGGTGGTGGTGGGGTATACGACATCGATGCGCGCAATATAGATGTTGGTTGCGAGAGTCTACTTCATACATCACCGATCTGGACGGATACGTTATTGTGTGCAGCTGATGTGACGATGCCTCTGTTGTCGATGGTAGTTGCACGTTCGATTGTTGTTCATTTGAATAACGGGTCGATGGCTGAGGTGCGAGTGGAGGTTGCGACGGCGGCGATAACTGAGTTTGGAGAGTTTTTGGCTGTTGTTGCATCGAATTCGTTCGAGGCAATTCGACACATGATTGTATTCGCTTACTAACTCTTGATTGCAGAAACGGTTCCTCGCTTACTGGTGGCAGTACGACTTGTGCTTGAGCAGCTAATGTTGATATTGGCTCCGGATATAAAAAAGTAGGTAGAGATGTACGTGGAAGTAACTTTGGAAATATTGGCTGCGATGGCATTGGTTTAGCAAACACCGACTGTGTATACGTTGGTTGTGTATATAGTGGCTGTCTGAGCACCGATTGTGTCTGTACCATACTATGGACTATTGGTTGTTGAGCTACAACACTTGATCGAATTGGAGTTGAAGCAACGATCGGGTCCCTCATGCCTACTGTCGAACACATTCCGTCAGCACCAACGACATTACCAGCACATTCGGTCACAGACATGTGTGGATTATTTCTGACAACATCGATCTGATTCGATGGAATTTTCGGTTTCGTGCCTGTATATCTTGCTAACGTTAGCGGCGCATTTGTGTCGGTACCAGTCGAAATTGGCGGAAATATGTCTTCTGCGTTTATTGCAACAGGATTTTCACCAGCAGCTTCATCGGCATCTTGAATCCAATCCTGTACTATGCTATTTCGATCGACATGACTATGGCGACTTCTTCGACTTCCTGCATCTTCTTCCTCGGCCTCGGCAATGAGCAAAGCGTACTTTTCATCGAGATACTTTTTATCGAGTGCCGCTTTCGCTGCAAGTGCCTTTTCTTGCCGAACGCGATCCTGTTCCTGTTGCTCTAGGATAAGTTTCTCTTGAGCTTCTTTTTCCTCCTCTAACCGCATAAGCTGTAGTTGAACCCGTGTCGACCGCGAAGTACTGCTGGTTCTTCCAGATATCGAGTTTTCACCGATGGACACCATTGAGATGCAATCCTTGCATGTCCACTTACCGTTGAAACCCTCAGGTACTTCCACACACGTACGATGGTACCAACGATGACATCGATCGCAAGCTACCATTTCTGCTACGTTGTTGGAACTTTTGCAGATTTCGCAAATGTTCTGAGGTCTCCCAGCATTGGCTGTCGCCGCGGCTCTTCGCGTAAGGGGCATCGTGAATTCGTCCTCTATGTGACCTTCGTGAAATAATAATCCCCCTCCAGCAGTACAACCTCAAATGAATTTTTTAAAGTTTGTTGGCACGACTCAAGGCGCAGAAAAACGGGTCACGGTTTTTTTTAGCGATTTCCAAATTTATTAGCGAAAGGGCTTTAAAACTAAAATATAAATGCACTTTAGTTTTGAGGTTAACAAGCATGTCATAATACTCACAATTCAGTGGCTTTAGTCTATGACTTCTACGTCCTTGTTATCGTCTCGTGTTCAACGTTGTGTACCTTTTATAAGTAATTTGTACAGTCTTAGTATTAGATCAAACATTAGAGTTTAAGATTACTTACAGTTTCTTATTTGTAAGGTAGCAAATTTTGTTTTAATTTAACGAGTATTGAGTAAGTAGGATAATCAATTAGTCTTTCATAACCTGTAAGTGTACGTTTGTTATTTTTCATTAATTTTAACCAATACAAACTTTTATCTAGGAAACTTACTATAAATTCTTTTAAACTGTTAGTATATTAATTTTTATGATTAGTACTGTACTTTAATTTGTAGATTTAATTTTCAGCAAAGCTCATGTAGCATCACCAGATCACCACAATGCTCAATCTAATTTTCTGTTCCTATTGTCTGCGGTTTTGTCATATCTTCTTCTGTATGTGTCACGTGATGTGTCAAGTGATCCGTCAACTCAGCAGTACCCCTGTTGAACTTTTCAGTTATAGCATCGATAACCGTAACGTCTCCCGCAACATTGCGAAGAAATTCCTGGTTTGGCAAGCCATCTGCACGTGCGGGAAGCGGAGTGCACCTTTCGTGACCCAGGACACGATGAACGGACAGGTGTACATAAAAGAGTGCCTCCAGAAGCGGCTGCTTCCTCTCCTGAAGGCTCACAACGTCCCAACAACAATCTTCTTGGCCGGATTTGGCCTCATGCTACTACTCCATGGATAATAAGGTCAATTTCGTGCCGAAAATGTTCAACCCTCCCAACACTCCGGAGCTCCGCCCCATCGAGAAGTACTGGGCGATTATGAAGCAGCACCTTCTTAAACGACCTAAGGTAGTGAAGACAGTCGAGGAACTGAAGAAAGTATGGGTTTACATGCAAAAAACGGTTGATTCACAGGTTGTGCAGAATCTTATGGCCGGGGTTAAGGCCAAGGTGCGGGCATTTGCGTATGGGCTGTAAATAAAATACGAGTAAAATGGCAAAATGAAGTTTAATAGTTATTTCTCAATCCCTGAAAATTTGATGGCAATCGGATGAAAACTCGAATTTTGCGAATCAATTTTGTGTGTGGCAATTTCATCGTGGACACCCTTTATAACGTTTAGTGCCATAGTACGATATTGGAATCCGTAACTCGATCCTAAGACAATTCCAACGCATCGGTCTATCTCATCTTAGGACCAATTCATACGCCTTACTAACATTATTCAAGCCATGATGATGGATCTCAGAATTAGGCCTTTCGAAACTAAATTTCGTAACCACGTGGGGGCTTTTGTGCTTATTAAGCACCCACTATGTCTAACTACTTAGGGCTTCTGTAGTTAGTTGGTTCCTGCGACCAGCCGTTGGACGTTTCGCCATTTTTATTGGAGATCGAGGACAACCAGGGAGGCTGCTATGCATACCGCGTCCCAGATATCCCAGTATTGACACATCCTCAGGACCAGATTGTCCGGAGTTGTGTCGCGACCGATTACGGCTATCATGCCGGATCTCGCGCCATCGAAGCGAGGACATGTGAAAAACACATGTTCCGCGGTTTCCCTCAACTCCCGCGCACTCCTTGCATGCGGAGGACTGTGCATGCCCGTATTTATGTAGATACTGTCTATGGCAGCCATGGCCTGACAGAATCTGTGTTAAGTGGAAGTTCACTTCACCATGTCGCCTTCCGATCCACCCGAATAGTTCCGGGATTAGTCGAAGGGTCCACCTACTTTTAGTGGTGTTGTTCTATTCGCGCAGCCATTTAACCATATACGCGGCTTTAGTGGTTTTTGGAATACCTCGTGTGCACGTTGTTCGAAGCACTCTACGACCTCTTTTATGACAATGACTATTGGCATCATCCCAACTAAGACGTAGGCCGCATCGCGTGATACCGTTCGGTATGCACTGACCACCCTTAGGCACATAAGCCTGTGCGTACTCTCGAGCTTACTTATGTAGCTCTTGGTACTCAAGCAGTGATCCATGACGGCCCGCCTTACCTTAGTATGGACAGGGCTACACTGGCCAGGAGTTTACACTTGCTTTCTTTCGCCGCCAAGATATCCGACATCATGTGGGATAATGCCGATGTAGCCATAGAGGCTTTCTTGCAGGCGTAAATGACGTGGCTGATAAAGGACAGCTTATCGTCGATCATAACCACCACGTACCTCAGGGACCTTTTTGATTCTATTGTGCAGTTACCTGGACTAATAGTCGCATGTTGCTCCGATTTGCGGTTGTTAACAACCGTAACCTCAGTGTTAGGATGGGCAAGCTCCAGTTTCCTGGAACTCATTCATCTCTCCACAATGCAGATGAAGTGCCGTTAGGTCCACCTCTCCGATGGATTCAGCACATATCTCTAGGGTAATGTCGTCTGCGAACCGGACGATCTTCACCTCGTTCGGGGAACTTAAGTTGTAGTACATCATCGTACATCGTGTTCCATATCACTGGGCTCTGGAGCGAACCTTGCGAGACGCCTGCGGTGATCTGGACACGTTTCTGACCTACCTCAGTGTTGTACACCAGTACCCGGTTCTGGAAATAGCTTCCCAGAATTGTGTAAAGGTACCCAGGAAACTGGAGGCGTTGCAGCGAGTAGGCGATAGCCACCCAACTGGCGCTATTGAACGCATTTTTCACGTCAAGTGTGACCACTGCACAGTAGCGGACTCCTCGCCTCTTGCACTGGATTGCCACTTCAGCCATCTTGGTGATGGACAGAATGGCATTCACCGTCGACTTACCTTTACGGAAGCCGAACTGGTTGTTAGACAGACCGCCGAAACCCTCGGTGTCCTTACCCACTGTATCCAACAGGCATATAGGTCCATATGCCGATGGATCACCTGGTGGCTTCCCTGTCTATGGTAGCAACACTAGGGTCTGAATTTTCCAGGCGTTAGGGAATACACCCTTGTCCAGACAGCTTAGCAACACCACCCTGTACATTTCAGGAGCCAGTAAGTTAGTCGTATTGATGGCCAGGCTCGGAACACCATCCGGTCCTGGCGCTTCGTTCACCTTCAGCGACTTTGCTATCACAATGAGTTCGTCGTTTGTCACCTTCGCCTTGTCTCCAGTCCCCGTTGTGCCGTTAGCAATGCCCACGTGGTTACGGATGTTCGGCTGGGCCGTTGATCCCTCCATCGCTAAGACAACGTTATGATCAAGGATACTGGAACGCTGGTCATGAGACAAATCTACGGCGGAGGGGGGCCAGGGACTCGGGTTGTGGCTCAGAAAGCGTCGTCTAACGGTCACCTGCAGAAGCTCTGGCGATTGCTCGATTGGAGCTACCGTCCCCCGATTGGAGCTACCGTAATGGTTTTGGCCCTTACTACCCGATAGGTGTCACCACACGGGTCCGTATTGGCCTTCTGACACAGGCCCTGAAAGCAGGCTCACTTGCCGGCCTTTATCTCCCTCTTTAGCGTGGCCTTCGCGGTGACAAGCGCCCCTCCACGCTCGATTCTTTCGGCGTCGGATCGCGCTCTTTGCATCCTCCGTCTTGCGTTCATCGGATATCGGTGATCGACTCTCTCTACCAATACACCGGCGATCTTCCATTCCTCGGTTTGACTTCCCTTGGCATGGTCGCATCGCACTGCTTCACTGCAAGGTTCCTGGATTTCGCGTAAGATTCGTTCCCTCTCAAGCGCCTCTTTAAAAGTCTCTACGTCAAAGTAGGACGTCCGCTATCTGCGGGCGAATGGAGTGGATGATCCTCCTTCCACACGCTACCTTGTATTGTAGACGATACAATAACAAACCGCCAAGTGGTCGCTATGGGTGTAGCCATCATCCACCCTCCAATTGTTAAGCAGCCTGAAGGTTATATCGACTATCGATTCCGCTCCGTAGGTATTACCATAGAATCGACTATCGATTCTATGGTTGGTACTCTTGGTACCCACGTTGGCTAGGTACACATTGAGCCTAGCCAAGGCCTCCAGAAGAATCTGGCCCCCGGGATTGGTAAGGCGGCTCCCCCACTCGAGCGGCCAAGCGTTGAAGTACCCCGCTATTACCAACGGGTTTAGGGGCTCGTTCCGCCGGAGCATATTGGAAGAACGTTTTATAGACCACCTTGGTGGTGTTCGGGGGGGGCAGCCCCCCCCCTCCCTTTTCCACCCCACCTTGTTTGGCGCCCCCCCCCGCCGGTTTCGCCCGTCCACCCCCTATGCCCTTCCCCATTCCGTTGCCGGTAAGCGGTAGGGTTGGAACTGGGGAATCCGTGTCCCGCGACTTCTCACACCATTGGGGAGGGGCCCCCCAATGGTTCAAGTTTAGTTGTGTTACCTGCATTCAGTCTGGTATAAATTCCAGACCGTTCTGCACGAGAGCCGAATTTGACTGCAAACACACCACCATGTGGCTGTAATTTACCACTTTAGTTTCGTGCTTATAGATGAACCCGCAACGCAATGGACGTGACACGAGTGCACACGCTCGTGTTTTGCTTTTGACACCGTGTTTGATTTTTGGTAAAATACCCGAGCCGAGTGGTTACGATCACAAGAAAGCTCTCAACATACACTCAGTACCCACTGGTTACCACGGATAGAGCAATGCTCGTCGGATGATTCTAAAAATTTGATAATTTGACTTATATGTTTGTTTTCTTGGCTGTTGGGTGACGGGCGTATAAGTTGATTGAGTTTAACAAGCACGGCACGGGTAGAAATAAAATAAATTAACCACGCGTGTCTTCCGCAATCGGACACAATCGGAAACACTCGGCTCTGGTGTTTGCCGAAACATCATACACGATGTCCGAAGCCAAAACACGAGCACTGACATTGATGTTGTATCCACCGCGTTGCGTGTTAGTCTGTAAGCACGAAGTGGTGAAATTGATACACGCGCTAGCGTGGTAAAATGCAGCTCGGCGTGCAGTGTAGTGTTTGGACATGGCTGCCTGCATTACGGTTGGCTTGTTGGAATACCCTTAGCGGCCGGTCACTTGCCCCCTCCATGACGTGCTTATTATCCGGTTTCCTGGCGCACATCAAGCATTTGGGGGGATCTTTGCAATCCCGCACCTTGTGGCTTTTGCTGCCACACCTTCTGCACATGTTGCTCCTATCTCGGACATGTACCCGTTCTCTAGGCATCTGAAACATGCCTTCGGTGGCTTGTGTAGTCTAGGTGGGCATATAGACCATCCCACCTTCACATTTGCCACATTCAACGCCGCGTCTGCGTCGACTGCTACCCTCATGGTTGCCACCTGGGTCCCAAGTGGACCCTTCCGCAGACGTACGTCTGCGGCGGCAACTTTGACCTTGCACTGTTTCTGTAGTGCAGTGGAGATCTCGTCTACCTCGGTGATCTCATCCAGGTTCTTGCACTGGATCGTCACCTGTGAGACGAGGGCGCGTACCTCCACACCCTCACCTAAGGCCTGTCTTGCCAGGTCTCTGTACGCCGGGCCCTTTAGCTGCGTAGTCTTCTTCAGCTCCAGGAACATCTCGCCGGTGCGGTTACGGCGTATACTCAGCACATCGGCGTCTAGGCCCGCCAGTTTAGCGTCCTCGCGCATCGCTTTCAATACCTCCGAGTACTTTGACGCCTCGGCCTTTCCGCGGTTACGCTTGCGGGTCACCTGTCGCTTTTCTTTTTATTGTTTTTGTCCTATTTCCCTTTTTTCGGACCTGGTTCCAGTGGCTTTCCCTGCCACGCCTGGGGTCATCGCTCATCCCCCTCTTAGCACTAGCGTCTGTTTCTGTGCTAACAATGTTTGTTGTCGTTGGGGCCCTGCCACTCGGACCCCCTTCGGCGTTTGAGACAACACGCTAGCTGGATGTCGCACTTTTGGCACTGGGCTTAGCACCGGGGCCTCTCTCGTTGCGGTCAGCTGGAGCTGGTTGCGAGGATGGACCCTCTGACCTCACCGCCACGTTTGCATAGGTTCGCTTCCCTACGGGGGCGTCCAACACTATCCGCTTCTTTGAAGCGCCAGGTGCTGTTACGCCCGGGGACTGCCTAGCTCGCTTGGAGGTCCCTACCCCCATGGTAGACAATCTGCTGGTTATCGAGGTTATCTCCCTCGCCCTTTCCGTGGCTGCTAGCCGTACCAACTCTTTGGCACTTAGCTCAACTAGGAGCTTGGCTTCCAGCTCTTCCCTTTCCTTGCATGCAGCCTGCACTATCATGCGTAGCCATGCATGCATGCAGCCTGCACTATCATGCTCAGTTTCAGGTCCTTATCAATGTTGATGCGCGATGACGTGAAGTCAATAATCGCATCCAACTGCTCGGACACCTCTATCGCTTTAGGAAGGGTTTCCCGCATGCTATCCATGGCCACGCCTAGCTTGGTGGCACCTGCTTTCAATGCCGTAGCACTTCGGCAAGTGTCGGACACGCCAGATCCCACCGTTTTACGCGGTGGGTATCTGGCGTGTCACACGTTTTACGCGATGGGGATCTGGCGTGTCACTAGGCCGCTTTTAGCGAACGGATTCACTTTCTCCTGGGGTTTCGTCGTTCCTGAGGTATTACCCTCCATTTTGTTGGGTCCCCCTCCAGCCGCTATCCAATCCAAGCCCACGTAGAGTAGTCGCTATAGTCGCTCAACCGGGTCATCTGAGCCTACTTCCGCCTGAATGGAACGTACTGGAGGCCTGCCAAGGTTTTAATGGGACGGAGACAACCTGTGCCGCTGGAACCTCGCCATTTCCTGCTCGGTATCACTCGGCAGTACTGAGGGAGACGACACTGGAGCCAACCCGAATGCAACAGTACCACTCATTATCCTTTTCGCAGCCAGTTGCCATAATTGGGGTTTTTCTGGCATCGACTCCAATGCGCCGTATGGCGCTCCCACCGTAGTTCGTTTAGCCGTTAAGGAAAGCTTAACGTTTCCAAGATGCACCGCGCGGAGGCGAACTACATTAACACCTCGAGGCAATGTCTAGCGTCGCCGAAATACCCATAGTATTGGCTAATGAGGTGATAGCTGTCATCAAGCGAACCAAAAACATGAAAGCCGCTAGTGTCGACAGAGTCATCAACCTCGAGTTTAAAAACTTGAAAGTTGATTTCTTCCGACATCTTGCAACAGTTTTTAACAGATGTTGGAAGTTTGGCTAGTTTTCATCTTGCTGGAAAATAGCCAAAGTAATCCCTATTCGCAAAGAATAATCATCAGGAATAATTTGGGTTCAGGAAACGTCAGTCTACCATCCACCAACTGAGTAACAAACATTCTCAAACGGAACAGGTCCGTTGGAAAGATATCTGCCATGGCATTGTTGGACGTTGAAAAGACATTCGGCAATGTCTGGAACGATAGTCTGGTGTTTAAGCTACAACGATACAACTTCCTGATCTATCTTGTTAAGATCATCAAAAACTATCTGTTAGACAGATCTTCTTGAACACTTCCCATTCTTATACGTTTAACGTTGATGCTGGTGTTCCCCAAGGTAGCCTCTTAGGCCCTATCCTATTCAACATTTTTTACGTTAAATGTTGCTCCCTTGCGGAGGGGTGGTATTTGGTCGATGTTTGCGGACGACACCTCCATCATCTACAAGGGTCGAGTGATTCATGCTCTGACTGGAAAACTTCAGGAGGACCTGAATGTTCTGTCCGAATAATACAATTGCTTGAAGATTTGCATCAATGCAGCTAAAACCCAGACGATTCTGTTTACGCACTCCAAGTTACCTCGACTAATTTCACCAGGAGATGTCAAAGTTCACCTCTGTAACACACCTATCGATTGATCTGGGGAAGTAGTCTATTTTGGTTCATTCATTCATTCTCATCACACAAACAAAATATAACAAAAAAACATAGAGATACATTTTAGTATTAGTAGCCACATGGCCAGTCAGTGGAAGGCAAGGCAACCATTTGTGTAGCCAGAGAGGTGATATAATCTAACTGAAATTCGGTGTTAGACATGGTCAACATGGTCGTGAAAAGTGAATATCTTTTGATCTGTGTAAATTGATACGTCCCTCGCACGCCCCTCGCACGCCGCTAGCATGCTTCAAGTGTTGGGAATCGATAATCTTTGACAGTGGTTTGTTTAAATTTCTATAGTGATTAATTTTGATCAAAGTAGTCGATCGCGTTCAGAAATAACGGCAAATGGAACTCGAAAGAAGCAAAAACACCTGAAAAATTCGGAGTGGTCAAACTCGATTTTAAGCAGCTCCCGGTCAAAAATTTAACATCGCGACTGGACGTAAGGATGTGCCGGAAAGATTCAAGTTCGCGTTTGCCGACAAGTTCGCGAAGAATGCCATGATTTGGCAAGTGATTTGCAGTTGTGGCCTGGAAACGGAAACATTCGTCACATCCTCGACGATAAAATCCCAAGTTTACATCAAAGAATGCCTGAAAAACCGGGAATTGTCGTTCATCTGCAAAAATAGGGGCAGAGTTATCTTTTGGCCCGATTTGATCAGCTGCCACTACTCCAAGTTGGTCCTGGAGTGGTATGCTGCCAACAAGATCGATTTTGTCCCCAAGCTAAAGAATCCTCCGAATTGCCCGGAATTTCGACCAATCGAAAAGTAAAGGGCAATTCCAAAGCAGCGACTTCGACAAAGCGGGGCAGTAAAGGGCATCCAGCAAATGCGGGCAAAATGGAAGAAATGCACTGATTCCTTGTCCGTGTCCACTGTGCGGGTGCTGAAGGGCTCCATCAAGAGAAAGGTTCGAGATTTAGTTCGAACTGGAGAAATGTAACCATCTTATGTAGCCTTGGAGTTTTGATAAAAGTACTGTAAAGCAACCATCAGTGGACTTTTTAAACTTATTGAATCACGAATTACAGGTCTTTTTGTGCGTACCAATTTACTTTGACACCTTAGCGTGGCATACAATCTGCGTTAACAGTGTCAAGAGTCCTTAACGTAAATATACTCAAACGCAAAATCCTACTCTTATTCATTTCTCTTTACAGGTCCAATTTTTTTTTTTTTTTTTTAAACAAAAGTGCTTTATTCAGAGATTTTTATGTATACATAGCCAAATAGCTTATTAAGGTTACGTTATTCTTACTTCCCATAATATAAAAAAAAAATATATAATATATTAAAAAAATATTATTATTTTTTTTGTTTTTTTATTTTTGTGTGTGTTCCTCGCTGTTGCCCCCCCTCCCTCATATTTAAAACAAAAAAACACCGCCAAACCCCCCGAAACACCCCCCCCCGCCCCAAAAAAATTATGACCCCACCATTCCTTTCATGTTCAGAAAGTTCAATATGATCCCTGACTGTGCATACCGCTTCAAATATCGTGTTGTTTCCATTGCTACATTTCTGATGACTTGACAGTACCGTCGTTGCAATTTTTTCAGTCCTCTGCTTCAAAATTCTGCTTAAGATTTTGTAATCGACATTCAATAAAGTTATCGGTCGCAAGGAACTAATGCTACTATCTCCTTCCCTTTTTTTCACAAGTACTATTACACCATCCTGTAGATCATCTCTCACATATCCATTCTTTATTTCGTTTAATACCAGCGTGAATTCGTTTTTGATTATGCCCCATGCTTTCAGGTAAAATTCCCTGGTAAGGCCATCCTTTCCAGGTGATTTATTAGTGGCTGATCCTTTGATGATGGCATGTATCTCATCCTCTTCAAAATCATCCATCAGTTGAATATTTTGTTCCAAATTCTCCCCTAATGTCCTAATTGGAAAAAAACGTTCGTTGTCCTCGATCTCGTCCTCGCGAAATAAATTTTGATAATGTTCGAGCAAGCAGCTACGTATGTTGTTTGCCTCCGTAATCGATTGCCCATCGACCTCTAGTGATGAAACGCTGGTTTCTCTCCTCCTGTTTACTTGGTCTGCCAGTTGAAATACCGAAATATTTTCTCCGCCAAGGAAACGAATACTTGTGTTTTTCCTGCTTTCTGAAAACTCCTTTTGTTTTTTTAACATAATCGATTTAATCCTGTTTTTTCCGTTGTACAGTCTTGATCCTTATGCTGTTCATAAGCATTGTGGAAGCATGTGTAATAGAAACCCATGGTGTTGTTGAAAGTTTGAATAGCGAGAGAATTTTTCCACCTAAAGAAGGATGCAATTTTCCCCTTGATATATAAAGTCCACCAATCCGCCCATGAAGTGTAATTTCTCTTTTGTCGCGTCCAGTAAGCCCATTTATGCCTTAGCTCGTTCAGATTTTCGTCAGTTAGTAGCTGATTATGCAGTCTAAAAAACGTTCGATTTTTTCTTTGCGGTCGACAAGGTAACGCAATACGCATACAGACTGCCTTGTGGTCGCTAAAGCTGTTAACTTGCATGTTACAGTATCTTACGTTAGGTAAACAATTCGGCGTCACGTAGATCCTATCGATTCTAGACATCGACCGCCCACGCACAAAAGTATAATCATCTTGCGAGTGGAATTCTCTCCAGACATCTTTGAAATTTAACCTTTCACACAGTCTCTTTAATGCCGGACTCGCATTGGATATTCCAGTAGCATCAATTGGGTTAACAATAGAATTGAAATCGCCTAGTAGTATCGTGTAGGTAGGGTGGTTTTGCAGATAATTGGGAACATTTTGATCAAAGAAAACTTCACGGATGGATCGGTTGTTCGATCCAGACGGGGCATAAATATTCATAATTCGGACGCCGTTCTGCAGGTTGATACATAAAATCCGAGAATCCAGGCTTCGAAATTCACTAGTGATTTTAATTTCATTTCTTAGTGCAATTGCCGTACCTCGGCACGTTTCATTGATGTTGAACAATATCTGATAACCAGGAATGTAGAGGTTTTCATTGATGACCTCCTGCATACAAATTATATCGATATCTAATGTGTATATGAAAGATTTAAGGGAATTGATTTTGTTGCAGTTACTAATACCGTTTAAATTGATAGTTGCGAGAGTGTAAGAGAAACTTGGTGTATTATTTTGATCTTCCATGGTCCGGTTGTATTTTACTTACCGTTTGATGAGAGTTTCTTGATGATCGTCGCAGCTTCTCTGTAGACTCGTCATCAGAGATCTCCATTGCGCCTCTCTCGGGTAGTCGGGTTAGTGAATTTGATCGGCTGTTTGGTGGTGCGACCCGTGGGTGACCCGAAGCATCACTCACTTTTCCTGGTATCTCGAATTCCTTCGTTGGTTTGTGTTTGCTGCCCGTTGACTCAATTTTGTTTTTGACGCTTTCGGTGTTGGTTGAAATTTTTGGTGCTTTATCTCGGTTAGCGTTGTCTTCCATTGTAGATGCCGGTCGTTTGTGTGTTTCACCCCCGCTCGCCTTCCCAAGGCCAGCAACAACCACAGAGTAGAGTGGAGATGATTTGTTTTGTGTTTGTACTGTTGCTCTATTCGCCGCACAGCTAGCTCCGAAATGGACTTCTTGGTTGCAGTGCCTGCATGTTTGGATTTGATGTGTATAAGTGACGTGTGAGTTGTATCCTCTGATGTTTACGAAGGAAGGAATGGAATGCTTCATCCGAATACGGACTACTCGTACCCCACTTGGTGTCTGCGAGAAGAATTCTGAACGACACAGTTCGTGTTTCAAACCGATGACCTCACCGTATGCCGAGAAGTACTCACAGATCCAGTCGTCCGGCATTTTTGGAGGTAGGTGATGTAACCTTACGTCCGTGCCCCCATCCTCAACGTACAGCCTAATACGGTGGATAGTACCATTGCTGTTCAGCTCGAATTTGTCGTCGTACTGCTCGACAACCTCCTCTGCGCTTTCCTGTGTCCGCATCTCCACGAAGACCTTTCCTTCGATTTTGTCGATTTGAATGGCGGTAACATCTTGTGGGGTAAGCTTCAGTTTTGTGGCAACGAATGCAAAAATGGTTTCATCCCTCAGCTTACGAATGCCACGGATGTCGATGTAAAATGTATGGACTCTTAACGAATCCATATTTGTGGCTGGGGGCCTGACTGTACAAGCTTTAAACCCCTTCCGAAAAAACTTTTTTTTCTATATCAACGATCGCTCTGTAGATACGTCTGCTCAAAACAATTGTTCAACGATAACTATGCCGTGTGCTGCTGTTTCTTGGGATGTCACGTCGGCTGCCGTTGGATGTTGGGCGAGGATATGTTCATATTATCCATGGTTTTTCTCGTTAAGGGTTTATCAAATTAACCCTTGTTCTGCTGCGGTATTCGCCTTTCGGTTCAGAGGTTCGTATAATAAAATTAAAATTTTTCGGCATAACTGGGGTGAACAGCTTAATTTTGCTTGGGATAACTTTCTTACGTTGACGCAAAAATTATAAAGAACAGGACACTACAAAAACTTGAACATTTAACATGGTTAGGATAAATTATGGCTAACGATTTCAAATCATGTTACCGAGTGCCCCTAAATTCCCTAAAATTAATTAATTTTCGTGTCTTATACACCCATCAAGCAACCACGTGCATTCATTTTCTCCAATCCATTTTGATTATACCGACATCCGCCTCGTTTGGTATCCTGCCGAGACTAATTTTAGTTTGGAATAATGAAGAAAAAGTCAGGGCCCACAAATTACCTCCCTATACTCGGCCATAAAAAAAATTCTGACTAACACATATGTACCTTACACATCTCGAGCGAATTCTTGCGCAAGCCATAAATCATTTTCATGCCAAATAATTTTCATCCAACCATATTCCATCAAACGACCAACTTTTTCTTCCTTGAAGGATCACCGTTTTCTTCAGTGAGTTGATGCAGAGAATGCCTATATAAACCAGTGGTGATGGAGGCGCTGGGGAGGAGTTCGATGGGCCTGACGTGTTGTACGTGTTGTTGTGTTCGCCTTGGCTACGGAGTCAGCATTCACCCTTTCGTCCTACCGATTCGATGATGGTTCGAGGGAAGATCTTGTTATCATTCATGGGAACATCTGGCTCGTACACATAATTTAAATTTCCGCTTCTTTATTTCACTTGCATTATCCCAACCGACCTCGTATTCTTCCTAAGGGTTAAGAATTCTATCCTTCCTCTGCCACATATAAGACGTATGTATATCTCAAAGGGAAAGCGAGAGACACGAACCTAATGATGTGTAAAATTCATAAATTTCCCTTCAGCAGAAGAAAGGAACTTGGTAAGATTTGCTTGTTTCAGGATATTTCGGCCCCGGGCCGGATTTTAGCATCGTCATTTAGTTTTATTTCCCATGCCTGCACGTGTCACTGCGAGGATGCGTGCCCACAGTCAGGGATCTGGAGGAGGATGAGGGGCACAAAGACTGATTGTGCGTTTGCAACATATATCTAACGCACATATCAGAGCTGCTGATGCTTCGTAGTGACTTCCATCAAGCAGAAAGAGAAAAGAATGTTTCTCTTTACAAAATTTTCGAGCAGCATTTCTGACAGCAGCATCCCATATGAAGTTTATGCGGACGTGGGTGGCAAATAAAAGCGAAAGGATCAGGAATGCTAATCTCAGCTGCCAGGAAAATAACATTTGTGAAATGCTGCAAATTTCAAGAAAAGAAAATAACAAAGCCTGCTCAGTTGGGGATGCTAGAAAATAATATGGATTTGCGGCTCGAGCGAGTTTCGAGGAACGATTTACCAAATTAATTTCAGAAATGCTTTCAGTTTGACCTTCTGAAGAGTGAGTAGGTACCAAACTCTACCGCAAGGCAAGAATGGCAGGAAACAGCAAAGTGACTCGTAACGTAATACAGACTGTTTCCGAAATTATAAGCACACCTTATATAACCGCTTATTTTGAATCGAATAAACATTTTCAAATTATTTTCATCCTTTCGTTGTGTTCTTTTGTTAACATATTTCTGTACGTCATAGCGTAAACAACTTTTCTGGTTGAAACATTATCGTACACTGTGACTTTCTTTATCTCTCCAACTCTCACGGATCATCATAGCCTAGGGAGAAGAGCAACGGATTCCGTAGCAGCTCTTCCCATCTGAACAGGATCAATTCCCAAATCAGAAACATTCAAAAAAAGATCACGATGAAACCTCTCTCTCATCCCCACGGTTGCGTTTTTTAGGTTCAATTTGAGTCGAAAAGAAAGATTAAAAAAAAACCAACAAAAAACACCACCCAGAAGTATTTTTTTTTTTTTTCCCCCACCTTTTTCAAAAAAAAAACAAAAAACCAAAAAAAAACCCAACAAAACCCAAAAAGTCACCCCCACACCCCCCAACCCCCCCTTTCACCAAAAAAAGGCCCCCCTCCCCCCCATGAACCCCCGAAACTTCACCCCTCCCCCCAAAGGAACCGGAAAAGCCAAAAAAACCCCAAAAAACCTCCAAACCGTTAGACTTAATATGGTACCGAGAAGAGGACAATTCAAGCTGTCATCAACAAAAAGAAAAACCCGAATTAATCCACCGATGGTGAGACTGAACCCTTCTTAAACTTCACCAGAACTACGAACTCAAATGTGGCCAATATGGTACTGGATACATATTTTCATCATAAATTTCAAGAAGATCCAGCAATATTCGATATGTCATACATTCAGTTTATAAAATGAAATATTTGTCAATCCTGAACGTATTGTTCATCGATGTGATTAAAATATTGCCATTAATAGTCTTTAACTACCTGTTTATGTTAGTTATATAAAAGGGGAAATTACATAAATATTAGAAATTCCATATAATCAGTCCATAGAATGAATTATTAGACAATCCTAAGCGTCAATTTTGATTATCGATTGGATTCAAGATGCTTAATAAGTACATGTTCGTTGAAAATTGTGTAGTTATAGTAAATGGAGACTTTGTGTAATTTTCGAATATACTCGTTGCAGTTCAAAACCGGACCACTCGAGCCAATCGATCCTACTCTAATTCTATAGAGTCGCATAGTGTGGCTAGTCCACTGTATGTGCTATACAACGCACCGGGTGCGGAACAATAGAATGCAAGCGGCATTGATTGGGGTGAGTGGTCTGGTTCGGTTTTGAACTGCAACGAGTATATTTTCATCTCACAATTATGTGCTCTCAGGTATTGTTTTGGTCATATCTCCATGAAGGATTATCCAATCCTAATGAAATTTTGATCAGTTATTTAAAGATTTTATAACTTCAATTTGGCGCTAACAAAACTAAAATCGGTACACAAATAGCTCAGTATGTAATCGGAGACTAAACTGTTTGATTACTATTATAACAGGCCGTCAAGTACTGTTTCGTTCATATCTTCGTAACGAAATGTCCGAATAAAAAAAAATCAATAGCGTTATATGGGAATGTTGAAGCTTTCATTTGTCGTCAACAGAACTGAAATCGGTTCACAAATGGCTGAGAAACCGATGTGACATTATTTGTAACGCACACACACACACACACACACACACACACACACACACACACACACACACACACACACACACACACACACACCCCCCCCCCCCCCACCAACCAAAACACCCCCACACACACACACACACACACACACACACACACACACACACACACACACACACATATACACACACACGGAAATGTGCTCAGTTCGTCGAGCTGAGTCGAATGGTATATGACACTCGGCCCTCTGGGCCTCGAATAAAAAGTCGAGTTTTCAAGCGATCTTAATACCCTTCTTTTGGTGTAAGAAGGGTAAAAACATCTCCAAAGTTTCCAACAACCCGCTCCGATCCACCTGAATCCCTGAAACGTGTATTTTCCCCTTCGATAAAGATATTACGCAAAAGCTGAAACCACGACTTAGGGAATTTGGCTTGGACTAAGTTTTCTCTAGTAGGCACAATCAATAGATACCGTTGTTAGGCTCCACCAAAGATTCAGTAGATGTATTACGCAAAACTGGGGCATATAAAATCAATTGTAAACCCTGCAGCAAAATATATGTAGGTGAAACAAAGCGACCCTTGGCAACAAGGTTCAGAGAACATTAAGCGGAGGTTCCACACCCTGCGAAAAACCCCCACAAAAAAAAAAAAAACAACAAAAAAAAACACAACAATCTCCGAAAAAAAACCAAGTTAACCGGGACAACGTGGTTTTTAACGAACTACCTTGGCTTTGGCCTTGGCCTTAAAAAGGAAAAATAAGCCAGGTAACGTTTGCATTTAAAAACATGGACAAAAATTGCCGATTTTTCATTGGTTTACCTTCACCCGCACTGACAAAACTACTCATGACAGCATCAATCATAGTAACCCATAAGTCAGCAGACAACATTTGACAGCTCTATCAGTAGAACTCTAACCGTGATGGCAAAAACAGTGAAGCACCTCCGTTCAGAAGAACGGCACCCCCCCTCACGAATCGTGCGGAACTTTGTGCCGATCGCCCGTTCCGGTATTTAAAACATCTTGGCACTATTAGACAACAATCAGAGCATCGAAAGAAAGCCGGTTCCGGATGGCTGACTACCCTGAGCGACAAGAAGCTCCAAAGGACGCTGAAGAGGAAGAGCTAGGGAAAAGTTGCTACATCGCTGCGTGCGCAACGACTGGCAGGGCACTTCGTATTTCACTTCCCCCACGAAGGATGTGAGCTCCGAGGGGAAGTTCATTTCACACACTAAGTTCCCCAAGAAGGTGCTGCTGTGGCTGAAATTAACGAGAAGGGGATGTCAAAGGGGATGTATAATTGTTGTATTTGATTCAGGATATGGTAGGTAAAAATTTTAGCTGTAGGTATAAGTGTTTGTTTTTGGAAAATAGTTAATATACGGCAGGTGGCGAAGGCTTTCTTCACTTGAATGCGTCCAAATTTACTTTGAATCGGGCCATATATTTGGGTTAGTGCAATGCAGCGATGGACAAAGTTGTAGGATTTGTCAAGTTCTAAAAGTTTGTGAAATATTATGCTTTGATATTTAGTTACTGTAATGAGCTATCAGCAAACGAATACAAGTGAATCAAAGACGGTACCAGGTACTTTCCGAGTTATTTGTTTTCTGAGGAGCCTATGATTTTGAAGAGTGCACATTTTGAATTGTCGAATTTTGCATCAAATAAAACATATACAGCGGCAATTCGCTCATAAAGAAAGCCAAATATGAAATCTGTGTTAGTGAATTCCAACAAGGTAGATAATTTCAATAGTAAACAAATAAATAGTTTTTTGATGTTGAAATTTTGTTAGTAAACAGGGAGTCTTTTTAAATCAGTCTTTGTTTCTTTATGATGATATGGGTACATTGGTGCCTCTTGCATACTGAAAAAAAAACCTGCTCATCCCAAGTCCCTACGCATGATACTTCACCAAAGCGAGCAACGAAATATTTTCAAAATGCCAAAAAGAAGATGTATGTGCTCCACGCTCACTTCATGCATGTAAATAAAATTTTCTTCTGCCTCTTGCTGTTACCCTTCGGGAAAATCTGTGTCCTTAGCTGATGCAGCTTCTTGAGGGTATTCTGATTTTTCCTTGAAAAAGAAGCGTGTAGTAGCGGACGAGAAGGATGAATCGGTGGGGAAGGAAAAAGAAAAGTTCATAAACATAATTTATTTAAATTCTTTAATGCCTTTTCGCATGATTTACCGTCTATCTGGGCACGAGTGGAAGTACAAAATGTTCACTTGCCATGTTCGGTTTCTGAGATTTGTTACGCATTTGACTTTTGGAAACATGAATATGATTTGTTTAGCAAAATGAAGTTAGTCAAATGTGCTGTCAATTATGTCACTTCTGCATTAGCAGCGCAATGCAGATCGCTTCTCTAATCAGCAACAAACGATCGTCATCTCAACGAAATTACTGCAATTGATAATTGACCGTTTTTCCACTTAAAATGGGAAAATCGGTCACTGTTCTCAATCGCTTCAAATTGAACCCGACACTAATGATGCAAAATTAGCACCTTGCTTGATTGGGCTAGCGAAATTCCATCACCTTTATTGCTCGTCCCTCCTGGAACTTCCCTGCCAAAAAGGTTTCATTAATGAAAATTTCCTGTTCCTCCCTTTTAGAGGTTCCATTTCCCGACCAATTTGCTTGTCCCGGGATTCGGGATAAAATTTGTTGCTTGTCCCGGGAAATTTTTCAATGTGCTTAAAAACGCAATTTTGTGGTTAGGAATATGTTTTATTCATCAATAAAAAAAATCAATGGTTCAAATCAAGTAACTGGTCTTATCAATTTGAATTCGTTCTCTGAAAATACGACTTCAAGAAGCAAATGTTATTAATGCTTTCATCGGACAGTGAGGTTCGCTTTTTAGAACAGATATTTCCGGAGTTCGAAAAGATGCGCTCGCTATCGGTTGACGTCGGTTTGATTGATTTTAAGCCGCCGAAAATGATTTCAAGATTCGGGCTCAACTTACCATGTAGCTCAAAAAGTGACAGCTCTTTCGCAATTACTTTTGAAAAATCAATCATTGCCGAATCAGTCTGGGACGGGTTGGCATATTCCTTTATAGCCGATTCCAGTTCTTCACGCATGCTCGATGGTGTCGATCCTGAATCGTCATGCATACAGGACAATCCAGCATTCAACTCGGCAGCATCATCATCGGTCTGTCTTTGGCAGTCTTGCAACAATCGAACTCCCAGTTCCTTGATGAACTTAATCATTTGCGTTTTCGATGAGCTTTCCAGTTCTGCTGGCACTTGCGTTGACAACGGAAGACCTTGAAGGAACTTCAGCGCTGTTATTATTTCCTTTTGGCGCCGTTCGTTGATTCTTTTCGTGATTGCATCGAAGAGGTCGTTTCCAACTTTGGAGTTACTTTTCTTAAGCTTCGAATACAAGAAACTCAAGCTGCCTTCCGCAGACAGCAATGTAGCATCTCGTCTTCCCAATGCTTCCGAAGCGAGTCTGATTGGCTGAAGAGCTTCCTGAAGGTTTTTTGCAACCTCGAAATCACTGTCCAACATAAGACCTGAAAGGCCTATTTCGGAAAGTGTCTCTTTGATGCAATCAAAACCGCGAATGAAGTGCTCCAGCATCGTTTCAGTCGAGTTCCAACGAGTTTTGACGTCCACACACAGTTGAAGTGGTTTATGTAACATTTTCGTGATTTTTTCTTGAAGCAGTGCATTCTTAACAGGCGATTTTCGAAAAAAAATTCACGACTCTTCGAATACGTTTCAGAGACTCTCCAAATCGCGTGGTGTACAAGTCTATAATTGAAATAAATTAGCTGTTTTCTTTAATATGAACATGAACATTCCAATATATTTACTTACCGAAGAACCAACTTCATCATCGTAGTTATCACTATCCGAATCGTCGCTATCTGAATCCTCATTTTCAATTGGTACCGGTGGCTGATCCTTGTACAGGACATCGCAAACCCCCAAGTGAATCGCATGGTTGTAACACTGCTGATGAAGGTAATCCGACAATCTTCCAAACTTCGTCATCACTCGAGCTCCGTCAGTCGTTGATGCTACAATGTTTCCATCCTTAATACCGAATTTCCGGACCATATCCTTGACCATTTCCAAAACCTTTTCAGCAGGTAGTGATCCACGAATTTTGCCGAGACCCAGGTTGTAGAATGATCCGTCAGCGAAATGGGCATTCACGTTTAAGTAGCGCTTGTTGCTTAGACTTGTCCACTCGTCCAAAGTGAGACTAACCAGTTCACCGCTATCGATACGCTTCACTATTTCATCCCGCGTTTGCTGCTGAGCGTATCCATAGTATTCGGCGACCAGCTTCATGACGGATGTATTCGACGTTGGCAGAGAATATCCACGATCTGCGATCGATTGTCTGATGAACTTGCTGTTGGTGATTGCATTGATCGAAAATCCGTCCTCTGCTGCCAGCCGAGCTACAATTTCCGCCAGTGACTGACGTTTAACGAACTTGAGCATCGATACTTGTTTCACTGGGACATTCGGTGTGGATGATTTAACTTTCGCAGCAGACTCACTAGGATTTGTGGGGGGTTTGGAATCCATGTCGTGTTTGTTCTTCATGTGCCGGAGCAAGCCACTGGTCGAAGAGCCCTTGCACGACAAAATTTGCTCGCACTTCCGACATCGTGCTTTTTCTTTGTCATCCGCAATTCTATCGAAGTGTTTCCAAATTTCAGCCATGCCTTTAAAATAATTGGATGTAAGGCTACATTAGCACAAATTTTGTATTACTACTTACTTTGACATGTACTACTTACTTTGATGTAACGGCAATCCGAAATTATTCAATGAACACAGAAGCAGTAATCAGTGAATGAAAACAATGTTTTGAATGGAAATGACAGCTTGCGTCGTATTGGCGCGCGCGCGTGTGTGTGTGTTTAAATGTGTAGGCAAAAATGCGAATGCCTACTGAACCAACACAAAAGGAATGATGCATTTTCATGAATGATGTATAACATCGATGTAGGTACAGTAAATATGTATGTTGGCGTTGTATGGGTTATATTGAATGCGCGTAAACGGTACACTGAAATTTATTGGGAAGTATCAAAGCGAAAAAATATGTAAGAAATGTGTGTCCCGGGAATCCCGGGATTTTCGGGACGGTGAAAAATCTTATCCCGGGATTCGGGAAATCCCGAATTTTTCAAGATCCCGGGATTTTTTGTCCCGGGATATCCGAACCCCCACCAACTACCACCCACCATTAATAATATTTTTTCCCGAAACAACACTAGTTTATTAGAAAATAAGGAAGATTTACCAAAAAGAAATAAAAAAACGCGCGAGCCCCCCAAAAAGATAGGAACTAACGTAGTTTTTTTTTTTTTGTAGGTATTTTTAAAAAAAAAAAGTGAAAAAAGTTCATTCTAAGAACGGCAACGCTAAGTACGATAAATTTATGCAACAAAGCTACGTAAAAAACATAAAAAAACTAAATTTAAAAAAATGGACTCTATAAACGAAATCACACAATAACAAACGAAAATAAATTAAAAATAAACGAAATTTTCATTTATTTGTAGTTGCAAGCGTAACAACCGCACAGGGTTCAGCTAGTTATCATATAAAGATGACATTTACTAGCCCTGGATGTTAATACTGTGTTCAATCCAATACTTAAGAAGCTTATGTTTCCAAATTAATCTTAAATTATGAAACTTCTGAATTCTTCAAAACTCACATTCAATTGGAATTT
The DNA here is from genome assembly GCA_024533555.2 of Aedes koreicus. NCBI lineage: Eukaryota > Metazoa > Arthropoda > Insecta > Diptera > Culicidae > Aedes > Aedes koreicus. The sequence goes on along the minus strand of JAHHFK020004889.1, from coordinate 502,253 downwards.
CACGATGCCATCACAAAGGCTAAAACCATTATTGAACATTGTCATTGCTGATGCACGTCCATCCCCTAAACAAAAATCAATAAAAGCATCATAGTCCCTCGGAAATAGTAGCTACAAAACCCGGTAGACACGGGATGTATTATTCATTCCATCATCGACAGCCAAGCCAAGTTCCAGAGCGTAGATCGAGATGGAATAGAACAGTCTGCCTAGAACTTTATTTTTGCAATAGCAAGTTGGCAGAAAAATCGACGATTCTGACAAGTTCACTCCAAGTGCACTGAATTACATATAGCATGACTAGAGTATCTATAGAAGAATCAGTAGTAAAAACGAATTCCGGAATAGTAAACTTACGGTTTGCGGTTTCCTAGAAGTCACGAAGAGATTGTAAAATAAATCCTTGAGATGAATTGCTGTTTGCCTCCTACATGGATCGAAAATTTATTAGTTTCGATTCACATTCACAACTTTTCTACGAACGGATGATGGTACTCAAAATGCAATATCCCATTCGATCGAAATAATCTGATTAAATTGTCACCCGAAATTAAATTTCCTCCACCAGCACCAGTTTCTCCTGGGATTTCCAACCGATTTTCCAATTATTATTCTCAATGCGATAGTCACTCCATAATTGATACACGTCTGATGCGGAGAAAGCCTGTTTTATGAGATAATATTTTACACCTTACGGGTACATGCGAACGGGATTCATTGGATGATGAAATTTTCGTTTCACCAAGAATAAACACTCCCCGTTGACCATTGGGTTGGGTTACAATCAAGGATGATTGGATTGATAAGTTGATTGGCTTAATGATGAGAGTGATGATTGGATTTGTTGGTCAATTTAATTGAATCATTGAGACGAAGAAAGCTGATTGATGTCAATCTCAAAAGTAACTATCGAAGATAATTAGGTCAATTCGAACACTCCATTTACCAAATTCACAATTTCAATGCTAATGAAGAGCGTTAAAAAGGAATGAACTCAAAGCAGCGTGACAATTACAACCGACGCGTGCCAAAAAGTCAGAACTGCTCCTTCCTCTTTTACCTTCCCTAACCATTTTCGTTCACCTTCTTGATCCTTTTGCTACCACCATCTGTTCGGTAACCCGGTGGTGGTGAACTGGAGAACGGAGGTCAGGAACTAAAATAGGAGCGTTTTACCCCATACCTATTTAGATGAAAACATAAAACAGTTATTGTCGCTATTTCTCACCTTGGCTTTGCTTCTGTCGACGCGCCGTCTGGTTGTCCGTCGTTCGAGTTCAAACTACCAGAAGCTGGCCTACCTGCGAAATCCGAGGTAGCATAACGTTCCATCTCCGGTCGGTTGTCGTGCTCCTTTGCTAATCCTTCTTTCCTCCGAGCAGTGCGGATGTCCGAAGAAGTTCAAATCATCATTATTTCGGAAGAAACAGATGGCAACGTAATGCGGTGTGGCAGTTCTTTGAGTTCTTTTAAATATATTTCATCTTCTTCTTTTTCAGATCTGTTCCAAACGGAATGTTTAGAAGTTTTTGAATGCGATACGGCGCTCGAAGAGAGGACGTTTCTCTTGCTTTGGAAACGGTAAACGAACTTTTCCGTTGAATATGGAAATAATTTTCTTGCTGCTCACCTACTGGTTATAATTACTTGATGGTAATTTCTCGCATACATTTAAAATGAGAAGTTGTAAACAAAGATTCAAACGTCTATTTCTTGTCAAAAGTTTCAGCATCCCACGCAAACTTTTACCACCATCCAGTCGGGGGAGCATCATCCTTTGCTATGGAGGTGTTTGCTCGCGTAGGAGCGTTGAATGAATCGAAAAATTGACATTTGAATATTTCGCAATAAAGCGATACTGATATCAGCGATTTCGCCTCTCTTGAAAGAAATCGAATTAAAAAATGAAAGTTAACGCAGTTTTTTTTTATTTTGCTTCAGCATTTGTATTCATTAGGCGAAGAAAGGGCGTGTTGAAAATCCAATTTTCAAATTCAAGAGCAAAACATTTTCAAACCCCTAATTCTACATACTCTTCCATCAAAGCAATTCCATTTTTTAGCTTCAATTTGTTCAGAAATAGTGAGCCTGATGTTTTTGTTGCTCATAATAGAACTTTTTATTCCACAGTTCAAATGAATCAATAGCCGAATAAAAAATGGGCTGCCGACAATAGTTAAGTTGAGATAACACTGTTTGAAGAAACGCCAAATATTTGGCAAATTTTGACAATTGAATTTGACCAACGTGTGATCGCCAAATACATTTGACCAACTATTGGTTTCTGTGGTCACTCCCGCGTGCAGTAAAAAGTGCCTCGTAATGATTAAGCCTGTAGGCACAATATAAACACAGCTCTTGAAGTGCTTCTTTTGCAGAACAATAAGTGGAATCAGGAATCCCATCGTGATGGTGGCAACGGTGGAAGAGCAAACGCTGGACCTCGGTAGTGAAAAAGCTAGACTGAGGCAGTAAAAAAGTGAGTGAATGACCTCCAAGGGGAGTTTGTAGGATAAGGTGACGTGTATAAATGGTGATTCCGTTTTTAATTTGTGAACCGAGATTGTGAAAAAGGGGAAAAAAGTCGTGAAACATACTTTTTTTATTATAAAGTGTGTTTGAGCTGATAAGATGGAAGCTAAGTTCATAAAGAAATTGTTTGTGAAGTTGGCCAAAACCTAAAATTTGGGGGATCCCTTTTCTTTAAAACCCCCCCCCCCAAAAAGGGGGTTTTCAATTTGTATTATGGTGCCACTTGGACGTTGAGATTTAGTGCTCTTGTAGTTGAACTGGTAAATTCAAGATTGTGTAGAGGGGGCGACCCCGGCGTAGTGTTTAACATCCATACCTCGCACGCCAAAGTCACGAGTTCGAATCTCACCTCCGAACAAGTTACGAAAATACCCAAAAAGGGAATTTGAGTAACTACGACGGGAGATGAACCAGCCCAAGGCTGAAAATCTCGATAATCAAGACAAAAAAAAAAAAAAAAAAAATTGTAAACACCATTTTAAAAAACAACCACCACGGGGTGGGACACAAAACAAAACAGCCATCCAAAAAAAACACAATAGAGAAGTGACTAGCTAGGTAAAGCCCGTTCAATTTTTACTCATTATGTCTAAACGGTTCCAAACATAGAGCGAGTAATGGTGCTATAACCATGAGCCATACCCAAGCAGCACAAAACTGTCATAATTGGATGCAGCAACTAGATTGTGACTTAATTGAGTCACACTGAAGTTAGTTTGACTAATTTGCAACAAGTGTGCTACAAGGGTAGTCCTAGCTCCGACTATAGTTAATGCTAAAGTCCCAACCGTTTGAAGATAAATGGAGCATCACTTAAACTTCTTAGACTCGATGCTCCCAACGACCATTTTTCAATAGATTTTTGTTCTGTACACCAAACAGGGCATTCTGTTCAACTATTCTCTCCGACTATTCATTTCACTTTTCCTTTGATATCTACTGAAGGCTACGTGGGTTTCCCGTGTCTTCTTAAGGTACCCAAGCAACCCACAAAACACAACTTCTTTTTAGAAGGATTTACAATTGTTAGTATTTTAAATGTATTATAAACGTATTAAATAACATGTCAAGTTCGGAGCGTTTGGGATCTCTTGTATTCTATATATCACTCTGACTAACGGTCGAGCTAAAAATACTTTTTTCACTGCTGCAAGCGATTAATAGTTTATTATTGTTCTTAGAAACAAGGTTCCATACATTTATAAAACATGCACAGGACAAGGTTTTATGGGTAGTTCTAAATACTGTTGAAATTACATTACACCAACCATGTTTTGCAAAACGTGCTTTTTGTCATAACGATGAATTTGTTGTACAAGATTGTGGTTTCACTGCCAACGGGAAGCAAATCATAGATACTCAGAGTTGACCTTTCAACAATCGGATTTGGCTGAGTATAGAAGCTACAAACCTATCACGCTAAGAACTAGTGTTCAAATCTCACGCTTAACGATGTGATAATTTTTTGTATGAGGATAATTTTTTCCCATTTTATGTTTGATAAGGCTCCACTTTTTGCGCTTTTTATGTCATATTAAAGTATGAACTAAAGTATTATACACTTATATTGATAACTTGTTTTTGTCATTTGACAGTACTTTCAACTTGTTTAATAGATTCCAAATTCTCCCTTTCACCAACGGTTGCATGGACGTGGCCAGGTGAGCGATCGAGGAGTGTCTTCGTGGAGATTATTGCGTGAAGAAACGGGTCAGTAACTGGTTTCGTTTCATGGTGGCCTGCAATGTCTTCGACGAATTATTCCTCATCGTAGCTCCATCCACGAGGTGTGCAAACGTCAATGCTAATGCTAATGCTAACTATTGGTTTGTGTTTGTTTTTCCAATTATTTGGCAATTTGTCTAATAGTGTGATGCCCTTTGACCTTTACAGTGTGTCTCACTATAGGTGTCACCTTTTTTCAGTCTTGGTTTATTTCAGTTGGGTAATTTTAACAGCAGAACTCATTATACCCGTTTTGAGTGTATTCTTTGACAGCTTATCGCTGAAAATATATAAGCGATTCCGTTTGTTTATATTTATCAGCTACCATGGAAGCCATACGAGAGCAAGTTTCAAAATTACATTTGCAAAAGCTTAGACCATGTCAGATATTCAAAAGTCTTAAGCAGTTCGGAGAGAGTAAGCGTTTTGTTTTTTGTACTTCTAAATGGTTCAAGGAAACTGGAAATGTCCATATTCAACACAAAGGAGGTGCCAGACGAACTGCCACAACGAAGAAAAAGATCAAATGTGTGAGGGAGCGAGTGAGACGTAATCCGGCCGTATCTGGCCATAAATTGAACAAATAGTTTTAAATGTCCCCTGCTTCAAGGCAGCTTGTTTAGCAGCTTCACGTGGCCAGCTTCGGTTTGCCGTTTTTAACTCACTCCGCAACCCAAACACTACGGAAGATTTTTTGCCCAAATGTAAACATGCAATCATTGGCAAACAGTGTAATACGTCATTAAATATGTTTGATAAACGTTGGTAAAATAATAGATTTTCATATTGGGTCAACTATTTTTAGTCAAATATTTGCCAAAAATAATCAAAGTGTGATAGTGTGGACAAACATTTTTGTAAACAGCATTATTTGGCAAAACTTAAAGAGATAAATATTTAGTGTATTGTCAAACAGTGTGATATTAGCCTTGAAATCTTGCTGATCCCCATGATGTTATCGTATGCTTTGGAGACTACAATCTGCCGAAATTAATCTTGCAATTTAATAAAAAGGTTCTGGGATACTTACCAATTAACGCGTCAGCTGAGCAGGAACTAGCCTAAGCTAAGTCTTGGTTGTCATCTGGCTTTCATCAAGCGAATGATCTTCTGAACTCGAACGGTAAGCTACCTGACTTGGTGTTCGTAAGATATCCATGCATCATAGATCTCTTCGACTCGCCATGTGCTCTACTAAAAATTGACGCTCTCCACAAACCGTTTATTGTAACAATGGACGCCCGTTCTTATGAGGAAGAATCCCGAGCAGCCCTCATGACACGAAGCAACTATGATTTCGCCCGCTGTGATTACCAAACCGTAAATGCAAGAAGGACTGGACTGGAATGAGTGTTGAATTGATGTTACCGTGACGGCTTTCTACAGCTTAATTGATCAAATCATCAGAGGAACTGTTCCCGTTAAAGCTTACCGGCTACAGGGCAGTTCAACTAACCTTGGTGGACACCACAAATCTGTAACCGCCATAATCGCTTACAACAGATCAGGAAACGTGTCTTTCGCAACAAAACTTCTACGAACATGAGAGATCTGAAGTTAGCTGAGGAAGAGTACAGCCGACTGCAAGATGATTGTTTCCGTGAGTATATTGATCGCATCCTAATGAATTTCCGACAAGATCCTTCATCCTTCTACGCCTATATCAACAAACGAGGAAGCTCGACCAGGGTTCTCATTGATGTTACGTACCAATCACGTAGCTCTTGCTCACCGGTCTCTGCCGAAAATCTCTTTGCGGAGTTTTTTCCGTTCCGTACACGACGACAACTCACCTCCGCTGTCGCAGCAATACTTGGAAAGCCTTCCGTCGTATAATCTTCGGCTTCCTTTGATCACTTTCAATAATGACGATATTCTGGATGCTCTCGATGCGCAGTCGATTCCGCCTCAACACCCCTTCCTTCCCACCCCCCCCCCGCCCCCCCCCCCCCCCCCACCCCCCCACCCCCCCCCCCCCCCCCCCCCTAAAAACCCCCCCCTCTTCCCCCCCCAAAACCCCCCAAATAATGTCCCCAACAAAAACAGTATTTTTCTGGTTTTACGATCATACAATTCCTTTGGCACTAATCGATGAAGGCATCCAACTGTTGTTGCAGAAAATGGGCGTCCGCGTCTGTACACAGCAAAAAATAATGACAATTACATGTGACGTAAAACGTTCAAATGGTAAAAATATATTATTGTAATCCAGCACTTGATTGAATTTTAAATTAAAAATTATGCACATATTTGGAGCATTAATAAACATTGAAAAATACGTGTATTTCCGTCGGATCATACATTAGTACACGTTGCAAGGATAATAAATCTCACTGAACACGATTTCCAATGCATATTAATTTTAATTTTCATGATCGTGTAAATATAAACCTTCTTACATTGATTTTTCTTCGAATGAGCTTCCGTGCTGTTATTCTCTTTTACCTGACATTCGGCGTTCAAGATCGGAGGACAAAAGAGGACATTTTTTACATTTCAAGCAGTTTACTCTCGTTACTAATAGAAAAGAATATATGAAGTAACAATTGTCGAATCATGTGAAGCAGATTTAATTGCTGTTTCAGAATCCATTGTGTTTTGAGCTATTCACTGATACTTATCCGGATTCGCCCATCGCAGCAACCTGAATCTTCTCATAATATGAAGATAAATTGAATGAAACTTACCAGTTTTTTGGAAAGCATTTGACTAACCTTTTGTCATGTTGGAAACATGAACCGCAACCACCGCCTAAATGTTTTTGTTTTTCAAAGAACACTGATAAAAAGAAACATTGAATTTTCTGCGTGATCTAATGCACATAAAGGGAATGCTAGATTTGGCAGAAAATAATGGGAGATGTCATGTAAATTGTAGCCTGATAACGCCTGAATCTAGCCTTTTGTATGAAAGAATGCAAACATTGTTGTGTGGCGCATGAAATATTGCAAACAATTTCGTTGTTTACGCCTCCTTTGGCTTGAAATTAAACGAGGTGAAATTTTACACGCTTGTTAAAATTCATTATTTTTTTCTGTGAAATGAATGTCAGAAACTTTGAATTTTTACGATTCCTCCCGCCACTAGACGCCCATGGCCTACATGTTTCAATAATCAAGTTATTGGTTGGAGAAATCAATAAGCCAATTATCTCTCTCGATCATTATCTCTTCCGCTCTCAAGTGAAAACATACATTTGGATGTAATAATCAACGATTCGAATATCTAATGTAGGTCATGTAAAATTCAATCCAGCAAATATTACAACAAGTGATTTTCAAGTCGTGTAAATTTTAAGCTTCATGTGATTTTGAAGTTATTTGCATGCTCTTTTTATGTGCATGAAAATAGATTGAATATTACAAAATAATTTTAACTGTGTAGTTTAAACTTTTTTTCCATGAATACAATTATCATAAATTATTCACATGTTTTATTTACGTTGAAAACATTAAAAAATAAAAATTAACAAAAACCACAAAATAAAGATTCTTATAAAATAAACCCCACACACACGCGACAAAAACAATAAAATATTTTTTATTCTGCCCTCCCCCCAACAACCATGTACACATTCGCGCCACAAAACTGATTTCTGCGTACACCTTCCCCCTTAAAATAAAAATAAACAAATTTTTTTCCCCCATTACAAGGAAGACCTTTATGTACATGAAACAACGCATAATTTACAATATTTCAGATTATTTGAGTACGGTACATGAAAATCAATATGTGAAACCTATCTTCTTCGCTTCGTCCAGTAGGTATATGTAAATCAGTCATGTTAACGAAATAGATGAGCTTTATCGAACATCTTTGTCATCATCTGCTCATCCAACCCCCGCTTTAAATGCACTTCAATGCTATGCAATGCTCGTGCTGCATTCTCACCCATTAAACTTTGGTAACATCTTTCTCACAAAAGTGGAAGCAAACGAACGCAGTAACGCAACAACAGCATTGAGATTTAATTTTTACTTTGAAACGATACAAGCTAGAAGCCAAAGGAAAATCATGTTCATATCCTTCCGACTTAAGTGCTAAGCGGCTTCTTCGTGAGCATTGATGCAACGAAACAACGATATTTTTGTTTTTCCCACTCGCATCGCATCTGCTAGCTGACGCAGTCATTGTATGTGAGACTGTGTTTGTGTGTGTGCAAGTCGGTTGATATCTCAAATAAGTACCGAACGCACGCAAAAGGGTCCTTCGCTGACAAGTCCGTTCTGCTGGATGCTGTTCGGTATTACTTTCGCTGCTGCCGGAGATGGCAATGAAACGCGTCTGCTGCGCTAGGCGAGCACAGTTTACAAGAGTTATGGCTTGTTGTTATTTCTTTATCTTCTTTTTTATGGTCTATTTATTCCTTGCCAGCAGCAATTTACGTGTTTTGTCTGGATTCTTGTTAAATACTTTTACGCTAAGTTTATAACTTGGATTGGAAACAAGCTGCGATGAGCATATTTCAATCGTAGTGGTTGCTTTTTTCAACTCCATTAAGGCATAAGGTTGACAGCATCCAAAATTACCGCAATGATGGTAATTTTCTGCTACCACATTCCATTTTCCAACCCAAGAAATCTATATTACAGGTTCAAATACTTGATTTGAATGTTTCGAATTCAGAGCCAATTTATAAATGGTTCATAACCTTAATTAGAACAACTTTCTGGAACAACCACATGCGACTTCAAGAAAAAAACCAAGAGGTTCGGTAACTGGTCAACCGTTTTCAGTCATATTAACGTTATCGATCACTTTTCGTTTCGTCGCATGATGTTCAAACTAAAATTGAATAGTTACAACTTGTTTCGGCTTCTCCTCTATTACGATCATTTTGCCAGTCAATGTGCATTTTTTTTAATACGAATGAGTATCTATAGAACAATAATTGACAATTTCTTGATTAGAAACAAGACCGGTTTTTGGTGGATTTCTGCTATTGGCTAATAATCCATGACTTGAAGGTTGCAAATGACATCCAGAATTGCAAAGGCAACATGAACAACCACAACTACGACGAAGACGATTTCAAACTTTTTGTTTTATTCAGTTGAACTTCTACTGCTTAACTGGAAGGTTTCTTATTCTACTGAATAATGACTGAAGGAATTATACGCTCGAAGGGGTTGAAAGATTTTCAAAATTAAACTGCGGCATAGTTGTACAATATAGTTGCGCCTGTACAGATCATGTTAATAACCCTCCATGCCATACAATTCTAAGAATATAATGGAAATGGGTTGATTGAATAATTACAACTCATCTGATTAGAGGGACTGTCATCGAAAATAAACACAATTTTGATAATCAACTTACTTTGCAATAATATACTTTCCAAACAATTATCCAAACAACTAACAAACTATCCTAGACGTACTGTAACTCTTTATGTTTCACACTTATTCCCACAGATAGCAACACTTATCACTGATATAACAGTATCATCTTCCGGCCATATACCACATTATTCTTAATTGATCACTCTCACTGAAAATAGCCCATGATTGGGTAAAATTTTAACCATTTTGGACAAAGTACGTTGATTCATTAATGGGTAAAAATAATTTCCACTTAATGGGAATCCTTTACCTACTATCGAGTAGTAAAACACTGTTTTGGGAAAAATTTACTCATTGAAGAATATCTTATTCGCCCTTATATGAGTAAACCTACACTCAGCCATATAATCTTAAGAATTTAAGGTTCAACTTATGGTATCGTTCATAAATTTTATAAGATTGACTTATTTATGGATTTTGTTTTACACGGCATTGTTCTTGTTCGTTGCCTTTAAGCTTTCTTATTTACAAATGTTGATATACACTATTGATCAAACCACTAGACCAATAACCTTCACGGCTCGAATTTGCTCCATATTTTTATATTTTCAACATCGGTATATTTCATAAGGCACATTTATGAAATTTATACTGTTTTCTTATAGCAATTACTCATAATGCAATCTTATGAATATCGAATGTTTATTTCGCTGAGTGTACATTCGCCTTAGAAAAATCGTACACAGAGAGGAATTTGATAGTCAATTTTACCATTATTGGGGGTTAGGATGACTATTGCAGTATAGTGATTTTGAACCGACTATGATCATGGTTAAAACGACCATTAAAAATAGTTGATCGAACATTTTCCATAATGTCGGAATAGTCCTTGTTACCATGATCATAGTCAAAAATGCCATGAACGTGGTGAATTCGACCATTTTCATGGTTATTGTAACCATTATATGCGATAGTCATCCTGACCATGATTTAATTGTCGGTACAACGATGAAATTTTTCTCAGAGTACCCATAGATGCGTACTTTCCAATTCGAACACATTAGCACGGCATATGAGAGTTCTACAAAATTGGATCGAAAATTGTGCTTAGCGGTGACTTACTAAGGCTGTGTTCCAATTCGCGAATTAATTTTAATTTTACTTAAACTTGACAGATGGAAAATAATCGATTAATCGATTAAAATCCCTTTGTTAATGATAAACAAACTTTCTAAAAGATGTCTGTCAAAATCAAGTTTAAGTGAAGATTAAAATTAATTCGCGAATTGGGACACAGCCTAGTGTGTTTAACTTCAAAAAATCTTGATAAAAATCTTTACTTCAAATTTTGTGTTGCAAGAGGAAAACAGATCAGTAAACGAAAGATTCATGTTCTCGGGGGGAATCGATCATTGCACTTAAGCCCTTCTGACAGACCAGTTTTGACATGATAATGAATCATGAGGTGTTTGTTTTGATTACTTGAAGTTCCTTGATAGGTGAACAAAATCAGAACGGAATTAACAATCAATTATTGTTATAATCCGTGCACATTAATTTTTTGAATTTAGAATTTAGTTCTGATGTCTATATTAGCTGATCAACTCTTCCTTTCCTCCTTTGGCCTCCATGATGGCCGCACTCAGCCGGTTCCGGATTTTGGATTTATTCAGATTGTATTCCGAGAAAACTCGCTTCACTCCTGCAAAAGAATGCGGAATTAGTAAAAAGTTCGCAATGAGTTTTTTTAGCAAGTGAAAACCCAGCTTCCCATAAGGCGTTTTCTTCAACCAGTTTTGGTCTTCTGAATCTTCCACCTCGTTGTCCTTGCAGATGGTTATCGTCCTCAGCTTACGAAAATCATTTTGAATGGCCTGTTCCTCACCGCTTTCAAAGAAGTTCGGATATTACTCAATAATCAAGTTGAACTCTTTAAAAGGGCGCAGCTTCCCCGTTATATATTTAAAAGATGTTTCTCGATCCGCACAAAAATTTGCAAGGAACTCTATCAGCGAGACTTCAGCACATGTTCAGGAATTCCATAGCTTTTGACTGGAAGATACGATTCGCTTTGATGATAAGAGACAATACGTAGCTTAAAAAGAAGAGAAATGGCTGCGTCATCGGGTCATTAAGATGACAACAATAAAACCGTTGTCTCAGTTTGTTTAGAACGAGAAAAACAACATGAGCTCCGAAAACTGTTCCATATTCCATTTGACAACTGACTCCAACGATAGCCATCTAGTGGCAGACGGATGCAGAACTGTGTAATCTGGAATTTTTTGGATGATGCGATATATCTGCAGTTACTTGTTATCTGCAGTTACTTGTCCTGCAGCCTCAAACTCAAACTGCAGGACAAGTAACTGCAGATATATCGCATCATTTGTTCCAGGTACAATTGCAGTTTTTTGCATGCGTTACTTGCAAAAAGGGCCAAAAAGTGGCAAGTACAATTGATAATTATCAAATGAGGACAGTCACGTTTCAGCAGCTTCTTGATGGATCGGTCAGAACCCATCATTACCGAAGCTCCATCTGATCCAAAGCTCACAAACCATTTTTTTTTGTAATCGGTGCCATCGATCTGCAACTGTTCATGAATTGCGCAAAATATGTATAGATTTTTGCACTGCAAGATTATATTAAAGATAATAAAAAATCACGTACAAAATGCTTCATATAGCAAAAATAACTATCGAGAACATTATTCTCATTTCCCAAAATTCATTCTGCATAAATGCATAAAAATACTTCTAAATTAGAAGAATAGTATTTTTGTAGAAATCACTGCAAGAAATTCTGCTGAAATTTTTGGAGCTCTTGCGTAACTTTGAAACAAACAATTTTCCAGCGGAATACCTGAAAAAATATTGAAATAATATCTGGAGAACTATATGTAAGAGTCCTTGCAGGCATCCTAGAGAAAATTTGAAAAATAATTCTACAAAAACCCATTGCGGAATTTTTAAAGTTAAGAATTAAATACACGAAATCATGGAATTCATGCAAAACCATCTTCTTAGATTTTTCCAACAAATCCGGATTTCCTCCAAGAATTATTTCAGGAAAAATGTATAGTTTTTGTGTAGTTCTTTCAGGTGTCCTCTAGTGATTCCTTTAAAATCACAAAACTTCACAAGATCAGGGATTCCTCCAAACATTTCACCACAAGAAAGTTTTGAAAAACTGCCGATGCAATGTCAGAAGAAACTCCTGAAAGAATCGTTGGAGGAATGCCTACAAACGTCAGAAGAATACCTATAGAAACGCCAAAAGGAATATCTAAAGGAATTTATGAGAATCTTTGAGAAATTCTATGAAATTTTCTTCAAAAATTATCAAACATCAAATAATCAAAAAATTTATGAAGAAATCATTTGGGAGCACACACACAACTGACTTTCAGACTGTCATCTGTCTCTGTAGTGTCAGTGTCAATTGTGTTATTTTGCTTCATGGGCCTATGCAGCTAACTGAAAGTAGTAACGATAAAAAGTTGAATCCTAAACTGTACTCATGTTTTGAATTTGAGGTTTTTGAGTGGAAAAGCAATTGCCTAAAATCTTAAAAATATTTGTTTTTCTCAAAAATCTGTAATCTTCACATACAGATATCTGTATGAAAAAGATGAAAAAAAATCTGTGTCAATATAGATAAATCTGTGCATGTGGCAACTCTGGTAATGAAAAACAAAAAAATTTTTTTAGAAAAAAAAAAAAATATATAAAAAAAAAAATAACCAAAAAAAAAAAAAAAAAAAACCACCCCACAAAAATATATTATTATTACCACCCTCACCTAATTAAATTATATTATTTTTTTTTCTTCTCCACAGCAGAGAAAATATATGTTTTTTTTTTTTTTTTTTTAAAAAAAAAAATGCTTTTTTCTCGAAAACAAAAAAAACTTTTTTTACTTAAATTAAGTTGTTTTTGAACTGGAAGAAAAAAAGTGCTCACTTTTACCTTATAATATTTTACGGTGTTTTGTTCGTTCCCAGTCGCTGATATTGACATATCCTCTTATTGTTGTTTATGCGCGGTAGGTATTCAAGAACAATTTTTCCCCGTTTTACTTGTTCGTTATTCGTGTTTTAAGATGGAAAGTAAGCAAATCCCCCTAAAAATCCGTAAACTCATCGTTCGAGACCACCAGAACCATGAATCGTTCCGGAAGATTGCTGCTAAGTATGCTTTAAGCTACTCTGGTGTAAGGAAGGTATGGAAGAAATTCGAACAATGTGGAAGTGTGGCAGACAAATCAGGTCGTGGGAGAAAGCGGCTTACGTCACCACGCGAAGATTCGAGAATCGTACGAGAAGCAAGAAGATGCTCATCAATAACCAGCCGTGCTATACGTGAGAACTTGAATCTGAAGGTATCCGAAAGAATTATTCGCTACAGGCTGCAAGAAGCTGGATTGAAGAGCAAGTATGCAAGTCGAGGCCCTCTAATCAGAAAAGTGAATAGAATCAAACGATTGAAATTTGCTCAAAAGTATGCGGAACAGCCCGTAGAATTCTGGAAACGAGTGGTATGGTCTGATGAGAGCAAATTTGAACTGTTTGGCAAGAAACAGCGCCCTCGTGTTTGGATAAAGTCGGGAGAACGCTTATTGGATCAGAACGTGCAGAAAACTGTAAAACATGGTGGCGGAAGTATTATGGTTTGGGGGTGCTTCTCGTGGTCCAGCGTTGGAAATCTCGTAGAAATCGAAGGTATCATGACTGCTGATCGTTACATTGATATAATCAATGAAAATCTGGAGGAATCGCTTCTTAAAATGGGGCTTGAGGAAAGCTTCATTTTCCAGCAGGACAATGACCCAAAGCACACAGCACGAAAGTCAACTGCATTCTTCAAAGCAAATCGCATTAAACTGTTGGAATGGCCACCACAATCACCTGACCTCAACCCGATTGAAAATTTGTGGTCGATTTTGGATAGACAGGTGGATAAAGGCGAAGTGACGAACAAAACCAAGCTTTTCAAAGCTTTAAATGAAGCGTGGCAGAACATCGATGAAACATATCTGCACAACCTCGTCGAAAGCATGCCACGACGTCTACAAGCAGTGATCCAGGCAAAAGGTGGACATACTAAGTACTAAAAGCTTTATATACTGTGTTTTCTTTACAATTTCTCTTGTGAGCACTTTATTTTTTCCAGTCGATAACAGAAAAGGTTCAATAGAAATTAAGATATAAATTTCCAGTCCTAGATTTTTATTATTTTCTTTGCACGAAACGATAAAACGGAAGAATAAGATGAATTATGTCGAATACAGCTCAAGGTTTTCTCTGAATGTGTAAAGGGTGTCACTCTTCAAGATTATTCGTTTTGGTGAGCACTTTATTTTTTCCAGTACTGTATATGTATATGATCAAATCTCAACTTAAGCATTTGGATGGCCACAAAATATGAAAATATGTTGGCAAGAACGTGTATTGCTAATGATTTGAAAAGTTTCATGGGGTGAAAAATATTCCCTTGTGAAATTGTCAATTCGTTGCATTCAGTTCGATAGGAAAAACTACAAAGGACAGCTCAATCGGTTGTATGCAAAGGTGACGTAGGACTACGTAGCAATGTGAATGAATGTTATTATTTTTGAACAGCCTGTGTTAGAGACGAGGTGACATTGAGCGATTGGAACAAGCGATTATCTGTGAAAGGCTTGCCAAAAATCAGTGGGGTTGTGTATAGCACAATTCTTATGGGACGTTGGATCGGCATAAATAAGTAAGCATGTTAGAAAATAATATGATTTGCACTTAAAAAATAATTAAGCCCTAGAATGGGACGTTTGATTTCAATGTTGGTACATATGATGAGAGGGAAACGGTTGTGTGGGCAGTGCTGATTGTGTTGATATCATCGATCAGCTGGAGACCATTAACTTTATAGCGTTCTAGAGGGTTCGAGGGTCCGATTGAGAATTCCAAATCAATAATCCGTCTGTCTGTCTGTCTGTCTGTCTGTCTGTCTGTCTGTCTGTCTGTCTGTCTGTCTGTCTGTCTGTCTGTCTGTCTGTCTGTCTGTCTGTCTGTCTGTCTGTCTGTCTGTCTGTCTGTCTGTCTGTCTGTCTGTCTGTCTGTCTGTCTGTCTGTCTGTCTGTCTGTCTGTCTGTCTGTCTGTCTGCCTGTCTGCCTGTCTGTCTGCCTGTCTGTCTGTCTGTCTGTCTGTCTGTCTGTCTGTCTGTCTGTCTGTCTGTCTGTCTGTCTGTCTGTCTGTCTGTCTGTCTGTCTGTCTGTCTGTCTGTCTGTCTGTCTGTCTGTCTGTCTGTCTGTCTGTCTGTCTGTCTGTCTGTCTGTCTGTCTGTCTGTCTGTCTGTCTGTCTGTCTGTCTGTCTGTCTGTCTGTCTGTCTGTCTGTCTGTCTGTCTGTCTGTCTGTCTGTCTGTCTGTCTGTCTGTCTGTCTGTCTGTCTGTCTGTCTGTCTGTCTGTCTGTCTGTCTGTCTGTCTGTCTGTCTGTCTGTCTGTCTGTCTGTCTGTCTGTCTGTCTGTCTGTCTGTCTGTCTGTCTGTCTGTCTGTCTGTCTGTCTGTCTGTCTGTCTGTCTGTCTGTCTGTCTGTCTGTCTGTCTGTCTGTCTGTCTGTCTGTCTGTCTGTCTGTCTGTCTGTCTGTCTGTCTGTCTGTCTGTCTGTCTGTCTGTCTGTCTGTCTGTCTGTCTGTCTGTCTGTCTGTCTGTCTGTCTGTCTGTCTGTCTGTCTGTCTGTCTGTCTGTCTGTCTGTCTGTCTGTCTGTCTGTCTGTCTGTCTGTCTGTCTGTCTGTCTGTCTGTCTGTCTGTCTGTCTGTCTGTCTGTCTGTCTGTCTGTCTGTCTGTCTGTCTGTATGTATGTCTGTATGTCTGTCTGTCTGTCTGTCTGTCTGTCATTTGGCATGTGGGGGTTTTAAATGCAAGCATGTTTCTATGGTGGTTCAAGACCCTTCCCCTTTCTGAAAGAGGGAGAGGGCACTAATACAAAATAAACATAAATTTCTGCATAACTCGAGAACTAATCAAGCAAATGGAACCAAATTTGGCATGTGGGGAGTTTTGAATGCAATGATTGTATGGTGATTTAAGGCTCCTCCCTCTCTGAAAGGGGGGCGGGCTCTCATACAAATGTAACACTAATTTCAACCAAACATACTAATTATCCACGCTACTAAAACACAAAACGTGTATTTCTCGGGTAAGAAGAATGTTCTGATAGAAATTTAAACCCCTGCTTAGTCAAGAAAAAAACTCATTCAAAAAACAACAATAAACGTGCCAGTTCTACTAAATTTTCATTCGTTTAGTTGCAAGCGTAGCATTGCTCACACCGGGTTCAGCTAGTTAATGATGTTTTTGAAAAGTTATTTGCCAGTCGCTAGAATATACTACTTATTGAAGCAATAGAACAAAAATCTCCAACTGGTTTAAAGAAAATCTATCGAGAAATGATGAAAATTATTAGCACTTAAGGTGTGTCAATTATTCGTGACGGCCGCTATTTCTCATGTTTTCATTTGACCCTTACCCTTACCGATGAACGTAGTCTAGGTCAAAATAGCGCGGATGCGGTACAAATGGAACGTTACACCAGCATTAGGAAGTAAATATGTGAGAAAATTCTTTTGTTTATCCTTCAGAAAGAATTTATTGGCCCTGAAAAGGGTTGTTTGATTTAAATGACGATGCAGTTGTATTTGCTGCAATGGTTGAGAGGGTCTCTATCATTATGGCATGGAAGATAGTTGAGGATCTGTTAGGGAATATAATACAATAATCGACTATACTCCACTTTTTAAAAACACGATCGAGCACACATTCTTTTACCAAGCCTAGCCTGCAACTGTGTGCTCGGTCGCATACTACCATTCAAATGCCCTTCCGCTCGTTTTCAACTTGCATCTTTCAATTTCACAGCCTGCCGTACTCCAACGGAACTATCAATGCTTTCTCTTCAATTCTCTTAGTTCTAGCAATAAATTACTGTCCACTCCTAGAACCTCTCATGATGATGGAAATTATCTGCTTTTGACAAACTTTTCTTTGTTTGCAAACACAAGCGTAACTACTACACCAATGAACCAATTGACGTAATTTAACACAGATGTCAATAACAGTGCTGCCACCTTATAAACAAAAACATTTGTCGGAATCGATAAACCAGGGAAGTTTAAATTGAAAAATCTTACTCATATCCCAACAAACATCGGTGTTGAATTAGAGCTTGTTCGAGCAAATTTGGAGAAGCTATTCAACTGTTTCTTCTAGAATAGCTGAATAGCTTCTCCAAATTTGTTTGAACAAGCTCTAATTCAACACCGATGTTTGTTGGGATTTGTATACAGTGGTATTCTATCTGGTGAACCATCGCACATAAATTCGGCGACGGTTTCAGCACGTTTTTCTCCCATAGAAACCGATCAAATCTTTGAGAAGGATGTAGCTTGTCGAAGCTTCCGGTCCACCTCTAAGTATCTGCTATGTTGTACCAGTTGGGTGTCGATCTGCCAAATTTGGAAGACGTCTGCATTGAGTTATCTCAAATTTTTATAACCCGTCCAATATAGCACAAAACGTTGCAATTGGTGGAGCGGATTTGAGATATATCTTTGGGTATAGGACAGAATGCATCTACGCACTCTTATTGTTATAAAATCCCTCCGAGTGATTTCTCGTGGAAGTGCAGAGGTGGTCTCGGCTTCCAATAAAACGAGTATCACGTCAACACATTCCTACCCTTTCCTTATTCGACCTGCATTCGGGCGAGGCCGGCGCCGGTATTACCTTAGTTTGGGAACACCAGTTTTTAAACATTGAGCATGTATGCTGGTCCCAAGCATCATCTGATGATTCCCTGTGTGATAACAGCTGATCTGGCAGTAACGGAATAGCACCATCGGGCGGTCAATCATGCTCATTATCTTGCTCATGCTCATAGAAACGGATACAATCTTTGAATAGGATAAAACAACTGCAACTTATCCCTTTGATTAACTTGCTGTCTTGCATTCTCACACGCTTAGCAAATTACTGGTCTGAAAATCGGATACGATTCGTCCGGATAATATGGTAGCATGGATCTCATGGATACGGAAACAGTGTTTTAAAATACTGAATCAAACTGAATCATAATCAACTCAATAATATGAAACTACAGTCCCGTAAAACGTGGTAACTCGGGGAATAGTTCAAATAAAATTATTATTTATTTAAATAGCCATACATCGTATTTACGATATGACTTCATCTACAACATGCCGCCAATATACTTGGTCTATGGCTGCCTCTCTCCAAC
The DNA here is from genome assembly GCA_024533555.2 of Aedes koreicus. Taxonomy (NCBI): domain Eukaryota; kingdom Metazoa; phylum Arthropoda; class Insecta; order Diptera; family Culicidae; genus Aedes; species Aedes koreicus. The sequence goes on along the minus strand of JAHHFK020004889.1, from coordinate 483,434 downwards.
CTCGTTGACGACCCACACTCGCCAGATCCTGTTGCACCTGGTCCGCCCATCGTGCTCGCTGTGCCCCACGCCTTCTTGTACCGGCCGGATTCGAGGCGAACACCATTTTTGCAGGGTTGTTGTCCGGCATTCTCGCAACATGCCCTGCCCACCGTATCCTTCCAGCCTTCGCGACCTTCTGAATGCTGGGTTCGCCGTAGAGTTCAGCGAGCTCGTGGTTCCATCTTCGCCGCCACACTCCATCCTCCTGTACGCCGCCAAAGATGGTCCTAAGCACCCGGCGTTCGAAAACACCAAGTGCTTGCAGGTCCTCCTCGAGCATCGTCCACGTCTCGTGCCCGTAGAGAACAACCGGTCTTATCAGCGTTTTGTACATGGTACATTTAGTGCGGGGGTGAATCTTTCTTGACCGCAAGTTCTTCTGGAGCCCGTAGTAGGCACGACTTCCACTGATGATGCGTCTTCGGATTTCACGGCTGTTGTCGTTGTCAGCCGTACCCCCTCCTTTCCCAGCAAGAATTCAAGGTACATGATTCTGCCACCGTATCAAATCTTCTGCCGACAATGTCCTCTTTCCTCTTCAATCACGTAACACTGTGCCCATCACCTCGTCCATCGTAGCTTTAATCAGTTTAGTGAGCTTCCCGGGAAAGCCGTTCTCGTCCATCGACTCTTCCATAGCTCTATGCGGTCGATACATGTCGTACGCCGCTTTGAAATCGACTGAACAGATGATGCGTCGGGACCTGGTATTCGCGGCATTTTTGGAGGATTTGCCGTACAGTAAAGATCTGGTCCGTCGTCAAGCGCCCGTCGATGAAACCGGCTTGAAAACTTCCCACGAACTCATTTACTTTTGGTGAAAGCCGGCGGAAGATGACCTGGGATAGCACTTTGTAGGCGGCGTTTAGTACTGTGATCGCTCGGTAGTTCTCACACTCCAGCTTGTCGCCTTTCTTGTAGATAGGGCATATAACCCCTTGCTTCTACTCCTCCGGTAGCTGTTCTGTTTCCCAGATTCGGACTATCAGCCGATGCAGATAGATGGCCAGCCTTTCCGGGCCCATCTTGATGAGTTCAGCTCCGATGCCATCTTTGCCAGCTGCTTTGTTATTCTTGAGTTGTTGGATAGCATCCTTTACTTCCCTCAGCGTGGGAGCTGGTTCGTTCCCATCCTCTGCTGTGCTGACGTAGTCATTTCTTCCACCGACTTGGATTTCAACGCCCGCGTCCTCTGCGCCATTCAGGTGTTCGTCGTAGTGCTGCTTCCACCTTTCGATCACCTCACGGCCGTCTGTCAGAATGCCCCCATCTTTATCCCTACAAATTTCGGCTCGCGGCACAAAGCCTTTTCGGGACGTGTTGAGCTTCTGATAGAACTTCCGTGTTTCTTGGGAACGGTACAGCTGCTCCATCGCCTCGCACTCAGCTTCGTCCAGGCGGCGTTTCTTTTCCTGGAATAGGCGGGTCTGCTGCTTCCGCTTCCGTTTATAACGCTCCTCGTTCTGCCGGGTTCCGTGCTGTAGGATTATTGCCCGCGCTGCGTTCTTCTCCTCCAAAACCTCCCTGCACTCTTCGTCGAACCAGTCGTTCCCTCGACTCCGCTCAACGTACCCGACGGCGTTCTCTGCTGCGTCGTTGATGGCTGCTTTGATATTCCTCCAGCAGTCCTCGAGAGGGGCTTCGTCGAGCACACCCTCATCCTGCAACGCTGCATCGATATTCTGAGCGTAGGCCGTGGCGACATCCGGTTGCTTCAGCCGCCCTAGGTTGTACCGTGGCGGGCGTCGGTACCGTACGTTGTTTACGACGGATAGTTTTGGGCGCAGTTTTACCATCACCAGGTAGTGGTCGGAGTCGACGTTAGCGCCACAATAGGTCCTGACGTCGGTAATTCGGAAAAGTGCCGTCCATCGATCAGAACGTGGTCGATTTGCGATTCTGTCTGCTGCGGTGATCTCCAGGTGTACTTATACTGGAGGCTGTGCTGGAAGTAGGTGCTACGAATGGCCATATTTTTGGAGGCGGCGAAATCAATAAGTCGGAGGCCGTTGTCGTTCGTTCGCTGGTGAGCGCTGAACTTTCCAATAGTCGGTCTAAATTCCTCCTCATGGCCAACCTGAGCATTGAGGTCCCCGATGATGATCTTGACGTCATGGTTTGGGCAGCGGTCGTACTCACGTTCGAGCTGCGCGTAAAATGCCTCTATGTCATCATCGGTGCTTCCAGAGTGTGGGCTGTGCACGTTGATAATGCTGAAGTTGAAGAACCGGCCCTTGATTCTCAACCTGCACATTCGGTCATTGATCGGCCACCACCCGATCACGCGCTTCTGCATGTCACCCATCACTATAAAAGCTGTTCCCAGCTCGTGTGTGTTGCCGCAGCTCTGGTAGATGGTATATTTTTTTTTTTTGCGGGATGGAAAATCGCACCAGACACCTGAAGAACTCAGGGTGTGGGGATGAGGGTGCCAACTCCTCGACCCATAAAAACCCACCCGTGCCTTTAGCCCTGGCCCTCCCCGGGACCACCTTCGGTATACTTGGGAGGGGGCTATGTGCTTGTAGCACCCACTATGTCTAACTACTGGGTTTAGTAGTAGGTGGTCCCGCGACCTGCCTTTGGTCGTTTGCATTTTTGTTGGAGATCAAGATGGTATGGTTACCTCTAAACGTACGCACCATGGATCCCTTCCAGCACACCTCATGCAGCGCCAAACTTACGATCCTTCAGTGCATCGGAGAGTATGCGGGTACTTCCGACGAAGTTGAGCGATCGGCAGTTCCACGTACCGAGTTTCCAATCGCTAGTCCTGTTTCGTCGTTGTGGTCCTCGCCGATTGTTCTGGGTCGTATTCTGCTGTAAATGTTCCTGTGCTTCCTTTTCTTTACGGCTGGCTTGCAGGGCTTTTTTCCATTTTGGCTGACACCAACCCCCTACTTTCCGGAGGACCATAGTGCTCAGTTGAATTTAGAGTCCCACGCTGGCACATGGACGGTGATTCAGCCGCCCCTGACATGGGGAACAGACGCTGTTTTGAGCCGCTCCTAACCTGGAGAATAGACGCTCTGGTGCTGCATTGGCATTTCCTCCGAATGCAGGTGCTAAATAGCTTGGTTATAGCGCATCGATCACATGTTCTAAACCGCGAAAACAATGTTTTGAGTACTGAATCAGAAGCGCACGGAAAACAAATGAATGCTCATACACGCAAAAGGCGGTTTTTGGTAGAAACTAAGCGAGCGTTCAGGTCAGTAAAATAAACACTAATGTAATGAGGGCTAACATTTTTGCCATCCATAAAATGTGTTTGAAAACGTCATCAACGTGGAATCGTATGTTTCGGAATTAATGTTATCCTTTTGGTACTTTTATATGTTATTGTTGTGAATAATTACCTGTTGTGAAGTTGACCCAGCGGTCAGAATCTCAGAGTGTGGTTATTTCGGCCAAGCATCAGTTCATATTTGTGGAATATTTTAAACGATCTTACCGAAGGAAGTTTGCCAGATATGCATATTAATGTGCGGTAATTTGAGATTGCAAAATCGCTATTGTAAACAAACTGATGTAAACAAACGTTATTTTTCTAACCTGCCTAGCACACACTACAATGAGAGTTCTGCGAAAGAGCCTAATAAGGCTTTTCATGACTTGTTTCTCAATTGGCCTGACAATTGAAAAAATGTGTTTCTATTAATGATCTTGACTTGATAGTATCGATGTTTGATTCAAATAAAAATAATCGAAGGACAAATTTGTCAGGTCAACCATGATCTGTAAAAAATCCGATGTAAACTGATGGCTGATCGCAGCTATCTCGTGGAATGCCTTATGGAGGAATGATTGAATGAATATTTAGGTAGCGAAAATGAACACATATGATGTACACTCTTAGAAAAAAGTACCCAACGGAGCAGGTAAGTGTGGGAAGCCAACTTCGGGTATAGTTATGTTTACCTACCGTTGAGTACGAATTATTTACTTTTGGGTTGATTTTTACCCAGAAGTAAGTTATTTGTACCCAACGGTAGGTAAACATGATTATACCCATCGTTGGCTTCCCACACTTAAGAGCTCCGTTGGCTACTTTTTTCTTAGCGGGTACATGGAAGAGTTCCAATATTCATCCAATGAGAATAAATTTTTCAGGCAGTAGAGGTGTGCATGGGTGAATTCGAGCTCATGAATAGACGAAAATTTGACAGCAGAAAGGGGCAATGTTTACTTAAAAAATAACACCAGATATTCCATGTCGAATTTTCGATAGATTAGAGCATACCATATAGCATTGACGTTTGCGTACCTCGGGGTCCTGTTAAATGTTTCGACGGTTCATGAACTTAAATTTACCCTTTGTATCCGTCTGTGGTGCTCAGAACACATATTTTTCTATCATTCTCGTCATATAAACGTGGTGCTATCGCAGCCTGGTTCATTCTAAACGTCACCGGTGAACGATAATGCTTTGGATAGCGATGAAATCCAAACCCAAAGTGAATGCTGGTTGTAAATGTTGATAATTCTTATAAATGAATGGCAGAAAAATTTCAATTTACGTTAAAAAAAAAACAAAGTAAAGTAATTTAAATTAACGATTAAAAAATCTTACCTGAAATGTTTATCAAAAAACCACTGGATATGACGATTGATTCAAAATTCTGTATAGAAATTGATTTTCTAGCAATTTTGGAAATTCCAAGAAAAAGTCTATTCAAAATATTCAGTAACTTTGAAATCCTTTAATTTCAAGGCTGATCTGGGTGATCATTTAATTGATTTAATTAAAATTTACACAGATTCCATGAATTTTCAGGATAAGTTTTGGGGGAGGCTGAAGGCTGGATAAGTTATAAGAAAATAACCAAGGCTAAAGCTTGTATCAGACTATTTATTCAATGATACAATATTTTCAAACACAGAAAAACCACCTAATAGGAATCATTGATGTCTGCCGACTGTCTAAGGCCTTAGTATTTGGCCGCTTTTTTTTTTTTTTAATAACTGCGATGCCTCTAGTAGTCGTATCGAGAAGCCAATGACAGCGCAGTAATTTGGAAGGTTTGTTTAGTTAGTGGTGAAAGTTTCGTCGGTAGTGATATTCACGTTCAAAAGTTATCAAAGATGGATTGCATGAGACGGGAACACATTTTGCACTCTCACGTTGAAAATCCGACGTAGAGTCAGGAGGAATGATCGCAAAGTATCTTCAATTCCCAAAATCAACTGTCAATATCGTGCTGAAACGTTACAGGGACACACTCTCACTGGATTGCACAAAACAAAACAACTGTAGAAGTGGAACATACGGCCAGAGAGTAAAAGTGAAATCCGTAGGGCAGTTCGGATCAATCCTGGGATCTCTTTGCGTGATTTGGGGAAAATGTTCTCTGCGCCGTACAGTACAGTTCGACGAATCTGTCGGCGTGAAGGTTTCCTGTTGTACCATGCCAGCAAGCACCCCAACAGGATCCTGAAACAGAACCTGGCTGCCAAAGGCCACGCAAAAATGCCGTACGAGCAAGTTCTGAGGAAACACAACGGATGCATTTTGATGGACGATGGAACATATGTTAAAATGGAATTTGGACAACTCAACTATGTCCATGCAGACAAGTTTTCTCGCAAATTGATGATATGGTAAGGCCAAGGACAAGAAAACGAAGGTTTTTATCACTACTAATGCGCAGAAGGAGGAGTGCCTTCAGAAGCGAAAGAAGAGAGGTCCATGAAAGAAAACGAAGTAAGCTGTGCGCGTCAGTTGACCTATCCTTTGATTTGTCCGTCATGTTTTGTTTGTCTGCTGTCAAAGTGCAAACAGAAAACGGATGTGGCTTTGAAACATTTTTAAAACCATCGACTGAGATGTCTCCAACAAGAAGAATTAATTGACCAACTACAGGAACTTCAAGCATATGTACTTCTGGGAATGTACCCAGTTTAATCATGAAAAGGCTAAGGATTCTGCTATGGTCGCAAGGAAAGCTGCCCTTTACATACCATTCATATTTCAATATCTATGTAGGTATGTAGCATGCATTCTCGGCAGGTAGAACAGGGAAATTTTATTTCCTCCTCAACAATTTGCTTTGCTTTGTACTGAGTTTTCAAATAGCTGAAAAAGTCAGTAAACTTTGAATCATAAGCACATGAAATGTAAGGAACATTATAAAAGTGTTATATTTTTCTATCAATAGATAATGTTGAAATGAAGCATTCAGTGTACATCTCGAAAAAAAATTAAGCTTACTTTAATTTTTAAAAATTGTTTTTAAGTTTACCGAATTGTTCAGCTGTTCGAAACTTTACCTAACAGAACGAGTGTGCAATACTACTTTGAGGAACGTTTGATATCTGATGCAATAGTTAGGTCCATTTCATAATATAGTAGTTTCTTATGATCATCTCGCAGCAAATAAAATAAACAATCTCATGATGCAAATCAAACAACTAAGCATTTCGCTCAAAAACCAACCACAATCATCTCCACAAAATGACACCCATATTTACCTTGCAAGCAATCAAAAACACTGCGCTCCCATTCAATCAAAACTATTTTTCTATCGATTCGATTCACAGTCTCATTCGATTCAGCCGACAAATCTCAATGGGAAGTCGATGATGGTACTTCACCCAGAGATGGATTTAGATTTGTTGGATCGTGATCGACTTCCTGATGATGTTGAAACAAAAGTGGAATAATAAACACCCTCCTGGCTTCCGTTCCGATAAAAGATACGATGCTCTGTTTTCTCTCTCTCTCTCTCTCTCTCTTTGAGTAATATGCCAAATATATTTGGGTTGAGATGGCAGTGCTCAAATGTTCAAACACTATTATTAAGGTATTAAGTTTTGTAAATTAGCTGTATCTGAACATCTCCGCCTACTTGCTCTAGAAGGTGGCTGGAATCGGGTGTTTTTCACTTTGACACCTTCAAAAATGGCACATGGCTTGCTGTATGGCGACCGACAAATTGATTTTTTTTTCCTTCAATTGATGGAGCTCTTTGTGCGCAGTATTTCGTGGAGGTTGGGTAACAGTTCGAAAATGAAATGAAATTTTTCAACGCAGACATTGACTTCGATTTGAAGCCGCAGCACACATATAGATATGTTCACATCGAGGAGCATCCATCACATGTGTGAGAAGATGATTAATTGCAAGATTCGTTGCGCCAAGTTTTTTTTTCATTCGGTACTAAACGGAGATGGAGGTCTTTCTAGCGTTTTCGAAGAGCGCAAGTTCAAATCCAAGAAATCTAATTACCGACATCCCCGCCAGCGCAAGGAATGGTGAAAAAGTATTATGTGATTACAAATTGATAACTTGCAGGTAATTATGAAACCAGTTTGAAGTTTGTATGCGAGCGAGAGCATAATTGTTGGAACCATTGGCTGTTGGGTCGTTTACATTTGAGTTTCTGTGTAGAGAGGCCGACAACTGGTATTAGCGCTGTGCGGCCATTGATAAAGTGATATGAACAGTTATCAAGATTAAGTTGCCTACTACCAAATGCATTAGCTACAGGGAGAGATAATTATAATATGATTGATGATGCTAAAATTTGAATTAAATGCATTTTTGATAACATCGTTACAAACCAGAGTAAATTGAGTGGAAACTCACGAACGACACACCACCAACAAAACTAAATACCAAAACTCGATTGTAACTCTAATGAGTCAAATGAGTCTTTGGGTTTAGAACGAGATTCGATGGGTCAATAAGAAAGTTTAAATGTCGTGCCAGCTTGCTTTGTATCGTAAGTATTTTATCTAACACGAGAGATAATTTCATTGCGAAACTGCAGGATCTTGTTGAGTACGATGTTTAATTTAATAAAATAACGTTAAATTTTGTCGTTGAGGTTCCAATTAGAACGAATATCACGCAAACTTTCGGGTTTACTGTTCAAGATGGCTTTGAAAGCTGTGGTACATTTTGCAAATAGTATGAGCAGCTTCTTTGGCTTCGCCGATGACACCGTTAGTACGCAACTTTAAGACAATGTCGGATACGTCTAACTAACTGATGAAGCTAACTAGTGAAACTAGTGAATAAATAACACACAGTAGGATAATCCAGCAAGATTTAAGATTAAAGGTTACGGAATCCAGAGACTAAACGAGTGTGTGTCTGGATTCAAATGTGATCTTCACTAATGACAACAGTAGAGAAATACAAAGATGCATTAAGTACACAGAAAAAAAATGATAAATTTTAACAGACGCGTAAAATTACCCCTCATTTAATTGGAAGCCAAAGCAAGCGAAAACAACGAAAAGTTTTGCAATCTTCCATTCAAAAGATCAGATTTAGGTGATATCTGGCTTGAATGCTAGAAAACAAACCCTCTGCTTCTTCCACACATTCCCTAAGAAATCACAGTATATTTGTTGTTTTAGTTTTCCATGATGCTTTAAACTATTGGTTGTTTACGCGTTAGGATAGAATACAAAAGTAAGTATAATAGAAGGCAAAGGGTAAATGCGCCCTTCTTGTTCCGGAATGTGCCTTAAACTTTGGAAAAATGCTCCTTAGATGCGTTTGCCCGGTATAGTGCAATCGGAGGTATTAACCTTCTGGTTAGCGCTTTCCGGTTGTTTTGACGGGTCTTAAGTTTCTTCAAGATTGTATTGTTTTGACGGGTCTTAAGTTTCTGAATTTAAGAGTTTTCAAAACGAAATTAAGACCCGTCAAAACGAAATTAAGACTCGTCAAAATGAAATTTAAACCCGTCAAAACTCCCTAGAAGATTGCGGAGCGAAGCTCCGCTATACAATCTTGAAGAAACTTAAGACCCGTCAAAACAACCGGAAAGCGCTAACCAGAAGGTTAATACCTCCGATTGCATTATACCGGGCAAACGCATCTAAGGAGCATTTTCCAAAGTTTAAGGAGCATTTCCCCAAAAAGAAGGGTGCATTTACCCTGCTGCCTTAAAAAAAAATTAATTCTATTCTTCCCTAAACCCACCCAACACACACAATATTAACCAAACACAACAACCCGCCACCCCACCCAAAGCCCGCCCCCAAAAAAAAATTACTCCGATGGTGTTTTTTTAATTATAAAATTTTCCCCAAATGTTTACCACCACCCCCCCCCCAAAAAAAAATTTGGGCACCCCAACAAAAAACCACCCCTTTTATAAAAAAAAAAAAAACAAAATTTTTGCCCCCAAAAATGAATCCACCAAAAATTCCCCCCTGTCCCCCCCCCCCGGGGTACCCGGCAATTATTAAGCGGAATCAGTACGAAGATCTCGGATAGTACCGTCGTGAACATTGTATCAGGAGTTCGAACAAAGTTGTGCCAGGAATAGGAGAGTAATTGTAAATGAACTAAAATCAGCTGTAATATTTCTGAAGCAATATCCCAAACTTTTATGACTTTTAAATAATTATAATAAAATTTTCGAAAAAGTTACAGGTAAGCAACCTAAATATTTTCCTAAGGTCCTAAGGTGCCTAAGCTCATTATATGACGTTTGAGCTATGCCGTGTTTATTGGATTGAATTCGTTTTTATTCAGCCGAAGTTATTTTTAATAAACCGATACCACTCAATCATCAAATGGATGGCCGCATGCATAGGACCATTATTGTATTAGATTTTGCATCAGGACCAAAACATCAAAACGTAAAACGTATATGAGATCCGTGCATACGCAGCACAAAAAAGTAGTGTGAATTTCTGTTCAACATCGTTCACACAAATGGAGCTTCATAAAACATACACATTTAAATTATAAAGCGTGTTAAGTTCTGGAACATTCCATACATTGTCGATAATTTTGTATGCAAAAGCTCGTCTTTGTTAGAACTATTTCATACAACTTGCTACTTCGTGCTCATGCTTTGAAATTTACATCACAATGAAAATTTAGATTTTTTTTTCTGTGTATAATAGTTGTCCCTCCGTTACCAGGGGTCTGGCAACCCTATCTCACTTACTAGCGTTTAACAGTATGCAACATATCACGGGCCGTATTTGAATAAGGCCCGTCTGACATTTGTCGCTTCGGGTATGAACGCCTGTATTGCTTACAAACAATAGACCTTTGGACGTTTGGACGTTAGATATGTTGGCTTCAGGAAAATTACTGCCCGTCAGGTCTCTGTCCGTTACTGACAATGTAGTGTAATGGTTCTTTGCACAAGTTCACCCGATGACGTTTGAGCGGTGCCGTGTTAGTTAAAAATGAACCCTCTGTTTTAACATGCTATATTGGGACTACCCAGTAACTGAGTAGATAGCACTCATTTTTGCTAGCACTATGAAGTTTTCAAATAATGAGTGAACTGGAGTTTCCGCGATGAGTGAAGTCTACTCAAATTGTGGATAAATGATAATGTTAGCAATTTAACCTAAGTTCAAAATAGTGCACGATGAAGCTGTGTTTAGGTGATTTGGCACAGTGAATCAAACTCTAATTTTTAGAAGTGGATCATCTAAAACGGAGTACCTACGTAAAAGACACTGCAAGCTATCAGCTAATTTATATGTTTCTTGATTGCAACGTAGTATAAATGTATATACTTTAATTCATTTAGTGCCTCATTCCTGGATGCCATGAATTTGAGTGTGTTAACAAGGTTTGATGGAACTTGAAGAAAGCTGAAGAAACTTGGGGCTGAAGACATGGGGTTCCACATTCCTTTCAATCAAAATGAGTAAAGTTTACCCATTTCACAAAATGTCGATATCTTAATAACCTTTACTCAGTTTTCATCATAGGTACGTTTACTTAAATTTGAGTAAAAACATGTTTATACGTTTCTAATAAGTGATGGGTAAGTGATATTTTGGCTAAACAGAATTAAAAAAAGTTCCGGTAAAGGCTCCACCATCCATCCTCATCAACCTCCACAACTACCAGCCCTTCTCCCAACCCCCCTCCCCACCCCCCACTCCTCCCTCCCATTCCCTCCACACCCCCCCCACACACTCCCCCCACTCTCCCCGACACCTCCCCCACCCTCCCCTCTCCCTCCCCCCCCGGGATTTCTTCTTCTTCTTTCTTTTTTTTCTTATTTTCAATTTAAAAAGGGCCGCCTTTATTTTTTCGGTAAAATCTTTTTAGTGTAAGATGGCAACACTAGTTCTGATATTCTGTTCAAAGTGTGAGAGCAAATTATCCATTAGTTTTGTTTTGACAACTGCTTTTGTTAGTCGAAAAATAGACGCTCGGCGATTTTTACCATGGATAAAAAATTGGAACAACGCGTTTTGTGTTGCAAACGAATGAAATGCATGAAATTTTGTGTTGCAAACGGATTTTCTGCAGCGGAAACGCTCAGAATGTTGCAAAAAGCCTTTGGTGAGGACTCTATGTCACAAAATCGTACATTTGTTTGGCACAAAGACTTTAAAGAAGGCCGTGAAAGCGTGAGTGACATGCCGCGTTCTTGGACGACCATCGACCTCAACTACCGATGAAAAACATCGCATCCGTGAAGAATTTAGTTATGGAAAACCAGCTCAATCAGCATTCGGGAGATAGCTGCACTCCTTGATATCTCATTTGGATCGACCGATTTGATTATGGACCACTATGCAGGAAAAGGCTTATTCTGACATTGCTCAATGATACTGCCTGCATATAGAAAGTACCAACGCAACGGTCTGAGAACCGTCGTCTCCTTCATAACAGCTTTGCCTTTATCGACTAGACTTTCCGATTCCCTTAGTTAACAACAATCAATCGTATTGATAAATTACCTTGTCAGTTGAACAACACCGGAGGAATTACCCCACGAGTTTTGGAATTTTCCCAGCATTCAAAGCATTGTGACGGTTCGTTTCGCTGTCACCGTTTAGATGTGTCTCCAATTTTTAAGAAATCCACCAAACCATAATCATATTAATTTGTACGCATTTCACCATCGAAAGGAAAAAGAGAAACTTTTATTTTCACCAAGTTTTCCCCCTGCCGAAATGGCTGCCCTAGCAACGTATTCCAGTCAAATTCGACGAAAAATTGTGCAATACCTCATTTGCTAGTTGTTGTTTGTCTTCTTTTGGAGCAGGGTTTTTTTTCGGGGCTGTGCCCGTCTCTTCCTCAACGCCCGTTGCCATCCTACCAGGTTTAATCGAAATCGAGATTATGAGTAGATTTTTGAATGGGTTTATGGCAGTTGGAACGAGTGGCGAGGAAAAGGCACAGCTGTTTGCTGCACCGATGACTAGTAATGTTGTTGTTTTACCACAGCTCTTCGCCGAGCAAAGTATCTAGCCCAATACACGGAGCTCTCGTAGCCTCAAGTTGAATTGAAGCCATTTGAAGAAATAAAACAGCGTGCGCATTTAATTGCTCCGAATCAGAAGGAGGAAAACTGAGTGAAAAAAACCTAACGGCTTATTCAAGAGTGGCTGTAAAATCGCTCGGGCAAGTGCTTCGACATATTTTTCCTCCGATCGGTTGATGATCGGTGCCTGTGTGCGAATATTTTCAAGCGCTCGAGACCTCTCGGAAACGCTTTCATTCGATCACTGACTATCGCGTTGTCTACGGTGATTATCTTAGAAGGAAATATAAATGGATACCGCCGATTGGTTTGTGACCAGCCAATTATAATGACATTTTAATTAACGTGGGGAAGCATATAGGCTACATTAAGAGTTTCTTCAAATTTGTCAACACTTTTACTTTTTCGCCAACTAGGCGAGGCGGATGGGGAATTGGATGAAATTTATTGGTGACGCAACTAAGCTTTGGAGCCATATTGAACGAGGTTTCTAAATTGAAGCTTTTAGAAAATAGGCTTAGCTTCAACTTAGAAACAAAATTGCGTACCTTGCGGTAAAAAATATTTTATGGTGGGAGACGGCAGATAAAGAAATCTGCACTAGGCAGACTTTGAATTTTGCCAACGATAAACAAAACGGTTGTCCAATTGTATGGCAATTAGTAATCTTTCTAGTTTTTATGATACAGGATTTCTACGATACACTCTTAAAACTAATGAATATTATGAGTGATGTATAACAAAATAATAACAAAATTTAAACTTTTTTTTACGTAGTCGCCTTCACGCGTTACGATAAGTGACACGTTTAAATTCGTTTTCGCCCATTGATAGATTGTAAAACTACTATTTAATGTTACAAAAATGCATATCAGTTCAAATTATATTTCTCGTAAGCATATGTAATACTCAAAATTAAAGGTGCAGTCCTAAAATAAGAAAAATTTGGGGTATTGGGAAAAACTAAATGTTTTCAAATTCGATTTATTCAGTGATACCAAGTTACGCACGGAGTTCATTCGGTTATTTAATCCCCATATGATGATAAGAACTTTACCTATAATTAAAATACTTTTTGACGAAGCCCAATGACTGATTTTATTTGAAATGTTCATAAGCATTTGGACATGAAGGAACAAAATGAATCTTACAGCACAGATAAAAAATCTGAACTAAATCATTGTGATGTAAACATCAAAAATTGTATTTCATGCCACACGAAGCCGCAACTTGTATGAGCAACAACAAGTAACAAAAACGAGCTTTTGCATACAACCTTATCACAATGTATGGAATGTCCCTCACTGACAGATAGAAACATCCAATTTCGTGCGTTGAAATGCTAGATTCGGTATACATTAATGGGATCTTTCAGGTCAATTTTAGCCAGATAGCGCTGGAATCAGGTGAATTCAGGTCCATTTGTTAAAATTCATATTTTTTTCTGTGTGAGCTAGTTTCGACTACACATTTTGAAACAAACACTTAATTTTCTACGTTATTTAATGCACATAAAGGGAATGCTAGATTTGGCAAAAAATTATGGGATATTTTATGTAAATTTAAGCTAGATAATGCCTGAATCTAGTCTATTGCATGGAAGATTGCAAATATTGTTGTATGGCACATGATAGATTGCAAACAATCACGTTGTTTACGCTTTCTTTTGGCCTGGAATTAAACGTGGGGAAGTTTTACGCGCCTGTTAAAATTCATTATTTTTTCAAGCTGTCAAGCTTTAGTAGGACACCAGCTGGACCTCAGAAAATATGAAAAAAGCTTAAAAGTGGCCAATTGATAAAATTGGTCTGAGCACTATGCTGCTCTAATAAAAACATATGAATGCATCGTCCCAAAAGTGATCAATTTACGAAACCAGAAATTAGAGCTTTGTGATTTTTTTTAATTATTCCTGATGTAAAACATCTCAAAGGGCTATTGCTTAGACATACGTACTTTCTTATAAAAGTGTGTTGTATCAAATACCTTGAAGGTAACTTTGAATAATGGTTATTTTAATTCTGATTCTTTTAGAGGTTTTCAAAGTAATTAAAAAAATGATTATTGCTGCATGTATTTCAAGAATAATTTCGATTGTCAAGGAAATATTAAGTATTGCAGAGGTATTGAAACATCGGTTTTCGATCGCAATTCAAGTATTCAATCAATTTAGAACTATTCATAATTTCAGCAATCGAATCAATCAATATAAGATGTCAATCGTATTTTCAGCTGGTTGCTCTGTATTGAATGACTGGTGCGTGCCTTAGGTTATTTCATTACATTAGTATTTGTGACCTGGTAAGTTTTCCCTGCCATACTAAAGCCTCCCAGATGATCCGGAACAATCATGATGGTGATCAACTTATGAAACTAGCCGAAGGGCTCTGCGGATTTTATTTTACTTCTGGTATTTCTGAATGCGTCATTTTAATATATTAGCACATGTGATCTGAAAGTTTACTCCAAGCCTCCCTCCAAGTGCTACTAGATAGTCTTCCGAATAATTCGTAACAATCTGAACCACAAATTGGACAAATTATAATATTGTTTTAAGAAATTCACGCATATTTATAAAATACTTTCTAAAATGTCGTTTAGGTAAATTAGCACAGGTGAAATTAGTCATTAGAGCTAGACGGTTTTTTTCTTCTTATCGAAATCTTCTTGAAATGGGATCGGGTCGCTCTCACATCGTATTTAGCTGAGCACAAATATCTAATACTATTAAGACTTCATGCATAATATTTTCACCAAATGTTTGTTCCCCTGGAGCGAGGTGTGTCGGAAGCTGGAGGAAGGAAACACGTCGACCCTGTGCTCGCGAAAAAGTCCGTACTGTGCGGGTGAATTCGCATTCGAAAGCGCCTGAAAAGTGTTCTCCAGGCTAGCGAAATCGCGTACGTTGTGGAAGTGATATTTTCCGTCGGTGAAAAGTTTGGAAAAGTGGTGAAAACATATTTTTTGCTTGGTTCTCAGCCTCCATTGGCAGTGAAGAGGAGTTTTCTTGCTGATATTTTTTTCGCTCAACCTCTCCCTCTCGCGCTGAACTCTCTGTCTGTCGCTCGCGTTCGCACTGTTTTGGAGGAGCGCAGTGGTGTTGAGGTGAGTTTGGTGAATTGGATTTTTTTTCTTATTCACCCACCCCATGCGATTCATCAAAACGTAAAGATAGAGAGGTACGTGGTTGTGTGTGTTGGCAGTAGTTTGCATCGCATCAGCGGCAACACAACAACAACGGTATCATCTGGCACGACGTCTGCGGCAGTAGCACCTCATCGCGCGTCGCGTTGTTCTGCGTCGCGGATTACTAGTGAGCGTGTGCAATTGGTTCCGGTGAGCTGAAGTTAGAACAGTTTTGCGTGTCGCGAGGTTCAAAAACTGCATACAATCAATTGCGCTGCTGTGTGTTGGTGATTTTTCCTCAAGCGAGCTCAGGTCCTAAGTGTCGTCGTTCGCGGGTATTGTGGGGGAAGATAGTGTGTATTGTTTAGCAACCATGTAATGTTAGAGGTCATAAGTGAGTTTATGTTTCTTATTGAGTCTGTTTCCTGCAACCAAGTGCCAATATCTAGAACTAGATTTTAAAGGAAAATACCACAACTGTGCCAAAGTGAATTTTGATTCGGTGTGCAGGCTTAGTTTGTAAATTAATCGGTGCAAGAAGAGTGTATTAGAAATAGATATCATGTTACTAACGGAAGGTTTCCGACACGTCGGCGACGGTCGAGTTGATGTGGGCGAGTGCCGACGGCAGCAGCTGCGGGTCCAGCAGGACTTGGCCATCTAGGACATCGAGGAGAGCTGGTTTGCAAAGCAACAAATAATTTATCTCTACCATATTTTGAAGAAAATATCTAATATCCTGTTTTATTTTGTCTATTTGGTTTTGTTTTGTTTTGTTTTTCGTTATGCTTGTCTATTTTCAGTCACATTGGAGCGGTCTATTGCTTTTGGCGGATAGTATAGGTATGTACTTTCAGCGTATCGTTAACCAAAACGAACCCTGCTGCTAACCTTCCCCAAACTATCCAACATCCCAGTGATTTCTCGTGGAAGTGCAGAGGATTTCTCGGCTTCCTTCAAAGCGAGTATCACGTCAACACGTTCCTTCCTATTCCCTACTTGACCAGCATTCGGGCACGGCCGGCGCCGGTATTGCTTTATAATGGGTCACCAGTTTTTACACATTGAAGATGTATGTTTGTCCCAAACATCATCTGTTGGTTCTTTGTGCAAATACTGCTGATCTGGCAATAACGGAGTTGCATCCGTGGGCGGTCAATCATGCTCATGCTCATGCTCATGCTCAAATGTTTGTTCCCCTGGAGCATGCTTTGGTTAGCAATTTAGACCCTGTTCGTTTCGTTAAAGCTTTGGTTTTTAACTTCAAAAATGTGAAATGATAATTTGTATAATCTAGAAATTGTATGGGGAAGGGACCCGATCCCATTTTATCTTAAGTGCAGGCATTTGACACCATCTTTAAATAGAGGATGTACATACTGAGCTTTAAACATTAAACGACGGAATACACAAAACCCAGGGAACTGGCTGGAGCAGAAATGGAACCCTCAATGATGATGAACCTGGTTGCTCCATTTTTTCGATCAAGATATCTCACCCTGGATGGCAACGACTGGCAGGGCACTTCAAATTTTACTTCCCCCACGAAGGAAGTGAGCTCCGAGGTGAAGTTCACTTCACACCCCAAGTTCCCCAAGAAGGTGCTGCTGTGGCTGACAATCAGCGAGAAGGGGATGTCAAAGCTGCTCTTCTTTCGCTCCGGACTGGCCGTGAACGAGGAAATTTATAGTACGAAATGTTTGCCGGAAGTTGCGTCGTTCATCTGGCGTCGGCCCACTACTCGAAGCGATCGTTGGAGGAGATGGAGCGGCTGAATATCGATGTGGTACCCAAGTCGGTGAATCCGCCCAACGTCCCCCAGCTGCGTCCTATTGAGAAGTTCTGAGCCAACCTCAAGCGTAAGATCTACTCCATCAATTTTGTCGCGAAAACTGAGGAGAAATTGATAAACAAAACGAATGTTTTCGTCCGCCATGGTGAATGTTCCGGTTAACTGCCGGAAGGCCGCTCGCAAGGGTGTAGATTTTTTTTGCAAGTATGCTTAAATAATTACCACAACCATTCAAGCTTGAATGTCAGCGTGTGTAAAATCCCGCAACCGTCAATTTAAAAGGAATCGCCAAATGACAATAAACAACTAGCAAAAAGCGAATCTGTCAGTTTTGTTGCGGCTATGTGGCATCTAGTTGCACGTCAAACCATTGTGTCAATATCGGGTGGCGTGTGGGCGAATGTCGGCGTGATATTTTGACATGCTAGTAGGTGCCGCAACTTTGCCACTTCAGTGGGTACCTCGACTAAGTGAACTACGTGGCGTTAGTGAAGAAGCGATTGCTAACACTAGCGATTGCTAGAGATTTGAAAATTTACACTAAGTTATCGATTTGTTCTTGCTTAAACGTCTGTCTGTGTAATTACCTTCCCTGGGAAATTTATCAAAAGCAATTATCTGTCTTAGCTTTTTTTATCACTATCCGAAAAAGTCCATTTTTTTAATGCAAACGTTAGACACAAAAGCTAACCTCACTTTTTACCAGAATTAGAGTAGAAGAAGGAGCCATCTAATGGACAGAATTGTCAAAACTTACGGGTTTTGAAAAAGGTCCGAGATATTGAGATAAGATATCGCACAATGCTCCATACGTGCGTTAGTCATTAGGGAAATACATCCGCAAATTTTAACTCAGTGTATGCAGTGGTTTGACTTGGCTGCACGCAATATGTACACAAGTGAGCCGATCAACTTTTTGCGAAGTTCAGTCGTAGATGGTGCGCAACTGAGTCAAATAGACTCTCACAATGAGTTAACATTTGTGGCCGTGCTATTATAGAAGTGAAACAACTCAAACCACTCAAAAGTTTTTTGTTATGGGAATCCCTAAAGCGGATCGAACAAACTGAAACTGTTTACTAGATAACTGTTCTTATATTATTTAAAAATATTAGAGAGTAAATAGTTTGGTGCCTTTTCTAATTAGCAACTTTAAACAAAAAAAAACTGCTCTTCTTAGCTTCACTTGGATGTATTTTTTAAGGGTCCTGGATACCAGAAAGAAATTTATTTGAATATTTGGCTCTGAAAGTACTAGAATAGCGGTCGCAAGCTTAAAACAGTACACTCCAAATAATGACCGTATCTAAAAAAGCGCCTATTTTCGGATGGATGGTAAAAAAGAACGGAAAAAGAATATTCACAAACCAAATTGCATTTTATTCATGAAGAAATTAAAAACTTCACAAAAATACTTCTACTCCTTGTCGCGCCACTTTGCGACAGTAAGCCGGACCTTTGGCCATAGGTGAAAAATGAAGCTTGTAGGCATATTCTTCAGGTCACCTCTTTGATTAAATATTTTTCGTTTTGGAAACGAAATTATTTGAATATACTCTCCTCATCAAATTGGCCCCGAACTTCTCGATTGGGCGGAGCTGGGGCACGTTGGGAGGGTTGGCATGTTTCCGCACGTTCCGCTTCGCTGGGAAGATCTCCTTGACCAGAATCGTCAGCCGTTGTTTCTGGGTTTCCGCTTGGTTCTCCGAAACACGGCTGGCTTGGAACCAGGCTTCCGCTCGATGGGCCACGATGGCCAACTTTTTAGGCCCGGATGGAGCAGGGGCCATAGATCGAAATTGTTTCACTGTTCTCGCCATAGCTGCCGTAAACAAACTGATGGAACTGTCAAATTTTCACAGTATATAGGCAACTAGGATATATTGACTACTGACCGGTGACCAGGGTAATCGCATGAAAAATCGGAACATTTTGTAGCTTTTGTTTAATGCACGCATTAAATAAAAATTGACCAACACCTTATTGATCTGCGAATTTAACACAGCTTATTAGCAAAATTTTGAGGGCCTTGAATCTATTCATGCGCTACAGTCTTAAAACCATCAGCAAGTATGTTTTGTCGTTTGTAGAAAGCAGAACAAAAATGTCATTATATTTTTTCCAATGTCACTTCACTTTTGTTTTAAATTTGATCGTAATGAAAAATGTATAATGGCATAGAGAGAGAGAGAGAGAGAGTGTCAAACTATTCTTACCATCACTGTCACCATCATCATTAACGTCTATCCTTTAACGAGTGCAATGTAAATTTCGACATCTGTGGATTTCCTTCCATAACATTTCATTACCCTACAATCATCTTAGGATTTTATTTGTTTTGAAACCTAATTATTACATTATGTGGATACGTAAACGTTCTAACTTCAGAAAATTTTAGATAATCATCACATCAGTCAAACTCTAATCACGTGGATTCCCTGTGAAACTACTCAAGAGCATTACTAATGCTCATATTATGCTGTTTAAGGGCAAGTAGCATTGGCCGTAGCGAATATGGTTTACCTTTGTTAGAAATGTAGGTACTCTACCACACTGTAAAGCTACTGGAAACGAAGAGAGAGTCAATCACTAACGTGATTAGTGCCTAAACGAAATAGCGGTTGATTATGCATCACTAGAGCATGGATGTAGCACAGCCACAGCCAGCCAGTCTACATTGAATGATTAAAAGATTTTATCACGATCATAAGCGAGCGAGGAACGTCTCCCAGAGCTGAGAAACCAGTATGGTGAACCGCTAGGAAAGGGTGCACATATTTGATACTTGGGCCGGGCGGTGCTCAATTTAGCGGCCATTAATTTTTCTCCCAGATGTGGTTTCGTCGGTCGTTGGGGGAGTGGGTAGCAGCCGTGGCTGAGGTACGTATCATGGAATAGGGAAAAATATTTTCCACTCATTTGCGATCTGAGACGTGATGATAAGAAAAAAAAGTGAAAAGAAAGAGAAGAAGAAACTGGATTGAGTTCACTTCCCTTGACGACTTTCCCGAGCTGACGCGATCTACTGCGGAAGTCGACTGTTTGTAAACACAGACGCGACGTGATGATGTGGGATGGTGATGCATGAGGCATAATTGTGTAATTACATTTAAGCTCTTTTTTTGGTTACATGTGTGTATGCAAAAACACGAGGGAAATGGTAAGAGAAACAAGTGATTCAGCCAAATAAATGTTGTACATTTTGTGCATGTTGAACAGTCGTTTTTGAAATACGGTACAATCGTAAATGAAGTATGAAAAAAATCAATGTATACAAACCAATAATTTGAACTTTAAGTCAATTAGCGATGTGGCTGAACTAGATCTTGGGGTAAATTGTTGATCATAATCACACCTAAATAACTGAATAAAATTTTAAATGCAGATGCACAGCGTTTGTCATGGAAACGATGAAAGTTGTAATTATTTTTTTGTTAATCGACAACAAACTGAAATTGGAATTGAAGTAAATTTACAACATTTTTTTTTCAAAGCCCAAATGGCGAACAGAAGGCACTCTTTGACGTCATGCGACGTTTCTGTAAAAAGTTTAAACAGCACGATCGATAACTGTCAATAAAATAAATGCACCAGAAAAAATAATAATCATGAAGTCATGATAGGTGCTGATTATAATTGACGACTGCACACCGGCTCATCAGGCGGGATTACATGTTACATTGATTTTGCCAAAAGTTTTTCGTTTGCTCTTTTTTCTCCCTGAGTAGGGTGTTTTCACGTGGGCCGTGTTGTAAATTCAATAAAGAACTATAGTAAACAGTGTAATTTTGATAAATCTCTTACGTAAACACTGAGTTAGAGAGTTAGCGGATTTCCATCTTAAAGCGAAACTTTTCTTTTCGTGACAATTGTGGAGACGTATAGGTAAATACGACCTCTAAAAACGACTGCTGACGTATTATTCGCCCTCTCGTTGAAAACCGTGACAAGGGTCGCGTTTCGGTACTGATCGGTGAACTGAAGAAAATCTGGAAATGAGGCTGGAAATATCCGAAGTCCCATATATCTGGCTCTCAATTACGCGATTTCATTGTCTGTGATAAAAAATGATGTAGCATCCAAGGTAAATATGTATAATTCACTTCCTTGAGCAGGAGTCGTAATATTTCTATCTAGTTCGATAAAATTAGTGAAACAAAGATGTGCACTTGTTGCTTTAGAAGTTAACTTTAACTTACCATAATTTGATTGTACAGAGTCAGTGCAGACAGAAAGCAAAACAAACCTTTTTTAGCAACATCTGTAAAGCTAGAATGTTGAACAACGTGGGGCAGTTACGTGCGCTCACAATACGAATTGAAATAAAATCCATAAAGACGCCAAATGGTATTAGGCGTTCCATAAATAGGCGTTGAAGGTTATAATTGGAATTTTCTATTTCTATCAAACTTCGAATTTAAGCCCTAACCTTTCATCTCGTTCTTCGCATTCCCAAGCATACTGTATATATCATCTAACTTAACGTCTGCATTAAAAAAAAGACAGTTTTCATCGCTATTGAATGCAATTTTACTGCCATCTGGTGGCAACCACCTACGCATTGCAATAATCGTACTACTATTCTTTAAACCCAAAATAGAAATGCATGACTTTTATTGCGATTACAATTGATTTTGTTTTATTTCGTATCGACGACTTGGAGAAAATATGCAACATAGGCGTACGTAAGGTGGTGCAGTGTATTAAATGATAGGTGTGAGGTTGGAGTCTGAAGATGGCTCATACAAAAACAAAAGAACAATTCAAATTCGTCAACGAGATTCGAACCGTGGCAGCTCTTTGTGATAACCTGCCATATTAACAGGTTGAGGATAACTGAAAGATTGCGGAGGCCCTAATCGACACAGCGATGAAGACAAAAGCATATTTTTTGTCAAGCAATCTGCGTGCAGCTAGTCATTCGCACACACTTGTATGGCTACGTTTATCAGTTCCCAGCTGGTCGTCTCGGATATTCAGGCAACATTCCAGAAGCAGTGGTTGGTGGGGATGGTCGATGAGACTTATCTGACCATATATTTCCAATCGAAGAGGTGAGCATCGAGGTCATAATGCCTGCCGGAAGTTGCCATCTTTATCCGGAAACAGCATACGGGAAAGGATGAGGTGGTTTGGCCGGACCTGGCATCGGCCACTAAGTCAAAACGGCGTTGGAAGAGATGGACCACCTGAACATCACTGAACATCACATACCGAAGAACGCGAACCCGGCGAACGTTTCCCAGCTGCGGCAAATCGAGAATATCTGGGCCAGCCTTAAACGCATTCCAACAATTTTGTGGCTTAATAGGAGTTGCAGTTTTCCAATGCAGACGTTATTGCCGGCTCTGAAACCTTTCAAAGATTGATACAAACACCATGCCACAGGAAGACGAAAATCGCGGAAATGTAATTGTTTTAAATAATTATAGTTGGCATAAGTTCTTGGACATTTCTCCTAAATTCAAGCCAGATAACGTCTGTTTCATGAAATATTGCAAACAGTTTCGTTGTTTACACTTGCTTCGGCTTGCAATTAAACGAGGGGATATTTTACGCGTCTGTTAAAATTTATTATTTATTCTGTGTATTCGGGAGTTTGCTGTTCACCTTTTCTGTTGCTACATAGCGCTCTCTTTCTTTCGGTCTACACAGAAAAAAAAAAGAATTTTCATTGTGATGTAAATATCACATGTAAATTTGTATTGCATTCGCCTACACGAGGAGCCACTTGATGAAATAGTTCTATCAAAGATGAGCTTTTGCGTACAATATTATCGGCAATGTATGGAATGTCCCAGAACATTACACGATGTATAACGCAAATTCTTATGTTTTGTGAATCTCCATTTATGTGCATGATATTGAACAGAAATTCACGCTACTTTTTCGAGCTGTGTATGTACCAAATATGTCATTAATTCGGCGATAATCAACAAAATCATGTTGCTATCAGGCTGACCGATTGCACCCAAAGCAATTGAGAGATTATTAATCAATTAATGGTTTATCACTTCCGCGTAACTATCGATTTACTTAACTTTTTAGACATCATGACTTCACTGGTTAAGCTGAAGAGATTATCTACACGATCTTCGAATGATCGAAATTTAGCTAAATTGAACATATAAACCGAGTAATGCAGCAAATATTTACAGAAAACAGTCACACGTCATAAACTAACTGTTTACATAGCTAAAATAACAATGATTTAACAAGAAAACTGTAGACCCAATGTTAGGGACATTTTTTTTCTATGTTCCCAACCATGGCCTGTTGCACGAAGAGTGTATTGAAAATGTTATTATCGGTAAAATTTACAATAAAAATTTCTGAGTTTCGGTTGTATGTTTTTCAAATGACTCATCTAAACACAAAACAAAGGAACAAAATCAGTGTAGAGTGACTTATAAAGTTTTGACTATCAAATGACTTATAAATCATATGTGGGAATCACTTGAGTGTTTCTAAGCAGTTTTATTATAGTTTTTTTTTTGTGAAATTTTGTGTAAGGTCAGAGCGAATACAGCTGGCAACGCCTTAAATCAGAAAATCAGAAAAAAAAAACCATACGAAGACTGCATTTAATAACAAATCTATCGAATGTTGAACGAAGTTGACGAAGTTGTTTCCACGAATAGACCCAATTTGGTGCTCGTAGACCGACATTAGATCCATATCCCTCGAAAGTTTGTTACTTTATAAAATGAGTTGTGTAACTTTTCGTGATACATACTACCAAATGACTTATTACACTTCTCTAAGCAAGTGTTAAACTAGTTAAATATCGCTTCCAGCTCAAATACTTCATGAGTTATAATAAAAAATGTAATCGATCGTTACATATTAGGCTAGTTACTTTGGTAATGTCCAATTAGGGACACATACCCTAGTTGCTGTGGTAATGTCCAATTCATATTTATTTCGAAATGTTACTCAATTTATCCAAACTAGCTAATCGCTGTTTTGCAGTAAAATCAAGGTGACTGAAGTTAAAACCGAGTGAAATGAAACAAACTCGCTCTAGTTTACTCTTAGACTAATTAAGCCCAAGCGTATCCATTTGCGATGTCCCAAAAGGCCAAAGACAAGTGAATGGAATTAATAACCGTCCCAGTTTGACAGTTTTTTATTACCTCTTTGGTGCAATAAGCAAGCCAAATAATCGTGTAACATTACACCGTGTCGTTTTCATGATATTTTAATCGAGGGCAGTGCTACAGTCTTGGTTCACCCCAATTTACCTAGCATTGAACATAAATGCTGATTTTCTTAACACATTCATTATGTCAGATGCGTAACTTGATTAATTAACATTAGCATTTTTTGACGTAGGACTAGGTCTTTGTTTTCTATACTGGGGTACAATTTAAAAAAAATGGAAATGCGACCGTCACGAAAAGTGGTCAGCTTTTGAGCGTTAATGTATCAGTTGTTTCGCCAAAGATTTTCAAAATGTTGGCACTAATTGATCGGAAATATTTCTACGCATCGATTTCAAACTAGGGCATTGTTGATTTTGGGCCACATACTATTGAAAAATTCATAAATGTTTAGCGCTTTATCTCAAAAGGCAATCAAAAAGTATATTAATCCTAAAAATATTGCATTCTACAATAAGAATAGCTTACATTTAGTAGCGTAGTCCGTATTACGTCATCATTCCGAACAACCCAATGGGTCTGTACTGTGTAGTTTTAACGTATAATTGTGTAAGCCGATCGATTGCCTGTGGATCAGTTTATGGTAGAAAACCGCTTTAATATATGCTAGGATAATATTCTGAAGTCATAGTAAATACTGACCCAATTCCTGTGATTCTTGAGAGTATCAAAATAAAGAGTATATTTTCAATAAAAATAAAACTGTCACAAACTGTGACAAGGGACCTAATTGAAATGAATAAGATAGGCACAATTTTGCTGTGGCAAAAAAAAACAATCCTGGAAAAGAAGTGAAATCTTCTGTTCATTCATATGGGCAACCGTTTTTTTTATATCATTGTGACGAAGTTGGTAGATTTCTGTGCTTCTTTATTTATTAGTTTTATTCATCTGACAATATTTGGTAGTCCTAATCAATCTATATTCTAGTAATATATATAAGTCCTTAGAGTAGCATAGGCGAAATTGCCTAAAATTTTACTGAATCCGTTTTTGTCTCTTTAGGAATTGCCTTGTTAAAGGCAATCAAGAGTTAATACTTTTATTTTTTATTTTTTTTTTTTAGTTCCTTTATTATCGAGATTTTTAGCCCGTAGTCACTCAAATACCTTTCGGTATTTTCGCAACTTGTCCGGGGGTGCGATTCGAACTCGTGAATTTGGCTTGAGCGGTATGGATATTAACCTCCTCGCCAGGGTCGCCCCCTCAGTTAATACTAAATACAAGTCAAAAAGGGAAAACCCAAACTTATTCTTATCGCTGAGAATCAAATAACTGATCATTTTGGCATTTCAAATGACTGAGAATTGAATTCGGCGAATGAATTACCATAAAAATCTGTCATGCAACTTTTTGCCGAGGTAGGTTAAACTCACAAGGCAGTAACAGTGTAGGAAAATATACCGGCGAACTAATTAAACAATATTTTATATACAAAGGATTTTTTAAAATATCGTACTGGTTTGGGCCGAAGAGTGTCAGATTTCTAAGAAACTTTCACGTTTAGTTTCCAGTTTTTCCAAAAAAAAAATCCAATTAAAAAATTGGAAGCATGCTATTTGAAATCTATCGATTGAATTTTAAAATCCTCTTCATGGTATTTTTTCCATTTATAAACTGTTGAAAAATTCATTTACAATACACTCAAAGGACCATTGTCTTAGATTGTTTGCAGTGTGCATCAAACATGTTGAATCAGGTTCTGGACGGTGTCCATTCCGATTTCTTTTATTTTTCGCTTGATTCAATCAACCAATTTTTGCTCATTTTGATCATCCCAGCTATTGTCGGACACCATACGCTTGATTACCCCCCAGATGTTTTCGATAGGACGAGCCTGAGGTACGTTTGGTGAATTTTTCTTTTTTCGGCACAAATGGTATTTTTGCTCAATTTGACAATCTAATGTTTTTTTTTCGCATAATGGCAGTTGGTTTCATCGCGAGCGCGATATTTCTTGATGAATTGCTTTGATTTTGGCAAGCATTGACAGACATAAACGTCAGAATCGATGCCTGTTTGGGCGAATCAAAGGCGCCGAGACACCATTCGGTGGCATGGCTGCCAACACCACCTTTTTTACCTTTCGCTCATATTTTGATTTGCTGGCATATTAAACATTGTCTGGTGTTGGGCTGCAAAATGGTGAGTCGACAATGGGCAGGGAGCGTGCGTCCCCGCAACATAGCCCTGGTCCTCACAAGTTCCTACCTCATGCTTCCACGGGTCAAGAGATGACAAAGACCGCCAGCTAAGGGTTGCGTACTTAGCTGGTAGTGCAGCCTGGGCAATGTTGTCCTTATGACTTCAGCTAGATTGAGGAGGTGCGTGCCGAGCGTCTGTGTCCACCAAGAGGTGCGGTCTGCCCTGGCATCGGTAGCGCGACCCGGTAAGGTAGTATGCTGAAATCTTACCCTGCCACAAAAAATGGAAGTATTCTTAATACGGTCCAACGGGGCTAATTTCAGATAATAATAATTTCAGTGCTAATTTCAGGTATAATAATTTAAGATTATTTTTTCCCTCGTGGCTATGATAATTCAAGTCCGTTTACAATTGTAGCAGGACCACAATCTGCAGACATAACAAGTGTAATGGTTATTATAATTTTATATTTTCACAAAACCTTCACAATATTTTTAATGCTTCGCATTTATGCATCGTTGTGAGTCTAAGCCAACCTAACTCACGCTATGAATATGAAAAGATACGATGGTTTTTAATGCAATTTTTTCCCTTCTTTATCATAAGACAATTAAAAATACAAAACCTAACATTGATCCCACATCTTCTATTAGACAGGCATAAAGAATCATTTATGGGCCCAGTGGGAAACAAAAGTTAGCGGATAAATCAAATTTCCTCTTGTTTTTATTTTTATTTCTTTTTATTTCAGATTTATTAAGCTTCCCTTTTTAGGCAATAATCATATTCATAGGGAATTTATTTCGCCTTATTGTTTGCTTACATTTTCCTAGCAAAACGGCTGCCAGGAGATCAACTATGTTTCATTATATCACATTGGAAATTTCCATCATTTCAGAGTTTAAAGCAACGAACACCGCTGCCGAAGAGGCAAATGGCTGCATTTTATAATTATATATACATTATTTAGTATTTTATTCCAACATCGTATTATTTTCATCATTGTATATTATTAAAAACATATTGAAATTATTATAATAAATAATAAAAATAATAATTAAATTTTATCTGCTTCAAGGATACAAGGAAGTTTGTTCCAGATAGTATAGCTATTTTTTTTGTCATTGTAGCTCAAGGTTCTTTTCTATTAAATTAGATCATTGGATATTATTAAAATTAATAAATGCTTTTCAATTCTGCTGATTATGACAACACGATAAATAGTTGATTTTGATATTAGCTAGTCTTTGAACACGCTTAGAATTGCATTTGTACTGAGCCGTCTAAAAAGGTTGGCGAAAAGTGCACGTAATTCCAGCTTTTTGAGTTTGACAGTTCAATAGAAGTATAAATAAGCGTGAAAGAGTGCATTAGTCGCCATTTGTGTGTTCCTTTATGCTGTCAAAAGAAAGTATTTCCAGCACATATGTTACATATATTACATATCTTGTTTTGAAAATTCATAACTTCATTCAAAATATAAAATGCATATGGAGCAAAGTAAAATAAATTATATTTTCCTTACTCGTTTTACTAGGAAATTCAGCCAAATATATAACCTTTAGGAAACTTTCCCACAAAAAAATTTACTGTGGAGGAGAACTGCAAAGAAATACCGGAAAACTATGTTTTCGAAAAAAAATCTTGTTCACCAATTTCTGTGTGCACACTTAGAAAATAATACCGAACTCGGTTTAATTTCATCTGCTGAACGCTCGGTAGTCTGTTCGGTTCAAAATGGAGCAACCGAGCTCTCGTTAAATTTTTACTTTCTCACAATCTGTCAAATTTACCGAAACACTCGGTTGAAAAAAATAAATCCTATCAGCAATAACCGAACATCGGTATACTCAAATATTACCGAACGCTGTCAAACAAACCGACTTTTCTGTTGCAATTACGGAATTCGGTTCTTTTTTTTTTTTTACCGTGGTGGGATTTTGGTTAAAAAAGCTTCGAATTTCATAGTAATAAAACCAGGTTTGTCAGTTACATTGTTTATTGACGCAAAAAATACATTTTCAAAAAGTTTAGTTCTTTTGTATTCATGAAAGACGTGTATAATTTTTTAGCGGGTGGTTTTTGAAATGCCTTTGCAAGCCAGAGACATAACCTGCAACGTGTTCATGGCAGTAGAAACAGACTATAGCGCAGGATCCCTGCAAATATAATTACAAATGTAGTATCAAATACTTACAGAAGATTTCAACAAAACGTTCATCTTCCTGTTGTAGTCTCCTTTTCAGGCCTTATCGAGTCAGCTAAAATAACCGAGTTTTTCGGTAGACATAGCCGTCACGAAATTCACTCGAAGAGAAGTGTTTGACGTTTAAGAATATTCAGCGAAAGCTCGGTTCAGTTTACCAAGTTTTCTCGGTTTTCGTGTACCGAACTCATGAATATCCCTGCTTTACCTTACTGTTCCGTTCATCTTTCATTTTTATCTGTCAAATATATCATATAGTAACCGAAATTCGGGTTTGACTCAAAAAATACACCCGAAAACAGTTATGTATAAACGATTTATTCGGTTTCTTGTTGTTAACCGATGTGGTTCGGTAGAAAATTGAACCGAGTTCGGTGTTATTTTCTGAGTGAATTTTTACAATTTTTTTTTTTTAATTTCAAGTAATCTTCAAAAATCTAACGGCCCGTCTGTTATATGCTTGTTTGCTTGTAGGTACTATCCTCAGGTAAATAATTCGTTATGTCAATTTTTGCCAAAATAGCCGCTAGGTAGGTAAATTGGTCACTTTTCAGGCATCTGCGTTTGTTTCGAGGCTCAATTGTTGAATCTTTACGGAGTCTTACATTCTTATACACACAAATAGTTGAACACACTATTTAAATATTAAATAAAATATCTTAAAAAATGAATGTGGCATCAAATGTTTACTTGTAGACACTACAGTGTGTCTCGCAATATGTGTCATCTTTTTTCAGTCTTGGTTCATTTCTGCTGGGTAATTTTAATAGCGGAATTGATTATACCCATTTTGAGTGTATTCTTTTGACAGCTTATTACTGAAGATCAATAAGCGATTCCGTTTTTTTATATGTATCAGCTACCATGGAAGCCATACGAGAGCAAGTTTTGAAATTACATTTGCAGCAGCTTAGACCGCGTCATATATTCAATAGCCTTAAGCAGTTTGGAGTGAGTAAGCGTTTTATTTTTTGTACCTTGAAACGGTTCAAGGAAACTGGAAATGTCAATATTCAACACAAAGGAGGTGCCAGAACGAAGAAAAAGATCAAATGTGTGAGGGAGCGAATGAGACGTAATCCGGCCGTATCTGGCCGTAAATTGAGCAAACAATTTCAACTGTCCCCTGCTTCAATGAACAGGCTTCTCAGACATGATCTTGAATGCAAGCCGTATAAGAAACAACGGGTTCGCGGGTTGACAAAGCGTCAAAAGCAAGCCAGGGTCTAAACAAGCAGAAATATTTTGGTTATTCTTTTCATAGAACATAACTTAAAAAACAGCACTGAATATTAAATCGAGCAGGTTTTGAAGAACCATCTGCTTCCTCATGCCTCAACGCTGTATGGGAATACACCATATTGTTTCCAACAGGACTCAGCTCCAGCTCACAAGGCAAAGAAGACACAAGCGTGGTGTGCGGAAAATTTACCCGATTTCATCACAAGCGAAGAATAGCCTGCATCTTCACCGGATCACAACCCACTTTACTACTTTGTTTGGGATTATATGCTTCAACATATAGGCCCTACGAAAGGACTTACTTTAAATCGGTTCAAGAAACATTAAGTTGATGTTTGGGACCAAATTCGTCAGGAAATCGTGCGTGCCAGCTGCGATGGGTTTACAAAGCGTTTGCCCAAAGTCATCAAGGAAAAGTGCGAGAGATTCGAATTGAATTAATATGCTTTATTTCTATAACATGTATCTTTCAAATGAAAAATTAATGCTATGATTTGGTTGATTTGTTTTGCTGCAATCCCATTTTGTTTTAGTGACACCTATTGTGAGACACCCTGTACATTCATGTTTGCATTGCAAACAGAAATTTAAATTAGTTTTTCCTACTGCAACATAATGCCAATAGAATGAAGCATTCATATGCTCAGAAAAGAACATTTTGTTAAAAAAACAAGAGTTGTTACTGAATCCGTGGTTGATTTTACTATTCCATTGTGACTCAGGAGAAGTCGCATGATCAATGATCTTAACTTTTGATCCGAAGCCTGTGACGCTTTCACGTTTATTTCGGGGTAAACGAATGCCCCTCTTCAGCAACAAAACCAACAAGTTCGGATACGTTAGAAGAGGACAACGATTGGCTTATCCTGTGGGACCAGGTTGTTAGTGACCAAATCGGCTAACATGTAGGCCTAGTCGTTACTGGAATATCCGACGAACGTCATTTCCTTCGACTTATCCTGGAGTTTGATTCGCTTTTCCTTTAGCACATGGACAAATGCTTTGCACCGAAATACCTTCAGATGAGCAACGTTTGGCTTGCGTCCCCACTAAAGCTTGTATGGTGTGATCTTCACATCACGCGAAGGTAGGAAGGAAGGTAGAATACACGACCGTACCGGTTGTTTCAGCCCAGAATTTTGTGGGCATTCCGGCGTCCACGAGCATGCACCGACACATTTCAATGACGTACCAGTTTCGCCACTCCGTTTTGCAGCGGCGAATATCCGGCGGTGAATTCGGGGTGGATTCCATGCTTGCGGTAGAATTCCATCAGTTAGTTTCCGAACTTTGTTTGGACGTAATTGCAGTATTCTATGATCCGTTCTGCGACCTCGGATAATTTTTTAAGGAAGAAAACTTCATTTTCATCCAACTCTTCTATACAGAAAAAAATAATGAGTTTTAACAGATGCATAAAATTTTCCTTCCTTTAATTGCAAGTCATAGCAAGCGTAAATATCGAAATTCTTTGCAATCTTTCATACAGCATACAACATTGCTTGCAATCTTTCATAGAACAGACCAGATTCCAGCGATATCTTGCTTAAATTTACATGAAAGATCCAATCAATTTATGTCAAATCTAGATGACGCAGAAAATAAAAGGTTTCTTTCTAACTGTGTATTTTAAGCGATTAGAAGATTTGAAATAAGAAGCCAACAATCAGTTTTTCTGTCTAATTTTGAAAATTGTAAATTTTGTAGGCTCACTATGTTCCATGCAGTTGCAAAATATCTGAAATTTTATGAACCTTAAACGAAATCCGCCTGTCCATTTAACGCCATAAAACATATCCATTTTACCCCAAATTTCGAGCAAAAATATAAATGCACATATTTTCTTTGTTTGATCTCAAACTTACGTTAAGTTTTTATGGGTTTGTTTTTGCAAGTCCGTTAGTCCCAATTGCACTATCAAGCAACGTGAAGTTCACATTGAAACACAAACAAAGTCAACAAACACAAACAAAAACAAATACAAAAAGTTCATCTGATACAGCTTTTTTAAGCGGGTTTTTTTTAATTTACTCTTGCATTCGTCTCTATTTGCCCAAGGTAACAATAATTTGATTATGTAAGTTATGGTTGAAAAACAAAAGTAAAAAGGTAGGAACTAAAATAAAGTAGGACAACTGTTACTTTCCGATATTTTGTACTCGCCCCTTCGATGCCAGGTGTCCAAATTATCGCAAATTAGCCTAAATTTTGTCATGAAACGTTCTGAAGTTCTGAAGAACAGGTGAAAGCATTCGAACTGTGTGGATCAAAGTGCTCTAAAAACACGTTGAAAAAAATGTCTCCAGACTAAAGCCGAGATTTTTTATTTCAAGGCTGAATTTCAGAAACCTATACTACCGTTGTACGCATAACTGTCCCGTGTTCTATGGGATTCCGTACATACATGGGACAGTTATGCCTATAATGGCAGTATATTCCCTGTTCATTTGAACCGTAATAGTCCTATAAAAAAAACCGGACGGCATCGAACATCTGGAATCAAAGCTTATTGTTGTGTCGAGGATCGTGTTTTTCCATACATCTCCACAAAAAATGCAGAAGGGTTGGTGTTTCTGAAAATGATCAGCTTTGATCCCAATAAACTATGCGATTGCTTACTTAATGTGAATCATATATTTTTGAGCTCTCGCTCTATTTATACTCAGCCGGATGTTCAGAGAGGCTTCCTAAATTATATAAATTTGAAATATCTTTAAACCAATAGTAAGGATGCTGTGAGATCCACTTGAAAACAAGCTTTAGTACAGCTAAAACGAGAGTATGTTAGAATCAGCGAACCAAAAAAAATGCATGTATTCAAATTTGAGTGCATTTTTTGTGAAGAACAACAAGTAACGAGTGTTCACCGTTTCAGTTTGTCTTAAATTCGAGAAGTGCCAATATTCTTACCATAAACCCTATCGGCCTTGTTATTAATTTTAACCTACTGAGAGTAAGCATTGAAATTTGCTGGAATCGGCGAAAGTCGTTACATTGACTTATTATTTGAAAATTATGGAAATTTATTTTTATGAAAGTTTTGTTCTATTTCGATAGATATTTAAACACTCTCCTTATCTTCGAGGCTCTAATTCAGCAGCGGACCAATTGCCGTCATTCATCGCGATTACTCAACCGAATTTGATCTAGTGGTAGTAAATGTGCTTCAAAAATCAGGATTCGATTTGAACAATGAACAATAGCGACGAATGACAGAAATTGGTCAGCTTCCGAAGTGGTGCTCCACCTTAGAGAAAACTAATGTTTCTAACGTGTCACAAACGTAGAAAGCTTTACTTGATACCATAATTACCAATTATACCCATTTAACCTCAAATCTCTTGCGAATCCTTCCGAATCCTCAATTTTCCGGTATATGGTGTACCAGGATACGCAGAATTATTCAAAACCACTAGCGCTTAACGCAGCATCCCCTCACTTGTGACATTCGAACAATCGGAAAAATCCCCGCGCTCAATTTTCCCAGGCATACAAATCAAAATTCAAGTGAAAGCCCAGTCAGTAATCAAAGCAGTAAGCAACGATTGCAGTCGAAAAAAAAAACAATAATTTGATGGCATCTGAAGCATTTGCAAACAACATCTTACAACACCGCACCATCTGCCCACCTGTCGAGCAGCGAGTAACGGATTCACTTGATCGATTTGCATTGGTTGTTGATTTAAAACACTTGCTATAGTCTGGTAGTAGATACATAGATAGTTAAGATTGGTTACAGCAGTGTCCAGCGGGTTAGTTGTTTTGTTTTAGTCTACCCCAAGCAACGGAGGGAGGCCTCAGTGCACATCATAATCAAGTCATTTATGGATGCAGACTTTCCGCACCTTGCAGCTACTGTTCACAATGTACCGTGAGCCGTCGCCATCACTTCGACGGCCGTAAGGAAAGATTTAAATTTCACTTAAATTGCACTCTTCTTGCGCTCGCGGATAACACTTGCTTTTAATGAGCTTTCGCGAGTCCGAGACGTAGCGGTCTGCACAGCCACACAGGCTTTATCCTTTCACTTTCACCGTGCCTGATCTGTTTGTGACTTGTTTGTCGGTTTGTCGGGCGGTTTTTCTTCACTTGGACCGAATAGTACTAAACACAACAATATCGCATTTAAATGACTCCCATAGCCACGAACGAATCATTCCTTGCGGTGCCTTTTCTGAATTGTAAGCAAGGAATGTTTTTCACAACGTCACTTCATTTATCGGTCGCATGGTAGCTTCAACGCACGATTTTCACACTTTCCCCTTTTGTTTACACTCAAAAAGCTCACGAAAACTGCGTCAACGAAGTGAGTTCGACGATCGGACACTTACCTGATATGATGGACATGCTTCGATTGTGGTTTCCACGGATCAGATCCGATGGCTTCAGGGTGGCCTCCTCGACCACTTCTAGACCGGAGTCAGAATCAGGACCTTCGCCGTTCTGCTGCAATTGCTGTTGCTGTGGTAGTTGATTGTAGTAGTCATGCTGGGCGTTTTGCTGTTGACCCGAGGTGCCATTCGTGGCACCTGTGGTGTTGAAAATCATCGCGTTTTGTTGCGAACCGACGCCGCCGTTGTTCATATGCTTGTGGAGATAGAAATTATTACCGTTCGTCATCGAGCCGGACTTGGTCTGACTGGCGGGCCCGTAGTGAGTCGGCTGGGACGACGACGACGACGACGATGACGACGCCGATGGTGCCTTCAACGGTGGTGGCAACGGTGGCGGTGGGGGTCCCATTGCTGCATTCGCAACGATCGCCCGAGAGAGTCATCGCGATGAAAACGAAAATTGAGAGAAGAAAAAGAAAACGGAAAATGAAAATGAGAGTAAAAGATGCAAAAAAAAGATTTTCACTTGGCGGGCAAGAAAAAAAAATAACAAGTTGTTTGTAAATTATCCATCTCTTTTCGGGTGGCGGATCGGATTGGAATCGTTCGCTTCCTCGCATTCTCCACAACACAAAAGCACAAAAGCCACCAGTGGTAGGTATTCCAACCATGTTCGCACCTTTGTAGCGATGGTTTAGGAGAAGGCAGGGGTACTAAGGAGGTAATTTATTATTCTATGGAAATCTATTAGCTGAACGATAAAATTCAGATAAGTTTTCTGTTGCTTTACATAGCTTCGTGATGGAGCCAAGTACTTCGTCGAACTCATAGTCAGGGGTAAATTTTCGAAACATTAAATATCGGAGGTGGACACAACCATACGCAAGTCTAACAACCACATGCCAAGATGTTGATGTGATTAGAGCAGAAAATTTAAGTCTTTCGGGATATGCTACGATGGAGATTAGGAATATGCTATGGGAGTTTACTTACTCTCGGCAGACTAAGCAGACCCCTTGAATGATTTTTTTTCGTCGGCGTCGTGCGCATTTATTTACTGCTTGCTATTATATCTTTTATAATTGACAGAATCAATGTTAAAAACAAAAACATAAATGGCAACGGAATGGCTCAATAAATAGTTGAAGTATAATCAGATTAAAGCTGAAAAATATTAAGTTATCATATCAATATATTCAATGGTGTTTTGATAAAAAAAAGAGTATTTAGACAGTTCAAAATGTTCCAGAGAACTTGTGAAATTTCATACTGACCGAAAATGTTTCAATTTAAGAGAAATGTTGCATCTCATGAAATATAACTCCATTGAACTTTTTTTTCGTTGAGCCAAAATTTGTGTAGCATGAATTATGTTGCGCGATATTTAAAATTTCACAAGATTTAAACATGTCGCGTCACATCGAAGGCAAACACATGTTCAGGAATGCCTAATATCGAATTCGTTTTTGAACCTAGGTTGGAACCAGTTCCAACCTGCGATACCCGAACTTATTGTCAATGTAAACCTCAATCCGATACGAGGTACAAATAAAACCATACACACTGACGTTTAACACACAACAATCCGACCCAATTTCGATACTGGATCCAGTTTGGAACTGGATCAAAAACGAATTCACTATAAGTAGCACTGAGAACATATATGTGAAAATTATATTTTGCGTGTGACATGCTTTAGATCTATAACAGTATCATTTTACTTGTTAAGTTTTATAAATGTCCGATTGATGCAATACAAATCGGTGTTCATTTAGTTGATAATGATCAAAACAGGATATATGTGCTTGATGTTTGTTTACATCTGATTTTTTGAAAATTATGCTTTCTGTGCGTGTTACAACAAGTATTCCATTTTTCGAGAAAAAGACATAAAAAGAAATGACAGTAAAACGTCAACAAATCAAGCCAGGTACGTTTGTTTGTGCTGTATTGGACTTCAAATGACAGCCTCCGTACATATTATAACTAATTGTGTTTTTATTTAAAACTAGCTGAACCCGGTGCGTGCGCTGCTACGCTTGCAGCTAAATGTTTGCAAATTTAATAGAACTGGCACTTTTATGGTTGGTTTTCGGAATGAATTATGGAGAGTGTGAGCTGTTTAGTGGAATACCTGTAACTAGAAAATAAGAAGAATGATTAGTAATTTCCATTTAATTCCAACTACCTTTATTGCTTATCTTGACAGATACGCGTATTTCGTCTACAATGTGCAGACTTCTTCAGTGTCGAGTATTAGTACACGACACTGAAGAAGTCTGCACATTGTAGACGAAATACGCGTATCTGTCAAGATCAGCAATAAAGAAAGTTGGAATTAAATGGAAATTACTAATCATTCTTCTTATTTTCTAGTTTTCGGAATGAGTTTTTTTCTTGACTAAGAAGGGGTTCAAAGTTTTATCAGAACATGATTCTTACCCATGAAATATACATTTTGTGCTTTTGTTACCTGGATAATTCTCATTTTTGATTGAAATTTGTGTTTCATTTGTATGACAGCCCCCCCCCCTTCCAGAGGGGGGAGGGGTCTCAAATCACCATACAATTATTGCTTTCAAATCCCCAAATGCCAATTTTTTTGTTCCATTTGCTTGATTAGTTCTCGGGTAATGCCGAAATTTGTGTTTCATTTGTATGAGAGCCCCCCAATCAGAGAAGAGAGGGGATTCAAACAATCATAAGAACCTTCTTCAGTCTCAAAAACCCCTGCATACAAATGTTTACGCCGATCGGTTCTGTAGCTACCGAGTCTATAAGGGTCAGAAAGACATAAATTCATTTTTTTTATATATACAAATCCTGCCTCTTAAAATCCCGCCTCTTACATATGCCAAATGTAGTTTGATTTGCTGGAATAATTCTCATGCTCTGCAGAAATTTCTGTTTCATTTGTATGAGAAACCCCCTCCCCTTAAAGCGGGGGAGGGATCTTGAACTACCATAGAATTATTTCTCGCCTCCATAAACCTACACATGCCAAATTTAGTTCCATTTGCTTGAGTAGTTCTTGAGTTATGCAGAAATTTGTGTTTCATTTGTATGGGAGCTCCCTTTATAGAAAAGGGGAGGGGTCTCGAGTCACCTTAGAAATATGTTTAGCTTTCAAAAACCTACACCTGCCAAATTTAGTTCCATTTGCTTGATTGTTCGAGTTATGAAGAAATTTGTGTTTCATTTGTATGGGGGCCCCCAGTTTCAGAATGGGGAGGGGTCTCAAACTATCATTGAAACAATTCTTGCCTTCGAAAACCCCTACCTGCCAAATTTGGTTCCATTTACTTGAGTAGTTCTCGAAATTTGTGTTGCATTTGTTTAGCCCCCCCCCTTCTTCCAGAGGAGCCTCAAACTACCATAAAACATTGCTCTCCTCTAAAAACCTCCACATGCCAAGTTTGGTTCCATTTGCTTGAGTAGTTCTTGAGTTATGCAGAAATTTGTGTTTCATTTGTATGGGAGCCCCCCCCTTACAGATGGCGGAGGGGTCTCAAACCACCATAGAAACAATTCCTGCTTCCAGAAAACTTCACCTGTAAAATTTGATTCCATTTGCTTGATTAGTTCTTGAGTTATGCAGAAACTTCTGATTCATTTGTAAGGGAGCTTCCGCTTCCAGAAAGGGGAGGGGTCTCAAACTACCAGAGAAACATTTTTTGCTTCTAAAAACTCTCACATGCTAAATTTGGTTTGCTTGATTAGTTGTTGAGTTACGTAGAAAAGAGTGTTCAAACCATCATAAGAACCTTCCCCGGCCACAAAAACTACTCCATACCAAATTTCACGCTGATCGGTTCAGTAGTTTTCGAGCTTATGAGGTTCAGACAGACAGACAGGCAGACAGACAGACAGACAGAAATCCATTTATATATATATATATATATATATATATATATATATATATATATATATATATATATATATATATATATATATATATATATATATATATATATATATATATATATATATATATATATATATATATATATATATATATATATATATATATATATATATATATATATATATATATATATATATATATATATATATATATATATATATATATATATATATATATATATATATATATATATATATATATATATATATATATATATATATATATATATATATATATATATATATATATATATATATATATATATATATATATATATATATATATATATATATATATATATATATATATATATATATATATATATATATATATATATATATATATATATATATATATATATATATATATATATATATATATATATATATATATCTCTTCTCTATATATATATATATATATATATATATATATATATATATATATATATATATATATATATATATATATATATATATATATATAGATTAATCGCTTGGGTTTCAGCAAAGAGATTAGAGATTTTTTTCGTTTTAGAGGTTTTTACAGAATTCGTCGTAATTTACTTGTATAATAAAATATTACCTAAGTTTGTACGACTTTTAGCTGGATGACGTTTGGCGGAGAACATGGATTGCAAACGATTAACATTTATAGTTTATTTTTTAAATGGGAATATACTGCTTATCAACATGAAAGCCTAAGAGTGGACAGCAATTTCTGCTAGAACCAAAGATGTGAAGAGATATTGATAGGTCCGTTAGAGTACGGCAGGCTGTGAAATTGAATAGCGGCAGTTGAAATTGAGTGGAGGGCATTTTGAAAGACGGCATGCGATCGAGCACACTATTGTTTACCAAGCTACCTCAGTCCGTAAAGGCAAGGGGGGGGGTACCCCCACAATTCCGCTCTAAGAAAACACTGGACAAAATTTGGTTAATTTCTGTCAAGTATGAAAAAACGTACGCAAGTTTGGAAGTGTCGCAATAATTATTGGCTCACCTTATGTTTTATATCACGTTTTTTATGAAGACGTTGGTGAAATATAATAGGATTCACATTATTTCTATTCTAACATGTCAAATATTAGGTCATTTTGGGTATGCAACCTCGCCTTCCACTTCATTTACTATGAAATTCAGACTTCGTGAAGTTTATTTTTATTATTTCTTTTGAAATTTTATTGTAATCTATATTCGTTTTACTCAACAAAAAGCATATTAAAATAAATCTTCTTAAGAACACATGAATGATGTACAAATATTTTTAATTCCTTCTAAACAAAATGGTGCTTAATTTTGGCTGAGATAAGTTAATTAAAAAAAATATATAATATGTATTTTCATGTCAAAATTTTACAATAAAATGAATTCAATAGGACAAAGTTGGGAACATAGAAGAAAATGTTTCACTAAACTTGGGTACCCGGTTGCGGTGCATGAGTACCTGTAAAGGATTCTGGGAACTTGTTCCCAGAATCAGGTACTGGTGTACAACACAGAGGTGGATCAGAGGCGTGTCCATAACACCGGAGGCATCCCGCAAAGTTCGATCCTGGGCCCGGTGCTATGGAACACGATGTACGTCGAGGTATTACGACTCATGTTCCCGAACGAGGTGAGGATCGTCGGGTTTGCAGACGACATTCACCCTTGAGATATATGGTGAATCCATCGAAGAGGTGGGGCTGACGGCCTCGCACTCCAGTGGCATTGTGGAGAGATGGATGAGCTCTAGGAAACTGTAGCTTGCC
Source organism: Aedes koreicus (assembly GCA_024533555.2). NCBI lineage: Eukaryota > Metazoa > Arthropoda > Insecta > Diptera > Culicidae > Aedes > Aedes koreicus. Next base: position 443,497 of record JAHHFK020004889.1, on the reverse strand, counting down.
CATCACAAGACTAAGGTCACGGTTGTTTACAACCACAAATCGGAGCATCAAAGAGGTCCCTGAGTTACTTGGGGTTATGATCGACGACAAGTTGTCCTTTATCAGCCACGTCGATTACGCCTGTAAGAAACCCTCTATGGCTATATCGGCTTTATTCCGCAAGATGTCGAATAGCTCGGCGGTGCAAGGTAATAAGCGTAAGCTCCTGAGTAGTGTTGCCCTGTCCATACAAAGGTATGGCAGACCGGAATGGATCACTGCTTTGAGCACTAAGAACTACCTAGAGCTCGACAGTACACAAGGCCTTTGTGCCTAAGAGTGGTCAGTGCATACCGAACGGTATCACGCGAAGCGGTTTGCGTCCTAGCGTGGATGATGCCAATAGGCATCGTCATAATAGAGGATTTAGAGTGCTTCGATCAATGTGGCGTAAGAGGTATTGGAAAGACCACTAGAGCCGCATCTATGGTTAAGTGGCAGCGTGAATGGAATAACTTCACTAATGGTCAGTGGCCCCACCGACTAATCCCGGAACTATTCGAGTGGGTCGGTAGGCGACATGGTGAAGTCAACTTCCACTTAACGCAGATTCTGTCAGACCATGACTGCTTTAGACAGTATATGCATAAATACGGGCGTGGACAGTTCTCCGCATGCACTGAGTGCGCGGAAATTTCCTTGCATGTCCTCACTTCGACGACGCGAGATCCGGCATGATAGCTGTAAACGGTCATGACACGGCTCCGGACAAGCTCGCCCAGAGGATATGCCAACTAAAATGGCGGAACGATCAACGTCAGGTCACAGGGAAAGTCCTTAGTAGTTAGACACAGCGGGTGCTTAACAGCACAATAGCCTCCTCGCCGAAGTAATATTGAAAGGTGGTTCTGAGGAGGGTCCGGGGCTTAAGGCTGAACAACAAAAAATCATCCATAACATAACTTTAGTAATGCTATTAGATACGTTATATGCTTTGATAATGGAGTTGTATTTACAGAATACTAACATCAATTAATTGTGTTTATGCGGGACCTTTTGTAACCGAAAGTGTACTAAAAAAAGATGATAGTGACCAGGTATTCTACAGGTAATTCGGTCACTGCAATTCAACAGAGCTATACACTTTCAACTCCCAGGCTGAATTTTGTTTGCAGTGTTAGGTATATTAAATCCATTTTCCTTATCTATGTTTGTATGTCCTTATTTCCTTGCTATGTTTGTATGTCCAAAGATGGCTTTTTAGGTGTATAGCGTTAAAGAAATAAAATTAATCGTTTACTATTTCTAATATTTAAAGAGTTACGGAAGCTGTTTTAGATGCGAGATTTTTTTGGGGTATATCAAAGGACTATTACAAACAAAGATACTCGTAAGAACGTGGAGAAAATTAAAGGCAGAGATTGTTAAGTGTTGTCCAGATGTTTTGTGCATATCTGCTACCAGCAGTTTTGATGAAATAAAACACTACCCAGTAAACACAACCTCGCATATGATAGTGAATAAGAGTACAACGTGGAGGCGATATACGCACAATTTACATAGGGCTAAATGAACGCATGTATGTATATCGCCTCCACGTTGTACTCATATGCGATATCATATGTGACTCGGTGTTTACTGGGTAGGCTTCAAGTCACAAGTTTTCTTGCTTACCTGCTAACATTTTTTTTGATTGTATAAATTTTAGTTTGGATTTCCGATGTCCATTAAAACTAAAGTGAAAGTGACTTCTATTTAGAGAGATAAATTTTGCAGGTCATCTGTACTACACCAACGCCAAATCATAATTATGGTTTAAAAATTCCCCTGAATTTATACAACGTTTTTCAAATACTCAAAATTTGGGTCTGATTTTTGAAATTTACATACAGAATGTCAAAAATGTTTATCTACCCCATACAATCGCGGTTTGGTACAATTCGTTGGCGTTTTTTAGTTTCTTGTTATTATCTATTTATTGCGTGACTTTTTACGCTTACATTCTCCATGCCTACATACTAGATAGATATAATATTAATTAATTAGTTAATAATAAACTAATATTAATAATTACAATAACCAATACAAAAAATAACCAAAATTTACCAAACTGTAATTTTGCGTGTATGTTCAGCTACCTATGATTTTATTATTTATTTACAGCATTAGATACTGTTCCAATACCATTGTAGTTGATAAATCAATTGAATAATTTACAGTTCACGTTCAAAATACCGAAAACTAGTGTAAAGCTCCCTGAGTGGATATACTTTTTAAATAGGATATAGGTTTTTAAACACAAAATGTTGAAAAAAAGTTACCTTATAAAGAGAAAAGCAAGGAAATTATGTCTCAAATTTTTCCAGCCACTGGGCCGAATGGCATTTGGACGACGCTTTACTGCTGAACTGGATCTTTTTTTTTTGTGGCGGATTGTTTTTTAATCACGCATTTCAAGATTATTGTTTATCACATCAATTTGTTAATCTTCGATTGTTTATTAACAGTTTTTAATAGAAAACTATCTATATCCATCACTATTAGAATAATTGGACACTTTTGTTTTTCAAAACTTTTCCGATTACTAACAAAAACCGCACCTATGCAATCAATTGGACGCCAAATGTTGGCAATCTTTTTCTCGTTTGCACTTGAATCGAGCTAAGCCAGACAGCTACTTTAATTTCCTCTCCCTTTCTCTCGGAATGATCATTTTGGCAGCTTCTGATGATTAAGCCTCCATTTATTTCCAACCGGTTGCATCCGGAGCCAACGATCATTTTTGGGTGCATCAGTTTGGATTTCGTTGCCGGTACGAAACCAAGCACGATAACATCAATTGAGACAATCATATGGCACAAAAAGATCGTAATACGATGATCACGGCGTCTAGTTCACAAGCTTTCTCGTGGAAAGATGGTTTTTGGTTCACAGGCTGGAGCCAAAATTGACGATTCGTAAGATTTTATACAGTTTTTTCCCTGTAACTGGAACTGGCAGTACGTAAAGTACAAATCGGTTACTTTGAAAAACAGCGATGCTATTGCTCGTTCATGACAAGAGCCAAAAAATCATACAATAATGTTTTTTTTTATCGATATGGAGTATATTCCAAACGTTCGTATTATGCTATCACCTCTTCACTACTCGATATAGCTTATCGAATCAGGATAAGTATCAAAATATGGTGGTGAAATATGCCATCTATGAAAAATGAATACATCAAGCATAACTTTTCAATAGAATGTAACTCGCCAAAGTTAACAAACTGAGATTTTGCGTTTTATTGATTTCTAAAGACATGCACGTGTGTTTTAACTGACGAATCTAATATGACGCAAGTGAAAAAGAGTATACCACATCGATGTATGTCACATGGTGTATGCAACATTCGGGATGCAACATTGACGTATCTAGCACGATCTATTTTATTAGTAGGATTGCAAAAACGTAAATAATAATGCAAATAATGTTAAAAATAATGTTAAATAATGTTAATAATGTTAAAAAATAAAGTCTTTTTGAAAAATAATCCTCCAAAAATGATTTTGAGTTTAGAGATTGCAGGGCTTTGAACATCAAAATGGAAATTGCAATCGAACATTAGTGTTGAAACTCATCCATCTTTTGTTTTAACGTTTAGTTAGTTCGATTTAAGAATCATTTACATGACAAATACATGCGTGCCTAATTGTTACCGAATGAGAAAATTGATTAATGTTAGCTAGGATTTTAGTCAGTTGCATAGGACTTTAGTCAGTTTGATTTATTACACATCTGATCCATTTTTACTTTTTCTCGTGCTAAAATGTTCAGCTTGTTGCTAAATCCGTTTGAAAAAGTATATCAATTACCTTACAACTTAATTGAATCATATGGCTAAATTTCATTATTGAACCAGTGAGTAACCCATCTCTGTTGATTCAACTTACGTTTGAAGGCATCTCTTACGATCCCAATGCAAACAGCTCCAACAGCTCAGCAAGTAATCGCTAATGAATTACATTTACTTCGTTTGTCTATGCTCAACTCGATCGTTCAAATGTTTTTGTTTACTATTGTTGAACAAAACCAAAATAAGTATCCAAAAAACGTTCCTCCTTACATGCACACGGTTTATATATAATAGCACAATAAGCACGCCAGATTATGTGATCCAAAACAACCCGTGACCCAATGTGAGTCATGTGGGGTCTCTTAACAGCAGGAGAATGGGTGGCTTGATTTAGCTTTGCATCGAAGTTTTACTCCAGTCTATAAAATTTAATAACCTATTACGATACCGTCGATCGAGACTGCATCGTCAGGTCTTTGGTCTGCTAAAACCGAAAAGTTGCTGATTGGTTTTTATTGTTTCACTATTGTGGCTTCGCACTGTTGATAAATTGTGCCATCATGCCAGTACCGGCGTTGTTAGTTACTATGTGAGTGGTGCGTTGAGCTGTAGTGTTGCATGGGAATAAGTTTTGAAATTTGAATTTGTGGGTCAGTGATTGATCTTAGGCATCTTATTCTATCCAAACAAATGAAAATAGCCTGCAATGCAATGGCTAATATGAACGGGCTCAAAGTGACAATGTGTCTGAGATTCACATATGGAAAAGAGAAATTGGAAATCCTACAAAATTCACATGAGTGGTTGGTAGTATCAAAACGGCAACGCTAAGTTTGCACCTTTAAACTGAAGAAATGATCCTTAAAAAATTGAAATTCGTTCCATAAAAAACGTATTAATGACCCAAAAGGCTCTGATGAAAATCCATAAAAAATTAAAATGATCCATTAAATACAGCATTGTGATTCATACTTTATATAAATTTTAGCAATAAAATGTCAAAAATGTACCGTTATATATCTAGGCGATGATCAATAAAAGTCTACGGATTACCCATTAACATATTGCAAATGTTCCGTAAAGGTTCAATATCATTCCTTAAACTTGTAAAATTGATCCTTAGAATGTAACGTTTGTGAACTAAAAAATATGCACATGATCAATAAATTATTGAAAATATTCCATTAAAAAATCGCCAATGATCCATAATAGGTTTAAAAAATGAACCATAAACTTCTAAATATGGTCTATAGCAAATCAATTTTGTGCACTTCAAATAATATGTATGATCCATAAATTATGCCGGAATTATTCCAATTTTGAGTTTAAATTTTTTTAAATTTTAACTACAGGGAAATCTTCAGAAAGCTGGAGATTGTAGGTGACAGCTCTATTGAAAATCCAACGACCCATTTCAAAAATGCCTGTTCAAACACGTACATTCTGAGGCCATCTTCATATACAATAAACCCCGCATGAAAATATGTGAAGAGTTTTCACACTTCCAGAATCCAAAATGGAAATTCTTGATCCTGGCATGTATAGGTATATTTTTGATGATATAAAACGACCTCACCAATGTTCCTTATCTGATGCTGGAAAGCTTGTCCGGATGCGGGAGCGGGACACTAAAAAACATGGGAAAAAACTACCGACGCACATTCCATTTACGAAAAACACGACAATAACACACTATGACAGGGATTCCATTTGCAACCTCATACGGAAAGCACTTGGAGAAACTTTAATTTCACCATTTATTTTAGTTGAATGAAAGAATTTGTTTGATTTTATTTCCGCGAAAACGACGCAGCAAAAGCAAAACACGTCATTTTCAAAGCACGGCTTGCCGCGATCCACCGGAATTTTACAATCTTTATGGATCAAAATTAACAAAAAATAGTGCCCCAACCTGGAAAAATGCAGTCATAATTTATGGATCATACCATATAGTTAAGCGATCAAAGCTGATTTATGTATCATTTTTATAAGCTTATGGCTCATTATTCATCATTTTATGGATCATTAGCAATTTATTTATGAAAAATTTAAAATTCTTTATGGAACATGCGAATATATTTTATTGCACAAAGGTTACATTCTATGGATAAATTATACAAGTCTAAGGAAAGTTATTTAACCTTTTATGGATCATTTGCATTATGTTTATGGGTAATCCGTACTTTTAACGATCATGCCCTAGATATAAAATGGAACATTTTTGACATTTTATTGCTAAATTTTATATTATGTATGGATCAAAGTGATGAATTTTACAGATCATTTCAATTTTTTTTAAGGATTTTCACAGGACTCTTATTTTGAATTTTTTATGGGACGTTTATTACTTTTTATATGCAAAACTACGTTTGCCTATCAAAACCAGCGCTTTTAGTTAGACCTCATCTTCCTGGCCAGCAGTGGTAATCGTGTGGAGCGATGAAGGGTGGTAATTGGTCTATTGCCGAAGTAATGTTCATCCTTATATTAGAAAAAAAAGGATATAAGTTCGCTGGGGCCTCGATGACTCAGTCGGTAAGAACACGAGTTACTAAGACGGAGGCGGTGGGTTTGATTCTAGGTCCGGTTGAGGTTATCTTTAGGGTAGGACATTTTCTCGACTTTCCTGGACACATAATATCATTCTGCTTGCAACACAATATACGAATGTTTATGCATTGCTGTTGGCATGCAGTTGAGAGCTGACGAAAGCGTCAAAACCAGTTAGATGTAGAAGTATAAGAAGAAGCTCGCAGACTTAATTTTGGTGAGAGCTACTATCATTTCGAAGTTTGCTGACCACAAATCTCAAATACGATTAGGATTTCATGCGTGGAATTTTCAAGAGACGTCTGCTAGCAACTTTAACCATTTTTGTTTTGATAAAGCTGTGTGAATTGACAGTTAGCGCATTAAAATATATATGGAGAACAAACACGATCCCACTTCTACTTCAACATTAGTTGTATTATTCCACTTATAAACGCTCTTTGCAGCAAGTTTCAAATCCTCAAAAACTCAGGCGTGAGTTTTTGCACCGATGAGTTTTGCCTAGCCTGAACATTTGTAATTATTTGCCTAGAAGAGGAGGAGTATGAGGAGCTAGGATAGCTGCACCACTCACATGAAACGCGAAAATTCTACTACTACGGCTTTGTGCCGCGAACTGAAATGTATCGGTATAAGGATGGGAGTATTTTGATGAACATCTGAATGAAGTACAGGAAGAGGGCCAGGACAGCAAAGGAAGTGCCGTCGGCTATGTAGCAAGTGACGAAGATGTGCCACCCCCGATGATATGGGCAATAACTCGGTTGGAAGGGATGGTATCAGAGCAGAACTAATCAAGATGGGCCCAGACAAGTTGACTGGTTGCCTGCATCGACTGATAGACAAGATTTGGGATACTGAACAGCTGCCGGAGGAGTGAAAGGATGGGGTTATCTTCTCCAAGATCTTCCCCATCTAATTTAAGAAGGGTGACAAACTGGACTATGAAAAAAATCGTGTGATCACGGCCCTTAATACCACCTATAAAGTGCAATCCCAAATCATCTTCCAGCGACTGTAACCACTAGCAAATAGATTCGTGTGACGATATGCGTCCGGCTTCATTAAAAGGCGGTCTACAAAGGACCGAATATTCACTTTGCTGAAGATCCTCCAAAAGTGCCCTGCATATAGATTCCCACCGCATTATCTACAACTTCAACAACTTTACATATGATACTGTTATCTGAAAAGAGCTATGGAAGATCATGGACGAGAACGACTTTCTGGACATGTTGACCCGACAAATCAAGGCTACGATGGATGAAACCAAGTGCTGTGAGAGAATAGGGGACTTCTTCAAGGTAAGGGAATCTCTCGCCTGCTGTTCGATATTGCTCTTGAAGGTGTTTTGAGACGAGCGGCGTTCATCATGCGGGGCACTGTTCTAAACAGTTCCAGTCAATTTATCTGCCTTTCCGATGACGTGATATTTGTCGGCAGAACATTTGAGGTGGTGGCAGAGTAGCACACCAGACTAAAGCGTAAAGCAGTTGTAACGTTTGACGTTTTATCCTCTTTGTATAAATAAATATTTTTGGTTTAGGTTCATTTGTTTGAATTAAGTTAAATTTGGGTTGAAACGGTTTCAATTTTATAGCCAATGTCAATATTGACAAAAAAGTTAGGTTAGCTATAAATTTATTTTGCATGTCGACTGGTTTGTGCCTCGGCTTAATTGAATGTTATAAAAAAGGAATAAATGCAACATGAGAAGTGCCAGAAAAAATCTTCATTCACCATACGGACTGTTTGCTGGCGCTTTGATTAGGAATAATAGATGATTGTATGATCAAGATTTCTTGGTCGTAATAAGATTTAAGCTCTGTCATTTCACAACGATACTGGCTGGAGAACAGACGTGATCGCGAAGTTCCGGAAGATTATTTTTTAAAGAAGTGAAACGTTGTTTGTTCGTGACACGCACCAAAGGTCTTTATAGGAAGAGTACATTTTAGGAAAATGTTTAAAACCAGTTTTTTCAATCTTTTTTTTCGTTGATTTGAGTGAAACGTAGTCTCTGATCTATGTCACCGACTGTGCAATATCTTCTCGAGATACGCAAACCATTTAAATAAAAAAAGGTAATTGTTTTGATAAGCCATATTAAAGTTTAACATTAAATTAAAACATATCATTTGCGTTGGACATTCCAGCGTTCAGACGCTTTTTATGTACGGGCTGGAAGTTGAATTCTACGTCAATCGAAAACGTGTTGGGGATTTCTGTGGCAACGATCACCACCATCATTTGTTTGTGGAGCACGGATCGAACAGTTCAAGCTCGAGAGTCTGCTAAGGCCCGCCTTTTAAGGTCGTCAATCGGAGGGGGGGGGGGGGGGGTAGGTTAAGATCGCAAGTCTACTGTGCGAAGTGTCACCCGATGGTCGCCAATAATCCGTCGTTGTTCCACTTTTCGTTACATGTGGTAAAGTTACCGAGAGCGCGGTTTCTGTTATCCGTAGCCAAGTGTCGGACACTAAACCGGGCCTTACCCGAAATATAGGAGTCACACAGGAAGGTGCGCGAAGCCAGGTCGCTTGGAAAAGCGGGCTTCTATATTGAAGGACGGTCACACCCGGACGCTCTCGACGAAATTGAAATCGGGAGCTTTCACTCTCTCCGCGTCTGTAATTTGGACATACTATCCGAGCTCGTCTGCCATAGTACCGTGAGGAGAACTCGACTCCGGGAAGGAATCAAGTCGTATCGAGCTAGCAAACAGCCAAATCGGACCATAAAACAGAATAGTGTGGCCAAAATCCGTGCTCGGAAGCTATACGACCAGGTGCTGACCAAGTTCGACGGGTGTCTTCTGATGGACGATGAAACCTATGTCAAGGCTGACTTCGGGAAAATCCCAGGTCAAAAATTTTACTTGGCAACGGCTCGGGGGGATGTTCCAGCCAAATTTAAATTTGTTTTTGCCGACACATTTGCACGAAAATTCATGATTTGGCAGGGCATTTGCAGCTGTGGCAAAAAAGAAAAGAAAGTTTTCGTTACAAATAAGACAATGACGTCGGAACTATACCAACAAGAGTGTCTCCAAAAACGAATTTTGCAGTTCATTCGATCCCACGACCATCCCGTAATGTTTTGGCCAGATTTGGCAAGCTGTCATTACAGCAAAGTCGTTCAAGAATGGTATGCAGAGAAAGGGGTCCAGGTTGTTCCGAAAAACCTTAACCCACCCAACTGCCCCCAGTTCCACCTTATTGAGAAATACTGGGCAATCATGAAGAGGAGACTCAAGGCAAAGGGAAAGGTTGTCAAATACATCAATCAGATGAAGACCTGGTGGAATAAGATAGCTAAAATAATGGACGAAGAAGGTGTGCACCGCCTAATGAGCCGTGTTACAGGAAAAATTCGAGAATTCCTTTGAAACCGTGACGAATAATTTTATCCGTATTTTTTCTTAAAAGAATGAAGAAAATGCTACATTTTTATAAAAAAAAGATCTTGAATTCAATAATAAATTACTGAAATACAGGCAATTGTTTTTGTTCCAATTCTATCTGAAGCAAGCTTTAGTAGCTTTAGTCACTTGTTTTTTTTTTAATTTGAATTCCAAGTCACGAACGATTAGCGTGCTACAATAAGTTGTTTATTCTTTTTGAAAATGCTTCAAATTTCTTTTCTATGAATTGTCACGAAACTTATCCATAAACCAGTTGTTGTGAGATTTCGATGAAATTACCTTTGAGCGATATTTCTATTGGACTAAATGGTATTCGACCAATTATAATTTGATTAATATATGACCAAATGTCTGAATTTGATACATAGATGTATTTAGAAGATGTTGAACAAAATTTCTCTAAATATAGAAGTGTGCTTGGAAACAAAAATTTGTTGACCTTTTTGATGATAAATTTATATAATAAGGGTAATATATTCTGGTTCTTATTATAATAAGTCAACTTATGTACTCGGACGCAGTAAAAATGTATAAAACACATAAAAATAACAAAGCTTTTGAATTTAAAAAAAAAATGTTTACGATTTCTTATCCAACCATGTTAAAAAAAAACCAAACGTATAAAGCTCTCAATTGTCCCTCTACAGAGTTTTGATTTAGTAAGCGCATGGAAAAAATGGAGTAGGCTCTGCTCGCATTTGATATTTTAAGAAGCTGTCATGGTTTTCGAATTCCCCCTAATTTGATTCTTGAAAAGTGGTTGTTCTCAAACGATTTGCTTGTTAATGTTCCGTTTTGATGAAGATTCTGTCACTATGTGTCCATGTTCAAGAAAAAATTACATTTAGGGTGTGTGTGTGTGACCGAATTAGAAATTAGTCTTCTATGCAATTTCAAAAATTTAAATTTTCGGAACATAAGGCATCAGTGAGCTTGACTGCATCCTGAAAAGGCTTAGAGAAATCGAGGTTTTTACTATTTTGAGACGAAGTAAAATAATCATCTGAACCTGAATAACTAGCATAGTCGCTAGTAGCAGACTTGATGAGGACGTTCTTTTTAGGCTTATTTTAAATAATAAAACCATGTTTAATATTCTACATATTTGGATTCTGTTTGGATTCTTTCAGATATTCTAATATTATATGTTACTTGCATGTCCGGCTTTTCTTTTCAGAATGCGAGTAATCGCGCTACAACCATAAGTCAAATAAGCCAAGGACAAAGGTTAGTGTCATGTCCAGCAATAGAAAACAAGCGAGTCAAGGTGCTATATCCTAAGCTTAAAAGCGCGGACATAAGGAGTAAATACCTATGACCAAAGCCAGGAGATTATACAGCAATGGAGTGCACATTAATTCTCTTAGCTGTTTCACTCCCAACAACTTATTTTATTTTACGGGGCGTAGGGAGTGGCATGTCCCTGCCCCATAGGCGTAGCCAGGGGGGGCAGGGGGGGCGTTGCCCCCCTAAGTTTTGATTTTATTTTTAGAATTTTATTATTTGTTTCAATATATTATTATTTATTTTTTATCTCTAGAAGGTTGCAAGGTAACTTGTTGCAATACAGTTGATGTTACTCCAATACTACTCAATTAAGTCACAATCAAGTCACTGTATCCAAATATGACGATTTTGTGTTGCTTGGGATGTTCGTCAGATTGCTCCTTTGCCTAAATAAAAAAGCCAAACTACGCGAAGTTGCCTCGATTTTGTAACAAGTTGTAGCAAAAAAGCGTAAAAAATTGACATCCATGAGAAAAAAGTTGTAATTATATAATAGTTTTTAAATAGTAACGAGTAACAATTTTATTACAATATTTTTCCTTTAACCTTAAACCCAACCTATGTAGCCTAAAGTATCTAAAAACCCCAAGCAGCACACAGCAGTCAAAACTGGTTTCAGCAGCTCTATTGTGACTTAATTGAGTCACAGAGCAGTCACCTTTACTGGGTTGAAACAAATGTGCTACTAGGGAAATATCTCTTAATCTGTAATGTTAGCTATTAGATAAGCATTGATTGATTTTTTTTCCCCGCTAGCTGAAAGTTGAAGAAGCTATGCTCAATAAAATGTTCAACTCTTGGTTAATCAAAAAACTGAATATTCAAACCTATGCTATAGCTTTCAGAAGCCAAATAATACTAGATTAAGAATCACAGTTGATAGTTAGAAAAAGTATCAACGAAAAATATTTATTTGAACTATTCATGGCATGGGTCAAACCGCACCGTTACCCCGCTTTCCCCGTTTTAGGGTACTGTAGTTTCGTATTATTGAGAATATATGTTGATCATATCTTACAGTTTGAGTCAGCGTGTGAGAAGCAGAACAGCAAGCTAGTCAGGGCGAGAAGTTGCAATTGTCTTATCCTATTCAAATAATTTATCCGTTTTTATGAGCATGAGCAGGATAATGAGCATGATTGACCGCCCGAAGATGTTATTCCGTTACTGCCAGTTCAGCTGTTATTACTCAGAAGATCAACAGATGATGCAAACATGCTCAATGTGTAAAACTGGTGATCCCAAACTAAGGCAATACCGGCGCTGGCCTCGCCCGAATGCAGGTCAAATAAGGAAAGGGTAGGAATGCGTTAACGTTTATTTGGACGTTTTATTGGAAGCCGAGACCACCGCCACACTTCCACGAGAAATCACTGGGATTTTGGATGACAAGATTGGGTGGCAGCAGGGTTCGTTTTGGTAAACAATAAGCTGAATTCACGCTTCGTTTAGTAAAATATTTAAATACTAGTACCGATTTCTGATTCGAACCGATTACAACAGTAAGGATGCTATTGGGGCCACACACAAAGTGTAATGGTGTTTTTTCATCGGAAAAACAAGGTGATTTTTTATAATGTTGGAAATCCGATTTGATCTGAGTTAAACCAATAATAAGGATGCTATTGGAGCCACTCACAAAGTGTGATGGTGGTTTTCCGTTAGGAAAACAAGGATAATTTTATGAACGCTTGAGAGACGCTTTGTTGTTCTCTTACTGTGCTCACTCGATCACTCGTTACACCGAATTATAGATAACCGAAACAACACGAAACGCGCCATGCTCGATAGGAAAATAGTGCGTAATAAAGCATCGACACAACCTTTCACAGCCGATGCTCGAACCAAATTTTTTTTTCGTAACTTACAATTTTTACTACTGTATTCTACAATCTATTGCACTGCTGTAACTAATAACTGTATCAATCAAGTTGAAGTGTCTAATGAACAATCTATGCTAATCCATTAAAAATTGAAATTTAGGGATTTCGTAAAAATAAGAGTCCGTAGATGCATTTTGTGCCTTCTGGTAACTTTATGTTTCTATTGATATCCATGCTCATCGGTTTAATACCAACCGGGAGAGACTTGGCCTTATACAAATGGATTTCATTATCTCCAGTCCGCTCAACCAATCGCAACGTTTTGTGATAGATTGGACGGATTATTATAATTTGAGATAACTCCATGCAGATGTCTTCCAAGTTTGGCAGATCGACAAGCAATCGGTGGAGAGTTTAGAGGAAGACCGGAAGAATAAGCGATGGTTCTGCGCGTGTTTATAAACAGAAGAACCTTCATAACAAAACGAATCATCGGGTAAAATACATACGGTTTTTTTTTTTTTTAATTATAAGCAGTCTGAAGCAGTTATTTGATTCATTTTATCCAGAAGTACCATAAATGGACATTCGAATGTTTTTCAAAAGTAAGTATAATATTTTCCAGCATGTAATTAAAAAAAAAACAAGCAAACAAAACAAAACGAATGTTTTTTCATGCAGCTGAAATAACCACGAATAGAAAAATATGCAAAATGGTTGTATTTCTCGAATTTGAACAACAATTTTAATGCAATTCAATGATACACCGTTTCGGTTTCATACTACTCAGATACACATGATTGCTACATATACCGTGTTTCGACAGAACGTGTTTCCGTTGGATCATATCAGATAAATCGGTTCAAATTTCAAAACGCAGATGCAGATGTGTATATAAATTATTTTTAAAATATTGAGGAATAGCTGTTGGAACGCATATGAATTTCTTTTCGTCATTGATGAATAAAATTTCTTAAATTATTTACTAACTACTCGTGTGTTGAGAATGCAAGTAGCAACAATTCAGTACAAAAAACACAGCTTGCTTACATTTGTTACTTACGTCGTTTTAAAAGGTTATGTTTGATGTTCGTGTTTAGAAAATATCAGATAAAATAATTATACTAAAGGTGAGCAAAGGGGACACAAACCATAAGCTATAAACCACCAAAACTCAAAATGTATGTTTGTTAAAAGCTAATCACTTATTATTTGAACAACCATTAAAAAAATTTTAATCTATTCAAACGGTGTGAGCATGGTGAGTAAAAAACGGTGTTTCTTCTGTGTTGCTTTGGGTGAGAGGGTCGCGGATGAAAAGAACATTTTCAGTACAAACTGCAAACAAATTCGGTGGTTATTCTATACAAAAATCTAACATGACCCGTTAAATGTTTGACATTCAATGTGGTTTGATTTAAGAACATGGGAAAAATCGAAAGTTTTTAAAATCGTTTTTTTTTATTCCAGAACAAGCCTAGAATTGCTTAATCTTGTTGCAAGAATCGGACGGGTATTGTCAAATACTTTGGGTGAGAGTAGAGAAGATAATCCACCCGCATTCAGGCGTAATGTCACATAAATGGGGCTCCATTCCCGCTCCATCTGTCGGAACATGAAAATGACCCTACTCTACCGGTCCACCGGGCGTTGTATTGTCCGTTAAGTGTTCGTTAATGTTAATTGTTCAGTATGTGCAACCACTGGTTGGAGACGATGTAATTCTCGCTCTCTCTGTCTCTCTCTCTCTCTCTCTCTCTCTCTCTCTCTCTCTCTCTCTCTCTCTCTCTCTCTCTCTCTCTCTCTCAAAAAAAAAACTCGCCCCCCCCCCTATTTGAAATCCTGGCTACGCCTATGCCCTGCCCTTTGATTTCTAGAGAACAAAAATGTATATCATTTCTGCATGGTTTATTTATGTAGTATATGATTTATAAAGTAGGCCTGATCATATTATAATATGTTTCACATTGATAATGTTCATCAAATACTTGAAAAATAAAATGATGCATCACTTGCCAGGATTTTTTTGAGAGCTGGCTGTGTACGTGTAAACTAAACTGTCACTGCATAAGACTTGAAAAACTGTTTTAATGTAGTGTGACCAATCTTATTTTAACCAAGGGTAAAAGCTGATAATGCCAGCATTTCAGTGGTTGAAGTTTATAGAAAAAAATAATTTGGGATTTCATTCGGTTTTTTCTCTCCTGTATATGAAGACATCCAAACGAACTTTATGATGTGACTTTGATTACAAAATAGGTTGCAGACAGCTCGCTCCATGAACATTGAATAATATTGTGAGGTTCTTTGTTATAAATTAGTTAAATTGAGTTACGATTTTTCTATTTTTGTATTCTTTTTCCACCTGTCACCACCAGTTGCACTAGTTTTTGTTTTGTATATACTGGATCATTAAACGAGCTGGCAGAAGAATAGCACTTGTTGTTTTGATGATATTGATATTACTTCCTGATGATGTTGTTAAAGAAGAAAATAAATAAGGCTCCAGGAGTGGACAGCGTTTTTTTTTTTGTTAGAACAAAGATGTGGAGAGAAACTATTGATAGTTCCGTTAGAGCATGACAGGCTGTGAAAGTTGAATAGAAGTAGTTTGAAATTGAGCGTAGATAAAAAGGCAAAAGATTGTGTGCTTGCTTCGAAATTCATTTTTACAAATGCCCTACGCTCAATTTCAAACTACTTCTGGTCAATTTTCACATCCTACCGTGCTCGAATCGAACTATCAATACTTTCTTTTGACATCTTTGTTCTAGCATAAATTTAATGTGTTTGGAACCTTAATGTTTCTTGTGTTGAAATAGAATAAAACTGTCTCAAAAGCGATAGGGTTAAGGTATCACTGCAAAATGGCTGACGGGCAACGTTACACGCTATGTCCGAAAGCAATCTCAGTTTTCTTTTCAAAGGAAGTTAGTATTGATCTCATCAATCATTTCTGTGAAGATTTAAAAAGCAACATCTTGGATTATTTGAGAAAAACTGTTCTAAAGCTTACATAGCCGTTTATCGAGGCACATTGTGAGTTTTGACGATACAAATCATTACGTAATGTAATAAATTCAGTTGGAAATGGGTCATAAATGCTTTTTTTAAGGAACGATTATCAACTAAGGGCTGCTCCTCAGCTAAGAGGATTTATTCAATTTTATTCAAAAAGCGGAATTTCATTACGGCGCCAAACTTTTCTATGTGGAAGCAAAGATACTCAATGCAAAAAATCAAACAGAAAGCTTAAATTTATAACTCTTTCTCCAATCGTCGAAAGCTCGAAACTCGATCAACGATCCGCCACCGAAAAAGCTTCAACACGATCACTAAAGCATTCCACGCTGAACTTACCTTTATTATCGTTTCCTTTCATCGACCCACTACGCTTCACCTGCTTACCACCGTTGGCGCTGGCGTGACCGTTCCCATTTACCGCTGCGCCTCCATTCGGGAGGGAGTGGCGTTGGGCAAGTTTCGTTCGCTCGTGTGTATCTTCTGGCGAGCAAACACTTTCATAAGCGTTATCGTTTCGCGATGATGCTAGGCTCAACTCGCGGTTCGATTGATGATGGCTGGCATTTTTGTTGGCTTTGCTGAGGTTCGTCGTTTTGTAGTTCTTCGGAACATCGTATCGATGTTTGGTTTGCTGTTCATAGAGATTGTTTCGTTTGTTTATCAACATTTGTTCCTTGTTGCTCACGGGCTGAAAACATATATTATGAATATAATGGATGGGTATAATATAAAATGAATCGAACTACCTGATTCGTAAGCTGCATGATGATATCGTTACTACGGTTTGAGCTTGCACTGGCTGATCGGCTGTGCGAACCGCTGTCCCGAGATCGGCTTCGGCCTGCACCGGTTCGCGTCTTCGTTCCATAGCGTGCCTCCTCTCGGACCAAGTAGATGTCTTCATAGTCGTGTTCATGCGTGGCTTTGGAGTTGGATCGTTTTATTTCGGGAGGCTTTCGTTCGACACCGGAATTGGAAGAAGACACGGATAGGTCTTCATCTGAACCACTCGCTGCCCCACTGCTGCTGGAGTGGACTTCGACTTGAACTGAAAATATGCAACAAATATTTTGTTGAATACTTGGAATCTATATAAAGTTCCTGGGGCTACATTATGGAACACCTCGTTTTAGGTCCATAATAAGGCCCCTGTGTTAAAACCGCATTTTGTGCAATTTATTTCTAGGGTTTTAATCTAATGTTTTCGTAAAATACGTTTTCAATGTTAATAATATAGTGGAGAGTTTCACTTAAATAAATATTTCTGAATGGCAGAAAATTTATGTTTCACAAGCAAACCTGATTATTCCGAGCATCAAATGAAACACAACATTCAATTTAAGTTATAGTTATCAAAATCTTAAAATAGAATGTACTTAAAATGTTGTGCAGGATTATTCGGAGCAATCGATAAAATTTTCCAGCACTCCAAATTCCAATCACATGTATTCGGTAATAGCATTTCTTATGGAATCTTCGCATAGTTTTCAAAATGTATGTAAAAACGAAAGCAAGGAATAACTCGTAAAACTCTTACTGGAAGATGTGTAATCAAAGTCGAAATGCTCTTTCTTGTTGATTAGAATGAATCAAAAACATATGCTAACATAAAAATCAATAACTAATGTGTAGTACATCACAAGATACTGATAATGCTTTGCTTACTCCGTAACCCAAGATACACGGATTCCTCTAAGTTAGTTTTTGTTTAACACATTTGTATAGTCAAATAATGTGAGAATAAAAACAATAGACGATATAACCATTTCTATCATCGTGTTTATGTCATGTATAGAAATAATTTTGATTGACCAAAGTATCTTATAATTTGATTAGTTCCGTATAATTATTCCTTGAAGCCATTAGTTCTTTAAAGCCAATTTTAAGATTTCACTTATGGTATATTCAATTGATTTGTTTCCAAAAATTATTGATTAATATGAAAGTGCCAAATGCGCATTATTCCCCGCCTACCCCTATGAGTTTTCTCATTTTTCTCCGCTAGAAATCGTAACGACATGGACTCGCCCACTTTCCGGTGAATCCCGTTCAAATACAGGAAGAATGTGTTTTTCTTTGCTTTGTTTGTATCATAAATGCTCCGTTACTACTGCACATGACGCAAAATGCAACATCGACACATGCAGGTGTAAATTGTTTGGTTCTCTGTGTTCATCGCTTTTTGCTCAGTCTCGCTACAACGTTGCGCACCTTTCGAAAACGGTGTTTCGTCCATCATGCATGCGTTTGTTTCGAGAATAGGAGAAATGTTTTCTCGCCAGGTGGTTTGAATCGATAGAAAAGCTGTTGCTATCATTAATGGAGTTATATATCTACAGGCAAAATAATCGTCACGTTGATTCCAAGACAAACATGCGTATTTTTTTCCACTGCCAAATCTAGTAACAATTACATGAAATTCATGTAGGGTTTACTTGTTTTCTCAAAGATCGAGATTCCAAGAGACAATCACATACAAAACACATGAACATTCATATGACCTTATTTGTACTGGAGCAATTTTAAATTTCGCGTTCAAGTGAAAGTAACCTGAAATTTCACGTAGAAATAACGTGCCGAAGTCTTGTAGTCATAGTTAAGTCCTTTAACAATGCATGTGTTGAAATATTAGTGTTCCCATGAGAGCAAAAAACAGCAATTTTTAATGCTTTTGTTTAAGTCTACATGTTCATAGCTTTATACTGTATTCAAAAATTCAAAAATGAGTCACACAATAATGGTCTCCAAATTTTCAGGTAGCAAAGTTCAACATTATGGTTATATTACACCATTATGAATCTTTTTGTTCCAAGCCCGACTAGAAGCAGCTTTGAATTGGCACTGCTCATTGGATTTTGGGAAATGGTTTGGCCTCGCCGACAGTTCCGACAGTTTCGACCACTCTTTATTTAAATCCAGTTAATTTTCCAACAAACACCTCAGGGGTTTTGCGAAGGGTTGCCTTCATGAAGAGTCAATATTTCTCGATTGAGTGAGGGTTTTGACGGGTCCCTTTTAAGGTACAAACGTACAATTATTAATTTTGTACCAGTGCAATGGCAGTGTAATGGCAGAATTTAAAATCCGGCCAAACGCTACGCCTTCAGGAAGGAAATTTGCCCGTTGATGGTATCAGATGGATTGAGGTGTGAATGTAGTTCGCCTTCCCGCGGTGCACCTTGGAAACGTTAAGCTCCCCTTAACGGCTAAACGTGTAAAACCCCAATTATGGCAACTGGCTGCGAAAAGATTTATGAGTGGTACCGTTGTATTCGGGCTGGCGCCTGTGTCGTCTCTCTCAGTACTCCCGAGCAGGAACTGGCGAGGTTCCCGCGGCACAGGTCGTCTCCGTTTCTTGGCAGGCCTCCAGTACGTTCCATTCTCCACCGCCCGACCTTGCCAGTCGGGCGAAAGTAGGCTCAGATGACCTATACCTGTCTTACGCTGATCCGGCTCTGAACACGGTTCCCCATGAAGGGCCGTATCAACCCTTGCATGGCCTCCCTGCATGCATAGACAACCATGGGATCACAATAGCGACTACTCCACGTAGGCGTGGATAGCGGCTGGAGGGGGACCCAACAACATGGAGGAAACGAAGAAAACCCAGGAGAAAGCGAATCCGTTCGCTAAAGGCGGTCTAGTGAGGTCCCCACCGCGTAAAACGGTGGGATCGGGCGTGAGCGACACTTGCGGTAGTGCTACGGCATCGGAGGCAGGTGGCACCAAGCTAGGTGTGGCCATGGATGGGCCAGGACTGATCCGGGTCATGGATAGGATGCGGGAAACCCTTCCTAAAGTGATGAAGGTGTCTGAGCAGTTGGACGCGATTATTGACTTCACGTCATCGCGTAACAACATTGCAAAGGACCTCAAATTGAGCCTCCTTAGGCTACGCATGACAAGTGCCCGGTCGCTAAGGGTATTCCAACGAGCTAACCGTAATGCAGGTAACCCAACTAAACCTGAAGCATTGTGAGGCCGCCCAGCAACTGCTATGTCAGACAGTTAGCGAGTCGGCATCGGATATTGCCATAATTTTCGACCCATACCGCATCCCAGCCGGCAACGGAAACTGGTTTGTGGACAGGTCCAATATGGCATTATGGACGACGGGCAAGTACCCGGTTCAGGAGGTTGTGTCTACCACAAACAAAGGCTTCGTGGTTGTAAAAGTGAATGGAGTGTTCTTCTGCAGCTGCTACGCACCGCCAAGATGATTGATCGAACAGTTTTCCAATATGCTCGTTCGGATGACAACGGAGCTAACTGGCCTGAACCCGTTGGTAATAGCGGGAGACTTCAACGCTTGGGCGCTCGAGTGGGAGAGCCGCTTTACCAACCCTATGGGCCAGATCCTTCTGGAGGCCTTTGCTAGGCTCAATGTGGACCTAGCCAACGTGGGTACCAAGAGTACCTAGAAACGGAGCAGAATCGATCATCGATATAACATTTAGAGGGTGGATGGTGGCTACATCCATAGCGACTACTTGGCGGTTCGTAATTGTATCGTCCACAATTCAAGGCAGCGTGCGAAAGAAGGAGCATCCACTCCATTCGCCCGCAGATGGAGGACGTCCTACTTTGATGTAGAAACTTTTAAAGAGGCGCTTGAGAGGGAACGAACTCACGTGAAACCCAGGAACCTTGCGGTGAACGACTCGCTATGACACTTACACGAGCGTGCGATGCGACCATGCCGAGGGAAGTCCAACCGAGGAATGGAAGATCACCGGTGTATTGGTGGACGGAGTCGATTGCCGACCTCCGAAGAACATGCCTCCACGCAAGACGGAGGGTGCAAAGAGCGCGGTTAGACGCCTAGAGAATCGAGCGTAGAAGGGCGCTAGTCGCCGCGAAGGCCGCATTAAACAGGGAGATAAAGGCCAGCAAGCAAGCCTGCTTCGAGGGTCTGTGTCAGAAGGCCAATACGAATCCGTGGGGTGACGCCTACCGGGTAGTAATGGCCAAAACCAGAGGATCGGCGGCTCCAACCGAGCGTTCACCAGAGCTGCTGCAGGTGATCGTTGGGGGACTCTATCCGAGTCACGACCCAAGTCCATGGCCCCCCGCCGCCGTAGATGTGTCCCATGACCAGCGTTCCAGTATCCCAGACCTTAACGCTGTCACAGCGACGGAAGGGTGGACGGCTCAGCCGAACACCCGTGACCATATGGGCCCTTTTTTTTTACCAAATACATATAAAAGTATGTTCAACCGTTTAAAACTTTTTTCTTGTGGGCATTGACAACGGCACAACGGGGGCCGGCGACGAGGCGACGGTGACGATTGAGGAATTCATTGCGATAGCAAAGTCGCTAAAGGTGAACAAAGCGCCGGGGCCGGATGGTATTCCGAACTTGGCCATTCAGACGGCTATCTTGCTGGATCCCGAAATGTTCAGGGTGGAGATGCAAAAGTGTCTGGACGAGGGCGTCTTCCCGGACGCCTGGAAAATTCAGACCTTTGTGTTGCTACCAAAGACAGGGAAGCCACCAGGAGATCCATCGGCATATAGACCTATATGTCTGTTGGATACAGCGGGTAAGATGCTCGAGAGGGTAATCCTCAACAGACTGACAACATACACGGAGGGTATAGGCGGTCTGTCTAATAATCAGTTTGGCTTCCGTAAAGGGAAGTCGTCGGTGGATGCCATCCTGTCCGTCACCAAGACGGCCGAGGTGGCAATCCACCGCAAGAGGCGAGGAGTACGATACTGTGCAGTGGTCACCCTTGACGTGAGGAATGCGTTCAATAGCGCCAGTTGGGAGGCTATCGCCGACTCGCTCCAACGCCTTCAGGTTCCTGGGCACCTGTACAAGATTCTCGGAGGCTACTTCCAGAATCGCGAACTGGTATACAATACAGAGGCAGGCCAGAAACGTGTGCAGATCACCGCAGGCGTCCCATAGGGTTCGATCCTGGGTCCGGTGTTATGGAACACGATGTACGATGAGGTACTGCGGCTTGAGTTCCCAAACGGGGTGAAGATAGTCGGATTCGCGGACTACATCACCCTGGAGATATGTGGTGAATCCATCGAGGAGGTCGAGTTAACGGCCTCGCTTCCCATTGGCATTGTAGCTCGGCGGTGCAAGGGAGTAAGCGTAAACTCCTGGCTAGTGTCGCCCTGTCCATACTTAGGTACGGTGGGCTGACATGGATCACTGCCTTGAGTACCAAGAGCTACGCAAGTAAGCTAGAGAGTACGCACAGGCTTATGTGCCTAAGAGTGGTTAGTGCATACAGAATGGTATCACGCGACGCGGTTTGCGTCCTAGCGGGGATGATGCCAATAGGCATCGTCATAAAAGAGGACGCAGAGTGCTTCGAGCAACGTGGAACAAGAGGTATTCGGAAGACCACTAGAGCCGCATCCTTAGTGAAGTGGCAAAGGGAATGGAACAACTCCACCAATGGTCGGTGGACCCACCGACTAATCCCGGAATTAACCGGGTGAGTCGGTAGGCGACACGGTGAAGTGAACTTCCACTCAACGCAGATATTGTCTGACCACGGCTGTTTTAGACAATACCTGCACAAATATGGGCATGCACAGTCCCCCGCATGCAACGAGTGCGCGGGAGTCGAGGAAACGGCGGAACATGTGTTCTTCGCATGTCCTCGCTTCGACGGCGCGAGATCCGGCATGATTGCCGTAAGCGGTCACGACACGACTCCGGATAACTTGGTCCAGAGGATGTGTCAGGACCGGGACGTCTGGGACGCGGTATGCGTAGCAGCCTCCCAGATCGTCCTCGATTGTCAACAAAAATGGCGAAACCACCAAACTACTAAAGCCCTAAGTAGTTAGAAATTGTGGGTGCTTAACAAGCACAATAGCCCCCTCTTCGAAGTAATACCGAAAGGTGGTTCCGGGGAGGGTCAAGGGTTTAAGGCACGGGTGGGTTTTTAGTGGGTCGTGGAGTTGGCACCCTCATCCCCACACCCTGAGTTCTTCAGGTGTCTGGTTGCAGATTTTCCATCCCGTCTAAAAAAAAAACAGAGCATCTGTCAGACAAGGAACAGGTTATTTATTCTTCTGGGCAGGTGCCTTTCGAACTTTGTATACGTGTAGGTATCAGAACGTGACATGGTCTTTTGCCCCATGTTTTTTTTACGTTGCGAGTGAGAAAAGTAGGAGCGTCACAAAATATGTTTAGAATAATATTTCCAGAATTTTTGCATCAATCGATCCGTTCACTACGCGTCAATTCGAATATTAAAAAACTATTGATTTTGAACATTTCACTTTGGAAAATAATATATGTGAATCGCCGTCAAAACAAGAGTTAACCAATTACTTGCATCTGAACGGTTGTTTCCCAACATGGTGGACAGAGTCCTAAAGAGTCCAGGAAATTTAACTGCTAAATTACTTCAACAGTCATTATTAAGTTGCACACAAAACTGTATTGGACGACCCCTCGTCGGTTTGTTTACATTGTGTATTGGCTGTCAGTGGACGTATGTGTTAGAAGGACATAGTTCGTGAGCTGTCCGATTTACGTGTGAGCAGAAGTTTTATAAACCGTACAGTCAAAAGATACCTGGAGACCGGAAGTACATAAAAAAAAACGGTTGGTGGGAGACGTCGAGCTACTGTGGTGATACCTGACATGGCGAAGATCATCAAGAGGCGCCTTAAGAGAAATCTTCGACGTAGTGCTACTAAATTGGCGGAGGATCTCAACGTATCGGATCGAAGTCCCCTTCGGATCCTGAAAGATAAACTTCAGACCAAGCCCTAAAAGATCCCGAAGGTTCAAGACCTCTCGGTGAGGCAGAAAAAAGAGCGGGTAAAAAGAGAAAAGGCGCTGCTAAAGAGGGCCGTGGAAGGAAGGTTTAAGAATATCGTGTTTACCGACGAGAAATTCTTAACCGTACAGCAGTTTGTGAATAAGCAGAACGACAGAGTTTTGTTGCCATAAAGATGACGACGTGCTGACGGCCACCAGGCGACAGAAACCACCATTGGTGACGGTTCGGGCCGAAATCACTCGTGATGGTCGGGCTCCGCTGGTTTTTGTCCCTGAATGAGTGAAGATCAACCAAAATACATATCGGGAACAAGTTCAACAGTACATCGTCGAGCCGCGGGCATGTCGTCATTTTGGTTCCAGGGATTGGGTTTTCCAACAGGACTCGGCGCCGGCTCATTTCGAGCTCAAAGTGGCGGGTGAGTTAGCCGGACCTGAACCTTATAGATTTCGCTGTCTGGAGTATGTTGGAGGCCGAAGTCTGCTCTAAAATACACGAAGGATTGGAAGTCCTGAATCGACATCTGGTGTTAGCCTGGGATAAAATATCACAACAGCATCTCCGGGCTTCGTACGATGTGTTCCTCGATCGTCTGCGGTGAGTGGTTAAACTCAAATTGAACTTGACCAGTTATTTTTTAAGAAGTGTTTTGTTTTAAAGTGAAGTTGAATTAATTTGAAATAAATTTGTTTTGATTAATTTATCTGTTTGTTTCAATGTAGCACTTTGACTGCCGGACCCTGTAGATTGCCGGCTTGGATGTTTATGTGTGTATATTCAATGAATGTGTATTGTCGTTGATCTTCTAGGCAACTATAGCGTAGCAATGCTTTCTCAAATCAACTATGTAGTAAACGAAAATAACCGCAGTAATAACCTCTGCTTCGTGAGCACTCAAAACAAGGCTCCATTCATTTTCATGACTCCTTGTCTATTAATTAAACCAGTTCCGCACCACCCTCCTCTGATTGTCACTGTTGAAGAGCAACTAGTTCGTGATTTTGACGACTTTCCTGCTGCGATTTTTTACGACTTTCGTAAAGCTGACCACCGTAGCATTATAAATGTGTTATCTAACATGGATTGGGAGAACATTCTTGATCCTGAGACGTTGAGGCTGCAGCGCACACTTTTTCACATATCTTGGCATATGTCACTGACAGACACATCCCGAAAGAACTCATCGCAATGTTTCTCGCGCTCCCTGGCTAACGAGCGAACTACGGCGGTTGAAGTCAATCAAATGAGCAGCTTTGAAAAGATTTACGAGGTGTCGCACGCTTCCTCTGAAACTTCACTATGTGCGGCTAAATCACATGTACCAACAAGTCAGTCGCCATTGCTTTTTACATTTTCAACGCGGCATTCAGCGCAAACTCAAACTGCACCCGAAGCCCTTCTGGAACTACGTGAACGAGCATCGTAGGGAGTTTGGCCTCCCATCGGCTATGGAATTCAATGGAGAAGTTGTTGCCACTCCTCAAGATATATGCCACCTGTTTTCCGACAAGTGTATTCCAGTGTATTCCCAGCTGAGCTATTGAGTGACAACGATGTTATCCTGGCAGCTATGAATGTTTCTGTAATCGGTCAAACGCTTGGTGCAATTGATGTCAACGTGGAGGTGATATCCAAGGCCGTGACTTCACTCAAGCCGTCCTTCAACCCTGGACCTGATGGTGTTCCATCCACGTTTTTGAAGACGTATATCACTTGCTTGTTAATTTCACTCCATCGTCTATTCTGCATGTCCCTCTCCAGCGGCATATTTCCATCCTGCTAGAAGTTTGCGCATATGTTTCCTGTCCATAAAAAGGGAAGCAAACGAGCGTGGATAACTATCGAGGTATTACATCGTTAAGTGCTGTATCGAAGTTTTTCAAGCTAGTTATTATGGAACTGTTGCTCTCTCATTACAAGCAGTATTTGAGTGCCGATCAACATGAGTTTACTTTTGGTCGCTCTACAACCTGCTGTGCCTCATTTCGTATATTATCGAAAGCATAACTGATCGGGTTCAGACGGACGTTATATACACCGACCTATCTGCGGCACTCGACGAGTTGAATCATGCCATTGCGGTTGCTAAACTCGACAGGCTTGGTGTAAGCGGTAATCTTTTGAGTTTGTTCCGCTCGTATATCACGGGTCGTCATCTAATGGTTGCCATAGGAGATTGCAGATCAGCTAGCTTCTCCGCCACATCAGGTATACCTCAAGGAAGACACGTGGGACCGTTGATTTTCATACTCTACTTCAATGACGTGCATCTGGTTATCGAAGGTCCTCGCTTATCGTATGCAGATGACCTCAAAATCTATTTACGAATCTGCTCGATTGATTACTGCCACTTTCTTCAACGTCAGCTGAATGCGTTCGCCAGTTGGTGCAATTTGAACCGAATGGTAGTGAAACCTTCCAAGTGCTCCGCTATCACGTTTTCACGAAAAAAGCAACCGATTATGTTCAACTACGACCTGCTTGGTTCGTCAATCGAACTCGTCACACCCCCCCCCCCCACACATTTACCACCCTCCAAACCCCCCCCCCCCACCCCTTTTCCCGCCTCTTTCCCCCCACACCCCCACCACCATACACCCCTTTTTCCTTTTCCCCCCCCCTACCTTCCCCCCCCCCACCATCCCCACCCCCAGCCCCCAAAAGACACACACACAGCCCTTTTTTCTCTATCTCCCCAGAAACACATATCCCCCCCTAAGTTTGGATTTTATTTTTAGAATTTTATTATTTGTTTCAATATATTATTATTTATTTTTTATCTCTAGAAGGTTGCAAGGTAACTTGTTGCAATACAGTTGATGTTAATCCAATACTACTCAATTAAGTCACAATCAAGTCACTGTAACCAAATATGACGATTTTGTGTTGCTTGGGATGTTTGTCAGATTGCTCCTTTACCTAAATAAAAAAGCCAAATTACGCGAAGTTGCCTCGATTTTGTAACAAATTGTAGCAAAAAAGCGTAAAAAATTGACATCCATGAGAAAAAAGTTGTAATTATATAATAGTTTTTAAATAGTAACAAGTAACAATTTTATTACAATATTTTTCCTTTAACCTAGAACCCAACCTATGTAGCCTAAAGTATCAAAAAACCCCAAGCAGCACACAACAGTCAAAACTGGTTTCAGCAGCTCTATTGTGACTTAATTGAGTCACAGAGCAGTCACCTTTACTGGGTTGAAACAAATGTGCTACTAGGGAAATATCTCTTAATCTGTAATGTTAGCTATTAGATAAGCATTGATTGATTTTTTTCCCCGCTAGCTGAAAGTTGTAGAAGCTATGCTCAATAAAATGTTCAGTTCTTGGTTAATCAAAAAACTGAATATTCAAACCTATGCTATAGCTTTCAGAAGCCAAATAATACTAGATTAAGAAACACAGTTGATAGTTAGAAAAAGTATCAACGAAAAATATTTATTTGAACTATTCATGGCATGGGTCAAACCGCCCCGTTACCCCGCTTTCCCCGTTTTAGGGTACTGTAGTTTCGTATTATTGAGAATATATGTTGATCATATCTTACAGTTTGATTCAGCGTGTGAGAAGCAGAACAGCAAGCTAGTCAGGGCGAGAAGTTGCAGTTGTCTTATCCTATTCAAATAATTTATCCGTTTTTATGAGCATGAGCAGGATAATGAGCATGATTGACCGCCCGAAGTTGTTATTCCGTTACTGCCAGTTCAGCTGTTATTACTCAGAAGATCAACAGATGATGCAAACATGCTCAATGTGTAAAACTGGTGATCCCAAACTAAGGCAAAACCGGCGCTGGCCTCGCCCGAATGCAGGTCAAATAAGGAAAGGGTAGGAATGCGTTAACGTTTATTTGGACGTTTTATTGGAAGCCGAGACCACCGCCGCACTTCCCCGAGAAATCACTGGGATTTTGGATGACAAGATTGGGTGGCAGCAGGGTTCGTTTTGGTAAACAATAAGCTGAATTCACGCTTCGTTTAGTAAAATATTTAAATACTAGTACCGATTTCTGATTCGAACCGATTACAACAGTAAGGATGCTATTGGGGCCACACACAAAGTGTAATGGTGTTTTTTCATCGGAAAAACAAGGTGATTTTTTATAATGTTGGAAATCCGATTTGATCTGAGTTAAACCAATAATAAGGATGCTATTGGAGCCACTCACAAAGTGTAATGGTGGTTTTCCGTTAGGAAAACAAGGATAATTTTATGAACGCTTGAGAGACGCTTTGTTGTTCTCTTACTGTGCTCACTCGATCACTCGTTACACCGAATTATAGATAACCGAAACAACACGAAACGCGCCATGCTCGATAGGAAAATAGTGCGTAATAAAGCATCGACACAACCTTTCACAGCCGATGCTCGAACCAAACTCTTTTTTCGTAACTTATAATTTTTACTACTGTATTCTACAATCTATTGCACTGCTGTAACTAATAGCTGTATCAATCAAGTTGAAGTGTCTAATAAACAATCTATGCTAATCCATTAAAAATTGAAATTGAGGGATTTCGTAAAAATAAGAGTCCGTAGATGCATTTTGTGCCTTCTGGTAACTTTATGTTTCTATTAATATCCATGCTCACCGGTTTAATACCAACCGGGAGAGACTTGGCCTTATACAAATGGATTTCATTATCTCCAGTCCGCTCAACCAATCGCAACGTTTTGTGATAGATTGGACGGATTATTATAATTTGAGATAACTCCATGCAGATGTCTTCCAAGTTTGGCAGATCGACAAGCAATCGGTGGAGAGTTTAGAGGAGGACCGGAAGAATAAGCGATGGTTCTGCGCGTGTTTATAAACAGAAGAACCTTCATAACAGAACGAATCATCGGGTAAAATACATACGGTTTTTTTTTTAATTTTAAGCAGTCTAAAGCAGTTATTTGATTCATTTTATCCAGAAGTACCATAAATGGACATTCGAAAGTTTTTCAAAAGTAAGTATAATATTTTCCAGCATGTAATTAAAAAAAAACAAGCAAACAAAACAAAACGAATGTTTTTTCATGCAGCTGAAATAACCACGAATAGAAAAATATGCAAAATGGTTGTATTTCTCGAATTTGAACAACAATTTTAATGCAATTCAATGATACACCGTTTCGGTTTCATACTACTCAGATACACATGATTGCTACATATACCGTGTTTCGACAGAACGTGTTTCCGTTGGATCATATCAGATAAATCGGTTCAAATTTCAAAACGCAGATGCAGATGTGTATATAAATTATTTTTAAAATATTGAGGAATAGCTGTTGGAACGCATATGAATTTCTTTTCGTCATTGATGAATAAAATTTCTTAAATTATTTACTAACTACTCGTGTGTTGAGAATGCAAGTAGCAACAATTCAGCACAAAAAACACAGCTTGCTTACATTTGTTACTTACGTCGTTTTAAAAGGTTATGTTTGATGTTCGTGTTTAGAAAATATCAGATAAAATAATTATACTAAAGGTGAGCAAAGGGGACACAAACCATAAGCTATAAACCACCAAAACTCAAAATGTATGTTTGTTAAAAGCTAATCACTTATTATTTGAACAACCATTAAAAAAAATATAATCTATTCAAACGGTGTGAGCATGGTGAGTAAAAAACGGTGTTTCTTCTGTGTTGCTTTGGGTGAGAGGGTCGCGGATGAAAAGTACATTTTCAGTACAAACTGCAAACAAATTCGGTGGTTATTCTATACAAAAATCCAACATGACCCGTTAAATGTTTGGCATTCAATGTGGTTTGATTTAAAAACATGGGAAAAATCGAAAGTTTTTAAAATCGTTATTTTTTATTCCAGAACAAGCCTAGAATTGATTAATCTTGTTGCAAGAAACGGACGGGTATTGTCAAATACTTTGGGTGAGAGTAGAGAAGATAATCCACCCGCATTCAGGCGTAATGTCACATAAATGGGGCTCCATTCCCGCTCCATATGTCGGAACATGAAAATGACCCTACTCTACTGGTCCACCGGGCGTTGTATTGTCCGTTAAGTGTCCGTTAATATTAATTGTTCAGTATGTGCAACCACTGCTTGGAGACGAGGTAATTCTCTCTCTCTCTCTCTCTCTCTCTCTCTCTCTCACAAAAAAAAACTCGCCCCCCTATTTGAAATCCTGGCTACGCCTATGCCCCGGTCCAAATACCTCCCCTCCCCCCCCCACCCCCCCCCCCTCTAAATAATTTTTTTTATTTTTTTTTTTTTTTTTTCGCACCAACACCTCTTTTTCACCCCCCCTGCATCACCCATCATTTCTGTCCGCCCCCCACATTTAAAAACAAACAATAATTTTTTTTTTATTGATCTGGCGCCGACTCCGGGCAACATTTATCATGTTTTTATCAATTTTTTTACACAATAACAAAAGTTGCTTCACTCAAAACACTATATCTCACAAACTTATCGTTCGACAGCTGTCAAATTTATACACGTATCTTTTAAGGGTTGGTGCTAACTTAAAATCATACACTCAGGCAAGGTTCGAATCCAGGTTGCTCCATATTTTTATTTTTGCAATATCATTATACTGCGTAAGGTAAATTTATGAAATTCATACTGCTTTCTTATAGCAAATAATCATAGAGCAATCTTATGAATATCGAAAGTTTATTTCGCTGATTGTATGGATTTAATTCTAGTGCCGCCATCTATGTGTCAGGACAAATATTTAGCTACCCATCTGTTAATGCTCTTTTAGTGTCCTTTTAGATCGTATGGAAAACGATTGAATGATTGATTCCAAGTTATTTCAACATCCTTATGAGTGACACGTTTCGAATTTCGAAGTGAGTACATTAATTTTGTTAGTTCACCTGTTCTTGTTCCGACGCCATTGCCACAACAATTTGTCCAATTGTGAAGAAACTATGCCGGCTAAAAATTACATTAATTACACATTAATTGTTATTATGTAATTACAATTGTATTAAAAATTACACTTAGAAATTACTTATTTTTCATGAGACGTAATTCGTCTTTGACACAAATCGAAGAACGCAAATAAAGATTTCGTACGTTCTCTCGAGGAGGCTTGCATGTATCGGTCTCAGGAGATCGAAATTTACATGCTATTTTGGTAGTGTGAGTTTGGTAGTAGTTTTGTTATTATGAACATACGGCAAAATGAGCACCATTAGTTTCACCAATACCACACAGTTTTTTATTAAAGATTTATATTTCAATCGCTGAAGAATATACCAAGCATATTATTTATCAATTTACTAGCTGCAATTTGTTTCAAATAATCGAAATATATCGGAAAAAAATCTCGTTCGTCAGCGAATGGAACTGTTATAATATGCTGGCAAACTAAACAGGGTTTTATGAAACTTGTAATGAAATGTATTGAAGTAGCTTCTCTGCAGTTTTTAACAAATTCGGCAGCTTAATTTAATAATTAATGATAACAACGAGGCCTAAATAGTTGCGGTTAGTTTGCGTATGTGTGAAGACTTGAGGTGGAGGAACCACCGTCCTGGATAATGTTTTCATTAATTGAATTGTTTCTTTATTTGATTTCTATACCTCCAACGCATGAATTGTCAAAAGACAAAAGCAAAAACTGTCTTCTTGGACAGGTTCGTAATATATTAAAATAGAAAGCAGACGAAACACTATTGATAGAACGCTATGTAGCAATCAGTCCTTAATTCGAATTTTTTAAGTAAAACTCTAAGGAGGGTAATGTTTTATAATATATGGATGTGAGTCTGGAGCTGGATATCGGCAAGCAGTGAAAGGCAGTCTATTCGATCGGACAATGCATGAGGGATGATAAGTGACTACGTGGTTTCACGACGATTCTGAAGAGTGTCCAAGCGGATCATGGGGCAGCAGCGTTCGAAGCTTGGAAGGTCTTCAAGGCAGTTTACCAAGATCGTATTGGATGAAACTACTTTGACAGGTTGAGCGCAGATCAACTGTAATTTCATTGGAAATTTAAGACGTGGGTAGTACTGAGAATCTTACTAAACCTATTGAAAAAACAAAAGAATGCATTTAATACAAGTTCAACTCTTGTATTGCGTGAGAGGGATCTACAGCAATCTACAATAATCTAGCCTTTCCTTTCTGCTCGCATAATCAAAATATCCGAAAATGAAATTTTGAAGCTTAACCTCAAAAGCAAATCAGCGCCAACATTTGATTAGGGTGAATCTGCTTTTGTAAACAAACACTTTATCTGCTTATTCATCGGAAGTTGAATACATTTCCTTCAAATTTAATGTATCAGCGGATAGAGATGAAGCTCCTCTTCCTCAAAGAGTGCTTAGTTTGTATTTGTGAGTCCAAGAGAAAATTATTACGAAAGTCATTGTTTACAAAAGCAGATTCGCCCTAATCTCATGTTGGCGCTGAAATATCTCCATTTACATGGTACTTACTAACACCCTATATTTCCGGTTCTGTGTATTATTTTTGTATGCATACGAACTAGTCAGAAGTACCATGTTTATTTTTAACAACACTTTGAGTTAAATTGTAAGCACTGAATTCTTTATATGAGTCGGTGCCTGTGGTGTAGTGGCAAGTGTGACTGCTACATGGCAGCTCATTGGGTTTGTGTTCGAACTCAGACGAGGTCTGTGAGATTTTTCTGAGACGAAAAAAATTCTTATCACGTCTTTCGTAGAAAGAGATGTAAAACCATTAATCCTGGCTCATAAGTTTATGACCAAGCTGGAGGTGTCTTCCTCTGGTGATTCTGGAAAATTATGGATATATCATGGATGGATGTACATCACATCATAGATGCTCTACACATATCATACAAACATGTGTAGCATTTAAGGGGCAAGATCCACCAAACATGGGGCCAGGACATCTCGTTCCTTTTTTAGTTAGTTTATATTGACTGGTCAATGGGAGCATCTATTCTTGAAAGGTTAAGCGAAGCTCCTTTTTTCCTATGGTGGTTGGAACATGAGCACTAACTCTTGTCCTACACTGAAAGTTAATTTTAGTTTATATTACGAAATCGAAGGTAGAACTAACAAATCTGTTCGTTGTTTTCAGCAACGAAACTGATTTGTTCTTTTTATGAAGATACATTCGTAATTAATGGCACATGCGCAACTGTCAAAAGCACGAAGCATTTGTTGACACAGAAACAACATTCGTGCATTGTACGAAAACAATACAAAAAGCTACGAATATTTTGTTACCAATTCAAAAGAAACGTCTCTCTGATGGTTTCCTGAATGACTGAGAGATCTACTTTATCGACTCGAAATGTAATTGACAAAAAAGCGCAACCACGTGGAGTTGTCCAGCGTCTTTTTTTAATGTTTCTGACATGGGATTCGATCCTGTAATTTTGGAAAGAGCTGATACTGCATCCTCGGTTGATCTCACTATGCCATGGCGACTCGTGAGGTGATAATTGAATAATGAGTATGAAGTTATAACTCTCGACACCGCTTCAATTTGTATTTTGGGATAAATAAATTATTCCCGCCCATCCCAGCAGCAACATCAGCGAAGCAGCGATTGGCTGGTCTTCACGAAATCTATTTCGTGCATTATACAAAAAGGTGTAATGATAGCATTTCACAAAATAAAAAGCAATATGAATGTTTCATACAATACATGAGACATTTGTTCTATGTACAAAATCCATGATTACGAAGCGAGTGAAAGCTAATTTACGAAAATAAATTTTCAGTGTACCCCCCCCTTTAAAAAAACAAACGCCCCACACCACCCCCAAAACCAAAAAAATTTCCTTCCCCCCCCCAACCCATTTTTTCAACTCCCAGATTTTTTTTAATTTTAAAATATTTTTTGGAAAAAAAACATAAAAATGTAAATGGAAACCATTCACCAATGTCCTCAAGATTGAATGAGGATTCCTGCCAATTCACTTTCCAGCTATTTAGTCAAATTAGATTTCTCTTCATCATTGGGGATTCCTGGAAATTTCCTGCTTCATTTTACATCTCACATCACTTTGCAAAACTACCACTAAAGACCCCTCAGCAAAACGTTTCATTCATCAAATAAACCGTTTTGAAACAATAACTTAACAGGTCCTTGAAATGTCAGCAGACCACAGGGTCTTATTTACATATCACATGGGATGAAAAGTCCCAGGCCTTACATAGAGATGGCACTTGTTTTGGAATTCACCGAATTTATAGTTAGTATCTGTAGAAATAAAAACAAGAATACATCAATTATATAAGAGACTTAAAAAACCTATCAAATAACTTGCGATGAAAGAAAACCTCTTCTTTTTTCGATGCGGCCGTTGTTGGGTTGTTAAGGGCGGGCACGACGTGGGCCGGGGGGTTTCTTCCCCATCTGAGGCCGCGGCGTCCCCCCACGCGAGCACCACACAAATCCATTGCACAGCGCGCGCGTTCATGCGTCTGTCCATTTGTTTGTTATGATGAGGGTGTTTCTTTTTGATGAACAAAATATTCGTTGTTTAATACCCCTAGAGGAACCACCCCGCGCGGGCAGGCGGAGTGCTTCGTACGGGAACACCGAGCAAACCGCCCAAAGTCCCCCGTTAACTAAAACTACAAGGTACAGCCCAATGGGGTTGTGCGCAAAGGTGACGTAGGACTACGCAGCAATCTAATTCCCATACACGTCAGGGCCATCCGCTAATTGATTTAAGTCAGTCCTGAAAAGGGCCAAGACAATTCTATTGTACACTCTCTAGAAAGCATTTGGTGGCTTTTAATTATGATACGGCCCCGGTTGTATTTTCTACGATGGTTGAGAGGGCCACTATCTCTAACACGTAGAAGATAGTTATGGATCTGTTGGTTCATTGGTTGTTCAACACGCTTTGCTATTTACTCCGGGACGCGGCGTTTAAAGCAATGCCATGTTCAGCCGGGGCGCGGTAATGGAAATTTCAAACAGCGCAAGAGAAAAATTTATCCAAACGAACTCTCCAGTTGGCAAACTAATTTGGTCGTCCTGAAAAGGACGGATTTAGTTGACGGGGGAGAAACAGTTCGCGAGTGAATTTGGACTTTCTTTCTTGGTTCATCTCATCTTCATTGCGGGTGGCCATCTGCAGGTGACGTGGGATGATTGATTCTTGTCTCGTTGTCACGGGCGGCTTTTTCCCGCCAACTAGTAGGCTTCAGCAGCCATCTTTCTCGCAGCGAAGTTGACGGGAACATCGGCAACAACAGCCAACTGCACCAACGAATCTCTGGGCAGCGACTGCTTGTCGAACTGCAGATACTACTCTGCACAGCTCCATGACCCCCGGAAAACTAAATCAAAATGCGAAGGTGTACCCCTTATATAACATTCATGGCTGCCTGAAGACGTTCCTTACTTAAATATGAAGTCTGAGCGCGGAAAGTACTTTGTATTTGGTAAATTTACTATGAAAAATCGATACTATAAGACATCACTTCATATTTGCGTTAATTTTATTAGTTGCATGTTAAAAATCAATAGTTTGAAATATTTAAATCGAAGCGTAGAAAATGTTCCGATCGATTGGTGCAAACATTTTGGAAATCAATCGTGGAATGACTTAGTTATTAACGTTCAAAACCTGTATATTTTTCGTGACGCTCCAAATTTTCGCAATTCGAACGTGTACCCCAGTATTGAAAACACAGACGTAGTCCTACGTCAAAAAAAAAAAAAAAAAAAAAAAAAAAAAAAAAAAAAAAAAAAAAAAAAAAAAAAAAAAAAAAAACACAACGCTCATGAAACATAAAAAAAAAAAAAAACTACTCGTAGGCATTTGCGCTGTACGCGTGTATTTGTGATGGTTTTAATGTGTTCATCATAGCATGCTGTGCGATTGAATGTCATCTTTCGTTTGTTTACTTGTTTGCACAGTTTAAATTCTTCGTTTTCAAAATGTCGCGCATTGAAAAAGGCGTGAAAATTAAGGTTTAGGACACATGGCTCCGTGAAAAGGATGTAACTATGCCACAATTGGCGGAGTGCTCTGGAATTCATCACGCGAGTGTAAAATTCATCATAACCAAGATTGGGGAACACTGTTCTTTGGCTGAACTGCCAGGAAGAGGCAGAAAACCCGGATCTTCCGATGGTTGCTGTAATGCGGAAGAACAAATCAATGTCGATATGTGATTTGGCCAGTAAAGTCGCAATCAGCGTCGGAATGATTCAACGTATCAAGGGACGGAACAACTTAAAGACCTACAAGAAGCAGAAAACCGCCAAACAAAGTGCAGAACAGAAGTAACGCGCAGCAACAAGGGCCCGGAAATTGTATTCGCGAGTTTGCAGCGACCAGATGCATGTATTTTGATGAACGACGAGACCTATGTCAAAGAGGACTCAAAAACCCTTCCAGATCTATAATATTACACTGCCGTCGTAGACAGATCGATTCAAGTGGAGAAGTTTGATCGAAAAATGCAGGTATGGTAAGCAATATGTTCCTGCGGTATGAAGTCTACCATTTTCTACACTACCAGAACAATCAATGCGGAAATCTATCAATCTGAGTGTCTATAGAAGAAGTCGCCTTTATATCAGAAGCATATTACCCCTCCACTGTTTTGGGGACATTTAAAATCGGCGCCTTACGCCAAAACAACTCTCAATTTGTCCACGGAAAAGGGTATATATTTCTTTGAGAAAGGCATCAATCCGCCAACCCCCCCGCTATTGTCCGATTGTGAAAAGCGGTCCTTCGAAAGAACTGGTAAAGCAGCTGAGAATATGCAGGAGTCAAAAAATTTGGGCTAAGACGTCCAAAACATGTGATGAAACACTTCCCGGAATTGATGAAAAGTGTTCGATCAAAAATTCGCAAATTCGTGAAAGAATAATACAAATTTCATCCGGTCTTCACAGTGTTCAATTCCGTTCAATAAAGAATAATCCATTTGTTTTAATAAAACATCATTATTTCATATGATTTGAAAGAAAAATATGAGGATAACTTATTTTCGATACAGTCATTATCACACATGAATCGTTAATTCTAAGAAACATTCATATTGTTTGTCATCTGGCATAATGCTTCATTAGACCATTACAATTAGAATGTACGAGATGAATTTCGTTGGTTGCACTGTTTATCTTGTATTATATCCGCACAAATTGATGTTGTTGCTGAGAACGTCTAAAGAATGTACACAGCCAAAAGTAGTCGCCGATAAAGCCTTAATACAGTCTTCTCCGTGTAAACATTAGCGAATACAAAAACTACTATATGAATATTAATGTATGTGTGCAATTCTACAGAACTCGTTTTGCCACAGTCACTTTTATTTTATAAAATGGCGTTGGATCATGATCGAGTATGCGAACTAATTTAAAAAAAAAACGGAAAATTCGGACATGTTACACGATGAGTTCCAAAGTCGTTCAATGTCGCAAAATCAACGGTTACTGGAGTGCTAAAGCCCTCCATCGTTCGCCTAGAAAGTGAACAAAAGTGCGGGTCTGAAGTCAAAGTGGGTGTTGCTCCAAATTGAAACGATACGCAGAACAAGAGCGCAAAATCGCGAGCGCGGAAGGAGTACTGCTTGATAATGTACGACAAAACACATTCCAAAGCTGAGTTAAATCAGATTCCGGGTCTAGAGCTTCGGTTCAAAGAGGAAATTTTGCAGAACATTTTAAGCAAAAAAAAAAAATTGTCAAAGTTTCCAAAGAAACTTCTTGTATGGCAGGCAATATATGGATGCGGTCTCAGAATTGACATTTTCATCACGACTGGCACCATTAATTACGTGGAAGAATGTAATAATAAACGACTATTGACATTCATTCGGAAACCTAACGATTCGGTGCTGTTCTGGCCTAACCCGGTATCTTTACATTACGGAAAGCTGACTCAGAATTGGCACATTGCTAATAATGTAAATATTGTCCCAAAGGAGTGCAATCCACCAAATTCGACAGAACTTCATCCGATCGAAATGAATTGAGCTTTGGTTAAAAGGAATCTTCGAAAATCGAACAACATAGCGATGGATGAGAAAAATTCCAGGTGCAAAAGGCTGCAAAATTAGAGTCGGATGACAGTGCACAACATCTAATGGAAGGTGTCCAAAGCAAGATACAAGCATTTGGATACAACACATCCAATTGAATAAACAAAATATGTTGAATATTTGTATTTTAATGAAATATTGAATAAACGTTTTTCTGTTGATTTTCCCATAAGTTTATTTTAATAACACTTCATAACAATGACTACTTTTTGCTGTGCCCATGCTTCAAAAGAAATTGTTTTCCTCCACATGAAAAGTACAACATAGTGAATTCGGAAATGTTAAAAAAATCTTCACCAATGATTTAACCTCTCTATGGTCTCGTTTTTTTCGTATTTAATTTAAATGAAAAAAATAATAATAATTAAATTTAAATAAAATAAGATTTGTCAAACATCCATGCAACGATAAGCTTCAGTGAACATATCATATTTTTCAACAAAATTGTCGTTTTTCTTTGTATTGTTTTCGTACAATACACGAATGTTCTTTTTAAACACACAAATGCTTCGTTCCTTTGACAGCACATGTGATATCGCTTTCACCCAGCTTCATACATAGTGTAAATCAAATTCGTGGCAGAAAACTACGAATTGATTGATGAGTCATGCGACCGATTTCGTAGTATGAGCTAAGTTTTATTTCCAGTGCACTAAGGGCACTAAGGCCTGAAGGCCGCTGGAGCTAAGGCCTCTTTTGAGGCAAAAGATAAATCGTTCTACAATGTGGTATTGAAATGTTAGAGCATTGGAATGATTGTGATGCTCTTGATGGAGATAATATTGATGAATAAAGCCAGTTTCAAACGGGAGAATACGTGTTTTCTTTGTCTTTGGTCCAGGACTCTCCAACCCACTATAAAAGGTGTTTAGCTACTTTTTCTCGATCCTGCTGAAAGTACTTCTCATGTCTATAGATGTGAAATTACGAATCTTGCTACAATCTCTCTACCGTCGGCTCTTAGCTCCGTCACTGCAATGAAATCCGGGTACACAATTTTCGTGCAGACAAAACGTGCTGGCGATAGACCGAGTTGACACTGCAGTTGCTGTTGCTGCTGTCAAAAAAATCGCGTCAGAAGTACAACTGCCGTGCGGTGGCCAACACACGATGGAAACATTTTAGCACTCCTGAAATCCTCCTTTCTCTGGTTTAGGGGGCGGTGCACTAAACCAACGGATGAAAACCATAGAAGATCATAAAACGCGCTATTCACACATTTTGAAAAGGGTTCACATCCAAAGCATTATGTTTTACACAGGGGCTCGGGAGATGGTATAGTTTCACGATGTTTGATTTAAATATTTTGTATCGAATTCTGAACAACATGTTTGAATTCGAGAAATCGAAGGAGCGAAAGAAAAACTCGTCATTTTAGAAGCAATGGTTGCTAAGACCTTCGCAAACTAAATATTTAAGATTCCATCGAAGTACCAGAAGCTTTGCATGGGAATTTAATGTTTAAATGTGCGCCTTGCATTTCAAGAAAGTAGTTGGTGTTAACAAATGCGAATACGATATATTTTTATTTTCCCTATACGTAAACGAAAACAAACATATTAACTTTTACAAGGAGACCTCATACAGATAACAGCCGGAGACGATGGGTTAAATTCTCGATCCGGTCGTTTGTGGTTTGACCAAAGTCTACGCTCCATACAAAATTTCTAAAAATTGTATGGAGAAAAGTCTAAGAGGGGGGACAGGGGGTCTGAGATTTTCAAAATTGAGTCTACGTGGTTTATGGAGCGGCACTTAGCTACTTTTCAAGTTAGGATTTAATCCAAGATTACTGAAACGGATCGAGTCATACTAGACAACAAGAACGCAAAGAATAAAACTCAACGGTAATCTGTCGAAAATAGTAAATGTCACATGTGGAGTGTCACAATCTTCACATTTTGGTCCCTTATTATTTGTTTTATTCGTTAATGATGCAGAATTTTTATTTAAAGTCCTTCAAGTCTCAGTATATGCAGATGACATGAAACTGTTTATGGAGATACGAAAATCACTTGATCTTGATATTTTTCAACACGAAATCAATCATTTCTACACCTGGTGTAAAAAATGCTTGTTAGAACTTAATATTAAAAAAAAAATACACCTCTATATCGTCCACGAGAAAGCATTCCTTAACACAAAAAACAGTTTCTTTAGGTCAGAAAGCAATTGAAAGATGTCATCAAATAAAAGAACTAGGAGTTATACTTGACTCTAAGTTATCCTTTGCTAATCACTATAATAAAATCATCTATAATGCAACAAACTTGGGTCTATTAAAAGATATAGTTTTTATATCAACGAATCTTACACATTAAAGACTCTATATGTGGCATATGTAATGCCAATACTATGTTGCGTTGTTTGGGCTAATTATCAAGGAACATATGTAAATTGTATAGAATCGGTTCAGAAACAGTTTGTGTTGTTTGCTCTAAGAAAATTAAGCTTGGCACGTCTTCCATTATCATCATATGAGTTACGGTGTTTGTTGATTAATTTAGAAGAACTTCAAAGGCGTAAAGAGTTTGTTATGTTATTGAGCAACGAATAAACAGTCCGGAAGTATAAGAAAATTAAAAATTTTGTGCTACTACTCACTCTCTGAGAAATAGAAATTTATTTTTTATTTACAATCCAAGAACGAAATAGTTTATTAAAAATTCGTATATGTTGAGCAAAAATGTAAAAGGTGTACGAAATGATTGACGACAAAGAAATCTAAAACGAGTTTCAAAATCAGTTTGAAGAAGAAGAAAAAAGTTTACACAGCTTGCCCAAAAAATGGTCAAATAACCATAATTGAACGTGAAGCGAATTTAGAATCAATATATTCATTGATGGCGAAAAGCCCGTGGACTAGGCGCAAAAAACCAAATCTTTAAAATTGGCACTAAATAGCTTCGATTATTACACCTCGTGGTGCAAAATAGTATACATCTTGCATTCAAAATAAATTATCACGCATAGATATAAATAGTTGTATATCATATACGGTTGCTTTTAAGGTTTACTATGGTTGTCTAATATGTGTAACCGAAAACTTCAGTCATTTTGACCTTTTTGTTCTTGAATCCGAGCTCGTTGATTGGCTGTTACTGACCGCTTGATTTACTTACGTTATTTCTTTCTTCTTTCTTAGCGTTGCAAGCTTATTGCTTTCACAATTAGCTTATTGCTTGCTCGCAACTTAGTGTTCTAAATGCATTTCCACAGTTATTAATTGGGAGCTTTCGATGCCATTTCGAGTACCATTTTTGCAAGAACAATCATACCCTATGCCCAGGGAGTCGAGAAATTCTCGTCAACAAAAAATTCCTTGAGCAGACCGGGAATCGAACCCAGCCACCTCCAGCATGGTGTTTGTAGCTGCGCCTTTGCCGACTGAGCTTAGGGAGGCCTAACATTATTTAACTCTCTCTTTTCTCTCTGGCTATCCGCTTTGCGCTATACTCTGCTCCTCACTATTAGTCTAACCAACAAAGTGTAAGACAACCTTAATACCTTTGTCAAGCAACTCTGGGCCGGGCCAAACGTGCATAGAAAAAAGGTAACAAAAACTAAAATCACACAAAACATAATTTAATTAAATTTTCAAAAATCAGACCGCTCGTTTTGACTTCATACACGACATCTTCAGCACGTTTGCTCAAGTATCCATCGATTACAAGAATAAAAGCTCATATGCATGATTGATGAACACTACTACCCACTACTTAAATTGCAACTGGATTTATTTTCTAGATTCTTCTTCTTCTAAGTTTAGATTCGAAACCATTTCAATTTGTCATTTAAATTTAAATAATAAATTTGTTATTCACTTCTATAAGCTCAATTGTATGTTTATCGGATGTGATATGTGTATAACGCGTTCAAATGAAAACATAGCAAAAAGAACGATATTTGTAACCAGTTTTACATGACGTGATTGCTAATTTAAAAAATCGGTTTAATAACAAAAAACAAAATGAACTCTATGTTCGATGTGTAGTTGAAGCACCAATAATCATTTATCACATTTCAAAAATTATTCCCGCTTGTCTCGTTTCCACTTTTAGAGAATCTACTGAATTGGTTGAAGGATAGCTGAATAATTGTGATGAAGATTTCACTGGCACCACTCACTGAGCTCTTCGAGTTTTCGAGGAATCTATTGTTATCTATCTTGATGTTTTTTTACAGTCCCAAATTATGGATGAACTATTCAACACACTTGTCGTCTTAGAGTAGTTTTGGGAGCACTTTTTTGTTTTGCTTCAAAACCATTATTCACTCAGGTGATTATTTTCTGTGTAGTCTTTTGTTTGTTCTTGAAGAAATCAAACTATACCTGTACGCAAACACATTATCTCA
Organism: Aedes koreicus; assembly: GCA_024533555.2. NCBI lineage: Eukaryota > Metazoa > Arthropoda > Insecta > Diptera > Culicidae > Aedes > Aedes koreicus. The sequence goes on along the minus strand of JAHHFK020004889.1, from coordinate 401,474 downwards.
AACTACCCAACCCACGAATTATTTGATGCCACTAATGATATTTTTTAATTACACTCATCCGTTCTTGTAATGCATTCACTCTTGTGTGATAGTAATTTGGAATGTCCGCACAATTTTATAACACTCACCTGTCATTGCTCTGGAGTTGACATTTCGTTCGTCCTTGGTGCTGCTTAGGTCGGAATCGAACAGGTCCTTTACCCGATTGTAGATCACCTCCTGAGGATCGTGCAGGAAGAAGGACTCACCCGACACGCTACCACTTGGGCTCGGAGGCGTCGACGAGCCATGTCGCATCGGATTGATATAGACGCCGTCATTTGGTGGCACTGTTCCATAGTAACTGTCCGGAGACTGACGAGTGTACAAACCGTCCTAAAATTTAAAATTCTTACAGATTAGCACAACACGATTTACTTTGAATGCAACACACTTGTTCACCTTTGTTTGTCTAATTGTTGGCGGATGCAGGTAGAATGGTTCTGAGTCTGAACTACCCGAGGACGACTTGGACATCATCGTATTATGGTTTGATGATGATTTGTTCTTATTGAAGTGATGGTGACTACTTGAATGCTTCTTCGATATCCGTTTCTGTTGCTGGGGAGTAACCGCTAGCTGTTGTTGTGATCCGTAGACATCCGAATGTCGTGATTGTTTCACTTGTTTCGATTCGATGTAGTCGGGTTCCCGGTTTCCGTGCTGTACCAATGCATTCAAGCACTCAACCTGTTGATTTTCTGCAGCATCGTTGATTGGACTTTTACCGTACTTGTCCAGTGACAATTTGGCACCGTGGCTTAGAAGCCACCGAACGGCCGTCAGATGTCCGCGAGAGGCAGCAAAGTGAAGCGGAGTAGCACCATCGCCGTCACGTAAATTTGGATCGACACCTTGATCTTCAACCTGCACGAGAAAATTTAAATAAAGCCCGATATTACATTTAAACTATTTTCAGCGCGATAGTGACCAGTAGCGGCGAGTGTAGAAAAGCGTGTCTAATCCCGAGGTAAAACCTGCTGCAACTGAATCAAGACCTAGTTTTTCGCAAGTTGCAGCAGCTCTCTTCGGGACCTAAGCTACAGTAAACGTCGGAGAAGTATACGGACGGGAGCAAATGTGGAAGATAATGATCGAAAGAGAGCAGCGAAAGCGGACGATGCATGTCGATTACGTCATGATAAACAAATTTCCTCTTGCTGGGATTGGAAAACTCTCCAAACAGCAGCGTAGAGGATGGGCGGTTTGATTGATCCCTTCCAAGTAGTTTATCATGAATTTGAAGAGCTTATGTTTTTCCCCATATTTAAAATAGGAAACACCTCCATAAGACGTCACAGAAGTGAATCAATGATCTTGTTCAAGCACAAAATCATCGGACATTACCCCCCTCCTTTATAGAAACATTGAGCACACCTGTGTTTCATGCTTGTAAAGCCTTCCCGCTAGACATGAGCAAGTCCGAAGAACATTAATGAACGGATGAATCAGATCGTGGGCATACTATTATCGCTGTGGCAACCAATGATGAGCCTGTTTTACTGCGTCTTTGCAAATTGGCTGGAACTAGTGCAGAAGCTGATATGATAAAGTGCTATTCGCTGTACAGTTAGCACTAAATTGCATTAACAGAAACAAATCAGCACAAGCATAGGTTTTGTGTAGCTATCGGAAAATGTTGTAGCTAACATTGCTGACTGTTGTTGTTCCGATCTATCTGGCTCACATCGATGGGGAGTAGAATCTGTGCATCGCGATAGATGGTGGGCCCACATTGGAGAACGGTACACTTTGTACCACCGATCCAACCACCTGACCAGTCAACCAGCCGACCAGCCGATCAGCTAACCTACAGCAACAACAAAACCACCTCAGAGCAACGGAGAGCCCAATCGGTTAAGAGTGTACGCGTGTATGCTGTTCGAGCGCTCCATCTCTGCATTTATCGTTTCAAAACAAGAAATAAATTATGTGGGGCTGGTAATTGCGATAAATACCATGCCTAAACGAGAAATTTCGCTTTACAGGAGAATGTTAACGATTGATGGGTAACATACGGAAATTTTCTGCAAGAAGAATCCATAGTGAAAACCATGATGGATGTCTGGTTGAAAATGTTTTGATTATCTGAATTTCGAGAAATTGAGAGAGTGAGAGAGGAATATGCAACAGATGATTTTTTGAGCTTCTTCAGCGAATGGGATTGGTGTTTGTGTGAACAGGTTGCATTTCTCCCTATTACACTAGCTCATAAGGCTAGTTCAGCAAAACAATACGATGTCATTGCCCGCTTTTGTCACGAAAAGCGAGATTAGGGTGGACTGTTTCCAATGCAATATTGTAAGTAGTAGCCTTGGTATGGCTGATGGATATGGATTTTTAAAAATTTTGCTTTTCCCCAAATTTATATAAATTCAGAATTCGGAAATGTGTTCAAAACGGGTGAATAAATTCAATTGAGTGTTTAGATTTAAAATCAAAAACCTATACAAACAATCGTCATTTATATTGACATCTCTAATATATTCATTAAAAGAGAAAAGCTCGTGGACAAGGTGCAAAACCCCAAATCTACAGAGATAGAAAGAAACATTTAATTTTCGGCGAAATCTAATGCACATTAAGTGATTGCTAGACTTGAAAGAAAATAGTTGGATATTTCATTTATATTTAAGCTAGATAACGCCTGAATCTAGCCTGTTGTATGTTTTTTTTTTGACCCATTTGACAAAATTCAGACATATATTCCAATATACTCAATACTTTCAAATTACCGCTGACGGAATACTTAATAATCTTCTGTTTAAGGTATGACAAAAAAAGACCATTCAACGAAAAAATAATTTTCCGTGTAGAATCCGCTGATATACCCCCCGTAAATCACTGTTTTGACGTTTCATTGTAAACATCCGCCTCAAAACTCTGTCGCAAGTAAAAAAAAAGTAGAAGTGTTGAGTTCACCGGAAGTGATTTTAAAGCGACTAACATGGGGGGCAAAACAATTTCGCTACAGGAACCATACTCTCGGCCGGAAGATTATCGCAGCAAGCCGTGCTTCGAAACTGACGTGTTTTGTTTTTTGCTGCGTCGTTTTCGCGAAAAAAATCAAACAATAATTCGTAATTTAACTTGAGCTAACAGTGAAATCATAAAATCTCCGCGAAAATTGTGTAAGCCGTAGTGAATATAATCGATTCCCTCTCGAAATGTGTGAGTGTCGGTAGTATTTCCCCGTTTTTTGTTTGTTTTTGTGCTTCGCCCCGCCAAGAAAAAAGTTTGTTTATTATTAATAATATTATATTATTCACATAATTTATTATTTTAGAGGGTATTTTTTTTTTGTTTTGCGAGTATAGATTTTTTTTTTTTTTTTTTTTTTTTTTTTTTTTTTTTTTAACTCTTTATTTATTCCAAATTTTACATTATTTTACATTCATATATTAACCTCGGTGATCCTGCTAAGTAATTAACATTTCAACCTTATATGCTATCATTTATATCTAATAGTGTTAATATTATTTTTACTTTGTCTATTCAGTATTTTTAACAGGGTTCCTTTTGCCTGCGTGTAAGAATAATTATTGATTTCTTAAAACTAGTTCTTATCTATAGAGAGAATTGATCATTGCAATTGAAGACTGCAATGATTTTTGTCTAAAATTATGAATTATTTTGTTGGACATTTCTTCTAGAGTCTCAACGTTTGAAATTCTATGTAATTCAATAGTACTGAACCAGGGAGGCAGCTTCAAAATCATTTTCAGAACTTTGTTCTGAATCCTTTGAAGTGCTTTTTTCCTAGTAGCACAACAACTAGACCATATTGGCACAGCATAAAGCATGGCCGGTCTAAAGATTTGTTTAAATATTAGAAGTTTGTTCTTCAAACAAAGTTTGGATTTTCTGTTTATAAGAGGATATAAACATTTTATATATTTATTACATTTGGCTTGAATGCCCTCAATGTGATCTTTAAAAGTTAATTTTTGATCAAGTATCAGTCCAAGATATTTTACTTGATTTGACCAAGAAATTGGAACTCCGTTCATAGTGACCATATGACTATTACTTGGTTTCAAAAATGCAGCTCTAGGCTTGTGTGGGAATATTATAAGTTGAGTTTTGGAAGCATTAGGAGAAATCTTCCATTTTTGAAAATAATCTGTAAAAATGTCCAAGCTTTTTTGTAGCCTCCTGGATATAACACGAAGACTTTTTCCTTTAGCGGAAATGCCTGTGTCATCAGCAAAGCAAGATTTTTGACAGCCCTGAGGTAAATCAGGGAGATCTGAAGTGAAAATGTTATAAAGTATTGGCCCAAGAATGCTACCTTGAGGAACACCAGCTCTGACAGGCAATTGATCAGATTTAGAATTCTGATAATTTACTTGCAAAGTTCTATCAGTTAAGTAGTTTTGAACTAATTTCATGATATAAAGCGGAAAATTGAACTTTTTCAGTTTCGCAATCAAACCTTCATGCCAAACACTGTCGAATGCTTTTTCTATGTCTAGAAGAGCAACTCCAGTGGAGCAGCCTTCAGCTTTGTTTGAACGAATTAAATTTGTAACTCTCAAAAGTTGATGCGTAGTTGAATGCCCATGGCGGAATCCAAACTGTTCATCAGCAAAAATTGAGTTTGTATTGATGTGAAGCATCATTCTATTCAAAATTATTTTTTCAAAAAGCTTACTTATTGAAGAAAGCAAACTGATTGGTCGGTAGCTAGAAGCTTCAGCCGGATTTTTGTCTGGCTTCAAGATAGGTACGACTTTTGCATTTTTCCATTTATCTGGAAAGTATGCCAGATGAAAACATCTGTTAAATAGTTTCACCAAGAAAGACAAAGTACTCTCGGGGAGTTTTTTGATTAGGATATAGAAAATTCCATCATCACCTGGTGCTTTCATATTTTGAAATTTTTTAGTTATAGTTTTTACTTCATCCAAATCAGTTCCCCAAGAATCATCAAAAATATTTTCTTGTGAGAAAATATTCAGATACTCCCTGGAAACTTGATCCTCAATAGGACTTGTAAGACCCAAACTGAAATTATGGGAGCTCTCAAACTGCTTAACAAGTTTTTGAGCTTTTTCCGCATTTGTGAGCAAAATTTTATCACCTTCCTTAAGCGCTGGTATAGGCTTTTGAGGTTTTTTCAATATTTTAGAGAGTTTCCAGAAAGGTTTGGAACTCGGATCTAATTTTGACACATTATTTTCAAAATGTTTGTTCCTCAGGGCAGAGAAGCGTTTTTTAATTTGTTTTTGTAAATCTCGCCATATGACTTTCATAGCGGGATCACGTGTTCTTTGATATTGACGCCTACGTACATTTTTCAGACGAATCAAGAGCTGAAGATCGTCATCAATTATAACTGGATCGAATTTAACCTCGCATTTTGGTACTGAAGCAGCTCTTGCTCTATTTATTGAGAAAGCCAGAGATTCAAGAGCATTATTAATTTCATTTTTTGTTTGCAATGGAACATTAGGATCAAAGTTGTATTCCATAAATGTTCGATATTGATCCCAATTAGCTCTATGGTAGTTGAAAGTAGAACTGATGGAATTAGAAATGATTTCTTGAGATATTTCAAATGTAACTGGAAGGTGATCAGAACCAAAGTCAGCATGGGTAATCAATTGACTACAAAGTTGACATGAATCAGTTAGGACCAAATCAATAGTTGAGGGATTTCTGGCTGAAGAAAAGCAAGTTGGACTGTTTGGGTATTGAATAGTGTAGTAGCCTGCAGAACAATGATCAAAAAGTATATTACCATTGGCATTGCTTTGCGAATTATTCCATGAGCGGTGTTTTGCATTGAAATCACCAATAACAAAGAATTTAGACCTATGACGGGTAAGTTTCTGGAGGTCACCCTTGAGCCAGTTCTTTTGCTGACCAGTGCATTGGAAAGGCAAATAGGCAGCTATAAAAGTAAATTGGCCAAATTTTGTTTCAACTGAAACCCCCAAAGTTTCAAAAACTTTGGTTTCAAATGAAGAAAGAATGTGATGTTTGATACGCCTATGGACAATGATGGCAACGCCACCACCAGCTCCATTAATGCGATCATTTCGGTAGACAAAATAATTTGGATCTCTTTTGACCTTATGGGCAGGTTTGAGATAAGTCTCAGTTATAACAGCAATATGCACGTTATGAACTCTTAAGAAATTAAATAGCTCATCCTCGTTATCTCTGATGGATCGAGCATTCCAATTCAAAATATTTAATGACTTAAAATCCATTACTGAACTTCAATGTCATGACAATATTATTGGCAAATTTAATACCAGTTTGGATAGCTTCAAACATGGAATTAGTTTTTAGCATATCGGTTATCATATCGATTAACGATTGCTGTAAAAATTCTAATTTAGGAGCGGATATGTTACCTAAATCAAATTCATCAGAAGTCCCGTGGGAATCTTGGTTTTGGTTTCTACCCGCTGCAACGGCAGCGTAGGTAGGTCCATTTACATGTTGAACATTGTTAACAACACGGTTGGGTAAGAATGTAGGGTTTGAAGATTGAACCCTGTTGGTACCTGCAGGTATCGAAATAGTATTTACTCCTCGTTGAGCGTTTGAAGTTACAGTTGCGGATGGAAAAACCTGTCCGCTGTTTCTACCGACGGTTTGGTAGGAATTAGTTCTTTGCTGATCGTTGTTAACAGCTGCAGAATGGGTAGTAGCTGGTCGGGAACGTTTTTCGTTTCCTACCTGGCGCTTAGTGCGCGACTGCAAAATTGCTTTGCGAGTCTTGCACTCCCAAAAATTTGATTTATGGTTTTCACCACAATTTGAACATTTGAATTTTTGAGGATTTTCCTTCACAGGACAGTCGTCCTTAGTGTGTGAGGAATCACCACAATTCATGCATTTACCAACCATATGGCAATGCTTTGTTCCGTGACCCCATCCCTGGCACTTACGGCATTGGGTGAGGCTTTGGAAATTGGCTCCAGTCTTCCTGAAATGTTCCCACTTCACACGGACATGGAGCAAAAGGCTTGCTTTTTCTAAAGCCTTAAGGTTATTAAGTTCACTTGACTTGAAGTGAACTAAGTAGAAATCGTTTGAAATCCCTGAGTGAATCGATGATTATTAGCAGTTTTGAAGCTCGATATAAAGTCGCCACATAACGGGGATTTGCATTATTGGCAGAGTGTGGAGTGAAAAAAAGAAGACTAGTGCAATGTAGAGAACGGCCATTTGCTGGTCAGAAGCAGCAAACGAAAAAAACGCGCATGGGCGGGTGAAAATCTTGCACATAATTTTAGGTGCATTCACCACGGGGTGTACAGAGTTTTGTTATGCAGGTTGCATATCTAGCGGGCGGTTTAGTAACGTTAATGCGCATATTTAATCGCGAGTGCATGACATTAATCACGAATCAACGTCGAAAAGTTTTATTTTTACGAATGAACAAGATAGTGTGATTGAGGAGGCGGACATGGGTGAGATGTATCTAACTATATAACAAAAATCTTATTTTCAAAAAAACTAAATACGTGCCTGGTTTGGAAATTTTAAATTTCCAAATCTGGAAGTGTGTTGCAGTGCCCTTATCCAAATGATATCGGTAATGTTTACATGCGGGGCTTATTGTATGTGAAAGTAACCTCGGAATGGGCGTGACTCTCCAGACATTCTGAAATGGGTTGCAGGATCTGCAGTAGAGCTATCACTTTCTAGCTCCCGGATTAAAGCTGCTTCCAATGGTAACTAGAATGATTGTTGTAAACAGATTTCTTCCATAATACCATTGCCGGCCGAAGACACCACCCCCCCCCCCCCCCCCCCCCCCCCCCCCCCCCCCCCCCCCCCCCCCCCCCCCCCCCCCCCCCCCCCCCCCCCCCCCCCCCCCCCCCCCCACACACCCCCCCCCCCCCCCCCCACCCAACCCCCCCCCCCCCCACCGCGGACAAAACAAAAAAACCACACAGAGGACAGCAAAACACCCCAGAAAAAAAAAAAAAAACCCCCACCCCCCCCCGAAAAAAAAAAAAAACCCCCCACAAATTTCGGACCCCTCCCCCCCCCCACCCCAAGGGGAAAAGCCATTCCCCCCGAACGACCCCCCCCCCCGACTAACAAGGAAAAACGGCTTCAATTCGCCAGAACCCAGATTAGATTAGATTAGATATATTTATTATTGAGCTTTTCAGCATCGGCTGGTTCAGCTCATTAAAATAAATAAATTGGGTCCTGAAGGGACTTATCTACAGATTGGTTTCTATACAGAGTTTTCAAAAAAAAAAAAAAAAATTAGTTGCTGGCAAGTGAAGAATGTCGTTTACACTGAAGTCATCTAGTATCTGGTTGCTCGTGGTACAAGATTTAATCCGGTAGCGAGGGCTTTGATGATTCCGTTGCGATGGCAGGCTTCAAAGAGGAGCCCAGCACTGATACACTCACTATCCCTGGTCGTTGGTTGGGTGTTGGTTGAGTGGGAATATCTAGTTTATCTCATGCCAGAGAGAATCGGGTGTCCGGTTCTAGGAAGGTTATATCCTGTCGTAAAGTTGAGCGTCTTTTAGAAAGCAAATCAGGGCTTCTATGGAAGAAGGTTCATCACGCAATGCATCTCTGATACTGCAACCAATATCGTAGAGCTTGCGTGGACCCTCGTATTGCGGACAGTGGCAGGTAAAATGTTCTACCGTGTGATGCATATTACACACGGGACAGTTTTTATGAAAGAGACCAACTCCGCTTAGATTGTGCGATGCGTTTGTGTGTCCTGATCGAAGACGTAAAATAACCTTCTGTGATCTATGGTCATGGGGATCCTCCCATCGATGCGTAACACCTTTGATTTTGTGGATGAATGGTTCCCTAGATGCCATCCATTCCTGGTCCCAGGCCTCCCAAAGGGTGTTATTGATCCATTTTTTTAAATCACATCCGGGTACAGAGCGTGTATATAGGTTACCTTGTCTACCAACTGCAGCCAGGCGGTCGGCTTCAATGTTTCCTGGGATCCCACAGTGTCCGGGGATCCATGCGATGGTCGTTCCGGGAGGGGCGAGTCGAAGAGTTGCCTGGATCCATGGATGGGATGGAGTTTCTGATCTGAGGGCCGCAACCACACTAGCAGAGTCAGTGAAGATTACCAGCGGTTGATTCGAAGGAAGAGAACAGGCAATTAGAATGGCAGCTGCTTCAGCGGAGAAAATAGAGCACTGGGAAGGAAGGCGATAATAGTGGCAGAGTCCTAGTCTAGAGATGCCGATTCCTACTTTGTCTTGCCCGACTGAACCGTCAGTATAACGGATGCAGTGTCTACTGTATCTTCGAATGATGTGTTTCTTGAATACATTTGAGACCGCAATAGGATTAGAGCCTGCCCTGTAAGCTTTTTGGAACGTATTGTCGAATCGGACATTTGACCGGTTCCAACTTCTAGCTCCAGACCAGTGGATCCTAGCCACTCGGGGGAGCTCCTGGTTGGCGAATCTAGAGAGGAGTTGGTTCGTCTCTCCAAGGAGCACCACTCCTCTATCAGAACCTCCCCCCCCCCCCCAAGGCGCAATAGAAAGAAGGACCCCCCCCCCCCCCCCCCCCCCGAGGCCCCCCGGAAATGAGGGACCCGCCACCACCCCCAAACCACCCCCCTGTCACGGTTGGCACCAATTTGACTTTCCCACGAAAAACCACCGCAAAAAAAGGCCCAAGAGAAGGACCCCAGGAAGGCCCCCCCCCCCCCCAAACATGGGGGGTACTATGGTCTGGGGCTGCTTTTCGTTGTTTGGAGTGAGTAATCAGGCCCTAATGAATGAAATCATGACAGCAGATGGCTATATTGATATTCTGTACGAATATCTGGAGGAGTCTGGAGGAGTGCTGAAAATGGGGTTGGAAGGCAACTACACCTTTCAGCAAGATAACGATCCCAAGCATACACATTCACTCGCCTTTTTCCGATCCTGTCGCATCAAACCCTTGGAATGGCCGCCCCAGAATCCAATCGAGAATATTTGGGCGATTCTCGATAGTGAATTTTGAGCCATTGTTTACGTTTGTCAGTTAGGCTCTAATGAAAAATCTTTGTCAAATTGATCTTTTTATTGACATACCCTATAAAAATAGTTGTTCTGAAATGGTAGATAATTTTCGTTTGTGTAATGAAAAAAACATTACCAGTAAGCCAAACCAAACTTGCATATTTATCTTTTGACAGGATGTATCACAACGCCCAGCTATTTTGCAAATCTATGACTTTTGTAGATATTTCAAATTCATTACGAAATGATATTTTTTATTCGCCGGTCGCTGTACGTCTGGATTCAATCCCAGCCAAGGTCCGTGAGATCTTTCTGAGGTAAAAAAAAACTGGTCCCGTCTTTCTTCGGAATAGAAGTAAGACCGTTGGTTGCTCATGAGTTGATGAATGTGACATATAGGGTGGTGGTGATGACCCCACCTAATTCTGAAAATCACTACTAGAGAGAAGGAGAAAATTCCTAGCGTGACATAACAGTCAAATTTATTCTTCTCTAATAGATTCCATTCGTATCGTACCGGGTCAGGAGCCGGTGCGTTTAGTTTTCATGAAAATGCGAAGCGTCAACAGAATGTACACAAATGATGCACTATTCCCATCGATTCACTGAGTCAGTTGGTGAAAATAGAATATGTGAGCAATCGAAAATTTTATGGTGAAGATTCTTCCTTTCAAGACAAGAAAAAATCTGGACGTAAACCGGGCCTCATGAACCAAAACCTAGACTGAAAAGTCGTGCAACTGGTGCAAAAACTGCAAAATCTGGTGATCCAAAATTAAGGTAATACTTGCGTTGGCCCCGCCCAAAGGCAGGTCAAATTAGGAAAGAGTTGACATAATATTCGCTTTGTTGGAAGCCGAGGAATTTTTTACACTTACATGAGAAAAACTGGAATGTTGAATAAAAGGATTGGAACCCTGCTTCCAGGGTTCGTTTTGGTAAACAATACTCTGATTTATTGTTTATCATTGTTTCCAGATAATTTTCAATGCAGTTCGCTTTACGAAGATACCCAAATATATATTTAAATGTTAGTAATAATTTAAATCAACGGAAGGATTCTATTGGGACAACTCTCATAGTGTAATGGTGGTTTTTCATTGTAAGACAAATTTTAATAACGCTTGAAAGCTGATTTATACAATAAGGATGCTGTTGAGTCCACTCACAAAGTGTGATTGTGGGTTTTGATTGTGAAGAAAAGGTAAAGGCTGACTAAAAGTAAATTAACTAGTGTTGGGAATCGAAATTATCTAACACTGGTTTGTTAACACTTCTATAGAGAGCAACTGGTGCAATTTTGATCAAAGTAGTCGATCGCGTTCAGAAATAACGTCAAATGGAACTCGAAAGAGGAAAAATATTGTGCACAAACACCTGGAAAATCTAGAATGGTCCGGTTCCAAGCTGACTAAAGTGCTGAAGATGCCAAAACAACATTTTCTCGAGTCCTCAAAACCTACAAGAAAACCTGAGTGTGGAAAGGAATCAGTGGACCTACGAAAAAACTGGAACCAGGGATCGTCAGCTGCGCAACAAGGTGTTGAGGTGCGTTAAAGCCAACCCCGGTCTTTTGATCCGAGATGTGGCCATAAGGTACAACACCAACTTTCAAACGGTGTGAAACATCATTGCCAGGGAAGGATACAAGTAGTACAAAGCCAGTTAACATCCGAACCGGCACATGACGCAGATTTCCGTGGCCATAAAGCGGCAAGGCTCTTTTATGACCGCGTTTCGACGAAACATAAGGGCTGCACTATGATCGATGACGAAACATACATTTTCGATTTTAAGCAGCTTTCTGGTCAAAGTTTTACATCGTGACTGGACGTGGGGATTTGCCTGGAAGATTCAAGTTCGTGTTTGCCGATAAGTTCGCGATGAAAGCCATGATTTGGTAAGCAATTTGCAGTTGTGGCCTAAAAACGGAACCATTCGTCACATCCTCGACGAAGAAATCTCAAGTTTAAATGGAAGAATACCTGAAAAAGTGTGTATTGCCGTTCATCCGCAAACATACGGGCAAAGTCATATTTTGGCCCGATTTCGCCAGCTGCCACTACTCCAAAGTGGTTCTGGAGTGGTATGCTGCCAACAAGATCGATTTTTTCCCCAAGCTAACGAATCCTCCGAATTGCCGGGAATTTCGAGCAATCGAAAAATACTGTGCAATTTCAAAGCAGCGACTTCGACAAAGCGGCGGGGCAGTCAAGGGCATCCAGCAAATGTGGGCAAAATAGAAGAAATGCGCTGATTCCGTGTCCGTTTCCACTATGCGGGCGCTGATGAGCTCCATCAAGAGGAAGCTTCGAGATATCGTTCAAACTGGAGAAATGTAAACTTCTAATGTTGTAACTTTGAAGTTTTAAAAAAGTACTGTAAAGCAACCAATCATGGACTTTTTATACTTGATTAACAAATCATAGGTCTTTTTGTGCGTACCAATTTACTGTTAGTCAGTCTTTAAAAACGTTCGAGGAGCAATATGAATCGATCTTAACCAACAGTAAGGATGATGCTGGGGCCACTCACATAGTGGGATGGTGGCGTTTCATTGGGAAGACACGACATCTAGCCGGCGTCGGTGGTGTAGTGGTAAGCGTGACTGCTACTTGGCACCCCAGTGGGTCTGGGTTCAATCCCAGTCGACGTCGGTGGTTTTTCTGAGGCGAAAAAATCTAGTCACGTCTTCCTTCGGAAGGGAAGTAAAGCCGTTGGTCCCGGTTCATATTCATGAGTCGTTAGGTAGGGTTCAGGTGGTGGAGTCGTCTTCCTGGCGTCGGTGATTGTCACCATGTGAGGAAATAGGCCGACGTAAAATAAAGATTAAAAAAAAAAAAAAAAAGACACGACATCTTGAACAACGTCGAAGAGCTGATTTGGACGGATCATAAAGAGCAATCTTTTCTTATTCACCTAAAATTACGATTGAAGGAATTGGTGGAATAAAAGAGTCTCTATAGAAGCATTTGGTGCCTTATAGCAATATTATGCTTCTATTTATGGCCGGTTATGGTTACCATTGGACGACGATCAGACTCCTCAAGATGCTATTGCAGATCCTGTAATCTATTGCAGAATGTCTGGAGAGTCACGCCCATTACGAGGTAACGATCACATACATTAAGCCCCCTATGTAAATATTAACGATGCCCTTTCGTTAAGGGTACAAACACACTTCGGAATCTGATAATTTCAAATTTCCTGGGTAGACACTAGTTTAGTATTATTTGAAAACATGTTCTTGTGATATATTTATAAACAGATAGATCTCACCAAATACCGCATCAAAAAGCCAGCCGTAAAAATGAAATTTTTCTATGTTGACTTGTCATTAATTTCATGCACTCGTGACGAAATAAATGCAATATAAAAATAAAATTTACGTTGCTAAGCCGCCAGTTAGATATGCAACCGGTATAATAAAAATAGAGCTCAACATATGGCTCCCGTGTATGTGTGTTTTGGCTTCATTCATTGCTTCTGACCGAAAAATTGCTATTCTTTTTTGCACGGATCTACATTTTATTGCAAACATTTTTTTTTTCACTCCACACTCTACCTAACATCAAAATCGCCCGCTAAGAGGTGACTGTGAATCGCATTTCGAAGTTGAACAAGGTTTTTTTTAGTCAAATTGAACCGCAACATTAGAAAAACACTTTTCCTTTAATTTTCGGCTGCGGAAGGTCCTTCGAAAATCAATATCAATTTCGATCGAAAACACGATAATTTCTTATTGTTTTAAAAGAAAAAAAAAGCGTCTTCTCCGCTTAGAAGCACTGTCTACCTGAAAGAGATTGCAAAAATGCATCGGAAATCATTGGTCAACAGTTTTTGCTGAAACTATTGAGCAGCAAATCAAAAGTCCGTTGCTCGGAAATGTTACGTTGAAGTGTAGATAAACATTGCGAAGAAAATAAAAATAAAATAAAAATGATAGAAAACCTTAAAATTGTGTTAAGACTTACTGTGACACTAGGCTGAGGCTTATTTCAAGAAATAATTCTATCCCATGTTTTCCCATGTGAAAAATGATCATTAGGGTTTATTTGATGTCATACTAAAATTTGAGATTTTTTCGTCAAGGTTGAGAAGTGCCGTAAAGGGTGTGTCCAATGGTAGCAAATATCGACCAAAACAGGTGCGTCTATAAGTTAGCACGTGATTTATTAACGCTCTTAAGATAAAAGCCTCAACATTCAACGCACATTTAGACTTACGCCAACAAACTTGAACTGTCGTAAGCATCTTGTATCAACCGCAAGAATATCCTTGCATCTACACGGCCAACCATTATAACTCACTTTGAATCGTTTTTGACTTCCTTTCGTCAAAACTGGAGTCACTCAAATTTGAGTAAATGTAACTGGGTTTGACAAGTCGACAAATCGAAAACATCCATCCGATTTGAGTCGAAGTTTTTGATTTGTTGACTTGTCAATACCAGTTACATTTACTCGAATTTGAGTGACTCCAGTAATGAAGAAAGTTTGTTAAAAACGACTCAAAACTGAGTTGAAATGGCTGGCCGTGTATACAGTGAACAGTGAGGACATGAGAATAAGAGAGAGTGCGAGAAAAGAGAAATAGAGAGAAAAGGGAATAAAAAAGATAATGCGAGCACTTTTGACTTTAGCGAAGTATTTCTGCTTTGGTAGGGTATGTGTCCCTTGACTCAGCCTAATATGCAACAATCGATTACATTATTTGTTATATCTCATAAACTTTAGTACTTGAGATATATTAAAATGGGGAGTCGTAGATAAGGTCACGGGATATCAGTATCTATACATCTAGTTTTCACTGGAAATAATGTGCATGGCATTTGATATCAAGATACTCTATATCACGTAATGTAGGTTGTAGTTCGAACGGGGTATAATTCTCTACACATCAGTTTCAAGCATTCGATAACAATAAGTGACGGAAATGATTGGTTGCTGAAATAATATACATATGTAAATTTAAATTTGTAACTTAACCTGAGAACGTTAAACATGTAACGTTTAACGTTCTCAGGTTAAGTTAAACGCTAAAGTTTTTTTTTCAATTATTTACTGATAGAATATTTTGACCCAAATTTTTTCAAAAAAAACATGAACTAAGATCCTGTGATGAAATAAATAAGGTTCATTCTTATTTCCTAATAATGCTCTTCTTAATTCTGATGAGAGCGGTAACTAAGGTTGTTTGTTGTTCAGATAACTAGTTGCTTTTGTGTAACTACAGTATATTGGAAGTACGAAAGTCTAACAGTAAAAATATCTGTGGAAAAAACATGGATACATAGTTTCCATTCCAGACACCCATACAACATTTAACCAAGTTTTTCTAAACGTCGTAGACCGTCGTGTAGTGAAATTAAAAATGCAACCTGCCATCGTAAACGATGATTCAACATAGCAAGCGAGTAAAAAATGTCTTCAGCAAGTTGGTCACCATTTCCACAACCGCATCGCTGCTCATCAGTAAAACGAACTATGTGCGCCAAACAGGTCTTCACCACATCACCACCGGCAATAAACGAATCAGTTAAATCAGTTTTAATTACCATCCATTTCAAACAGTCCAGACATCCCATCTGGGAGGCTGCGTGGATCGGAGCCATGCCGTCGCGGGCACGCACGTAGAGCGATCCACCGGCTTCCAGGACTAGAAATTTCAGCACCTCAAGATGTCCTTCCTGAGCCGCTAAGTAGACCGGAGTGACGTCGTTGTCCATCTGAGTGTTGGCACTGAAAATAAAAGCGAAAATTTGACATTAGCTATATCGTGTATTATGAGAAACTCGATGGAAACATAGTTTTCGATAAACCAGACTGTTGAAAAGTGAAAACCCCATTCAAATTGATTTCGCCTTCATTAATCATGTTCTGAAACAAGACCAGGAATTGCATATGTCTGAATAGCGAGAGAAAATGGGTTACGGAGCCAAGACGGTACTAGCTGGTTCAACTGGATTCTTGACTTGTCTTCAGGTGCCTCTATGGACATTGAAAACACATTCTCTTTCGATAAATGGGAGGAATAAGTGGCACAACGAATGGAACGATGTATACTGAGCTATTGAGTTTGAAGTGCAACGGAGCCTATGGGAGATTCCTCTTGGTTACGATATTATTGAATGTATGGACCTGGATGGAGTGAAATAGTCAATCATTTGAAAGTATAATGTTTACCCGGCACGATGACGGTGTTAATTTTTTTTTAAAATAAATAATTTTTTGTACAGGCTCAATCGAATCAACTTTACAGAGCCAATGGTGTTAGTTCGATAAGTACATTTTTTACTAAATTGTCCATGGTTTTATAAAAACTTAATAAAAACTTCACTTCCTTAAGGTGCCGCCACACGACGGCTATTTCTAGTATATAGTCAGCTATATGCTAGAGAACTATGTAATAGCTCATAGAAACACCTAAACTATTTAGTGATAGCTCATAGTTATGACTTGCAAGTGATAGTTTGACGCTATGATATAGAACCGTGCCCGTTGTCGTGTGAACACTCTAGCGCTAGTTTCTATGTCATAGTAGTAGACTATGAACTATTCCATCCGGACGGAATAGTTCATAGTTGGTTGTTCGAAGCATTTTGACAGTTCGGATAAATTTTTTGCTAGTTTTTGTTCTCGTGGTATTTTTAAAACAAAAACGGACCAGGAAAAGAAATTATAATTATAATAATAAAAAAATTAGTTAATTATTGAATTAATTGATTAATAGGTAAACACAAAAACATCGAGTTTGAGGATTCAAGTCAGACTGAATAATAGGTGCTCCTTTTTTTTCTCGGTGATATGTGCTACTTTTTAAAGGGGATATATATTTTTTCATTGCTGATAATCAACTCCAGAATTCCCAATAATCGAGTCTGCCGTTAATGGAGTCTAACCTGTAGTAAGATAAGTGTCCTCTGAAAGCCTCTGGATCTGTGATTTCCTTACGATTGGTGCTTGCTCCGTCGGAGTCTCTACGTGCAATCGGTTGAATTGAGCTCAGGATCTCCCCCAGCCGAAACAGGCATCTCAGAAGCTAAAGATCTTGCATCAGATTCCCCAACAGCACTCGGCAAATACCCCACCATCACTGATCCTTCCTTTTTCTCCTATGTTGACGTACGTAATATTGTATTCAGCATCCACCACACCCATTAGAACGATGTTGAACTGCTTGTTATAATTTAAATAATCCCTGACGCTCTTTGCAGGGGCTTTTATACTAACGTGTTTTCCGTCTAACGTTCCTACACAATTGGAAAACTGCAATTTTTCTAAAAAAATACGTGAAATCGATAGCCAATCCTCTTATGAATAATATACGTATTTTAAATAAAGCTTTCATTTCAATTTCATTAGATTTTTGCTGCTCTAAGCACCGGTACGAATAATGTGAAACCTCAAAGCAATGAGTTAAACCGATTTCCCCGAACTTCTCAAAAGAACTTCCCTGATTTTCTTAGAAGAACTTCCCTGAACTTCTCTGAAGAATTTCCAAGAAGTTCTCTGAAGAAAATCCCCGAAGATCTCTGAAGAAAATCCCCGAAGATCTCTGAAGAACTTTCCTGGCGTACTTTTAATAACTTTCCTGAAGTTTTGTGCAGAAATCCACCAAAGTTCTTTGAAGAACTTCCTCGAAGTTCTGTGAAGAATTTCCCTGAATTTCTGTGAAGAACTTCCCTGAAATTCCTCTGAAGAACTTCTCTGAAATGACTTTCCTGAAATTCGCTGAATAATTTTCCTAAACTTCTCTGAAGAATTATCTGATGTTCTCTGAAGAACTTCCCTGAAGTTCTCTGGAGAACTTCTCCAAAGTTCTCTGAAGAACTTCACCGAAGTTTTCTGAAGAACTTCCCGAAGTCCTCTGAAAAACATCCTCGAAATTCTCTGAAAAACTTCCCTGAAATTCTACAAAGAACTACTCATAATTTCTGTGAAGAATTTCGCTGAAGTTCCCCTGAAGAACTTCCCTGAACTTCTATAAAGAACTTCGCTGAATTTTGGTGAAGAGCTTCCCTGAAGTTCCTCTGAAGAACTTCCCTGAAATTCCTCTAAAGAACTTCCCTGAAATTACTTTCCTAAAATTCTCTGAAAATTTTCTGAAACGCATGTTAAATTGGATTATAAAACCCTTCCCGAACCACAATACTTCACTGTCCTCAACGACAGGTTTATCTCCGAAACGGAGAAGACCATTTGCACCGGAAAATTTGACAAGAAGGTGATGGTGTGGCAGGCAATATGCGAATGCGGTAAAACATCTAGCCCATACTTAATGAGCACCCAGCAGAACATCAAGAAATGCTTCCAGAAGCGTTTATTGCCGAAGATCAAGCAGCATGATGGTCCAGTCATATTTTGGGCTGATTTGGTATCATGTCATACGCCAAGGACACACTAGGGTGGTAAAAATGTCAAAACTTCAGGTTCGTGCCGAAAGACATGAAATCCGGTCAATCGAGATTTTCTGGGCTTTGACCAAAGCAAAGCTACGGAAATTCGTAAAACTAGCGGATGACATCGACAAATTTAAAAAGGATTTGACAAAAGTGGTTAAAATGGTGGGAAGTGCAACTTTGCAGAAGCTTATTGGTTCTGTTCAAGGAAAAGTGAGTGTTTCGGTTTTAACGTTTGCATTTAAAAAATGGACTTTTTCGGATGGTGATTAAAAAAAAGCCAAGACAGATAATTGCTTTTGATAAATTTTCTATGGAAGGTAATTATTTAAGCTTTCTTGCAAAAAATTCCACGCCCTTGCGAGCGGCCTTCCAGCAGTTAACCGGAACATTCACCATGGCGGACGAAAAAATGCGTGTTGGCATGTTTTTGAGTTCTTTCTTCGTTTTTTTTTATCAATTCCTCCTCAGTTTTCACGACAAAATTGTTGGAGTAAATCTTACGCTTCAGGTTGGCCCAGATATTCTCGATGGGACGTAGCTGGGGGACGTTGGGCGGGTTCGCCGACTTGGGTACCACATCGATATTCAGCCGCTCCATTTCCTCCAACGATCGCTTCGAGTAGTGGGCCGACGCCAGATCCGGCCAGAATACCGCGTCCTTGCCCTTATGGTATTTCTCGATGAACGACGCAACTTCCGGCAGGCATTTCGTACTATAAATCTCCCCGTTCACGGCCAGTCCGGAGCAAAAGAAGAACGGCTTTGACATCCCCATCTCGCTGATAGTCAGCCACAGCAGCACCTTCTTGAGGAACTTGGTGTGTGAAATGAACTTCACCTCGGAGCTCACTTCCTTCGTGGGGGAAGTAAAATACGAAGTACCCTGCCAGTCGTTGCCATCCAGGGTGAGATAGGTCTCGTCGTTCATCACCACCGCCACGTCGCGATTTGCCGGGAAAATCGAGTTGAGCATCTTATTCAGCCGTTGCCTCTGCGTCATTGCCTGCAGCTCCTAAACCAGTGGACGTAACTTCCGCTTCCTGACATGCATGTTCATGTTCACCAGGTACTCACTGTTTGGTCGGTTGAACCGACCTCCCGACCAAGCGCACGCAGCGATGTAGCCACTTTTCCCTCGGTCTTCCTCTTTAGCATCCTTTGGAGCTTTTTGTCGCTCAGGGTCGTCGGCCGTCCGGAACCGGGCTTTCTTTCGATGCTCTGATTGTTGTGTAATAGTGCCAAGATGTTGTCGGGCACAAAACACAACACCCCCCACAATACACCCCCCCCTTCCCCCCCCCCCCCCCCGACAAAAAAACCAGTTCCGACACACACACAACATTTCTTCCCCCCCCCCTCCACAACGCCCCACACCCCCTAAAAAACTCACACACCATAAACAAAAACACATAAAACAAATCCCCCCCAAAAAAATAAAAAAAAAAAACCCACCGGGAAAAAAAAAACACCCATAAAAAAGAGGGGAAAATGGATTCCCCCCAACCCCTAGAGTCCTTTTTTGATAAATTAAAAAAAAATATTATTAAAAAAAATTTTTTTTTTAGGAAGAAAAAAAAAACAAAACCCCCACCGTTTTTTTTCAATTTTTTTTTTAAAGCTTGGACCAAAATTCTGCAAACGCTCGCCACAACATATTTAAAGAAACATGTTCATTGCACCGAACAATATCTGTTCAGAACTCTGACAATTTTCTAGAGAGTTTTGAGCTTGATTTACTGTATATCTTGAGCGGAATCCGCCTAAAATACTAAGAAAAAAGCAGATTCAATGGACAACAATTTCAACATGCGCATCGCATATGTGAGGGATTTTGGAAGCTGGTGACGTCTTGAAGAAGATTTACCTGTCAAGCCAATTCACAATGCCGGAGTTTTCGACCTTTCTCTGCCAGATTGAAAAACAGCTCAACTCTAGACCTCTGTACGCTTATTCTGATGATCCGTCGGAGTTTGAATCGTTGGCGTCAGGTCACTTTTTAATTGATCGATCTTTGACTGCTGTTCCTGAACCAAGCTATGGAGGGATTCCAATTAACCGACACTCCAGATGGCAATATGTTCAGTGCTTTCGCAATGACTTTTGGCCAAACGAATACTTGTTGGAGTTGCAGTCAAGGCAAAGGCGGATATCAAAACGAGGAAACATCATTTCAGGAATGATCTTTCTTATCAAGCATTACAACTTACCTCCTGAAATTTGGGAGTTTGGCAAGGTTGAAAAAACTTACGTAAATATGAGCATACGCGAAGTGCCTAATTCACAAACTGCCTCCTCCGCCGATACTTGACAATACTTCTTCTGCCAAGGATACCAACGATGAACCTGTACGAGTTCCCATCGCAAACAGGAATGAATTTTATGTCAGTCATCCAGCCATTGCCTGCTGTGATGCACGAAAAAGGCAACGTACCGCTATCGGAGAGTGCAACATTAGCGCGAAAAGGTAGACAAAAACTGAACAGCAGAGTGGAAGCCAACAGTGCCCAAAAAACTTCCACTGTATACATCGCATGAGAAAAATAATTGGTTTCAACAACGTAATAATAAATGTAATAGTGTTAAGAAAAGACTAGGGTATTCCTCATTCAAGAATGCAAGTAGCTGCAAGTGCTCGAACTGTTCGCCTGTTTCCGTTAAGTGAGTAGAAAGTATGTATGGTATGATGTATGATTCAAACTATATCGGTAGGCATGAACGACTCTCAAACTAAAACAATCGATAGAGATAATCTGAGATTCAAGTATTAACTGCCAATTATTCAGTCTATTAAAAGTTTTTTTTATCAACAATCTCCGACATTTAGAGTAAGAATATACTATGCTTATTATAATGGCAATCGTTTGGAATATAATGTCAATCAATTGAAATCAACTCGATCTAATTTTGCCGTAGGAATCTTAATGACAACACACTTCTGTTTGAGTTTCCTTAGCTGCAAAGTTAATCTGCTTCGTGCTATCAATAGGTACGTAAATTCATTCGCGAGGACTTTCTTCGAGTGACTTTCGTATTTATTAGACATCAATCTGTCACTGTCAATACTTTGACTGCCACGAATGCTTCTGTGAAGAAAAAAGAAATGGAGCTCGTAATTATATGTACTCCCAAAGCGTCAATTTTGTTTTTGTGCGAAGCGTTTGCTGATTGTATTCCATAGATGGCGTGTTCCGCGATAGACTTCGCTTGCACAATGCACAATTCCCGCATTTGCCCATAGGACGATGAAACCACATGATAGGAGGTATCCAACGGAAGCAACCTTTCGAGAAAATCCAGTAAAATCAAGTTTTTCGCCTATTTTAGCTCCAGCAGTCAATGTTTTGTTTCTCTAGCGATCGGACTTGGATGTGTAACGATCATGGTGGCAGGGAAAATGGGAGTTAATGATGACAAGCAGATTGAGCTATACTTTCTCACTGAAAGGAAAAACCTGCATCGCTTCGGTGGTGGTTTAAGAACCGGGATCTCTTTGCATACAACTACGCCTTTCGCGGATACTGACCTTGCTGGCACGAGTACCCAACCAGCAGAGCGGCCCAGTTTAGTTTTTCATTTGAAACGGTCAGATTAAATGTTTATGCCTACACGATGGGTATCAGGGAAGCAGTGCATGCATATTTTTATGTTGTCCGTACACGATGTTGGGTTTTATATCGAAAGTGATCCACGGAGCGCCAACTCTGTGGAAATAGGTCGACTAGTTTTCTAGCTGGATGGCTGGCGGGATAAGTGAAATTTAAATAACGGCATTTCGGCTCTTTAGGCGAATAGTGGTAATGAATGTATCTCCACTTGCAGAATGCGAAGACTGAAGACAGTTCAATTTGTACTGGAATATATATGTTTGCGAAGGAAGATCACTTTCCAAACTGAAAACTATGCCAGCCCATGTGATTTGAATGAATTTTTGTTGCTCTTCTTTAACCACGACTACCATCAGAACTAGTCATAAGCATCTGTTTGTACCTCTCGTCTCCTAAGATATGTAACATTTCGTGGCGATTCAGTAAAAATGCAAGCTTATTTTAATCCCTATTTTCCTAATTCAACTGTTGCGCCATGACTTATAAAATCAAATTTTACAATTACGTTCAAACATAGTTTCCTTCTCAAAATAACAGCCAAATTATGGAATGGACAAACGCTTATGTCAGACCTGTCGGAACTGCGTGTGGCGGTCCTATTATTATGAAATACATTTCATTGGTCGATTATATCTGCCCAATCATTTTTAGTCGGAAAACTACCAACTGCATGCACGCACAAGTTAACAACTTTTCGATGTATGGCCACTCTCGGAGGTGGTACTAAGCAAATCGATTGAGAGACCGATCACCGTGAAATGGGAACGTTTTAATTCCCCATCACCTTCGGAAAGTCACACAACCTCAATGCACTGGTATGTTTGTACGGCTCGGTTCGGTGCCCTTGTTTTCCCTTCGAGTGAGTTTGATTCAGTTGTAAAATTGTAGAGAAAAGGAAAACTGTCACGCTAGTTAGGCAAACCGAATAATAGAGCGCATTCAACTGTCTATCCTCCGTGCTACGAGCAGTGGAAACACAAACTTCAATTATCGTTATTAAATGGTGGGTTGTGTTTTCTCTTAATATTGTCACCTACTGCAGCCAGTGCAAAGCTTGGTCGATGCTTCGTGTACTTCGTGTACGTTGACTGTCGATATAATTATAAGATCCACATAACTTTTTATACAGAGCTGTTGCTGCTAACCATTAGAAATTAAATACTGCGATGAACGAAACTTTTTTCTGGTTGTTGGGCTTGGTGAAATCAGTATTTTGAGGGCTATTCCGAAAGTGCAGTGACGTGACTCTCCATTTGATTTACCCAGAAGAGTCATGTCGCTGCAAGTGACTTTTCTCACTTCACCAAGTGACAAACGTCACTTCGACTCTCGGAATAACCCTCTTTATTATGGTAACCAAGCAAGCTTAAGTTTTGAAAATTCATATACTGTGTAATTCAGTCTAAAACTAAATTTGCTTGATTCTGATGAATTTGACTATTTTTTTAAGAATCTGCTGGATGCTGGATGGGGCATCAGGTAGATCAGTTGGTAAGAGCATTTTTTATCGAGTGATGGTAGTGGGCTGGATTCACCGCCCGGTCGAGAGAATCTTTCGGGTTGAAAATTACGTACATATGAAAGCAACATTTTGTCAATAAAACTGGTTGATAACAACATAAAAAATAAATAAATGTGCATCATCCGATCTTGATAAATTATTGCATAAAAAAAGTAGATCAAAATAAAAACCAAAGGTTACCATACAACATTTCTAAAACAATTTTTTTTTTTTTAAGATTAGTTCATGAGGCTGAAGTAAATATAGAATATAATATATTTCGACAGGAGGAAATCAGCAAATTCACTTTTGTTAGAGACGAACTGGCTTAAAGTTTTGGAAATGAAAATAGAAGAAGCACATAAGATATGTTTTTTAAAAAACGCTTTATTTTTTTTATCGTAACATGAAACAAAAAAAAACAAATCAAAATAAAATCAACTGTATCATTTAATCCATGTCTTGCTTTCTTACTTTAAGGGGGAAAAAATGAATAAAAGCAACTTTATTTCCAGAATTTTCTTATTTGGATTTGACTCCTCTCATGAGGTATTGGACAGCAGTTTTATCGTATTTTCTGGAACCGCTGGCCAATTCTTTTGGAACTCTTCCATGGTCTTGCACTGCTAACCTTTCTTCTAGAAGTTGCGCTTGATGATAGCCCAGTAGCGGTCAATTGGACGAAGCTGTGGACTGTTGGGAAAATTAATGACTTTCTCAATGAAATCTACTCCATTTTCTTGCATCCATTGTACTGTGGTTTTGGCATAATGGACTGACGCCAAATCAGGTCAAATCAAACCTTGTTTATTTGTTATCATATCATCCAACAACATGGTCTTAATGAAATCTTAATGTATAATAATAATACTAGTTATATTAGCTTGTGCGTAACCGTTCTCTAAATGTGTTAGTTGACAAATTAAAATCGAAAACATCATAATCTGCCTGAAAACGTCTGGAGATGGAGTTGAGAGGATCATTCGAGCCATATGTCGTATTTCTTGTCCTTGGTTGTAGAAATTGCCTGGATCGAAGAACACATTGAGGAGCATAAATCTGCAAACGCTCAAGCAATGCTGCGCTGTCAATTTCCGCACGAAGTATTTTTGCTCCAAATACTGCTTGATCCACCAATCGGCGATTTTGAAGCGTTTCAATGCCCAACAAAGCACAGCAATCTGCATATGGGGGTAGAGATTTAAAGGGTAACGCCAGGGTCAGGGCAGATTTCTGAGAGCAGACCTCACAAATTTCCGCTGAATGGATTCAACCCTAGAGATCCACACTGCTTCGTAAGGTGACCAAACAACTGATGCATACTCCAGAATAGACCGGACGAGCGAGCAATACAGAGAACGTAGGCACAAGGGATCATCAAAGTCTTGGACAATTTTTAGAATGAAGCCTAGCTGATGGTTGGCTTTGTCAATTAATGCCGAATAATGCATCTTGAATATCATTTGCGCGTCAAGTAGTACTCCAAGGTCCTTAATTTTATCAACACGTTCCAGTTGCTCCCCATGCATCGTGAAGTTGTAGTGAATAGGCATTCTACAACGATAGAACGATATAATAGAGCATTTGGAGACACTCACTTTAAGGAAGTTGTGGCTGCACCAAGAAGCAAAATGGCCAACAAGCTTTTGAAGTCGTCTGCAATCTGCTTCTCGTCGGATGACAAGAAAAACTTTCAAGTCATCAGCATAAATGAGCAACCCACCGCTCACCAGAAGGTTTACGACGTCATTGAAAAACAATACGGATAGTAGAGGACCCAGATTGTCCTTGGGGCACGCCGGACAGGGGAAAAAACCAGCTGAATTGCGTTATACCAATTTTAACAATCAATAGTCTGTTGCTTAAGTATGATCTAAGCCACTTACACATTATGTTTGAAACTCCCAGTCGTTGCAGTTTTGCCAAAAGGATCCGGTGGTTTACGGTGTCAAAGACAGCTTTTATGTAAGTGTAAACTTTGTCAAGTTGCGCTCCAGCATCCATTGCTGCAATGGCAGTCGCAAATTCGCAAAGATTACTATTCACCGATCTTTTGGGGTAAAAACCGTGTTGGCAAGAGCTAATGTAGTTTCAACACGTGCTTAGCAAAACTTCGTTAACAATGAATTCAAAACACTTGGAGCCAGCTGCCAGCGATGTTATACTTGGGTACTTAGAGATGTCGGGTTTATCTCCTTTCTTATGTACAGGAAGCATATACGATGACTCAATGCAGAAGGAAATTGTTGAAATTGGAGAGATTAGTTGAAAATAGCTTGTAGATGAGCGGTCAGCATACCAACACATCTTTTAAAGACGCACGAAGGAATTCCATTTAAACCGGGGTTGTATGATTACTTCAGCTTTTGTGCTGCTGATTCAACCATCACTTCAGAAATGTCAAACACATCAAAGTTTATCACATCTCTCGGTACAAAATTCAGAGCCAATCTTATTTCATCTATCGTTGGAACACGGTCTTTAAAAATGCTAGCGAATGTTTGAGAAAACAGTTCACACTTCTGCTCTGCAGTGCGAGCATGAAGCCCAAGTAACATTGCCAAAACCATCCAGCTTTATTAAGTTTTATTAAGGTTTTATCGAAGCCACTAGAAATCAATTTGGTTTTATTATGACACCAAGAGGTGCCAATAGGTTTCATATTTTAGTCAGGTTTATGAGAACCTACACAGCTTGTTTAAAACGATCTTAAAACCTCGTTTTCTCAAATTCCTTTTACTCCTATCAAAGGTTTTATTTCGACTTTATGAACTCATAATATGCTGTTTTGAAATGCTGTTTTAGGACTAATTCATATTATCTTATTATGGTCAGAAAAAGCATTTTAAAACCATTTTGCCTCCAGTAAATGCATGAGGCGGCAAATTGGCATTGAGAAAAGCCACAAAAGAACCAAATAGTTTTAAAGTAGTCATTGCGAAGATAACTTGGCTTTATGGCAGAATTGTGATTTTTTTTCTAATAGCCATATTGAAATATTAGAAATAATAGGAATGTGGAGAAATAAATGCACCAAATTTTAAATTTAATGCAAATGAACTGTATATCGGAGACCAATTTCTACATTCTTTTAGATAACTTTATTGAATTTCATCAATTTTCAAGAAATTCATGATTAATTTATCGAATATATTTGTTTTCATTTTGTGTTTGTTGTTGTACACGCGCATAATTTCCGAGGCGCATTAATTTTCGGCTCTTATCATGCCAATATTCACCATAAAATTCAATGCGCATCTGATTTGGAGCATGCTACGCTGTAAAAAACTGAATTTGTTTTGGATATTTTGCAATGAAACAAAATTTCCCGCAGATTTTTTTTCTCAGATATTATTTACTGCTAAATGAATCAGAAGAGCAGAGAATCGAACAAAGCAGAACAACAAAAACCAACCACGATATCACAGTTAAGTTTGACAGCTGTGGCCATTTGGCCGCATGCTGGTTTTCAATGGAGCCAATAGGTTTTATGAAGGTTCTCAAGTGGTCATAGCATCTATCACTAGAATATTTTCAAAATCTTTATGGTCTTATAAAGGTTTTATTAAATTGTTTTCACAACCGTCTATAGAGTGGGCCACTTTGTACAAATTTTGGCTTTAAAGAAGCATAGAGGAGGTGTTGGTAGACAAAACAGTTTTGAATGTAGTTTCATCAACACAGCCGGGAGGAATGCTATACGGCTAGAATAAAACTTAAATTGTTACTTGGGAGGCCACATAGGTGCATCGAAGTTGGCAGACCATTTTCTTTAAGTTTTGAACTAACGAAGCTACAAAATCGTTTTGGGTTCCGCCGAAGATCATCTTGCCTCCTTTTTACGTAACATTTATACAAAAATCGATTGTATCCTCTATAGAGGCGACTCGCTTCATCAAATTGGCGTTTTGTTAATGGACATCTCCATTGACAGTTCTTCTGCAATAATCTGGAGCGATTCCTGCGAAAAGCGCGAATTTGAGCATTGGACCGAGCCGGTTTCCTAAGGGGTCTTTTGGGTGGTACAGCTTGCATGATACAGGAATGGAGAATTCTGGTAAAAGCATTCGTGGCGTTGTTGGCGTCAGGACTCGACAACACCTCAGACCAATCAGTCTCCGACAGCAACTGGTTCAATCCAACATAATTTTCACTCTGAAAGTCACGACCAGTGAAGTCATCATCATTGATAAACGATACTGCAGGCAGACGTAGTGCGGTGAAAGTCAGGGCAGGATGATAACGATCGATGGGAACGACCTGCTCCGTTGATTCAACTACTCTTCCTTTTGTCATCGGACAGTACTAGATCAAGAATACGACCGGAGCAATTGTTGATCAGGTTGCGTTATCGTGACCCTTGAAAGGCAATAATATCGAGAAGCATATGACCTGAGGTAGAAATTAGGGATTGTTGCGGTTCGACAAAAGCAAATTCTTCATTGTTGTTTTTCTCCCAGACCAGTCGAGGCTGATTAAAATCTCCGAATAAAATAATTGCACTCGTGTCAAACCTGCTTCGATTGACTTCAGACATTGCATCGAGATTGCTGCATCTATAACGGAAGTATTCTTTTCTGCAAACACTCAGTATGGTGAACTTTGGCATTGATCATATCTTTAGTGTAGAAAATCGATGATTGGAGCCACAGGAACAAATTGCCTGCCATACTAGCACCTTCTGGCCAAATTTTTCAACCTCGAACAACTTTTCGGAGATGCTCACATCTTTGCCGATGACCTTGGTGTAAATTTGCGATCCTGGAAGCACTCTGGACACCTTTTTCACATATAATTCGTCATCGATCAAAACGCAGGCTTCTGCCTGCGGACCTGGTTGTTGCAAAACTCGGCTTTATAACTTTCTGGCTAAGGGTTTTGCCCTGGTTTTTCGCTCAGCACTTTGTTTTGCTATTTTTTGTTTCTAATAAATCTTTATTTTTTTTCGTGCCTTGATTCTTTGAACCAGCCCGACGGAGGTACCAGCTTTTTCGGCCAAAGGATGAGGTTGACTACCTTCCGATCCAATTTTGGGTCAGTTGGACCTTTTTTTCTTCCTCTTCTCGAACGAGTAGTGTTCCATGAACTTTTAAATGATAGATTTTTCGCTGTCGTGATGGATTCCGAAACGTTTTGCTTTTTTGCATATCGAGACAGCCTTCTCACGAAGCCACATGTCGACCTTTTGAATTTTAACACTTTTAGATTCACGGCATTTAAAAAACGATCTCTGTTTACTGAAAGTTCAGGAGCTGATCCAATGACGTATATATAAGGTCTGGCCCAGTAGCCACAACTATATTAATGAAATGAACAAAATTAGCTCATGACACTAACACTACCTCACTCCTTGCGCACGCTATACAAGAGATCGGAAAGTGCTACGTCATACTATTTATTTCGCTCCATGATTGTTTATTGTGTGCGCTATAAAACTTAATTTTTTAACCGATTCCAGTCTATCAATGATGGAAAATTGGCTCTATATCGCTGCTCGATTGTCAAGTTTGAAAGTTAATGTGGCAAAAATTCAATTACCTCAGTTAAATTCACTATAAATGACCCATGTTATCCGGAGGAAATGCTTCTTCTTAATAAATGGCATTCGTATCATGGTGATATCAACAATTCAGCATTTATAATAAACGTTTGAACCGTTTATTTTTATCTAAACCTATGCACGCCCATAGAAAGTTTAATAGTGTTACGCCATCACTTGTCGGCTAAGCAATGTTAACATTATTTTTGCCTCCACTACAAGTAAGCAGTGCGTTGCCCTAAAACTTATATAGACGTCATTGGAGCTGATCAAGTTGTTGACAGATAAACGCGTTGAATGTAGGTAGGCTCAGACCGATAGTCTACGCATGTATGTGTGAGCGCATCATAAGCTTTGCCAGTTTATTTTCGATACAATCCTAAGATTTTTTTTTTATTTTCACATGCTCCTAAACTATCTAAACTATTCCTCTACTGTGTGAAATTTTTACTGAACAGTTTTTTAAATGGTCCTGCCATATCTAGGGTTGAAAAACGATAAAAAAAACCAAATGCATTCTGGATATTCTCTGTACAGTATTTTTAACCTTCCTTATGCTTTCGGGTCAACATGACCTGAAACGCACCTTCAAAATGCGATAACTTTTGATAATATCAATCTGAAATTGAATCACTTTTCCTGTTTCGTGGCGATGATAATATAAATGTGTTTTTCTTTTCGTGCCCTTCTTGAAGGCTCCGCAAAAAAGCTACAAACAATGCACTTGTGAAGGCGTAACCATGTCATACGTCATTAATCATTGATATGGTTTTCGATGAATTGTGCATTATAGTTTTCAAACTTTGATATGTCGCTAGACTAGGTTCTGTTGAAACCAGTGGTGATAATTGTACTGTATTTTGGCATTATTTCCATGTCATTTAACATTGTAAAAGTGAACAGGCAAGGGAGATTTTTTTTTTATGACATTCTTATACTGTTTTCTACAAGCGACGAAATATTCCAGCTGTCACCAGCAGTTGGTCTGAAACATAGTGCCAAATAGATTTATGTCTCATTTCATTGATTGCTGGCTTATTACTGTATACATATGAAGTGTATTATATAGAACCAAATTATAAGAATGGATACTCATAAATCATAACCAAAGATTTACAAATAATTGTGTTTTTAATCAAACTATCAAATACAGTCACACACAATATCTAAATTGTTTGAAACTGTCGCCATTTTTCTCTTTCTGCTTTCCATCCTTCGCGTTTGCTTGAACTGTACCTATAAACTGTTTGTGATGTACGGGCCTCAACATTTCGCACCAGGCGATTGATTTGCGAGATATGTACATTTACCACCACTGGTTGAAACCATACCCAACCATCAAAACCGGTCTTACTATGTCTTCGGAAGTCTAATATGATCCTGAACTATGTCCATGGTATCTTATCAATTAATTGGGTCCTCCCTTAGCTCAGTCGGTAAAGGCGCGGCTACAAACCAACACCATGCTGGAGGTGACTGGGTTCGATTCCCGGTCTGGTCTAGGAATTTTTCGTTAAGGAAAATTTCTCGACTCCCTGGGCATAGGGTATGATTATACTTGCCACACAATCATACTAATGCAAAAATGGTAACTAGCATCGAAAGCTCTCAATTAATAACTTTGGAAGTGCATTTAGAACACTAAATTGAGAGCAAGCAATAAGCTATTTGCGAAAGCAATAAGCTTGAAACGCTAAGATAGAAGAAAGAAGATCTTATCAATTATCCTATTGCATCCTGATAGATGAAGATAATTAGCAGTTAAGAAGCCAAATTAGTTCAAATTGGCGACGATTTTCGTTGATGGCACAATCATAACTCATTGGTCTACATACGATCCGCCAGCAGCAATTCTGAGCGCTCAATTGCGTCCATATCATGAATGTCAGCCGTATTTATCTAATTCTTTCATCTACAATTATATAGAGAAAATAAAAATAAAAATTTGGTTATAAAATGATCGGGCAATCGTTGGATAAAATTCTGGTCAATATCACCCGAATACATTATTCATAACTTTTTTGAATGCATTAGGAAGGTTTAACTAGCTTATACCCTTTCAAAGTTTCAATTTGGATGGATGCTTTTATTCCTATCAATTTATGCTGTTATGCTTACGGTTAAAGGGTGTACCGATTGAAATCCGCTCACTCAAAATTCATTCTCAAAATTCGAGTTTTTATCCGATTATCACCAAAATTCCAGGGAGTAAAAAGAATCAATTAGAATTAGTGATGCCAAACATTGGAAGGTGCTCCTTCATAATGGCCCGGTATTTTTTCTATTGGGCGCAGTTTCGGAGGGTTCAGATCTTTCGGCACGAAATCGACATCATTAGCCTTATACCAATCTAGCACGTCCTTCGTGATGTGGCATGATGCCAAATCCGGCTAGAAGATCGTCGGCCTATATTGACTATATTTATTTTTGACTATATAACTGTATTATTTCTACTGAACATCGGTAAATTGGTCTAGGGATTAGATTCACGTTCTTTTTGAAAACACTTCTTGTAGATTAATGAGATAGACATCTTAATCTAGCACTGAATTCAATAGCAATATTGTGAACTTCAGTTTATGATGAGGTATTTTAATACTATCCTCGGCATTATAATAGTATTAGCTGACTAATATCGTTGTTGAATATTTACAGTGCAATCATCTCGTGCTGTGCTTGCTATAGGTATACATTAAAAGTAAAATTTACATAAAATTTCAAGCATAAAAATTTCAACCTTGATGTTAATGACATTATAATACCATATCATGACAATATTATTAGATGTTTTTCGCCTAGTTGTAGACATTTTTCTTCACTAGTGGCTTTCCTTATCTAAGCCGGTGAACGGGCAACTTTATATGATCGCCATGTTGAAGATGGCTGGGCATAAATCCTGCTCTGGTTTAGGATCTTAAATGGTTGGGAATTGTTTCAACTCTCTGGGTCATAACATATTTTCGTTATTGGTACAGGAATAACGTATGCATAATATACCATTTCAAGTAACAAATTCAATTTTAAGGTACACTTGAAGAAGTTCTCAAGACTCATTTGATAAAACCACGCATAAAACTAGATATTCTACATAACATCGATAAAACAGCCATAAAACCCTCATAAGGTCAAAAAGGCCCATACTACAGGAGGTTCTCAAGACTATTTCCCAAGATTCGCTTAAAACTTGATAGTTTTATCGGTACATACTTGTAATGACATGCAGGACATGCTTAAAACTATGATAAAACTACCACAAGTTTTGGTAGTTTTATGATTTTCCTCTTTAAGAACACTTCCAGTCCGTCACAAATATGTTTCGAAGATTCCATTTTTGGATTCGTTCTGCTGAATGGGGACTTTTTTAAGAGGAAAAAAACGGATATACATATGATGTTTCTTTTCCAAAGTGGATACGTATGTAAATTAATTGTAAAATTGACCATAAATGCATGAGTTTTTTGCCTGCAATTGATAAATTTTTCATGCGACGTTCAGTTTATTGGTGTTTTATAACATAAAAGTACGAAAATTTTAATGCGCCCCGGAATCATTGCTAGACCATTGATTTATTTGAAAAATAAAAAATACTTGAAAATTCAACAATTAGGTGACAAGGCTGATAAATTGTTAGATCTTGAATAAATTGTGTCTACAATCCATTTCAAGTTTCAAAATGTATTTTAAACAGCAGAAATTGTTCGTAGCATTGGAAAAACGAGAGTTTTTTTGCATACATATGAAAATGGCTACCATTCCGAGGGAATCCAGAATAGGCACGCTCGCCATTTTTTCAATGGTTTTATCTAAAACTACCATAAAACGCATATAAAACTAATATTTC
Source organism: Aedes koreicus (assembly GCA_024533555.2). Classification (NCBI taxonomy): domain Eukaryota; kingdom Metazoa; phylum Arthropoda; class Insecta; order Diptera; family Culicidae; genus Aedes; species Aedes koreicus. The sequence goes on along the minus strand of JAHHFK020004889.1, from coordinate 368,565 downwards.
TTGCACAAGACTAACAAGATTTTTTTAGGAGCACGATAAGTTCATCTTTACTTGTTCTATTCTTGAAAAAGATGAGTAACGCTTGCATAAAACTTGTTTGAATTGCTCAAGGTAAACAAGTCTTTCGTAAGATAGCCATAAAATCATTGTGGAGAAGGCACATCATAAACAAAGAAAATGTGAACGTCCAAATCAAAAGTGCCTATGCATAGTTGTTGTTCATAATTACAGCTTATAATTTATTGTTTTCAATCACCAGCGTAAGGCGATTAAAAAAAATTCCAACTTGAATATGCTAACAATGGATTTGGGAAGAAGAACACATAATAATATTGCGTCGATGGCTGAAACATCAGGTGAGCGAAAGATGATTTTTCTCTTGATCTGTACGCTGAACCTAGCTTTGGAAGAAGTGCACTGTGTAGTGGATCACTAAGCGATTCCAGCGCAGTACTTCCGACTTTGGTTTAAACGTGCGGATCATGGGAAAAATCGATTTTCGCTCAGATGATATATACTAATTTTTACTTGCAACGAGTATAAATATTGTGTAGCCTATTGGGAACTGAAATGCACGACTCGGGAGAATTCAACATTAACATAACATTTAACAATCGTAGTGCACATTAAACCTTACGTTAAAAGTGCTGCGCTGTATTTCCACGGTGGTGCGCCATATAACGCACTACCTGAGACGTTAGGTTTAACTTGCATAACTGGCATAAAATCAAATATCATGAGTTATGCATTTCGGTTTTCAACTGGCGACACATTGCACCATTTTATTTTATTCGTTTTACGCATAACGCATAGACCCTTTTGATAAGTTAGTCTCAGTAGGCTGCGAATCCAATGGAATGGTAACAAAAAATGTCGTTGGTAGCTGAGATGAAGGAGTGTTCAATATATTGGATAAGTTTTTATTGAATTTTCGCTTGAACGATCCGCTAGTTTTTAATTTCTTCCACCTGTGGGCGTCCATTGTGACAGTTTGTTTATTTTTCACATAATGTTCTCTCTCAAGAGTATGTGCTCTTATTTAAAATCAAATGGTTCTAAGAGAGTTTTATGGCAGCATTTCCAAGATACATTCATCTTAAAGAAGAATGTCATAAAACTTGTACAAAACTTTTATCAGGTTTTATGCAAGTTGAGAAACGATGTCTTGAGAGGGGGATCAAGTATCTTATAAAACTACTGATAAGGTGAATTACACTTATAAATGATGTAGTTTTATGGAGGTTTCTTCAAGTGTTCTTTAATCACTCTTAAGAACTGTTAATGAATTAAAACCACCTTAACTTGGAAAATGCCCTGATAAAACCGGATGAACTCCATAATGCTTTGATAAAACTACCATAAAACATGAATAAAACCAATTTGCATTTGAATTGCTACTTGAGATCTCCCCCCCCCCCGCTTTTTTTCTTTTCTTTTTTTTTTTTTTATACCAAAATATTTTAATACCCACCGCGCGCCCCCCCCCCACCCCCCCCCCTTTCCCCCCCCGCCCCTTTCCCCCCCCCCCCCTCCTTTTTTTTTTCTCCCCCATTGGGCCTTAAAAAAATTTTTTTTCTTCTTCTCCTTTTTATTATTATTTTCCTGCGGGATTTTTTTTTTTACGGGTGGGAAAAAAAAACAAAAAAAAAAAAATTTTTTTTCTTTTTTTTAAAAAAAAAAAAAAAATTGGAGAAACAGCGGCGACACGTTTATATTTTTTTTGGTTTTCAAAATTTGGTTTTTTTTTTTTTCCCCTCAATGCAATCCGTCGAGAAACTACGAAAATACAACATTGAAAGGTTAGCTTGTTTGTATGAAATTCACAAGTGTCACAAGTGTATGATGATAGGCTGTTTCACGGAAGAGTTTTTTAACCCAGCTCTGAGAATTTCGTGCAGAAATTTTACCCATTTACACTCAAAAGTAAAAGAGAAACTCCACTTTTAAGTGTAACGGGGTAAAACTTCTAAAAAAAAGTTCCTCAGCGCTGGGTAAATAATTCGTTCCGTGCACTGCATCATCGACAACCTCTTCTTGAGCTCAATTGCGTTCTAGCTTGAACCAAGAAATCTCATAAAAAATATTATTAACAACGCTACCTTTACATTGAAAACAGTCCCATTGATATTCTGTGTATTCATTAAATATTATGCGATACACACATAAAACTTATTGTTGAACACCAATAATATTCATAAGTCTAAACTATTCAATGTATGTGAACGAAAGTTACTTGTTTTGTTGTGATGAATGTTATGCGACTAAAACTTGTGACACATTCAGTGGTGTTTCTGTTAGTATTTAAAATATGGCGATTCTTTGCTGCCAATTGCTGGCAGAACTAGCCTTGCGGAAAGATTTTTTTTGTTCCGTAGGGTGGTATTTAATGAATAATTTTATTTCTTTTCCAGGTTGTGAAATTCTGTTAATGAATTGATAAATTGTGCTGCATCGACAACTCAGAATTTAGTTTGGGTCAGAGCAACGTAAAATTGTGAAACCACTTCCAAGTACGTTGAAACGCAATGCAAATTTTGTATCATTAAAGCCAACAAGCAAATCGTAGTTTCATTTTCTTGAATTATGTTTTGCTAGTCAATAATTTATCATTAACCATTATGTTTAGATATCTTTTTTAACGGTTCGTCAGCAGATGTCACTTCACCAGTGGTAGAAAGCATTTATTTCCTATGTGGGGAAAATCGTAGAATTCTTTGCAAAAATCAATTTTTCGGTAAAAGAACACAAAGAACCTGGTCGATCAAGTTTCAGTATTGTCAGTTTGTTCGATTTGAAAATTCTGCGTTTCATTCAAAAACTAACTCCATAAAAGTGAATGTTACTCGCCACCTGGTGGTCACTTTGGCAGAAATTGGACTTCTTCAATTAATTAAGTTCATTCTCCAAGCTCTTACACTCGGCTTGCATGTGGATTGACGACAATAAATAAATAAAGATTCCTGCATCAAGATGATAGTATCTGATCAACAAGGAAAACATTCCAATTTGGATTAAAAAAAAACAAATTGTGTGCCTTACTTCTCTGTTATTTGCTAAATAATTTTCCGAAAATAAATGTTGTTAGAAAATTTTCTGGTGTTTCCTGCTTAAGAGTTAGTAAACCATGAACTCTCTTCACTTTGATTTTTCACAACTAAACAAATAAGTTTGTTGCTTTGCTTGTAGTTTTGGTCGAGTGAAGACGTTGTTGGCATGCACATTGGATAACAAATTCTATGGAGAATGCTTTTCCAGCCACGCTAATCTTAGAAGAGAAAGTTGATGAAGGATATCCATCAACGAAGATAGGCCCTTTTTTGTTGCGCATGAAATATGGTATGGTATGGTGTGGTATGGTAAGTATATAGAGGTAATAGAAAACAGAACAATACAGGCAATAATTGACAAAAAAGGGGGGATAATTTGAGGCGGTCATCGTCAGCCGTTGTATCATTGAGACGAGAAGTCGTTAGTTTCGATAGACCTATGATTAAGTTAGAAGTCTTTGGTTGCTGGTCTTCGGTCGTCAACTAGTATTCAGTTTCAGGAGAAATCAGATGAAGTTGTTGCTAGCGTCAACAAAAAACCCAATAAATGCATTAGGAAAGGCAGGTGTTTACAAAATATCCTGTCCAAATTGTGAGGATGTCTACATTAGTCAAACTGAGAGGAATTTGGAAATGCGGTGTAAGGAACATTGGCAGTACATCATCTGTCGAAATTTTAGTCTGGGTAGTATATTAGTTTTAGTAATTGATGTTGCTACTATGTTAGTAAGTTTGATGTCTACATTTTTGTTAGTTTGTTAGAGGAGATGCGATGGATTCTTCAGTTGTGTCTGAGTACGAAACACTGAGGAAGTCTGTAAGTAGTAGTAGTAGTAGTCAACGATACGAGGCAACGGTATGAAAAATAAATAACTCAACTTGCTCAAAAGCTCTTCATAGGGGATTCCATTAAACAGTTCGATGAAACCAACATCTTCGGCTAAGTTTGTGCAGAAAGATAGGCAATAGCCGGATATATGAACAACATAAATATTTGTTTTACTTTGATTTTTGGAAGCCTTTTGGATCCTATAATAACTGTGCAAAATTTAGGCTCGATCGGTGACACTATATTTTAGCTACTTAGCTACCATTTTAGCTTTAATTTTTGCTAGAACAAAAGATCCAATAAGCCATTGGTTTGAATAGGATCAGTTTTAGCTAAATAACGTTGCCACAAGCGTTGGATCGCTTTACAGTCTAGAAAGAAAAGCTTTCTTGGAAAATTTCGCAGGCAATGATTGTATTTGTTTATTTTAAGAGCACAACGGGTCACCTCGCCAGATTTATCCATGTGGAAGTAAATTTCCCCATGGAAAATCCTATGCAAAATTAAAACCACGTGCGCTAAAATATAGTTTGACCGATCGAGCTGAAATTTTGCACAGTTAATAGAGTACCCAAAAGGCTTCCGAAGATTTTACTGGAACTAGATTTTAAATTTAATCCCAGGCTAATTGGAATGCCGAGAAAAGTCGAGAATTTTTCATCACTAGAGATCCCTAGACTGTGATCGAGAATCTTGCTGTGTAGCTGCACTTAAGTCAACTGATCCATGATAAATTTTGAATCTAATGGTATACATAATAAGAAACACAGCTAAACTATTGTTAAGTTTGTCTTCTTATTGAATTACCATTATATGTAATTACGTCATTGAATGCATGCATTTTTCATCATTTGGGGGTAGTATAGTTATAAATCTACATTATTTTTTAAAATTGTCTATTACTCAGCAGTTTAATGAAAAAATAAATACTAATTCTTAGATTTCCGTTATAATTTGAAGGTTTATTCCTTTTGTAAAATATTTAAGACCAGGGTATACCTTGACTCAGCCTATAATGCAACGATCGATTACATTTTTTACTATAACTCATAAAGTATTGAGCTGTAAGCAAAATTTAACTAGTTATACATTTGCTTAGATATTTTTAATAAAAAACTTGGTAGTATGTATCATGAAAAGCTATACAAATCATTTCATAAGGTCAGAAACTTTCGAGAAATATGTATGTAATGTCGGTCTATAAGCACCAAATGGGGTCTGTTCATCCCATTCAATCGATTTTTAATTAAATGCAGTTTCCGTAGAGTTTTTTTTTATCCTGAATTTCTGATTTAAAGCATTGCCAGCTGTATTCATCTTACCCAACATAACATTTCGTCAAAAAACTAAACTGAAACTGCTTTGAAACACTTAATAGATTTTCACATATGATCAATTGGCCCTTCGATAATGAAAACATAATAATTTACTCTGCACAGGATTTGTTTCTTGATTTGTGTTTAGATGAGCCCTTTGAAAAATATACAACCGAGACTCATACATTTCCATTCGAAATTTTACCAATAACATCATTTTTACTAAGTTATCCAGGCCACAGGCCATAGTTGAGAACAAAGAAAAAAAAAATGTCCCTTATATTGAGTCCACGGTTTTCTTGTTAAATCATTGTTATTGTCATCTATGTGAACAGTTAGTTTATTTTAGATCAATTGAAGATCATGGAGATAATCAGTTAAGCTTAACCAGTGATTTTATGAAGTCTAAAAAGTTAAGAAAATCGAAAATTACACGACAATGAGCAACAGTAAATTGATTATTAATGTCTGAATTGCTTTTAATTAAACCCGTTAGCATGATGGCAACATAATTTTGTTGATTATCGTTGAATTAGTGACATATTTGGTGCATTGGCTGAGTGAAGGAGCTAGGCTAACATTACATCCCCTTACCCTATTTTTTATTTTCATTTTATAAAAATGATGATTTAAAAAAATATATGTTTTTTACGATCCTAGCTTGAAGTCTATCACTCTAATGTCAAATGCGGGTTAAATATTTTATGAAATTACAAGCCTACTATATATAAGTGAATTTCTGATAGTTATCTAACTCTTTTTTTCCTTGAATTGCCTGATTATTACACATTGATTAAGTTAACAGACGACTTTAAATATATAAGTAGCAAGATGTAATATTTAAATCATGGATTTAACATGTCCAGAAACCATTGTTAGAAGGCAACCCATGAAACACATTTCTCAAGGAAACGAATCAATCTATTCACATGGTACATTATGCACTAGCGTTAATTGAAATCAATGACGGCGAAGAAAAGAATATATGTTTCAAAGAGAACACGCGCTTAATGTTATGCATGCTGTACCATCAATTGAATTCGAACAATATATGCCTACCTTATAATGCTCATTTCAGTTTTCTGCTCTCCATTCACCTCACTTTTCAGCACCTCCACCGGGCAGTAGCCGTCGATCTCGTCCGGATCATCATCCATCGCCGGCGCTTGTTTGCCATTCTCCGAGCTCAATTTCAGCTTCTCTGAACAGTGGCTTCGCAGACTACCCCCGGAAGCAAAAGTACCGTTGCTTACTCCAACTTTGGTTCCCATAGTAACCACCGATTGTTGATGCTGCTGTTTCCCATTGTTTAACTTTTCACACTTGCTATACGTTGCACTTGAACTTACAACACCAACACCAACGCCGCCACCCGCACCACTGGGTTCGTCAATAATCTTCATTGCAACTCCCACAACACTTCCGGGACTTGGGCTCCCAATCGAGCTGGGACTGAAGCTTCCACTGCTACTGGTACCAATCGGGGTGGAAGTTTTTCCCTCGCGAACTTCGTTGCGAAGATATTCAAACTCTTCGTACGAATCCGAATCACTTTTGTCCTTGTCAAACATGTCTTCAAGCTGTTTATTTTTCTTTTTCCGACGTGAAAGCATACTCAGTAAACTATTAATTATTGCTATTTTGCTGATTCTTTTTAGTAATAAAAGCAGCTGACGCTCACGTAAAGTTTTTCTCAATCTGTATTTCTTCTTAATTTTGAAACGCTGATCACCTTCCTAAGCTGGGAAACACATCGTCCGATGATTTGAATCTATTAGTGAAAATAAAACGCAAAATAAAAGATTCGATCTGCGGCTTCATTATGGCAAACGGAGTGTACTGAACACCTGACAACAGCAGAGTGAGCCCTATCCGGTGCGAAATCTACGAGCCTAATGACATCCCATCGAGGATCAAAACGTGCATGGAACATATGAAAGAATCTGCAAAGTGATGCTCGTCACCTGATGCATTAAATTTACAGTCGAAGGGGACAAGCAGAGGTACGAAGAAACGAAATTGGCATGGAGAGAAAGTTTTAAGCCCCTGCCTAGTGTAATTAGAGCTAGTAAGCATCGAAGCCAATTATAGTTATTGCTGTTATTGTTTTGAGAGTGTTGTTTCAGTGGAGATTAAAAATTTACTGCTAAATTTCAACGTTTTTCCACCCTGATTTTGCGTAAAGTGCTTCAGGCTTGGCGTAATTAATTAGAGAGGGTAAGTAGAAGATGATCCACGGTTGCTATTTTACAGCCAAGCGATATTATATGGTTTGCATTTCGAAATCTGGCAGCTAACCGCTGAAGACCGTGCTGTATGACAGTGAATTGTTTGAATCAGTAGATTACCATAAGCACAGTGAAGTGTGAAAGGTGCTGACAGATTTTGCAGATAGCGTGCAGTTTATTGTTGAGTAATATTGCGCTATGATCAAATGATTGTTGCAGATGCACTTTGATACTCTATTTGAGAGCAAACAGCAAATGCAATATGAGTTCGAATCATTTAGAATAGTGTGATAGATTAACATGTTCTCATGCATTTACTCAACACCTTCTTTCTACTTCAATTTAAACGTTTGATGCAATATAGCTTGTGCACTGCACTGTGACATTTTTATGCACCGCGGGCGCACAATGAAGAAAGTCTGTCGTCTGATTGTAGCAATAGTGCAAATAATCCAACAATGTTTTTCAGTTTTCAATCCAATACATGAGAGTACCTAACTAGCTTTACACATGATTTTCATATGCAGTATCAATGCTCCTAAAACACTTAAAAACTAATATGATATGCTTTTCTTCCACGGAACGGAGCCAATATCAACGTCCGCTCATTCGACCGTCTACCAAATCATCACCTGGTACTCGACAATCATCGGTACTACTCGGGGCCCCTCAGGAACAGCGAATATCGAAATACCAAACGGTCCTTTTCAGGGCTATTTCAAGAGTTGTAAAGAGTTGACTTCCATAATTTTCGTGGGGAACCAATAGTAAAGCCACATACACTAATAGCATAAAGGGCGATACGGTCAAAATTTGGTCAATATCAACTTGACGTATTTCTTTCAATTTTGCATTTAAAAAACCTGAACACCCCTCATTTTGAAGGTGTGTGTGTGTAGAATGTTGCTCCTATTTTGATTTTGGAATTCACTCTTCAGTTGTCAAAATGCCGTCCGAGCAAGAAGAGCAGCGTATCAAAATTTTGCTCGCGCATCGCGAAGATCCGAGCTACTCGCACGCAAAGTTGGCAAAATCGCAAAAAGTTGCCAATTCAACCGTTACAAATGTAATTAAAGTGTTTGGGGAACGTTTGTCGACAGCCAGGAAGTCTGGATCGGGGAGAAATCGAAAACCGGAAGCCGCTGAGACGACAAAGAGAGTTGCCGGTAGTTTCAAGCGAAACCCTAACCTATTTCTGCGAGATGCCGCAAATAAGCTGGGTGTATCGTCTACAACCGTGCATCGAGCCAAAAAACGAGCCGGACTATCGACTTACAAGAAGGTAGTGACTCCAAATCGCGATGATAAACAAAATACGACGGCCAAAGCGCGATCCCGGAGGCTGTACACGACGATGCTGACGACGTTTGACTGCGTGGTAATGGACGACGAAACCTACGTCAAAGCCGACTACAAGCAGCTTCCGGGACAGGAGTTTTATACGGCAAAAGGAAGGGGAAAGGTAGCAGATATTTTCAAGCACACGAAACTGTCAAGGTTCGCAAAGAAATATCTGGTTTGGCAAGCCATCTGTACCTGTGGCTTGAAAAGCAGCATTTTCATAGCTTCCGGGACTGTCAACCAAGAAATTTACGCGAAAGAGTGTTTGAATAAACGTCTGCTGCCTTTCCTGAAGAAACACGGTTGTTCCGTACTGTTTTGGCCGGATTTGGCATCTTGCCATTACGGTAAAAAGGCCATGGAGTGGTACGCCGCCAACAACGTGCAGGTGGTTCCCAAGGACAAGAACCCTCCCAACACGCCAGAGCTCCGCCCAATTGAGAAATACTGGGCTATTGTCAAGCGGAACATAAATAAGACCAAAAAAACTGCTAAGGACGAGCAGCAGTTCAAGGCAAACTGGCTTTCTGCGGCGAAGAAGGTGGACAAGGTGGCTGTACAAAATCTGATGGCAGGGGTCAAGCGTAAGGCCCGGCAATTCGGATTTGGAAAAGCGGAAGCCTAACTGAATATTTTTCCTGAATTTTATACTAATTGAACTTGAAAAAGAAATTTAATTTGATTTTTTAAATAAACGATTTCACCGATTTACACGCGTTTTCCCTTGACCAAATTTTGACCGTATCACCCTTTAGGGTTTCGTGGTACTTTTAATTAATTTCTTCACATCAACAAGGAGTCCTACGTCAACTTTACTGTTATATCTCTGACATAATTCATCCTTTAGTTTTTTTCAAAAGCACTATTTATGTTTCCGTAAAAATACGTAATTTAGAACTTGTGATGTTTTTTCTCCAAATCTTCGATTACACTAGTATTATCAAATTAAGTCAAGTTTAGGACAATTGAAGATCATAAAAAAAAGTTTAAGCTTAACAAATGAAATCATGGCGGCTATAAACGTGAAATTTCAGTCTAGTACATCACAATAAAGTTATGAAAAACTTTATGAACATGTTGACATCCCGTAACCATAAGATTTCTAAAACCACACATATCTTTAAATCAAGATAAATTTGACGAAAACAATCAACGATAAAGTTTTCATCTGTTGGAAGTAATACTTCTCATCTCTCATAAAAAAAGAACTGCGATGCGACGTTTTTTGATACCACAAAAAATGTGCAGAAAACATGGGAATGTGCGTAAACAACTGAAAGTAACAGTTAGTTTTGAAGATGACTTAAATGATACTCGAATCGCTACTGTCTACATTGTACTGTCCTTGTAAATAGAAACATCAGCATCGAACTGACAAAATTACTGGATTGACCCATAATACTGATTGTTATTATTTTCGTTGATCTTTTTTTTGTAGAATCTAAAAGTTTGAACACAGTTGTCAAAAATACAACTTCTTCAGTTTATCGTACCATTGGAAATTGAAATAACATAACATATTTAGATCAATCAAAATCCAAAAAAAAATGATCAATCGTCATCCAATATCTCAGCATATTTCAGTAACAGCACTGATACAATTTTACCCAGCCTACCTCGTTGAAATGACCGAGCATAAATTGCAATAAGTGTAGAGTGTTTGCCACACGCGTCGAAAGGCGAAATAAAATATTAAGCACCGTCCAAATTTATGCAGCGTTTGAAACGGTTTGCTCCAAAAGCACGTTTTTGCAATCTTCCAAACAACAAAATCATATTTTGATCACCGCGATCATTATGAAAGCACCCATATGCTTTGCCCTTCTTGCCGTGAAGTAAGTTTTCTATCATCGATCATTAATTATAATAATTCGCACCTCATTATTGGTCTACGTTGTCGGTCGCATTCGAAAAACAAACCTGAACTGGGCTTGCGCACAAACGATCTATGCCAATAGCTATGTATTTATGCATGTATCAACATCATGCTCGTCCAGGTTGTTGATAAATAGGAAAAAACTCATCGTCCAATAAAACTGACTTGATGCCCTGGTTGATCAAAAAAAAAAAAGGCTCAATGTGCATCCGATATATGAGTGTTAGTTGTGATTTTCGACTATTACAGTCGCTAACCGTGCGCCGCTAATCGTCGCCTTCGAACCACGTTTGTGAGCGAATGTGCAACGATTATTGTTACGTGTTACGAAAAAAATGGCTTAGGGTAGACCAACAGCAACGGTGCCTCACGTGGAGACGTCGTCGATCATTGCTGCCGGTGCATACGTTCTGCTCCGTGAGGTGTTTTGATTGGACGACGTGCGCGCAAGCAGATTGTTGCAGAAACAGGATTGGCAAAAGTGTTGCGTTTGCACACTGCATTGGGTTGGGCCTGGGTCGGTTGCCAATACCGGCAATAATTTTTAATTACGCCAAGCCTTGCCGCTCGTGGTTCGCCAAACGATGACTGTTATTGTTTTCCGTTTGAAACAATGCGCCCAAAAACAGGCGTTTGCCTATCGGGAGCTTCCTAGACCAGCGATGGCACAATGGAATCAGCTATGCTAGACGAGCCGTCTGCTATGGAAAGTGCGCCCATGGGTTGTTTAACAATGTAGTTGGACCTAGATGGAGCTTGTTAGGGTTGTTATGCGGAGATCTTTTTTTTTTGTTAGTGTACCTAAACACGCCTGTCTGGCCTGGTGGGGGAAAGGGGGCTCTGATAATCGACTATGGTCATGTTCGAGTGTGCATTCCAACGTGAGCGAAGACAATGGAAGGTCCTTTTTAATGTGATACCAGTGGTTGTCTTCTCTTCGTAAAACTTTCACTACTGCTTGGTTTGTTGAGTACTGGTATGTTCGGGTCACATTTAAGTGGTTTCATTTTCATCGCTGACAGTGAGGCTTTGGATATTTTACATTCCTACTAATGTTCAAATAGAAATTATAAAAATTTGTGCATGCTTTCCAAAAACCTTCAAAGCATTTACAAATTGAATTTCAAAGCAACCAACTAAGATTTGTTTGGTTATCGAAAATTTGAAATACAATTTAGATCCAGCTTATTTGCGAAAAAAAAAATGCCGGTGGAACTTGACCTCATAATTTTCCATTAAGTACTAATTATACAACAGGTACTTTACTGGACACCTTGAATTTGGCTAATGGCATTTTGAAAGCAAGGCGAAATACTGGGCACATTACTTGAGGAATCGGTCGCATACTCGCTTATCCAGTTTCAAAAAAGTTTGGAAAGCAGTGTATTGTATTTGGTACGTTTTTGAAACTGATGTGAAATGTTTGTTTCCATGTCACAATTCATCCCCTTTTGAATGGTTAGACTTGCGTGCAATACTTTCTCCACTCAATCTACCCCAAATTTCATCTGGAAACACTGAATTAACGTATAAACTATCAACTAGGCAGCCGAGGTTTCTGAGAAAAAAAAAGGTTATTAGTTTGCTGGTAATTAATGTTTTGTTGATAACAATAATTTTGTATAGTTTTTCTGAACTTTAGGTTATAGTTTGCTCATACATTCTGGTGCAAAAGTTTCGTTGTCCACACATCTTTAAACGAGTAGAGAGTTTACCTTTCTTCAGGACAGCGAATTCATCATTAGAGCCAGTAAAATTTGTCCTCCACATGATGAAAATCAGGGAACATAGATAAACAATGGTTCAGGCTAATATGCATTGTTCAAATAACAGATACACTTTTGAATCTTGAAAAAAGTAACACATTCTGGATCAGGTCTTTAACGATTTTGGATAACTTAAAAATTGCTTAAGGAATTTTGAAAGAACCATAAATCGAAAAAATGGTTTTGAAATCATTTGTTTTCAGTTTTTTCCATACAAAATCATAGAAAATAATTTATCGTTAAAATGGCTCTAAAACCCTTAAATGTTAGAGATTTGATCCATCCCAACACTATGTTAAGTCGATCGGAAGTACTAAGGACAACTTTTTCCAAGATCTCTTAAATAACTTTTCATTGATATTATATTAAAATTGGTTTCCAATTAGTTTGGGGCAACATTAAAGGCCACTTCTGAACCCTATGAAAACCTAAAAGACTTTTTTGTTATCATTTAGACTTTTACAACCTTTTCATCATAAAACAACCAGACTGTTTTTTTTTTTCATTCTTACTAAAGTTTATGTTTTTGTTCAACATTGTACTTTGCTATTGCTCGTATTTTTTTAATCATTCTTATTTTTTATGAGTTTATCATAAATTTTAAAGCTTCTTAACAGTGCTCTAACTTTGATTTTGATGTATTTTTGTTGCACTTAAAAATGCAAATTGTTTAATCTGCCACCATCCCTATATTTATCAACAATCTATCTTGCAGTTTTTCTGAATTAATAAGAGCAAATGTTCCAAAACGTCGTAGGTGTTGCGTATCAACAGTTAAAATTAATTTTACGAGCTTAGCTAGGGTGATCAAAAACCGAATTAGTTTTTCTCGCATAACCATTTTTTATTTCGAGTTTTATTGAAAAGGTGTGTTTTTAAACTAAACGGTAGTTTTTTGAACTCATTAAGCTGTATTCCCCGGTATAAAAAGAAAGAAATATCATTCTTCTGTACACTTGATATTGCGCTTTTTCTGTTGAATATGTTTCCTGTTTTTTTTTTCATATGCCGTTATTTTCAAAGATGAAAAAATAGGGATATAATTTTGATTGCCATAGAAATTTGAAGATTAGAGGTTACCCTTGAAAACAAAAACACAAGTGAATTCAGTACAATGTATAGTTAAATGTACATTTTTTAGAACAATCCTTATTATTTTTTAAAAAATGCATAACAGCGATGATTATTTCATATGCAAACAGCAAATTTACATTAATGGATGAAGTCGATTTTTGTATTTTCTTTTTATCTTAACTACTGATTTTGTTTTTTCATTTCATTGTTTTGATTAGTAGATGATATAAATTGGTTTGGATCAAAAACGGTTCAACATTTAACACTGTTTTGTTAATTCAGGAATTCAGAAACAAGAAAACAAACTTTAAGAATTACCGAAAAAATCAGAACACAAGTTATAACAAAAGATGTTATCAAAAATCCTAACAGAAGTTAATTACCTTCTTTGTGCAATTACATAAATTTGTGTTCCCGTTTTTTCCCCTTTTAAAAATAATGGCATTTGCAAAAAATATAAACGTATTTTCAGCAGAAAAATCACGATAACATGTGAACGGAAGAGTGAAATTTCTATTTTTGCACCAACGTTTTTACCTGAAGAGTAGTCGATTTAAATAAAAATACTGATGACTTATTTTCAATAACTATTTAAACGAAAATATTGATCAAGAAAAACTCATTTTTGTTGACCACCTAAGAATAGAATAATTTTTGATACACACGATATCACGATGTTGGTGCGGTTTTAAAATTGTTTTGGTTAGATTTGTTATTTAATGTTTTTCATGGACCATCCTTGTATAAATTCTTAAAAACTAAAGCCCAAATGATAAACAAAAATATTGTCGAAGATACTTGAGTTGTTAAATTTCATTTTCATGGTGAAAATATCTTATTCTTGCTAATTTAGAATTCTGGCTCAGTGTGCAGTGGCGCATCCTTTGATTTTCGAGTAGGTGTATTAAAGTATATTAAAATCATGCCGAATTTTGTTGTTGTTGTTGTTCATGTTCAAAAAACTTTAAGCTCATGTTATGCTATAATTTTTTGTTAACCCAACCTTCCCTAGCCAAATCCTCAAAGTTAGTTATAGCAACTTGATTGTGACTTAATTGAGTTATATAGAAGTTATTTCAACCGATGTAAAACAAGTGTGCTACTAGGGTTATTTTAATTTTGCACTATTATCCTTTGCCTATCCTTTCCATAAATTGATGAGAAATCTGTAGAAAGGCGACGCACAAACCTTTTATCAGTTTAGGAAAGTACCGTCTGAGGAAGTATTTTGATACTTGGTTTCTGATACACAGGGTTTTTAATGTACTTTTAGCATCCAACGTCCGTTTTGCAAGCTTCGGCAAAGAAAATTTCCATATGAAACGTTAACGCAGACGCCCACAGACGTAAATGGTTAACAATCCTTGTTTTGGCTCAAAGTTTATATAATATTATATAATTTTCATTTTTTCGTTTCAGTTTTTTGTCATACAAAAGAATAAAATTATGTTATTAATGACTACTTTCATTTGTCCTTGAGCAGTAGTTTCAACTTTTTTATAACAAGTTGTGTTATATGTGCATTAGTGCGGGTATTGTATTAGGTGAACTTTATTAGACCTACACAGAAAGAAAATTTGAATTTTCATTGTCATGTAAATATTAGAGCATGTAAAATTGTATTTCCTGCCACACGAAGTAGCAACTTGCATAAAACAGTTGTAACAAAGACGAGCTTTTGTATACAACATTATCCACAATGTTAGGAATGTACCAGAACTTTACACGATTTATAATGTTAATTTGTAAGTTTTGTGACGCTCCATTTATGTGCATGATATTGAATAGAAATTCACACTACTTTTTCGAGCTGTGTAGAGCTCTTGAGACATCCATAATTATCTCATAATACTTCCAGGGGCAGCGTCCATTGTAAACAGTTCAATGAAATCCAATTTTAGACTTAATTAAAATGTTACTTCAGAAAATTTCGTCCAATCAGCTTTCACTCGATGGACCTAAAAACACGGACCCCGAACTACTAAAAACTGCTTCCGTTTGCATTATACCAGACAAACGTTTGAATCAGTCGTTTGCTTGGAATAAAATCGACGCTATTCTTACACTGAAAATTAATTTTAGTTTATATTACGAAATCGAAGGTAGAACTAACAAATCTATTCGTTGTTTTCTGCAACGAAACTGATTTGTACCATTTATGAAGCTACCTTCGTAATTAATAGCACACGCGCAACTGTCAAAAGTACGAAGCATTTGTTCACACAGAAAGAGCATTCGTGCATTGTACGAAAATAATACAAAGAACTACGAACATATTGTCACAAAATAAAAAGAAACGTCTTTCTGGTGGTTGCTTGAATGATTGACAGACTTTATCGACTCGAAATGTGATTGAAAAAAAAAGCGCAACCACATGGAGTTGGTCAGCGTTTTTTTAATACTTCTGACATGGGATTCGATCCAATATTTTTGGAAAGCACTGATACTATAACTCTCGACAGTGCTTTAATTTGTATGTTGGGATAGATATATTATTTCCGCCCACCCCAGCACCAACATCTTTTTGCATGAGTACGATTAAAGAGAAACAGTGATTGGTTGATCGTCACGAATTTCATTTCGTGCATGAAACAAAAAGGTGTAATGATAGCATTTCGCCAGATAAAAAGCAATATGAATGTTTCATACAATATACGAGACATTTGTTCTATGAACAAAATCCATGTTTACGAAACGAGTGAAAGCTTTTTAACGAAAATAAATTTTCAGTGTACCTCCGCTGACAATATTAATTTTTCTACTAAAATTTTTAAAAAAAAAAAAAAAAAAAAAAAAAAACAAACAAAAGCACATATATTATAAAAAAAAAAAACGAAAAAAAAAAAAAAAAAAATTTATATTAAAAAAAACCGAGTAAATCCACCGATGGTGAGACTGAACCCTTCTAACACTTCCAGAACAACGAACTCAAATGTGGCCAATCAGAAATTCCAGAAAGGTCCAGGAATATTCGATATGTCATATATTCAGTTTATAAAATTAACTATTTGACAATCCTGAACGTATTGTTTATCAATGTGATTAAAATATTGGCATTAATATTGTTTACCAACCTGTTTATATAAGTAATTTAAATGGGAATGACATACATATTAGAAATTTCATGTATTCAGTCCGTAGAAAAAATTATTAGACAATCCTTAGCGTCAATTTTGATTATCGATATGGATTCAAGATGCTTCATAAGTACATGTTCGTTTAAAATTGTGCAGTTATAGTAAATGGAGACTTTGTGTTATTTTCAAACATACTCGTTGCAGTTCAAAACCGGACACTTACCACCTACGCCTATCGATCCTGCTCTAATTCTATAGAGTCACATAGTGTGGCATCAAGTCCGCTGTATGGCACATCTGATGTGCCATACAACGCACCAGATGCGACACAATAGAATGCAAGCGGCATCGATTGATGCGAGTGATCTTGTCCGGTTTTGAACTGCAACGAGTATATTTTGATCTCACAATTATGTGCTCTCAGGTATTGTTTTGGTCATATCTCCATGAAAGATTTTTCAATCATAATGAAATAGTGACCAATTATTTTAAGACTTTATAACTTTAATTTGGCGCCAACAAAACTGAAATCGGTACAAAAAACAGTATGTTATCGTAGACTAAACTGATTTATTACTATTATCATTGGCCGTAAAGTACTGTTTCGTTTATATCTTCGTAACGAAATGTACGAATGAAAAAAAAAGTACTATGGGAATGTTGTAGCTTTCATTTGCCGCCAACAGAACTGAAATCGGGTAACAAACGACTGAGAAACCGATGTGACATTATTTGTAACTCACACACATACACACACACATACACATACATACACACACATACATACACACGTGCTCAGTTTGTCGAGCTGAGTCGAATGGTATATGACACTTGGCCCTCTGGATAAAAAGTCGAGTTTTCAAGCAATATTAATACCCTATTCAACCCATAAAACTCCGTAAAATTCAACAATGTGATTTCTTGTTTTTTTAAGAATTTAGACATAACGTGTAAAAAATGTGCTACATTAAGCAAATAATCGATATAATTGTATGAATCACCCAAAAACATGATCTGAAAAAGATACAATATTTTTTTTAAACTTCCCAGGTAACCAATAAGCAGTTCCGAAGCGTCTTTACGGCAGCCTATCAAGCAATTAAGTCGCCTTAAATGCCACTTTTGGCCCAATATACGGCTGCTTTACTGCAATGCTATGATAATGCTTCATTAATGCTATTTTGCATTCGAAATGCTTATTACAGACTACAAGCATTTAAATAGCATTTGAAATCCAGCTTAACAACAGATAGCATTCAAGATGCTGATATAATGCTAGTATAATGCTTGTCGCATCTGAAATGCAGATTTAGGGTTAATTTACTGCATATGCTAAGGCTTATTGGTTACCTGGGTTGCCAAATTGATCCATACTTTGTTAGCATAGTTCACTGAAATAGATGCATATAATTTATGAATTTTAAGAAAAATTCGACAAATAAATTGATACTTAAATAAATTCAAATTAAATAAAATGTTGAATAATGAACCATAAATGTAAAAAATTATCCAAATCAACTTTGTGCACTCAAAATTAAAGGTATGATCCCTAAAATATGCCAGCTTTTGCAAATTTTGGCACTATGCACGTAAATTTAGATACATAAAGATTGGAAAATTGATCATTAACTACGATACTAAAGATTGAGTGACATGCCCGTTTCTTTAGATCTTAATTTAATTTAGGTTGAAATATTGCAGCAAAAGGAGCATCACGCTGTCTCTCAGTCTAACATGATTTTGGAAAACTAGGAAAATTTAAACTAACATTTCACTTGTACACTTTTGAAAAATAAGCATTTTTTCACCATATCACTACCAAACGTGAGCAATTTTCTTTTGAATTACACTAGAAAAAAACTTATCTTTTGACAGATAGGCCTACTTCGTCCCTGCGATTCACAGACTTTTTCATTGTGTTTTTTTCAAAACTTAAAAAAAAAATAAGTAAAGTGCTAGTTTAAATTTCCTAGTGTTACAACTACATTTATACTACTAATACGCATCAAAAAGTGTTCTTTAAAAAGTATTTTTTTACAAAAGTAAATAAAAAGGTTATGCACTATTTTTTAGATAGCCTGCTCACTTCTGCTGATTCGACGTTCCTTTAGGACTGTAACTGTGACTCTATATTTACCTAGAAATACAGTAAGGATCTGGTACATCTAGACAACTATCAGTCTGATCAGTGTCTTGCGCATAATGTACTTCCCAAGTAACACACAAAACATCTTTATTATAATGCCTTATTGATTTGTTTTATAAACGTATCATAAAGATTTGCAAAATTGACACACTCTGAGCGGCTCGCGTATTTCATTTGACTGATGCGCAAAATCCGCCACCTACACATTGGATTGAGTTTTAAATACGATGTAACACTGCTGGAAGAGATTTATTCGATATTAATGTTTTCCTAATCATTATTACATACATTTTTTAAACATTAACCACAGTAAATTTTATATTGAGTTTAAAATAGAGACAGTGATGACTTCGACCGATTTTCAAACCTCTTTTATTATATGTGCGTTCAACAAAGCACTTATTTGTAATAACTTGATTATTTAGCTTTAATTGGATAACTTTTCAAATAGTGAGTTTCCTTCAAATAAACCACAAGCACTTGAAAATTATGCAGTTTTTGTTGCCTGTAAAAGAACATATTTTTTGACATGCATTTCAAATGGAACGACAGCTGAATAAAAAAGGGCTGCCGACAATAGTTGCACTCCCTTGAGAAGTTGGGAGCTTTTGGAAAACACTTTGAAGCCGCTCTGAGTATTTTTGTCTAATGTAAAAGATAAAGATTCACGGAGCAAATAAATGTAAATAAACAAAATGCCGTTTGTGTTTTGAAATCACGTATAAAAGGGAGGACTCTGCTTAGCTTGCCTAGAATAGGTAAATCCGCCTACTTCAAAATTACATTTCAACAACCAAACTATTTTGTAGGCGTATTTTATGTATTTTATAACATTACGACGGATTTGTTGTACAATATTGTGGTTTCAATGCCAATGAGAAGAACATCGTAGATATTGAGGAATAACTTTTCAACAATCACATTAGTGTAGAACAGAAGCTACATACTTTTCACTCCAAGTTCTCGAAACCCAAGCTTTTCAATGATATATTTTTGTATGGGAAAAGAGTTTTTTGTTTGTTAATTTTTGAAGGTTATGCGATTTTAACATCATAAAAAGTATGAAATAAAGTGATATAAACTATTATTGATAATTGTATTTGTTCTTGAACAGAAGATTAAACTTCTTTAAAACAAGTTGTGTTGCTTGGGTAATTAGTACGCAGGAGAACATATTAAACCTCGAGGTCTTGAGGTCACATTAAACCTTGAGACAACTCAGAAAATTTCCAGTTTCAGAGTCCAGAGTAAGCACTTTAAGAGAATCCAGTTTAAGATTTGATAAAACTGTTATTTCAGAAAATTTTGATTAAATTATAGCGGGCAGACGCTCGCCGTACAGCTCGCATTCACTCGTCAGACCTTACTACAATAAAATATCCTCCGTTTGCATTATGTCAATTAAATACAGTACGACTGTATTGGAATCAAATTGACAACAGTGGTTTGCTTGTAATCTAATTGACGCTATGGTAACACTTCGGACATCCAAAACTTCACCGCAAAATCATCTTAAACCAATGCGATTTTTTATTCGCAGCGATGTTTTAACCAGTTAACTACGAGCATATAACTAAATCTGAAGATTAACGCAGTTTAGGATCGATTTGGTAATTCTTATGTATCAAAATATTGCTTTTGGATAATACCTAAATATTTAAATGTACAGAGCTGATTTACTATGGGTTATTTTTAAATGTTTATTGTTCATTGTGCCAGCTTTTATGGATCATTGTCAATAATTGATAAAGCATACGCACAAAGTGCACAAAGATTGCATTCTTTGGATAAATTTGGTGAGTTAAAGGAAAGGGTTGGAACCATTTACAGATAACTAGCAATACGTTTGTGTTATTGCTAAATTGTTTTGGAATTACGAATCACATTAATGAGTTTTACGGATAATTTCCAACATTTTATGTATTTTCATCAAAGTCTCATGGGTCATGTATGTGCTTTTAACGGAACGAATGTCAATTTATTAGTGATCGTTTTTTGGTTTTCATACGCAAAAGCATGTTTGCCGGCCCTTAGTGCTTTGGCAATGAAAATTATTCTTTTTTACGGCTTTTTCGGAGAAAAACCTTCAATAAGCTAAATAGATACGACAAAGATACTTTCAGCTTTCTTGTTTCTGTTGCCTTCGCATACTTCAAGCAAAAAGAAGTTTGGTTTTCGAAGGAACTGCACATTTTTTGATACTTCAAAGGCCAAATGTTCCATTTCATGTTTTCTTATAATTATCTGTGAAAGATTGTTTGTAGACCATTTCAATTAATTTGCACTCTGAGAGTCGTCAACGAGATGGGTTTGATGGTGTATAGTTAATTTTATTTCAAGATATGATAGTGATTTGCTTTGAAGAGAACTCAATAGATATCACATGAGGCATTAACTTTGTCATCAGGAAGCAGCAATTGTTGTTAATAGAACCTTCTTTTTTCTGATTTTAAAAACAATCCTATACGTATATGATAAACATAATCAGTAAATCAAAGAATTTAAAGAGTTCGGCAAATCAAATCATTCTACCATTTTTTATCATATGGCGCTAAATATTACTGGGAACACCCAATCTTGGTTTAATTATAAAGCAATTCATGAGAACTGTTCGCTGTTAATTTGCATACATATATCGAATATTGATGGTATTTCCAGCTTTTAGCTGCGGATGAAACAGAAACTTTATAAAGATTCAAAAATCCAAAGCTGTAAACTTAACTGTTTTATGCTTGTTTGGGGTTCCGAGATATCAATTATTTTTTTTAGCTTCTATACTGCTGCTATAGTCTATAACATAAGTTAACACTATACGAATGTTAAAATGTATTTGCGATATTTCATTAAGTAGTGTTATGTCAAAAACTGAAAACAAAGTTTCCATAAGCATAACATTAAGAAAATAACAAAAGACATCTTTTTACAGTTTCATAGACTTTTAAGCAAGGTAAGAGAAATCAAGAAATAGAAATCAGCTCGGTTAACATTCTCGTCATGCGATTCAAATATTCTTATTCTGGTGCCTCATGTAACATAAACTGGTAATTGAAACTAATTATCTTTTCAATCAAACAACTTTCAAAACCCAAGAATATCATTTAAAAAAACACACACGCAATTCCCGAACATCATTCATCAAAAACCGAAACAAGAGCTCCCTCAAAACTGAAACAATATCACCCAAATCAGCCAATTCAAACACCTCCTGATGCCATAAAACCCCCAAACTATTTAGGCTCACTCTGTGCTGCTCTCTTTCTTGCCGGATGCCTCAAATGAACC
The DNA here is from genome assembly GCA_024533555.2 of Aedes koreicus. Lineage (NCBI taxonomy): Eukaryota > Metazoa > Arthropoda > Insecta > Diptera > Culicidae > Aedes > Aedes koreicus. Next base: position 346,583 of record JAHHFK020004889.1, on the reverse strand, counting down.
CGATCAAAAACAAACCCATCCAAACACAAGACACACATACACAATATGCTCTTTTGCCGCTCAGCTTTTGAACCACATACAGTTTCGATGCTTTTTCATCAAATCAGGGAATCTCCACTTTTTTTTTCTTTTACGATACACTTCTCAGTCGTTTTTTTTTTCGGCCAAAACTGTCAAAAACTGTAAATCAGCACCGTTTTCTTCTGTTCCTTTAAAAACAGTTCTTCACTGGAGCGCCACTTCGATCGTCTAGTTGCTTCTTTGCTTTGGCTTACTTCGCTTAGCACACCGCGACTGGCCGCGATTGTAATAATTTATGTATTCACTTTTGATTTTCTACACTTTCAGCGCTAGATCGACGATAGAACACACGTTGAAGCCGAGATTCTGCAACGAAGATCGGAACACAGACACCGGAGAAAGGATGCTTGCTGCAAGACTAATAGGCACTGAATAATCACTCCGACTAGTTCCAACCGAGTCAATCCCGTAGCCTGTAGAGCTAGAAATCCGCACTGCTGCTGCATGGACAAGTTTTTCCTGGTCCAGTGCCGTAACGATAATTCTTGTCAGTGTGCCAAGCAGGTTTTCTTGCACATGCAACTAGATAAGTAGCATAGAGCATGAAGAAAAATCGAATGTAGGTGAAGTGCCAGCACAATCTATAAATTGCAGCAGCTGCGTTGGTCTTACTTTCCTCGAAAGATGCGTCGTCGTCGATTCAATCTGCGCTACTTTTTGCCAATCAGGTTTGTCTTCTTTCACTAACGTTGTGTTACACATCTCGGAACGTTAACAGTGACACTCAGCCTTAAGGTCGGGATCCACTGACGGTTTCCTTATGGGAAAGCAAACTCCCTTTCGCGGCGGAAACGACTCAAATTGGGGCAGCGTAACATTGTTTCCAAATTCGGTACATCTTCACGGCGCGAGCATAACCTTCGTACTAAAGCCCGCCACTCCATTACGGTAGGTTAGTTTTGGGGTGGTGGTAAGCAACCACGAGGAGCCCAATCGTTTCCACTGCTGAACGTACATAAATCGACGTTGGGGCTGAGAGCTGTGTAGCGTGAGAGACATGGCTTGGAAGAAATGCGCAAAATATGCTCACACCATCGATCGGAATGGGTTTTGGCCCGGAGGTCTTAGGAAGCTCAGCAAACAAAACAAAAACGCGTTTTTTATTATTATCATATCTTTTGCTGTGCGCTTTCTTCGCTTCTAGTTGCGTTTCTTGAAGAGTGATGGTTGGGTAGGGGGTTCCAGTGGTTGAAGCGTGAAAAGTATTGGTACCTTTTTTGATTGTGGCTGAGAGGTTGTAAAAAATAATAAGAGGGAATATGATGGGGCACACAAAGTTTTCATTTGGACACTTTTTTGAAGACAATTCTTTCGATCGAATCACAAGCGTTACCAGAGGGAAATTTTGTTGATGTGAAGTTTGCTAGAATGCAAAAATGACCGCCATCTTGATTTGTTTGCGTCCACCCATCGAATTTCAGATGACACAAATCTTTGAAACTTCAAAGATTTGACATGCTGAACTTTAACGACTCAAATGCTGCAGCGCAGCATGAGTTCAATTAATGTTTTGCCTTTGACACCTTTGAAGTTTCTTCTAGCAGTGTCTTCAAAAATTCGAAGTGGCAAAGCAAATCAGCCATGGCAGCGATCGGTTTTCAGTTCTTGCGACCTTCAGCTTAATGGAGTAGGATTTGTTAGATTTAGATTCACAAATCTTACAAACATTGCTCTGGTAGATCGACTGTTAAATACATGCACCGTTCCGACTCTACATGAAATTGAACTTATCAATTAATTTCAAAATGTTACCTGTACTTTTCTGCACACTACACACTTATAAATTTTACAGTATTCGGTAATTTTTTACCGAACTTTCAACAGCAGAACGTTCGGTAATCCGATTTAACGGATTTCGGTTACATTTGACAAGTTCCGGTAATTATTTTAACCAGAATGCTGTAAAATTTCACCGAAACTCGGTAGCTGAACCGAACGTTCAGCTGTTGAGAGTTCGGCAAAAAATTACCGAATACTGTAAAATTTTCTAACTGTGTAATGTGTTCTCGTATGCACGAAAAATACACAGAGGAGAATTTTATGGAATTTTTTTTTCTTCAAACCTACGTTTATTAAGCCTTCTACAGAAATACTTCCGCGACCTACCAGGCGGGCAGTTACCCAACACCTTACCTATCCTTAGGTCGATGAAAAGTTCGTAGTCTACATGTTCATCAGCTCTCTCTTGGCTTTGCCGATCAGCTGCTTCTTTTTGTCCACGAAATGCCAATACATTTTGTATCGGTCGTCGCTGGGAGACGTTGGGAAGGTCTTCGGTACAACATTTATCTTCAGACGGTCAATTCCCACCAGTGATCTATTTGCATAATGGGACTTGGGAAGGTCCAGCCAAAAGACCACACTCTCCTTTACGTGATACGTCTTGATGAAGGCCAAAAGATCCCGTTCCCCACAAGTCCTAAAGGACCGCACAACGGCTTAGACATTCTCTTTTGCTGATCTTCAGCCACAGAAGGACGTCAACGATTACCTCCTGAGGGAGGAGAGTGGTCCCCTTCGAATTGTTGCTGTCCAGTAGGTCCAGTAGTAGGTCTCGACGGGAAGATGTATATCACCATCACCTTCAGCCGCTCTTTCTGGGTGATTGTCTGCTACTCAGACATGACCGACTTAGACAGATGCTTTCGCATAACAATGTTCATCTTGCCCAAAAGTACCTTCTTCACAGTTTGGCCGGTTCTACCGACATCTTGTAGCAAGATGTGGAACGATGAGGCCACCTTGTCCTCGGTCTTTCACTTCAGTTTCTGCTGCACTTTACAGTTGGGCTGCCGGAATAAGGCTTCCATTTGACGCACTTGCCTTTCTCCAGAACGGATAGTGTGTTGTAAATGCTGGAATGTCTATACCCGGCGGACACAAAGTGCCTCACGGTGTCTAATATCTTCGCTCCGGGATGGAGGTGGCAGTACGAAAAAATTATCGAGCGTAGCTACTGGACTGTTTTTGCTTTGGACGCTGCAAAGTAACGCTGTCAATTTTTCTTTCTCTACGCAACAGGTTTGAAACGACTGGCGATGCACACACACAAAAAAAAAAAAAAAATCACATAATCAGTGGAAAATATCCACTAGAAATTCGCTTTACTTTTATGTGATTCAAGAAGTGGAAAATGCTTTGCAAAATCAAGTGGATCTTATGTGTCCAGTGGAATGTAAATGATTAGTCAAGTATGATTTCTTTGTCCATGTGATATTCATGTAAAAGTCTATTATTTTAGTATTGGAAAATATCTACATGTGTTTCCAATAGTAGCTAAGTGAAATATTTTTTCAAATATTAATCACATGCAAAAATATTGAATTGTTTATAATGCATACGTTAAGGAAAATCGACTATTAATCATCTCGATTTAGATTGTCAGGCGACAAATGCTTTGTCTTATTGCCTCTTGTTTGCATATGTTTCAAATGGGTTTCATTCCTTTTTACTCTCTCTGACTTTCGATTTATGTCGAATTTATGTTTAAAAAAAAGTCATTGATTTCTTAAGATTAAAGATAAACCACTATTAAAGCTAACTTAATACCATAAAGGCCCATCCTCCAAGCGGTTATGACCTTTTTCTAAGCGATCTACGTTTTTTGGGGTCTAAACACAATACGGCTTTCGTTTTGAAGTTGGCGTTAAAACATTCATAGAAATTTTGTAAATTTAATTAGTTTAGATGTTTTTTCAGTGTGCTTATGAAGCTTTGTGATAAGTCTCAAAATCGTAAACATGAACTAAATTTGGCGATACTTAGCATGGTCTTCACAAATAACTTATTCAATCCGTTTGTCTGTAAATATGGAATTATGTGGTACTACTTATTTCGAATCAATCATGGAGAATTTGTTCATGATAATAAACTCCTTTATATTTCATCATTGGTAAATGAATAGAGACATATTTCGAAGCAAATAGCATTTTATCGTGAAAATTGAATAAAATAGGACGAAAAATAACAATTCCGTTTAAGAAAATTATTGATATCGGAAAGTATCCCAATCAAAAAATAAAGAAAAACTTTAAACCAAACAAAACAGATTTGATTATAGGATAGACGAAATCAACGCATGATGGTTCGTTGGTACTGTAAAATATACAATATATATCACATTTTATTCCTTGACGTATATTTAAAATGAAATATTCCATAATTAATAATGAACGCCAGTTGATTATGTTCCACTAGAGTTTATCTCCATGCTTTAAGACTTAAAGGTTTGAATTTTATGTTTCAAATATCAGATTAAATGCGTTTTGCATTGCCCTTACCCTTGTTAAAAACTAAAATTAAAATTAAAAGTATTTTCAAAAGTCCATTTGCACATGTTAGTTTAAGTCAAATTTTACCGCCATTCAAGCTAGAAGTTGGCCGTCGTACCGAGCTGTCAAACTAAAAGCAATAGCAGTGAGCAAGCCCATTCTGGGAGACGTCATTGGAGTCATGAACGCTCAGGTAGGATAGGAGGCAATGTACGCACCGGTATTTGGGCCGAACATCCTGCATGCTACATCGAACGACAACGGCCAACGTTGCGTGAACTTTGCGTCTTCGCGTAGTTCCGTAGTCCGAAGTACCTTCTTAATCCGCAAAGACACCCTCAAAACCACTTGGAAATCATCTGATTAACGAACAAAGAATCAAATCGACCATGTTCTAATTCACGGTAGATTCTTCTCCGATATTATAGATGTTCGCACTTACCGCTGTGTGGGACTTACTCCGAACACTTCCTAGTTGCAGTATGCATGCGCTCAAAACTATCGACAGTGTACAACACGCGTCGAATTCGGACGCCGCGACCTAACATTGAGCTACTAGGAGAAATCAGAGTTGTTCAGGAATACTGGCAACAGCAGGAAGCAGCCCTGCCAACGGAGGAGCAGCTTGGCGCTGCTACTCTTGAAGATAGCTGGAGAGATCTTCAAACCTGGTATTGGTAACACTGCAATAGCGTCATCAGGTACTTGTACACCGAACCGAAAAAATAACTGGTTTGACGGCAAATGCAATCGGTTAGTAGAGGAAAAATTCTTGATCAATATTTAGGACAATATGCATCAAGAAACGGTGCGTGCCAGTTGTGAAGCATTTATGAAACGTCTATGGCTGGTCATGATAGAGACAGGATTGAGCTCAACATGCAATTTCTTAATAATAAAATGTAAGTGTAAAGAAAATAATACGTTTTTTTATTTTAAGCCATTTGTTGTATTTTTATGAACATTTATTTCACTACCAACCAACCACCCTGTACTACGATTAAGGTACTGTTTATGAAAGAGTACACAAAATCAGTTTTTTTGTGTGAGTAGCTGCTGAACGAATATTTATAGTTGTTCTAAGCTGTAAGTTGTAGAAAGCCACAAGACTCTTAACTAACAAAAGTTATCATTGCTTAGTACATGGTTAGGCAATAGAAGTCTGAGCAAGTAAAAGCGTTGAGGAACGGTCTATCGTTAGCGTACGTATTGCGCTTCTGTAACGTTTCTACTGGCTCACAACTGTTTAAATTACTATTCCCTATACATTCACTAACAATTCAGGTTTTTTGCCAACTTCGATGCAGAGAATTAAATATTCGCAAGAACATGACACAATATGACCAGGGAAATCGAAAAAGTTTTCATTCCGAAAGATCTCAACGAATAGGAAGATTCAAAATGAGTCTTCTCTTTTAGGAGCAATTTCTTGGCGTCGTTTACACATTTAAGGTTATTTCTTGTTAAACATTTAATTCTCTTCTCTCCTCCATTTATAACTATCGACAGAGTTATCCATAAATGATTGAAATTGTTTTTAAATGTACAAAATTACTCAAGCCTTTGTCAAGTTTTGTCGGCAATTCCTGTATTATTCGGCTATCGTGTAATCTAAACTTGCGTGTGAAAAAAATATGTTTTATTATAGGCAACATAACATTAGCACTAATTTTGAATGCGTGTGGTTAATGTGAAGAAAAACTTGACAAAATTAAATGGCTCACTGTTCAAAGGGCAAACAAATTAAAATTAATCAAACTATCATACGAGTAATCATTGAAGAGTTTTGATCAATGAATATACTGAATTAGATATTGTGAATCTTTCAAACTGGTCATGTACTCTATAATGTTGGTCAGGACGATCAGGACTTCTGGTTGTTGAGTTGATGGGGTCAACAATTCTTTCACTAAGTGGTGATGCACATATTTTGAACTGCTGTATCTACAAATTCTTATTATAAAAGCAGATTATGTCATTAACAAAGTCAATCAACAGATCAATTCAGCCTTCTGAAATATATCACCCGCCTTCAGATACAGCTCAAATAACAGTTTGAGGTTCTGAAGACCATTAAAACTTAAAGTACTCTCCCACGATTAAACTTGAATCTAACTTGAAAGCAGATCTGCAGATTTTGCAAGCCCGTTAGTGTCAACTCGTGGAAAAATACTACGTTCATCTTTCGACGATCAAGCAGCCTTTGTTTTTCATGGCACCACATTCGAATACATTACTCTTCCAAATAACAAGGAGCTTGAGATCCGACAACTCAAGCTGAACAATGCATTGGGTCCTAAGTAACATTGGAAGACTCTCTTCGTCGACTTTATCTTTGCGTTCCTGCGACTATGTAAAAACATGTTCAAGTATTTTCAACACACAGTACGGTAGACAGAGAAAAAAAAAACATTTAATTTTCTGCGTTATATAATGCACATAAAGGGAATGCTAGATTTGGCATAAATTAATGGGATCTTTCATAAAAAAATAAAAGCCTAAATTTAAAGCCAGATATCGCTAAAATCAAGTCCGTTTAATAGAAGATTGCAAGCAAAATTGTATGCTGTATGAAAAATTGCAAATAATTACTTTGTTTACGCTATATTTGGTTTGCAATTTAACGAGGAGAAATGTTACACGACTGTTTAAATTCTCTTTTTTTTCTGTGAAAACGGAGTAAGAGTGTTGATATTTTTTTTCCTGAAATTGCAAAAAAAAAAACAAATAATTTTAACTGCTCAACTGTTTTATATTTTCAAAACCATCCTAAGAGCTCATTTATTGTTTCCACATATTAGGTTTATCGAGCTTTATTAGTACTAGAAAATAAGAAGAATGATTCGTAATTTCCATTTAATTCCCCCCCCTTATTTCTTTCCGGGCATCGCGTATTTCGTCTGCATGTGCGCTTCTTCGTTTGTGTCTATACTCCCTGATTTTTATTAGTATTATGTTTTTAACTAGAGGTATACAATTGTTTTGTAATAGTAAAACCTAATAATTTGAAGCGATTTTTCACAAGGTTTGCTAACACAGACTTTACATTCGAGCACCAATCAGTTTTAAGCTGAAGTTTGAAATGGGAGAGTCAATGAAATCCCAATTGCTCTAAATTTAAATTGAATCTATTTTTTTTTTAAATTACAGAACAGTTCTTCAAATTTATTTTAATCTTCGGGCCAAACCATTTTATGCTTTTAATTGTAATATTATTTAGTATAATTTCAAAAGCAACAATTATCATCACATAAGGTCGTTTGTCTTTCACTATTACATCCAAAGAAAGAGTTAACATTTATTTCAATATAAAAAAGTGTGTCGTGAATGTAAGAACAACCCCAAACCCCACAATGCTCTCTTCTTAAGAACATCTAGTTATTACAAGAGGTGGCTAAAATGGCTCACTTTAGTAAGCAGCTCCAAACAGTTCCTCTCATTGAAGTGAACTAGTTCCCTGAACCGTTCAATTGATCTTTTAGTAGCACTTAGCTTTTTCCGATCATTTTTAAAGAATTGTGTATTTTTCAATGGAAATATTCGATTTATTAGAAAAGAATAGTAAAAAAAAACACAGAATTACATTTTAGGTGTGATTGACATTGAGAAATATGATTTGAGAAATATTTTTCACCGTTAGCCTACTGCGTTTCTCACAAATCAATTGTCCTGCTTTCGAAAAGATCCGCTCACAAAGTACAGACGTCGCTGGAATGCAAGAATTTTTCATTGCCATCTGATGCAGTTTAGAATACACTAGCTTCCTGGACTCCCACCAAACTAGAGGGTCACATGATCTGAGCAAATAGGGTTCCGCTAGATATTTATCCAATTCGACAGTACTAGCTGCTGTTGGATCCAGTATTGTCTGTAGCTTGCATATTTTCTCGTCGAATTGTTCCCATATGGATGATTGAGTAATAAATGGTCAAGGCTCAGCTAGCTGGTTTTCATCCGATGAATCAATATAAAGGGTGTCCACAGTTAAATTGTATCACTTTCAATAAACTGTAACATTTCGCCCTTTGGATTGATTTCAACGAAATTTTGAATGAAATGACCTCAGCGTGTATTGTTTACGTGAGTTTCATTGTGAAATGTGTCGTAGTTTCAAAAATGGAGTCGAAGGAACCGCAAGTGGGAGAGAACATTTTGCACACGCACCTCGACAACCCACTTCTTTCGCACCGAGCCATCGGAAAGAAGTTGAAAATTCACCAGTCTACAGTGTCTCGTGTCATATACGCTTTTCGGGGAACGTTTAACTGTCGATCGGAAGAAGGTGAGTGGTAGAAAAAGTGTTCCGTACTGTGTGAAGGATCACAAGCGAGTGGTTGCTGCCTTCAAACGCAAACCCAACTGTGCCGTTCGGGATGCCGCGAAAAAGCTGCACTTGACCAAAAGTTTCGTGCAGAAAGCCAAGAAACGAGCCGGGCTCCTTTCATTCAAAGTTCAGAAAGCTCCAAACCGCAATGGAAAACTGAATAGGACAACTAAAACACGTAAACGCAGAACAGGAAATGTTGAAGTCATGGTTGAAAACGGAGAAAAATGTCGGTTCAAGCTTTGTACAAAATCTTGTGCGTGGTATTAAGAAGAAAGTTCGGGCTTTTGGATTTGGTAAAGAAATGCAGTGAAATAAAAATACCTAAACCAAGATTATACATTGTATTTTATTCCTCAAATATTTCATGACAATCGGTTGAGAGACTTGTTTATGAGGACGAGTTAAAAGTGATGCAATTTAACTGTGGACACCCTTTACTACCGCATTTCGTGCACGAAAACTTTCAAAAAAGCCAAAGTAGAAATAACAGCATCTCTGTTCAGCAGTAATCGTTCTAACATATCAAATGTGGAGTTCCATCTCGTCAGAACATCCTGCTTTAACTTTATTCTAGTTTAACCTACATTTCCTGCAGTTTTGAAGAAGCGTGACTGCTTTAAAACAAAAAAACTGCACGATTACCTTGCACTTGTCGACAATTGGTTTGATGGTATTTGTTATGGATTTTTGTACAGCCAGGTTTAAAGAATGAGTGAAACAACCCAAGTGATTTTTTTAATATAAAAGCTGCTGATTTCATATTTGAAGCGTTAAATAGGTTTTTTTTTTATTTTGAAGCTATATGTTTCGACTTTCAAATTTTAATTTTAAAGACCTAAAAAAAAAAACATTGGCGACCGTGGAATGTCATTGGTTACATTAATGTTGAAACTGCATGAGTCTCACTTAAGAAAATCTGTGATCAGAAAATTTATGTTTTTCATAATCATAGTTAGGTTGGCTGTGTTTTCCCGAGACAGACTCTTCTTATTTTGCAAATTGTAAAATGTATGCAACAATTTGTCAATTCTTCTAATTTTCCGTTAATTTTTAACATAGTATAGACTATAACTATGGAACAAAAGAAAACAAAGCGGCATGTTTATTGAATAATTTGAGTAAAAATTTTGGAATCGAACCAATACTTTTATGAAAATTCTTACTCGGCAGCTAGAAAAACATTACTTTCGGAAAAACACATTTGAAGATGAATTACGGTGTATAACTTGACGAGTAACGGGTATATTTTGGATCCCAGAAACGGATAAATGAATGCGATTTTCACAAAAAATATTCAGTGGCGTATTCTCAGATATACATATATATAGATTCAAACTAAAGAAGAAAAAAAAATCGATTTTTTGAAGCCAAGAGAGTAGAGGACCCCCTTAATAAGTTATTTTTACTAGTAATGTGTTGTACAGTTGTGCTCAGTCTCAAAACATGAAAAGAATGTAGAGCAACCAAAAACGTGTACTTTTTTTTCAATCATGAGTTACAAAAACTGTAATCAACTCATCAACACCCGAACACTGCACAGTAAATTACTCTCCATTTCTCTTCCGACCTATGATCCTCTCGCCGCGCAATTTTTTCATTCACTTCTGTTCAGAAACGAGCACCATTCCTCAATAAAAAACTTCAAGAAAAGCTCACTCCACTTACTGTTACCTGCAAAAGCTTCGCCTTCAATCTTTAACCTTTTCTCACCGTCTACCTCTCCCATATTATGGTTCAAACATAAAATGAATCCAACGTCTCAATCAGCAGTTCCTAACGGTAGTCGTTTCGATTCGCTTAATCATCGGAGAAAATCATTTCAAATTTCCATTATTTTAGCACTATTTTCCCTTCAGATGCCTATGATGATAACACCTTGCGAATCAAAATATTATCTTCCGATAATTCGATTAGAGCCATTATTCGAACTAGTAGAAGCCAAAACTGTGAAATTGTTATAGAGATGATGATTGCTTCACTCGCTTGCACATCCAGGAACTGAAATCATTGAAACCCTCCTACTGGGCCGTATGATATAATTATCTGCCAACTTACTTATGCGAACGAATGGTATTGCCCGTATGGAAAACCCATCGAATTCTCCATTAGTTAGTGAGCAACTGTGCGTGCATCTCTCACCCACGCCTCTTTCTTCGTATCTTATTCATTTTTTGTCGCTGCTGCTGGAACGAAGCTCCGATCAATCTTTTACTTCCTGACTTCCGTCCTTCCATTCGGCTGCTAGTTAGTCAGGTGAAACCAATGGAAGGCCTATCGCTTGCATGTGCATTCATTGAGCATGCACTTTTCATTTCATTTGCCAACCATAAAACCGTTAATGCGAGTAGCGGTGAAGGAGTATCTGCTTATGTTGGCTTACTAGTCATTATATTAATTGGGCATAGTGTGTTGTATTTATTGTTTTTATTCTGCACGCATGGCTTGCGGTGCTGGGTGGGCACAAAGGTATCATGAACTTTTCCAAAGGCACGGAATCGTCATAATTGACGTTTTTTTTACAACTGGCGTAACCAACGACTAAACTAAATGAAAGCTTCGATTATTAAAAAGCCGTGTTGGCGAGCATATCCTTGAAGCAACCATAGCTGTTAAATGTTCAAACCTGGATAGATTAAACTAATCATAAATAACCTTCAAGTTGATTCTACTACTCCACAAATTGCCCCAAGGTTTCTTATTTCCTTTTGACAATCAATGGTATTAAATTTTCAAAGCACTTCAATCTAGGTTGTGGAAACACCAACAACAATAACAAGCCACGGTGAACTCCAATCAAAGCACCAGGGCAGTTTTCAATCAACGATCTGCTCCGATATTAATCTCTTGCATAATGGCCTCGATGTGAATCTTTTTGTCGCACTCAAACCCTTGGCTTCTGGTGTCGATAGCTATCTGCTGACTGACCGAGTTACTTGATTACCTGAGGCCAACGGGTAGCAATCTGTAACAAAGTCGACCATTTGATTGCAGAGTTTCATTTCAGGGGCATCGATTTAAACGCAGATGCAAAATTCACCTCCAGGTGAAATCCGTAGTCTACTGTCTTGCATGTTTTTGTAACATGATTCCGATAGATCAACAACACATTGAAGGTGCGAACTTATAGGGTATAACCAGAAATCATATCACGAGATGTTTGTTGATTTTTCCCACCTGATTGGAGTTTGTTGCTTTTGGGGGAAATTATCGAGGTGAAATTATGGCAGTACGTCTCTGGTATGAATTAAAGGCGATTCAAGGTGATTCTCTTTTCCTTGGAACTTACAATGATAGTGAAATCAATCTCAAGCTTACCTGATGTCGGGTGCCGCTTCCACCAGAAGTCGCACACAATCGAGGCAACCACGGGCGGCCGCGTAGTGGAGCGCCAGGGCTCCACCCGCCGGCCGTTCCATCGGTGGCATCATTTGTGCATGGGACGAGTCCAGATGTGACAGGTATCTGGACTCGTTATACCCGGAGCACCCCACTGTCACCCTGAAAAAGTAAAAAAAAATCGGATGTTAGTTGGGACGTTCAATCGTTGGTATCCTAAATATTTGAGAAGATGGACGGTTGATCCAATTAATTTCACTTTCTAAAAAATATTCAATTGGATTCAGTGCACTAGACGTATTTTCATGGACGTCGGTAGTGATCACTGCATGAATAAGTATAAATGTCCTTGATTTTTCAAGAAAATACTTCTTGATCATGAAAACTATGAAAATATACTTAACTGAACTGAGTGGTATTTATTTTTTAGAATGATTATCTATTTTCTGAATATTCATAACATGATTTTTAGGTAAAGGTTGTACGAAATCCAATTGCACCATTTTTAAATGGCTGTAACTTTTTACCCGTTGAGTATTTTCTATTAAAATTTTGGAGGGAATTATTTCAATGTGTATTTGTTTACGCTGTGTAAGTTTCACTAGCAGATGTGCAATCGTTGTGAAGATGAAGTCGGAAGAACAGCAGCGGCGCAAAGAAATTTTGCGCACGTACCTCGAAAATCCTGATCTATCTCTTCGTGCCACCAGCAGGAAGCAGGGAATGGTACATTCTACGGTGTCTCGTGTTTTAAATCGGTACCACGAACGTTTGACCATCGATCGGAAAGAAAAAAGTGGCAAAAATGGATCTCCGTATAGTGTTAAGGGTCACAAGCGGGTAGTTCAAGCTTTCAAGAGGAATCCCAACAGTTCAGTTCGAGATGTGGCGAAGAAACTGAATCTAACTAAAACTTTCGTGTAAGATGCGAAAAAACGTGAAGGACTACACACGTACAAAGTCCAAAAGAATGCGGCAGAATACGGACGAAACCACATTGCCTCGTTATGGATGATGAGACGTATATGAAAGTAGACTTCCGGCAGCTTTCGGGGCTCCAGTTTTTCACTGCTCATCATAAATTCGATGTCCCTGATGACGTTAGAAAGCAGAAGACGTCAAAGTTTGCCAAAAAATATATGATTTGGCAAGCAATTTGCTCGTGTGGAAAGCAGAGCACCCCATTCGTGACAACTGGAACGGTCAATGTGCAGGTGTACCTAAAGGAATGCTTGCAATAGCGTATACTTCCTCTTCTGAGGTCACACGATGGTCCTACGATTTTCTGGCCGGATTTAGCCTCGTGCCATTACTCGAAAGAGGTTTTGGAGTGGTACAAGGCTAAGGAGGTCAATTTCGTGCCGAAGCATCTCAACCCCCCAAACGCACCGGAACTGCGGCCAATTGAAAAGTACTGGGCCATCATGAAGCAGGCACTTCGGAAGCATCCTAAGGAAGTGAAATCGGAGGAAGATATGAAGAAAAAATGGATTGCCACGCAAAAAAAAGTTGGTCCAACTGTTGTACAGGACCTTATGAGTAGTGTAAAGAAGAAGGTTCGTGCATTTGGATATGGACTTGAATAAAACAAACATGGGAAAATATTCAGAACATGTTTGATTTTACTCCCTGAAAGTTTGAAGATGATTGGTTGAACGGGTGAATTTTGCCGAATATTTGTGTGTGTTGCAATTTGATTCCATACACCCTTTAACAGAGTGTACAATTATCTAAACTGACAATTTTCGATCAGCCTGGTGACTAGTTTGAATATTCACAGAAATCAGTGAATTACTCTTCAAATATTTTTCCGCAGATATACGTTCATGCAAGAACATAATTAATTGATAACTTTGCGTAAACTTCAAAATTAAAATACGTTAGCAATCGCTTGCTCATAAGCGCCACGTAGTGCACTTAGTCGAGATACCCACAGATGTGAGAAAGTTGCGGCATCTGCTAGCATGTCAAAATATCATGCCGACTTTTGCCACACGCCACCCGATATTGACACGAAGTTTTGAAGTGCAATGCGAAGCCATATGGCGGCACTTCGTAGGGGCGCCTCGCCTTATCGCTGCAACAAAACTGACAGATTTACTGACATGATGACGACCGCTAGTTGCTTATTGATGTTTGGCGATTTCTTTTAAATCGACTGTTATGGAATTTAACACACACTGAGATTCAAACTTGAATGGCTGTGATTTCTTTTTTACCATGAACAAACTGCTACATAATATCCTTTGCAGTAACAGTCATAGAATCTTAGAATTATATGTTAAGCAAAGTGCACCTCTATTGATATTGTCTATTTAAAGTAAATTTCGATAATTCGGCCCGGCTATGATGAGTGCTGTCAGAAGCAACTTAAAATACCTGGGGGAGATTTACCTATTCTAGGCAAGCTAAGTAGAGTCTTTCTGGTTTTTTTTTTTCGAGTATTTTCACAGAGTCAGGCGTGGCAAACTTCTATTGTCGGCAGCCCCTTTTTTATTCGGTGTTTTGAACTTCGTGTGAAAAAATGTTCTATTGTAGGCAATGAAAACAGCAGCATAGTGTATGTGGCTTATTTCGGCAAAGCTATGGATTAACGAAATGGCTCAGTATTTGAAAGGTAATCAAATTCAAGCTTAATAACCAATTTGTCATATAAATATAAAAAACAATCAGTTTAGTCTATATATATATTCTTCATATTTGTAATAAGAGCTTTTAAAATCAGTCACCGGGAATAGTTAACATTGTCGAAGCCAACATTTCCTGTACCTACCCCACATCTTTGGTCAGAATTAGAATTACGGAAGATTTCATTATTTTCACCATGAAATTGCAACTATCTTCGGCAAAGTTGTTGTTCATTAACGGGACTATAGTGCCCCTAGTAATACACACAACAAAACAATATATCCAACACCTCTTTCCCCTCCCCACAACAAAATATAACAAACAGAATAAATTATAAAAACACAACAACACTAAAAAAAAAAAAAAAAAAAAAAAAAAAAAAAAAAAACACCACACCACTTTTTTTAAAAAAAAAAAAAAAATTAAAAAAAAAAACAAGAAACACCCCAATGGGGTGTGCGGGAAGGGGACGGAGGACCCCCCCCCCAACTAATTCCCATACACGTAAGGGCCATCCGCTAATTGATGTACAGTACTGGAAGAAATAAAGTGCTCACCCGGAAATAATTATATCATTGCTTCATAACTTCATCAAATTTGATTATATTATTTAGCTTTCTTCTGCAAAGTTGACTTAATTTGCGTTATCTTTCAGTTTTTGTAGAAAAAAAAATTGCTATTCTCTTGAAATCAAAAAAAACTTTTTTTTACTTAAATTAAGTTGTTTTTGAACTGGAAGAAAAAAAGTGCTCACTTTTACCTTATAATATTTTACGGTGTTTTGTTCGTTCCCAGTCGCTGATATTGACATATCCTCTTATTGTTGTTTATGCGCGGTATATTCAAGAACAATTTTTCCCCGTTTTACTTGTTCGTTATTCGTGTTTTAAGATGGAAAGTAAGCAAATCCCCCTAAAAATCCGTAAACTCATCGTTCGAGACCACCAGAACCATGAATCGTTCCGGAAGATTGCTGCTAAGTATGCTTTAAGCTACTCTGGTGTAAGGAAGGTATGGAAGAAATTCGAACAATGTGGAAGTGTGGCAGACAAATCAGGTCGTGGGAGAAAGCGGCTTACGTCACCACGCGAAGATTCGAGAATCGTACGAGAAGCAAGAAGATGCTCATCAATAACCAGCCGTGCTATACGTGAGAACTTGAATCTGAAGGTATCCGAAAGAATTATTCGCTACAGGCTGCAAGAAGCTGGATTGAAGAGCAAGTATGCAAGTCGAGGCCCTCTAATCAGAAAAGTGAATAGAATCAAACGATTGAAATTTGCTCAAAAGTATGCGGAACAGCCCGTAGAATTCTGGAAACGAGTGGTATGGTCTGATGAGAGCAAATTTGAACTGTTTGGCAAGAAACAGCGCCCTCGTGTTTGGATAAAGTCGGGAGAACGCTTATTGGATCAGAACGTGCAGAAAACTGTAAAACATGGTGGCGGAAGTATTATGGTTTGGGGGTGCTTCTCGTGGTCCAGCGTTGGAAATCTCGTAGAAATCGAAGGTATCATGACTGCTGATCGTTACATTCATATAATCAATGAAAATCTGGAGGAATCGCTTCTTAAAATGGGGCTTGAGGAAAGCTTCATTTTCCAGCAGGACAATGACCCAAAGCACACAGCACGAAAGTCAACTGCATTCTTCAAAGCAAATCGCATTAAACTGTTGGAATGGCCACCACAATCACCTGACCTCAACCCGATTGAAAATTTGTGGTCGATTTTGGATAGACAGGTGGATAAAGGCGAAGTGACGAACAAAACCAAGCTTTTCAAAGCTTTAAATGAAGCGTGGCAGAACATCGATGAAACATATCTGCACAACCTCGTCGAAAGCATGCCACGACGTCTACAAGCAGTGATCCAGGCAAAAGGTGGACATACTAAGTACTAAAAGCTTTATATACTGTGTTTTCTTTACAATTTCTCTTGTGAGCACTTTATTTTTTCCAGTCGATAACAGAAAAGGTTCAATAAAAATTAAGATATAAATTTCCAGTCCTAGATTTTTATTATTTTCTTTGCACGAAACGATAAAACGGATGAATAAGATGAATTATGTCGAATACAGCTCAAGGTTTTCTCTGAATGTGTAAAGGGTGTCACTCTTCAAGATTATTCGTTTTGGTGAGCACTTTATTTTTTCCAGTACTGTAAGTCAGTCCTGAAAAGGGCCAAGAAAATTCTATTGTACACTCTTTAGAAAGCATTTGGTGGCTCTTAATTATTATCCGGCCCCGGTTGTATTTTCTACGATGGATGAGAGGGCCACTATCTCTAACGCGTAGAAGATAGTTATGGATCTGTAGAAGAATAGTTAGTAGAAGTAGTAGAAGATAGTTATGGACAGCACAAGAGAAAAATTCATCCAAACGAACTCTTCAGTTGGCAAACTTATTTGATCGTCCTGAAAAGGACGGATTTAGTTGACGGGGGAGAAACAGCTCGCGATTGAACTTGGACTTTCTTTCTTGGTTCATCTCCTCTTAATTGCGGGTGGCCATCTGCAGGTGACGTGGGGTGATTGATTCTTGTCTCGTTGTCACGGGCGGATTTTTCCCGCCAAATCGTAGGCTTCAGCAGCCATGTTTCTCGCAGCGAGGTTGACGGGAGCATCGGCAACAACAGCCAACTGCACCAACGCCTCTCTGGGCAGCGACTGCTCGTCCAACTGCAGATCCTACTCTGCACAGCTCCACGACCGCCGGAAAACTAAATCAAAATGCCAAGATGTACCCCTAATATAACATTCATGACTGCCTAGGAGACGTTCCTTACTTAAATATGAAGTCTGTGCGCGGAAAGTACTGTGCATTTAGTAAATTTACTATGAAAAATCGATATTATAAGACATCACTTCATATTTGCGTTAATTTTATTAGTTGCATGTTAAAAATCAATAATTTGAGATATTCAAACCGAAGCGTAGAAAATGTTCCGATCGATTGGTGCAAATATTTTGGAAATCAATCGTGGAATGACTTAGTTATTAACGTTCAAAACCTATATATTTTTCGTAACGCTCCAAATTTTCGCAATTCGAACGTGTACCTCAGTATTGAAAACACAGACGTAGTCCTACGTCAAAAGAAGAAGACAATTTGAACAATTTGTTACCCGGTTTAGAGGACCCGGACAGGGAAAACCATATTTTGAACCTGTTCATATGCCGATTTGTATGGGAACAAACGTAGGTCATTTTTAAGTAAAACAAAAAATTAGAGGTGGGTTATATTGGGGATATAACTGCAAGGTTAACGTAGGACCGCGTTGGTGTGTCCATTCATATGGAATTTTCTACATACGGAGCCATTGCTTACGTTTGCCAGTTCAGGCTTAGTGAAAAATCTCTGCCGAATTTACCACTCACGACTTAATGCCTCAAACAATCCAAAATGAACTATTTTTGATCATATGCAATGGTTGTTTAGGATAAATCACAAACATTTCACTTAAACACGCTCTTTTATTGTAAAATTTAATTGGTCGTCTTGAAAAGGACGGTGGTTACACGTTAGAAACTAATTTATATTTTCAGCTTATTTGACCAGCAGGATACCATCATGTGCTGTACTCAATACAGCATGGTAGTTTATTAAACTCCTCGTCACAGTGAATGGCGGACGGCAAGATACTTGGGATAATTCTAGTAATCTAGTTGTCACAAACATCGTTTTCCGCTGGGAGGTGCCCAGCTCTGGTATGGTTTCGGAAGCGGATGCCACCCGCGTGGATTATCGATTTTTACGACCCTTTGCCACGGCAATAGGTCGAGCGGGGAAACTTGCAAACCTTTGCAGCGCTTCTTTTTGGCTTGTAAATGAGCAAGCGCAGGCGATAATTTGCGAGCCAGACGCGTAATCGCGAGAAAATGGACGAGATAGAAAAAATCTTCGTAACAGAAGAGCGAAAAACACAACCGTACTCAATCGAACTTGAAAATCCCAATGAAATCATTTTGGTTCGAATCGTGTGCTTTATACTGGCGTTGATAGCATTGCCTACAGAGAAGAGAGGCACGAGAATGCAGTACGAAGCAAATTTCATAAGAGAGGACGGGCTTCAGTTATAAAACCAGACAGCAGAACAAAACAAAATAAATTTGCAACTGATAGGGGAGACTATGGCTGTATTAAACATGGAATAAAACCTAATGAAATAAAAAGAAGAAGACAATTTAAACCATTTTTCACCCATTTTTTAAGCACCCGGAAAGGGAAAACCATATTTTCAACCGGTTCATATGCAGATTTGTATGGGAGCAAAAGTAGATAATTTTTAAGTAAAAAGTTGAACCATTTATACTAATAGCACTTAATTGAAAATTTAATCAAAAACTTTTGAAAGTTTTCCTAATCAAACGGTGTATACATAAAGTAATTCTGTTCAGTCAAACAAGAGTTATTAGCGTTCAAAAACCTTTCACTTTTGCGTAACGCTCTCATTTTTCAAAAATTTTGAAATGGCCCCCGGTATAGAAAAGAGAAACGTAGTCCTACGTTAAAACAAACCAAACTGAAATACATGTTGATGAAGAACTTAGTAATGAGTAAAAGAGCAATTGTTTCGAATGACTTCAATAAGCCTTGATTTCTTGGAAAAAAAAAATTTTTCTGCGTGTCCTACCTTATCTGCTCCTAGCATTCCCGAACACGATATTTAAGCATACCTATGTTGTCAAATGGTTTGCCTTTTTATAAACACAACATGCTAGATGAGATCAATGATTTTCTATGGGTAAAAAACCATTAAAAAAGCAACCCACCCCCAAACCCAACCCAAGAAAAGCCCCCCCAAAATTTTTAAAATAAAATATTTTAAAAAAAAACAAAAAAGAAGGCCCCCCCGGGATTTTTTTGGTCCCCCCCCCAAGTCCCCCGGGGACGTTCCGGTAGTTCTGGGAGTGGTCAATATGGTCAAGGATCCACTTTAAGTTTATAAAGACTGGACTCGAAAAAAAATGAGACACACAAAAATGATCACCAAAAATTCATTTTAAATCGGATGCTTCTCAAATTTTCAGGGATTAAATAACTATATAACTATGTTTTGGCATAATTTATTTATTGAATACCCCCTTCCCCCCCAAGCTGAATGCTCGTACATTTCTATTAACACTGCTCATGAGATCTTGGGCGAGGCTTTGTCCATCTTCCTTACACAATTTCTCCCAGTTTTTCTTCAAAGCTTCATTGGTTTTGAATGTTTTTCCGCTTTTCTTCAACTTCTTCTTTATTATCGCCCAAAACTTTTCTATCGGACAAAGTTCTGGTGTATTTGGCGGGTTCGCCTCCTTCGGGACCACATTAACGCCCTTCGCTTCGTATCAATCCATTACAGGCTTGGCGTAATGGCACGAAGCGAGATCCGGCCAGAACAGCGTGGGGCTACAATGAGAGCAGAGGAAGGACAGCAAGCGCTTCTGCAAGCATTCCTCTCGATAAATCTGCCCGTTTATGGTGCCGGTTGTAACAAACGGCTTGCTGTACCGTCCGCACTCGCGGATCGCCTGCCACAACAGGTACTTCTTCGCGAATTTGTTCATCTTTCTCTTCCTGAACTTTTCCGGAACCTCCATGCGGGACGAACCGACAAAAAACTCGAAGCCGGGATTTGTTTGGTGTCCGCCTTGATATGTCTCGTCGTCCATGACGAGACAGCCTGGCTTGACTAGCCACTCACGGTACAGCTTCCGCGCACGCAATTTGGCCACCGTGTTTTGCTTGTCAGTCCGGTTTGGCGCCTTCCTGACCTTAAAAACACGTAGCCCAGCCCGCTTCATGGTCTGCTGGACGAACCACTTCGACGAATTGACCTTTTTGACCACGTTTCGGGTGGAAAGGTTCGGGTTATTCTTAAAGTACTGCCTTATCTTCCGCGCCTTCTCTGGGTATTCCGTTTTCGGTTTTCGGCCGCTTCCAGCGCGCCGCTCGATGGTCTTCGTCTCCTGTAACATCTTCACAACGCGGGATACGGTAGAATGGTGAATTCCAAGCCTTTTGCCTATCCATCTGTGCGACTGACCAGGATTATCGATCACCGCGCCCAAGATTTGCTGGCGTAGCTCTTTTTGTTTAGCACGCATCTTGAAAACTACTTGACAGATCGCAATTTTGCTCACATGAACATAACACTTTAAACTAGTATTACTCAAAATTTCATTAATTTTTACCCACGAGATGAAAAGTTACATCCAAAACAAAGTGTCGCATTTTTTCCGAATCCAATCTTTAATAAGGTTTGTGATGGAAAATCAAGAAGAAAGAGCTGTGACATGACATGTTTTGAGTAAAATAAAGAGTTAAACGTATCCAGAACCCTTTATCAGAACGTGTTTCACGTAAATGGCCATATATCGGTCAACTTAAGGCCGATTTCTGCAATCGACATTTCATTCTATTGGGAAATATTTTGTCTTTACGTGTGTTTGCTAAAAGAAAATGTTTGACAACGGCATCTTGTACAAAATCTCATCACAAATTCAACATGTGAGATAGCCTCTCCGGAAACCCGGAACAACTCCGGTGTCCGGGGGCCATGGCCAATTATGTTACCGAGTTATAAAATTATATTAATTTTAAAGTCCAACGCTTTCTAGCGAAATTAAATCGGATAATATTTTATGAAGTTAGAGCACTACAAAGTTTTGTCTATCCCCTGTAGTTGACTTTCTTCTGATGACATCAAGCTTCCAATAGGACACTACTATAGGACCTCCGAGAGGAGAGACAACCATAAATATGGTTAATTTAAGAAAATTGAACCTTAATTTTTTTTATATGTATCATTTGAATAGATTTCTATTTGAAATCTTGAAATTGACCTTCGAGGCCACCTTGTGGTTTTCCATATGATCCGGAATAACCGTAAAAGTTATCAGTTCATGAATTTAGTCTGAGAACTTTGCGTATTTTTCTAAAGTACTTCTAAAAGCATCATCTGAGTACATTTATGCTAGTGGCCTAGAAACTGACTCTCAGGGCTATCCAGTGGTCTTCTTGATGCTAGGGAATAACCGTAAAAGGGTAAATTTACGAAATTAGTCTTGAAATGAAGCGGAACCATCATAAATGTGAGCAATTTATAAAATTAGTCTAAGTTTTTTTTTTCTAAAGAACTTATTAAAGCTTCAATTGAATACATTTGTAATTATGACCTGAATTCTGACTCTCAAGGCTATTGGGTGGTCTAACTAATGATCCGGAACTACCATAGAAGTGATGCTTTTATGAAAATAGTCGAAGATATTTGCTCAGTAAGCAGAAAGATACCTACTAAGCCATGTCAATTTTGAAAAAAAAAAAAACAAGAAGCTATTGAATGCATATCGGCTACATACTTCATTAAGTCGCTAAATTTACTTACTAAGCACAATATTTCAAGCGCTATTTAGTTTATACATAAACGCATCAGGTATCTCGATGTGACAATTTCATGCGATTGTATGCATGCGTCTCAGTAAGAGATACTAGGTAAGCGACATCTACGAAGCAGTAGAAAAACCAAAATTCCTACGTCATTTTAATACTTCACCTTATACCTATGACAGACGCTGACCGTTGTACAAACTGTCAAATATTTTAATCCAGTACCGAAAAACACGTACTATACTAAAGGAGTACAACGCTGTACGTTGTATGTCTGTCCCAGGCATTACATAAGAACGTATTAAAAATTTAATTTCGATCTGTCTATTCATTCATTTACAAGCCATTTGAAGTTGTCGTGTCAGTGTATTTTTTAACAATGGAATAATTCGAATATCGTGCAGTGATTAAACTCTTTGTTTTCAAAGATATATCGGCTACTGAGATCGATGAAAAGACGTTGAAAGTATTAAACGAGTCTTCTCCTTCATTTCCAACCGTCACCGATGGGTTTTGGAGTTTAAGCGTGGCCGTACAAGCGTTGAAGACGATCCACGATCCACTTCCAAAA
This sequence comes from Aedes koreicus, assembly GCA_024533555.2. Lineage (NCBI taxonomy): Eukaryota > Metazoa > Arthropoda > Insecta > Diptera > Culicidae > Aedes > Aedes koreicus. Next base: position 323,994 of record JAHHFK020004889.1, on the reverse strand, counting down.
AGTGCATCAAAACCAGAAGTCATAGCGAAAATACAGGATATGGTTTTGGAAGATCATCGATCGGCTGTGGATGTGATAGTTGATACCATATCCATCTCACATGGAACAACATGGCATATTTTGGCTGAAGTTTTGGGTTTCAAAAAACTGTGCACAAAGGGTGCCGCATTTGCTAACAATGCAACAATTCACGTTCGAATGCTACTTTCTGAGCAACATTTGGAGCAATTTCTAAAGGATGAAAAGGATTTTCTGAGACATGGGTCTACCACCATGATCCATTCAATTTTCACAACCTGCCATACACTGACGGAACTATCAACACTTTCTCTTCATAATCATAATCGTTACTCCACGTACGGAGAATGCAAACGTCACAATTAAAATCAGGATAGGCAAAAATCATAAAAATAGTTTGTAGTACCCAATATTTCAGACAAACTGTGAAAAAGTGAGAAAATAAGTATGGCGGCAATTTGTGGACTTCTTCTTGTTTCATATATGGGAGAATTGCTTAAGAATCAATTGGTATGAGTAAAACAATCTAAACACATAGTTTGACGCATAGCTTCGTATGAATGAAAACTATACCTGCTGAGTACAAGCTTGAGTTAAATTTCAAAGTATATGCGTAATTTGATTGTGATTTAATTAAATCCAAAAATGAAATGTTTTTGCACCCAGGTTTTGTTCTTCGATTTGTTTTCACCCCGGCTTTGACTTCGCCGAAATTACAAGTCTTTCGGAGGTTATAAAAACGGATTGACAATATATTCACATATACTCTGGTCGATTGAGTTATACTCCCAGTTTGTTGGAAGTCATTTTTGGGGTTGGAAATTTGAAATAAAACGTCGGTTTCATTTTGATTCTTCCCTTGCAAAAACAAATCTATCTTATAGTAAATTTTATGATAAATTTTCAAAAACTCCATGAAGGCCAAATATCAACAGCCTGTTTTGTACACGGGAAGAAAAAAGAACCTAAAAATAAGTTTTTTTTTACTCATATCGGCACATCAGTGAGGAAACTCAAAAGTAAGTGAGGGTTATGCCAAGAGTCGAAGTGACGTTTGTCACTTGGTGACGTGTCTCTCCATTTGATTTACCCAGAAGAGTCACGTCACTGCAGGTGACTTTTCTTTTGACTTCTCCAAGTGACAAACGTCACTGACTCTCGGAATAACCCTCAGTGAATTAGGAGATGGTGATTTGAATTTCCTAGTGTACACTTCGAAAGGGATTTTCCACTCCTATTCTACGCAAAAAGCAACTTGGATGTACACAACAATACGCGATCATGATTGTACCAAACGTTGGCCCTTGTTGGATGGTTTTGCTTCTCCGTCTTTGGCATCATTAGAAGGAGAAAAGTGATAAACAAATCAAAAGTAAGTAATGTTGAACCAACCGTTGGGTATTTAAGTCTACTGTGTATGCCTTTTCCATAATTTCACGAAGTATCTGATAAAGTGAATGCCAATTTCATCAATATTCTCATATTCGGGATATTATCGGAACTGAAAATAGTTCTCGAAGATGTATTAAAAATTTGGCCATTAGATATTCAAGAAGAAACAATCTAGTTTCCAAGAAAACAATATTTTTATAATATAAGTTCTCAAATAATTTCTCATTTGGGGAGATGAACCAGCCCAGGGCTGAAAATCTCGATAATCAAGGAACAATAACAATTTCTCATTTATTTTACTAAATGTTTGAATGTTAACAATGCAAAGAAAACTGGTGCAACTTGAAGGATCATTTGACAGCCTTGAAGTTATTGAGCTTATAAAATTGAGAACAATTTATTCATAATATTTTACTCAAATTCATTTTCTTTCAATAAACGTAAGTAGGTTTGTTACGTTTGTGAAAGTTTGTTGTGGCAACTTCTTTATGAGTTATTAGTTGTAAAGACAATTCTGTCACAATAAGTTGCCTAACTTACATATTGTGACAGATTCAGCAATACAAATAAAGAGCTCAAAACCCATGGGGGGTGATTGACAAAATGGTCAATTTTATGTAAAATATGCCAAAAGTGCTTCAAACTTTATAACTAAAGAATGGCTTCTCAGTCTTGACAAAATCAAAATACGTATATTTCATCTTGTCCAACGTTGCAGTCTATTTGAAACCGTCTTTAGGGACTCATTTTTTTAGTTTTTTGTCCAGTGTTGTTCTGTGTAACGTCTAACTGACAAGAGATCAGAGTTTCGCCTCGCAAATATTTACAGTTAGACAATCCTAACCGCGAGAAAACCCTTCAGAAAATTTTCACTCCAGACTTCAGTACCTGGCACAAGATCACATGGATGTACCATTATGGACTTCAATATGACGAGGATACTTCAAATTACCGAATCTTTATCATCAATACCGCTATTGTTGACTTCTTGTTAGAAGCATAGACTCTAAAAAGATGTTGCTATTTGACTTCTGCTTGCAAAGAGCGCCTCTAACGTGCCTTTGGTGTATTTGAATGGTAGGTACGCTGCGTACTATATGTGGTGGATTGCAGATGGCAGACGGAACGTGGAGGCGAATGAACCACGAAATGCATCAATTGCTGGGAGAGCATCGCTAAAATCGGACGATTACGGTGGGCTGGACCTGTCGTGAGAATGTCGGACGACAGTCCAGTTAAAATGATTCTCGATAAAGAACCGACGGGCACAAGTGGCGTGCAATGAGTAGAGTCGATCGTTCAAGTAGAAGGCGACCTGAGAGGCTGGGGAAGTAAAGCCATGGACCGAATAGAGTGGTGACAACTTCTGTGTACGGCAGAGACTACCCCAGCCTTAGTCTGATCAGGTAAGGTAAGTATGCCAAACACGCCGAATGTAAACGGCGCACAATGGTTCCATTTGTTCTGGGAAGCGGTCATAAATAATTGACTCTCAATACCACCAGAACCAACAGAAATACATATTTTTTAACTAATACAAGGACTTTACGCTTGATTCGTGTTATTTTTGTGTTAAAAATTTCAATTTGGGTTATTTATATATGAAACTGCTTTATTTTACTCTCATAATTTCACATCAAAGTAGTGATTATGTTATCCATTTTCACTGAAACAAAAAGAGAACATGATGTTCCTATCATGTTTCTAATTCGTTGCATTTATTTATCAATGGAAAATAAAATTGTATATTTTTATTTGCTAAAACAATATTTTTACATTTATTTCAGAATTTGGAAGTATACTCAACTAATAATATCTGTAATATTTCATGAAAAGGTTTGACGATTGACGATTGTTTTAAGTTTGTGATAACGGGACCAAACTTAGGTAATAATATTTCAAAATATTGAAGCTGTTCTAAGAAAGCTCATAAAAGGTTAAGAAATGAAAAATAAACCGTCAAGTGCGGTAATTTTATTTGCTTTATTTGCCCCAGCTAAAATCTTCATAAACCCCTTTTTGAGACAAGAAACGATGATCTGATGGCTGTTTCATGATTAAGAACGATTAAGAACATATGTTAAAGTTAACGTGAATTTGAGTGCCGTTGATTTTCTTCAGATTCAAAAACAACTGTACTCCCACGTAAACGTGCAATAAATATATGTTTTCTGATGTTCTTGCGGCAAAATCCCTTAAGGACTACGGGACCAAGTCCCTACCGAACAAACATCAGTGTCGAATAATCGCTTGTTCAAACAAATTTGGAGAAGTTATTCAGCTTTCTAGAAGAAAAAGCTGAACAGCTTCTCCAAATTTGTTTTAACAAACAGTTATTCAGCATTGATGTTTGTTGGGTACCACTTCGAAATTTTCTGAGCACAAACCTCAAATATTATCAGGGCTTCAGGCGTGAAATTTTCAAGAAACGTAGCATCCATTGGTTAGCAATTTTAGCGTTGTTTGTTTTATTTGTTTGTGATTTTTAGTCTAAAAAATCGTGAAGTGATAATTAACCTAACCTATAAATCATATAGAAAAAGGACTCCCTCCAGTTTCACCTTAACTTTGCTGTACGAGGGAAAAGTTAATAACGAAAAAAACACGCGCTAATATTTTCTTATATTGAACACGCTCAAAGCAGCAATTGTCTAGCATTCTTGGGAGCATTATTGATTCGATCAATATTCAAATACCGAAAAATAAAGAAACGCTTTTCTTGTTCATGTTTAGCCAATGGTGGTACCACTGAGCGGCGTTACACCACCACTCTGCTGCCGCCGATGAAATATTATAATAATTGACGTTGCCGACAATAATTTATTGACAGGAAAGCTAAATATCGATTGTAAAACTGAACAAAACAAGCAATTTATTTCACGCGAGTCGATCATCACGAAATGACAACATGATCGCGATAAAGGAAAAACAATAATACCTACTGTAGAATTAACACTTAGTAAAAACTCAGATTGTACAGATTCCAGAAATAAATAAAGCATGATATGTGAACCCAGCGCAGTCTATTTCCCGGGTACACTGAATACATTAGACTTAATGTTTTCAATAAGATCAAATGCGGGGCATGGCTCTACCAATCTCTATTCGGGGGAAGACTGCATTTTAACAACGTTACATCAACCGTGTGTCTAAAACAGAGATCATCTGCCTTGGTCAAAGTTTGACTGAGATTCGTACTTTCATGAACGCAAGTATCGTAGAAAATTGCTTCAGCCGTGGTGGACGTTATTTTTGCCACGATGCCAGCAACCGGTAGGCACTCTTGTTCGGTAAGCGTTATGCCTGCACGTCACCCAACCCACTGAAATGCGCCCGGTGTGTATGCAACTTACCTTTTGCTTCTACATTTTCTACACATTTGTACTATCATTTTATCACTTTCGATCTGTTTCGGTGCGAATGGCGTTATGCATTTGGTTGGGTTGAGCATTTTCACGGCGTTCATATTTTTGCAGAAAACATGCTTTTCGATCTCTTTCAGCCCGGCTGAGGTTGCATCTTCGCCGGTGCTGCTGGGTCCCGAACCGGGTGGCTCCACCGTCTTTGTTTGCTTCTGCCTGTCGGAGGCAGCTTTGGCTTCTTCTTTGGCAATCTTTTCCTTAAAATTTTCATTCTGACGCTGACTGAAGTAACCCAGGTGACGTGATTTATGCTCCTGCACGGCAATTACCGCCAGGCGGGTTACGTGACGTTGTACAATTTTTCCTCCAACAGCTGGAGATGTGGGTTTGATTTCAAATCGTCGGGGCTGAATCTTTGGCGGACAAACTTCGTAGTTCTTTTGACGCATCTCGATTGAAAGCATAATTCTTATGCGTTTAACTCGTTTGGAATATTTAAGATTATCTTTAAGATGTTTTTTGACCTGTTTGGTTTCAATCTTGTGCAGACGGTCGAGAATTTTCTTATCTTTTCTCGCAGTCCATCGTTTGGTGGCATGGAAAGTGGCGTGATTTAGTATGTTCTGATTCGGATTGGATCTACGCCACGGAACAAGATCGAAATTCGGACTGGAATCACCACTCCATGGATAGTCTTTTGTTTCCGAATCGGAATATCGAAGGATCCAATCACCGTTTAAAACGTCTTTCGATTTTGGAATTATATCCAATGTGTTCACCCTAGGAAACCTAACACGGTCATTGCGAACGCTAATTGCATCATAGTTAGACTCGATCTCTTTCACCAGTCTGCTGCAGTCATAAATGTTTTGAATTTCATTAATTCGCAGCGAGGACAGAATGGAACCGTCACGCACGAACGACCCAACCGGTGGCTGCTGGTTGAAGCAATTCTGGAACAAAGTTTTCACAAATTGAATATAGTTTTGCATTTTCGTCCTACGACCATTCCGAGCTGTTCAAGATCTTCAACATTTTGATCGGCAGTACCAAGGCTTCGTTTTGATTCTTTTTCACTCGCACAGGAAACATTGTTCCAACAACAAAAATACACATAAACGCAATCGAATAAGGAGTTATCGAATTTCTCCCACCACCTCACTGGCACTGGTGAAAAGTGAATCCGGAAAATTTTCTTCATGCAACTTTTTTTTCTCTTTCTCGTCGACCAATTATTGAAACCAACCACTCATAACCGATTACCATGCCCTAACACACAAAAAATCAGAGCCCTATTCGTGGCTGATACGATTTCCGCTAAACATGGAACGACTGGCTATTAGGTTGAATCACGAAAGTCCGTGCCGAAACTACCGAATTTGAAAAATCGCGCGCACACGCTGTCCAATTGGACAATAGTTCCATTCGTAGACCGGCCCGGGTATGTTGTCTATGGCGAGAAAGTAAACAACGTACTAACTGCGAACAGAAATTTGTTGAGCGGCAAACCCGAACATCAAGCAAGGCACTGACTGCGGTAGACTTGTAACAACACATGCGCACGTTGTGCTCGTCCACGGACGCAAAAATACACAAAACATCGACGACCGCGACGGCGGCGAACGCGAGCCTGCAAGTCAGTCGTCAATCGGTGGCAATAATGGGTCCACAAAACGCACTCAGCAGCAGCAATGCAGAACAACTGGAGCCATGTGGCTCGCGAGCATGGTGCGGGTGCGTCTTTGTCTGTGTGCTGCAATGACTGTTTGGAAGTTGGAAAAACCGAGAGGAAAAATGCCGAAGCACAAAAGTCAGCCAACAGCAGCGAAGTGCGAGGGTGGATCATTGTGTTGGTTTTCCGAGGAGTAGTCCGCAATGATGGTCCAATAGTTGAGTTATTCACGTAAAAGGGTGACTTTGTTGTGGTGCATCCCTATTTTCACTTACTTGAAGATATTGTTCAATGCTGCCCAAGGGCATCGAAAACATAAACATGAGAGTTATATCTTTCGAGTTATATTATAATTTTCAATACTTCTATTCAATTTTCACAACCTGCCGTACACTGACGGAACTATCAACACTTTCTCTTCATATCTTTCATTCTAGCAAAAATTACTGTCCACACTTGGGGCCTCATGGTGATGAGTATATAAAAAGTTGATATGACTTCAATCATGTCTGTTGTGTAAAAGATTGCAAACAATGTTGTATTTTGCATGAAAAATTACCATCAATTTTGTTGATTACGTTTGCATTGGCTAGTGATTAAATGAGGGGAAATTTTACGCGTCTGTTCAAATTCGTTGCATTTTTTTTTTTGCATTACATTTAATAGCAGTATTATGAACTTAAGTTGGTGTATGATTTAGTATTATAATATTACATTCCGCATTCAAATAGTCTAATATCGTTTTTAAATATTATCAGTGTTGCCATCTCGTGAGTTTCGTTGGTTTGAAACGTCAAGTCAAATACACTCGAAATCAAATTATTAAAATACCATATTATTACAATACCATATTATGTAAATATTAGGAGATGTCTTTCCCTTAGGGCAGAGCTTGGCGGTTGCGTTAATAAATTTAATAATAAACAACAACTCTAAGTGGAGCATGTGAAGATTTAACGCTCGTAAAACATCGGAAACCGTTGTTCTTCTTATACCAGCAACCTGTTCGAACGGGGGGGTTTGATTTCTTTTAAGTAAATTTTCCGGTAAATTAAAATATACCAATTATATTAATTGAAAAGTGTAGGTTAACTGTCTTTCTTTCCATTTATACGATCACTCATATCGAGTAAATCTTAACAAGGCAACCAAAAGCCCTAGGTATACAATTAACCCTATGTTATCCAACGTCCACAGTGCACTGTGGTCAGAAAAGCCTATTTTCAAGGCGAAATTAATAACTCCTAAGGGTTACGTTCCGAATCATGGTGTATCTTCTACAAAGTTGCTAACTTTTGAACAAAGCACAATAGAAGGATGATGACAAACACAAGTTTGTAGGAAATACAATTTCAAGCAACTTTGCTGAAGACACTACTTTTCTAGCCCTTTATTTGACCATGATAGAGCTATTTTTCTGCTTTAAACCAGAGTGTCTCTAAAAAAATGAGTGTTTTTATTCTAACTTTTTTGTTTTTTATTTTGAGAAAATGTGATCTTGAGACAAAATATAATGAATGTTATAGCGCACATTTTTGCTGAGCAAAATTTTTATACACAACTTTTTATTCAAAAGTAAGGGGTAATTTTAACTATAAATATGTTTTTTTTCTTTCCTACCTTATGATTCGTTAGGCAAGAATTGGTCAAAAACCCTTAAATTCTTGTTTTAATGCAGATCAAGGAACATAATGCTATATAAATGAGCCCAACTACTCCTGGGCCACACGAGCGGTGACTGCTTATAATCGGACATGTTTTTTGTTAAAATCACCCCTTACTTTTTAATTTATTTTTAAGGGACACCCTAATCTAAACCAGCAAAATAGCTCCGAACTAAAGCAGTGCGCATGCACCGGACGCTTTAGTCGTGAATGAGCAGCCTACACCGTGTTGAAACTCTGACGCACGAAGCAGACTTTAGTGATGCTAGTGTGTTGTGAAGCTGTTTGCCGAAGGTACAACATTGACAGCTATTAGGTGCGCAACTAAGTTCTCGCTGTTTTTTTTGGTGAAAAAGGAACTTTATTTTGAAAACAAAGGTTACAAACGAATTATTCAAAGTATTGCCCATCACTAGCTACGACTTTTTCCCATCTTTCTGGTAGAACGTGAATACCATTTCGATAGAACTGTTCGTCTTTTGATGCTATCCAAGAATCAAGCCATTTTGAGATGTCATCATATGAGTGGAATTGCTGACCAGTGAGACCATGTGCCATCGAACGGAACAAGTAATAATCGGACGGTGCAATATCAGGAGAATATGGCGGGTGGGGTAGGACTTCCCATTTGAGCGTTTCCAAGTAGGTTTTCACTGGTTTCGGAGCAGTTGTTCACAGACGAAAAAACGACGCTCAACATCTCTTGGCTTCAAATTCTAAGGAACCCAAGTTTCTTGCTTTTGAATCATTCCCAACGCACGCAATCGCTTAGAAACGGCTTGGCGGGAAACTCCTAATCCTGAAGCAAGCTCTTTTTGCGTTTGACACGGATCCTCATCTAGCAATGCCTCCAATTCAGAGTCTTCGAAGTTTGTTGGCCTTCCTTCACGCGGACGATCATCAACACTGAAATCACCGTTTTTGAAGCGACGAAACCAATCACGACACGTTGTTTCGCTCAGAGCAGCATCACCGTAAACTTTTTGGAGCTCTCGATGTGCTTCAGTCGCCGTTTTCTTCGAATGAAAGAAAAAAATCAACACTTCCCGCAAATGACGATTATTTGGCACGAAATCAGACATCTTCAAACAACCAAAATATATAACACTAAACCAAAATCACTGATTTGGCAAAGCGGTTTGTTTACCATATGTCTGAGCTTGGTTTATGACGCTTGAGATGTACAACATTCGACCAGCACTTACTACTGGCGCCATCTAGTGCTAAACAGCGGGAACTTAGTTGCGCACCTAATAGTAGTTTCTTCGTCGCAGGGATGTTGCCGATTGAGGCTGATATTTTGACGTTCTATATCTGAGTATGTTTTGGTATAGGAGCAGTAAAAATTATTACATTTCAGGAATAGACAATTGTTTACGTTTCGAATACAAAGCAAGGATACTGCAGCATTCTTAAGTTTCTCGTCTTAGGGCCGGTTCATAAACCACGTAGACTCATTTTTGAAAATGTCCCCTCCGCCCTCGTAGACTTCACTCCATAAAATTTTTTGAAATTTTGTATGGAGCGTAGACTTTGGTCAAATCCCTCCTCCCCCCAGAAAAGTCTACGTGGTTTATGAATAGCCCCTTATATTAAACAGAAGGTTATTTGCCTTGAGGCAGCTGGTTGTCCGTATAGTTGCATTTTCCCTTTTTTCGGACGGGCTTTGACAGCAGCGATTAATGTTACCGATTAAGTAAACTACCCAACCAGAACCCGGGTTCGTACTACCAGGTGCTGACGAAACTTGATGGAAGGGTCTTGATCGACGATGAAACCTATGCAAAAGCAGATTTCAAACAAATCCTGGAGCTAAAATTTTTATTTCTTTACTTATTTATTAATTTTATTATTTATTTATTTATTTATTTAAGTATTTCTAGAGCTCAATCCACCAAAGAGTCCCAGTTCCATCCAATAGAGACATATTGGGTAAAAATGATGCGGAAATTGAAGATCAATGCAGCAATCATCAGCAACATTGGTCGGATGAAGAATTGGTGGAATCACCTAGCCAAGACCCCAATTGAAGAAGGGGATGAGCGCGAGTAATAGAAAAGTGCGACAAATAACGATGTATTATTTGTTGTGAAATAAAATGTTATTACCTTCGTTTCATCCTTAGAAAGTTGGAAGCCAAACTGAAAGAAAATACAGGCATTTGAAACTGTCCCATTTATAAATGATTTTGTCTATATAAGTTGCAAATTAAGTCACTGGTTCATACTCGGGAAGGGAACCTCAATAAACATCTACAGTAATCAAACATTTGTTTAGTTAACCCGTCTTATTGTGCATACAACCTCAAGTGAATATCAATACCTATCACTTTATAATCGAAACGTAAGTCCCTCTGTCACCTGCGATAGCTCGAAAAACAACGATCAAAAGCCAACCTAGACTGTGTGCATAATTACCGGAGAGTGTGCTCCCTCAATCGTTACAATCGGTGGACGTGTTGAATTAGTCATGATCATATATGAGCTTCACGCCATCTTTCGTTTGCATTCATTCATTCTCATTCATTCATTCGTCCGTTGTTCGTCCGGCCAATGTTGCTTTATTTTTTTTCCCTTCAATTCTTGACAAAAAAAAAATGTGGCAGGTGGCTTGACAAGGGAACACAGCGCTTGCTCGTAACGTTTAATATGGAATTGGCAAGAATCTTGTTTATTTTATAGGGTTAATATTGAATTTAATTGTATCTCTTCTTCTAAGTTTTCACACCTTCACTGCATGGTTAAGGTTCTTCTTCATTCCAACTAACACCAAAGAATCGTGCACCTGTTTTGCATAGAAAACAATAGTCGTTGCCTCGAACCAATTGAATAGTACCGAGCAAGCGCCCTATTAACGCAATATTTTGCAGAGTGCGCCTGTTCTGTGTTTGGATCTCTCGCTAGTAAATAAATTGTTATGAGGATATTGACCTTCGATGGACTGCCACTTGCTGGTGGCTCACACGCTTCCGGTGCGATTCCCACCCGCATTGCATTGGAATAAAAAGTCACGCCATTGCCCGTGGGAAGAGTTCTTGTTTTTGCTGTTGAACAAGCATGCTTAACTTCCATGTGAAATTATGCCGGCTGATGGTGCTAATCAAAGCGTATGATGATTCAACCTGATCTCATAGTGATTCGACATGTTCTAACGGGTCATAATTACTCTGACCTATATATCAGGTGAGAGATTTACTGGATATCATGCGAGACCTGAATGCATAAATTTTAGCTGAATGAGCAATCTTCAAAAAGTATAATAAAGTAACAAGACATAGTATTGACGAGGACCCCGAAAGAATTCAAGCGGTAAATTCTTTCGCCTAATGAAGAACTTCCTCTCCCACTTAATGAAGTGATCTACGCGCGCGCGCCCGCCCCATTGCAGACGCGTTAATTGCCGAATGGAATGGGAGTTCGACAAGAAAAAGGCAAAATACAACAAAGTAATTAAAAGAACAAATGAGACGGCCTAACGACGTCACACATCGAAGGGTGTGAAACAAAACACAAAAGAATAAGGTTAAACATTTCACCTTATGTTTAATTTCTTCAATCTTCAGTAGTGGAGCTGAAAAGTGGGCGAAAATAAACGAACAATTATATGAAGGTCTGACTCTTTTCCGGTTTTGTAGGACAGGTTGATTAAAAAAAAGAGAGCAATCATGCGGATCATTCAAACGTCTGGCTGAGTTAGAAAAAGTTCTCTTCAAAGTTATTTTAGGGCCAAAGTATCTCTTGTAGTTGTTTCTAGGCCTCAGTCAGGGGTATTCTGAACCTGTCAACTTGATAGATGGCATATGCCATCAACATGTCCATTGTTTTTCGATTTTTCATTCCTTGAAATTTAATTTTAACTTCGGTTGAATTTTCTTGAAATTTAATGTTGTTTAGCCGGATTAACATAAAATAGGTAAGTAAAGCAGAGTTCATTATTTAACTATTATTTAATTATTTAACTATTATTAGGTACGCAACTAAGTTCTCGCTGTTTTTTTGGTGAAAAAGGGATTTTTTTTGAAAACAAAGGTTACAAACGAATTATTCAAAGTATTGCCCATCACTAGCTACGACTTTTTCCCATCTTTCTGGTAGAACGTGAATACCATTTCGATAGAACTGTTCGTCTTTTGATGCTATCCAAGAATCAAGCCATTTTGAGATGTCATCATATGAGTGGAATTGCTGACCAGTGAGACCATGTGCCATCGAACGGAACAAGTAATAATCGGACGGTGCAATATCAGGAGAATATGGCGGGTGGGGTAGGACTTCCCATTTGAGCGTTTCCAAGTAGGTTTTCACGGGTTTCGCAACGTGAGGTCGAGCGTTGTCATGCTGAAGAATCACTTTTTCGTGTCTGTGCTCGTATTGTGGCTGTTTTTCGTGCAGTGCTCGGCTCAATCGCATCAATTGAGTTCGATACCGTTCCCCGGTAATGGTTTCGTTTGGTTTCAACAGCTCATAATAAATAACACCAACTTGGTCCCACCAAATACACAGCATAACCTTCGCAGCGTGAATATTCGGCCTAGGCGACGATGTTGAAGCATGCCCGGGCAGTCCCCATGAATGTTTCCGTTTTGGGTTACTGTAATGAATCCATTTTTCGTCACCCGTCCCAATGCGATGTAGAAAACTCTTCCTTTTTTGCCGCTGGAGCAGTTGTTCACAGACGAAAAAACGACGCTCAACATCTCTTGGCTTCAAATCGTAAGGAACCCAAGTTCCTTGCTTTTGAATCATTCCCAACGCATGCAATCGCTTAGAAACGGCTTGGCGGGAAACTCCTAATCCTGAAGCAAGCTCTTCTTGCGTTTGACACGGATCCTCATCGAGCAATGCCTCCAATTCAGAGTCTTCGAAGTTTTTTGGCCTTCCTTCACGCGGACGATCATCAACACTGAAATCACCGTTTTTGAAGCGACGAAACCAATCACGACACGTTGTTTCACTCAGAGCAGCATCACCGTAAACTTTTTGGAGCTCTTGATGTGCTTCAGCCGCCGTTTTCTTCAAATGAAAGAAGAAAATCAACACTTCCCGCAAATGACGATTATTTGGCACGAAATCAGACATCTTCAAACAACCAAAATATATAACACTAAACCAAAATCACTGATTTGGTAAAGCGGTTTGTTTACCACACGTCTGAGTTTGGTTTATGATGCTTGAGATGTACAACATTCGACCAGCACTTACTACTGGCGCCATCTATTGCTAAACAGCGGGAACTTAGTTGCGCTCCTAATAGTATTTTTTTTTACATTTATTTGCTCCGTGATCTTCATCTATTACAATCACCAGAATTATCCAGAATGGCTTGAAAGTGCTTTTAAAAAGTGCGAAACTTTTCAAGTGAGTGTACGTTTTGTCGGCTGCTCCCTTTTTATTCGGCTATTGCTCCATTTGAACTGATTATGTTGGTTATTTTACTTAAATATTGGTTTAGTAAGAATTGAATTTTATACTGTGTCATTAAAAGAATCGGATTAATTTGGGTTCAGCTCAGCGGAATTATCTCAAACTAAAATTTATTGTTTTGTTTGGTAATAACGGTGAGGGTTTCTGTCGTCGGAGAATTTACAATTAGGTACAAGTATAAATGCTGAAACGAACTTGAATTATCCCTTTATTTGTAAGCGAAACTGAAATCACTCAGTGTCTATAAAAAAATAAATTCTCAAAGTGTTTACTCTACCGTTCGTTAGTTCTCCCAGCTTTTCATATATAAAATGTTTAACTTAACAAATTTTTGTTTATTTTTGTAACCACAAATTACTACGCCATCCAGATCTATGGCTGCAACTTTATTTCCATGCTACTGCTAGTGAAAACACGATGAGGATTATTCATTTCAAAAACTTCAAAATCCAACTTTGTGTTTTCGCTAGCAGTTGTATGGAAATAAAGTTTCACCATAGCTTGTCCTTACATTAAGTTAAAGTTAAGTTAAATAATCAACAGATTGATTTTGACATCGTGAAACTTCTCAGACTCATGAAGGGATCTTCTGGATCTACGCTACATAGATTCTATTATTCCGAGAACTACATGGTTGTAACACAATTTTTTTTTTCATCTGGAAAAAAAAAATCAACGGGTCATGGTGTGGGCGATGGAGTTCCCGACATCTAATGATCCTAACCTTTTTGTTATCTTCCCTAAGTCCATGTATTTTGCATGCTCTGCGTCTCAATTCTTCTTTAAGTACTTATCGGATGTTTTTTTCGGGATACGTTCAGACCTTCAGACATTTTATTCACTGATCGGCAAGGCTTTCGACGAGTTTGTACTCAAGTACTGTTTTCACCAACTTTGAAGTTATTAACTGTGAGGACGACCAGGTTTTTTTCAATTTCGATTGTGTCTGACTCCCAACATCTCCGTGAAGTACGATCGCTTAAAGATCGACATATTCTTTCCTTTCCTTGTAACCGCCAATATCTGACAAGGTCTCTTACCTTGCAAATGCAACTGCAAAATTCAACTTCGCTTGTAATCCATTTTCTCCCTTGAACTACTTATCGCATGGGCAGCAGGGGTAAACACAGTCCTTTTCATCCATCTAGCAGCCGTAATAATCATGGGCTACAGCTACAACAGTCTATTGTCCGGTCGACCGCTTTATCGAGGAGAACAATACCGTCCGGGTTTTCTGACTGTTGAGCAGCAGCAGAGTCGTCTACTGGCGTGTTTAGGGGGTGAAGAGCCCAAACAAGTAGATAAAAAATTTGTGATCCCTGGACGAACGGATTTTGTTTTGTAGAGCCGTAAAAACCACTGCGACCAATTAGATGAATATTATGGTATGACCCATTTGATTTAGCAGACCAGTTTAAGCATCACAATTGCGATGTCATGGGCGGCAGCCCTTAGTTTGCACCTTTAAACCGAAGAAATGATCCATGAAAAATTGAAATTCATTGCATAAAAAACGTATTTATGACCCATAAAACTCTGATGAAAATCCATAAAAAAATTTAAAATGATCCAAAAGTTACAGCAATGTGATCCATACTTTACATAAATTTTAGCAATAAAATGTCGAAAATGTACCGTTGTATATCTAGGGTATGATTGATAAAATTGTACGGAATACCCATTAACATATTGCAAATGTTCCATAAAAGGTTCAATATCATTCCTTAAACTAGTAAAATTGATCCATAGAATGTAACGTTTGTGAACTAAAATATATGAACATGATCACTAAATTATTGTAAATATTCCATAAATAAATCGCCAATGATCCATAACACGTTTGAAAAATGACCATAAACTTCTAAATATGGTCCATAGCAAATCAATTTTGTGTACCTAAAATAATATGTATGATCCATAAATTATGCCGGAATTATTCCAATATTGGGTTAAACTTTTTTTTAAATTTTAACCACAAAGAAATAGATCGTTGACTGCACTACTACTCAGATTTATTAACATGTCCGTTTCTTTAGCTATGCAGCTTAAATATTGCTGTAAAAGAAAGATCACTTTGGAGTAGATTTTTAATTTTCAGAAAGCTGACTTACTTTTGCGATCTCACGTTCTTTTACGACCGCAACTGCGTAACATGCTTCCCAATAAATTTGGTAAAGAGCACTCGTGCACGTAAAGAACTATGGCAGCCCTAAGTTTGCACCTTTAAAACTGAAGAAATGATCCATGAAAAAATGAAAATCGTTCAATAAAAACGCATTCTTGACCCATAAGAAAATCCACAAAAAAATAGAAATGATCCCTAAAATTCATCAATTTGAGCCATACTTTTAGCAATAAAATGTGAAAAATTAACCGTTATATATCAAGGGAATGATATATTTATCTTTCTTCTTGGTTTTTCATCACAAACCTTATTAGAGGGATTCCATCCAGAATGTGCCGGAAATCCCAAAAATCATACCCGATCATCATTGATTTGGATGAAACTTGGCACATGAGTTCGGTACGTTGGAAAAAAAAATTCCACTGGTTTTAAGATAATTTGGGTTCAAGAGTAACTTTTGAGATGGGCGTATGTGTTTTTTCCAACATTTTACTTGAAAAATCGTAGTTCAAAAACCATTACATTTAGAGAAAAACTTTATATAAGGGAATTGTAGGGAACTAAAAAACCTTTCTTAAAAAAATATACACAGAAAAAAAAATTTTTTTTTCATCAAGAAAAATCAAAAATAATTACTAAAAATAAAATATCTAAAAAAACATATTTTTAATATTTTTTTAATTTGTGGTATGAAAATTTGAGGAAAAAAGACACGTTTTAAAAAAAACTCTAGGATGGACGCTCTTATAATAAAAAAGTTTTTCAAATAGCGAACTTTGGTGTATATTTCAAATTTTGGTTATTCATTCTTATAAATAAATTTTGATGTTACAATATGGTTTTGGAGATCATTACAAACAATAATGATGATAATGATAAACCACGTAAACGCAACCGTTTTCAAGATATTTCTGATTTTCTTTCAATAAAATTTCAAAACCTCAAAAAATACGCCCTTTTCATAAATTACTCGTGATATTAAAACAACAATAGCTAACGATTGTTTCTCTTGTGTTTTAAGCCTTTTTAAAACACATGTATGTGCCTCTTACTTACTCTTAACAGCTCGTCGATTGAAAAAGCTTCACTTAAAGTTATAAGACAAAAATAATGAATTATGGTTGGATTTATATTTATATATACCATTTATTAGTCTCGGTCATTGATAATATTACATAAACATTATATAAACTATTGATTGCTTTTATATATATTATGAATCCTGCCTTCTTCGTCATTCGAAAACAGTTTTACAAAAACTTCGTTTTCTGAAATTGGAACGAATGAGTGGTACTTTTGTGTACCTGCAATCGTTTGAGTCTGTCGGTAAATTTCATTCCATTCTGCTACCCCCTGTTCATACTCTTCATGTGATACATAACAAAACGACATTTTTGTTAAACAATCATCACTTTTTTGGTTCGCCCATTCGAATAACTCTAATGCACTTTTTATAGGGTGTTCATGTTGTACAGCAAGGCTTGCATATCTTGCCATTCGTTTTAATGTACCACCAATTGCATCGCAAGGTCCCTTACCGTGGGATGTTGCGAAAAAATGCCATTCAGCATCAATATTGTATTTCTTTTTAAACTTACAAAGGCTTGCAAAGTTCTTCCTATTTTTATATTGGGATGCTGCCCCGTCAGACATAAACGTAGCTTTCTTTACTTTAATTTTTGTTTGCAAAAAGCTTATTAGTTTTGAAATAAACACCTGCACCGCAATCGTATCATGTTTCAACACTTCTGAGATAACAATGAAACTGATATTTTTAAGTATTCCAGATTCCGTGTAATAAATGACAAAAGGGTGAATAGTGGCTTGCTCATTACTCCAATAACTACTTTGAACAGCATCTTGAAAAACAAATGAATAATTTTCAGAAAAATCACAAATTATTATTACTGCGCCGTCTTTAAGACAACTTTTATAATCTCTCAAGAAACTAGACTGCTGAGATTTGACAAAATCGTGGGATACTAATTGTTCCAACTTTTCACAAAAATAAGCAATAAATTCATCAATTGGTTTAACAAGTGTCTCTAAACTACATCTATCAGTTGAAATCCATTGCTCAAAAGATATTTCAACTAAACCACGTTTTTCTAATTTGTCTGTTAAACTACTCTCAAAATCTGAAAAGCCTGGACATCGTTCGCATTCACGGAGGTAACATTTTTTAGTTCTAGTTGATGAGCTACATAATATTTCTTCAAAACACAATTTATAATCATTCTCGAATGAATATTTTCTAAGACCATGAAGCATCAAGTTAATGTTCTCATGAATGGTGCAAACACAAATGTTATGAGAACCTGTGCTGCCAAGTAATTTGCAATGCTTTGGTCTTAGTGCTGCAAAAGAGCTAAACCCAACAGCATTTTGATGCATCTCTTGAAATTTAATGAAAGCTTCTCTTAATGAACAAACTAAAAGGCGCTTTTGAATATGAACCCTCTTACCTTCACTCCTCACTGAAACGTAGTCGTTCATACCAGGGGTTGCTCGTGTAATCTCATCACTGTCGTAAAATTGCAAAATTTGGTTTTTTATTTCCAGGTTCAGACCGTGTCCCAGCTTTTCGTTAGGGGCAGCTAAAACACCTTCGTGCTTTGCAAGGAATTTAGCTTGTGATACGATGTACTTGTTTGTTATTCCAAATTCTGCCATTACTCTTTGATTTGTCCAAGATTGTGGTAAAACCGAAAGTATCCTTACTTGATCGTCCCTCGAAGTTTCTGGATCAGCATACCGGTCCTTTAGCTGCGCGATTATTTCGTCATATTCGGCTGCTTTCACTTTCAATTGTTCCAGGTCATCCTCCTCCGCTTGATCCCCAAATATGTGTGTCCGAATGCCGTTTGAAACATCTTCGAACTTTTTGCGGGCATAATTTACGTTCAGGAACTTTTTAGCCGATATTGGCGAAACGTTGATTCCAGCTACGCCCTTGTTAAATAGCTCAATATTATGGCGCCTTGAATAATCTTGCACACTGCTATCAGATGGCACTGACATTAATGATATTGCCGATGGCGTTTCCTCGAGACCATACAAGTCTACTTGCCGTGATGTAGATGGTTGTGGATCCATAATGTTAGTAATTGATGGTTTCTCACTAGGCTCCGAAATTGCAGCATGGGATTGTTCCGTTCTATTTAAATGCAAACGACAATTATCACAAATCATCAAAGAAGTGTCCAAATGTGTTTTGCCCATAAACTTGAGTTTTTTGACATTTTGTTCGGTTAATTTACGAAGGTTTTTTGAGCACCGTTTAGTGGGAAACGGCATACAACACTTCTTCATGTTAAACTCCATTTTCAGTTCACTCAGATAGATTTTACTGATGAATGCGACTATGTATGAGCATATATATTGGCTGTGGTACCTTTGGAAATGCAGGTATAAAACATCTCTGGTAGTTTACAGGCAGCGTACATTAGCTGTTTTTTTTATGAGAAGATATACCTGACATACGTTATAGCTGCTATTTGTCTACCTACCTTAAACAATATGTGTTACTTTCATCGCTACATCACCGAACTGTTCGGAGTGTAGTTTTCACACACTACACCCGACCTCTAACATCGTTGGAGCTTGGCAAAATAGTCAGCAGTTCGATTAATATGCTTCTTCTATATGACCCTCCGCATAATTTCATCATCTGTCCATTTCACACTTGTCGCCCCTGCGACATCTATCTCGCTGTTACTTTCATCGCTTTAGCAAATTCGCTCCCTTCATTCTCTGAGCGGCCCGACCGATACAGCCATAAAACAATTATAAATATATTGATTGCAATATTAAAACAATAGTGCTATTTATCTTGTTCTGTTCAAATGAGTCTTCTTATCATCCTGATATCAAAAGAAAAGAGGACATTAGAGTAATGTGAACGTTATAATATGAAGATCTTGGAAAATTTATCATTTCTGGTGGAAATCTCGATTAACTTAAGAAAAGAGCGAATTTTCTTATGTTTTTTTCATTCTATTGAAATAAAATCCGAAAAATCTCGAAAACGGTTGCGTTCAAGTGATTTATCATTATTATCATTATTGTTTTTAATGATCTCCAAAATCATATTGTATAATTAATTTTCATTTATAATAATGAATAACCAAAATTTGAAATATGCACCAAAGTTCGCTCTTCGGAAAACTTTTTTATTATAAGAGCGTCCATCCTAGAGTTTTTTTCAAAACGTGTCTTTTTTTCTCAAATTTCCACAAAACAAATTTGAAAAATATTAAAAATATGTTTTTTTTTTATATTTGATTTTTAGTATTTATTTTCGATTTTTCTTTATGAAAAAAAATTTTTTTTTCAGTGTACATTTTTTTTACAAAGCCTTTTTAGTTCTCTACAACTCCCCCATATAAAATTTTTCTCTAAATGTAATGGTTTTTGAACTACGATTTTTCAAGTAAAATGTTGGAAAAAAAAAACATACACCCATCTCAAAAGTTACTCTTGAATCCAAATAATCTTAACACCAGTGGATTTTTTTTTCAACATACCGAAGACGTGTACCAAGTTTCATCAAAATCGAAGATAGTTGAGTTTGGTGACCGACCGATTTGGCGTGGAATCAGTCCGCTTCCGAATAAAAAGCTCGAATTTTGATTCGTCCGTCCAGAGAAGCGTTTTCCTGAACTCTACGGGCTTATCCGCATGCTCAATAGCAAACCTGAACCGTTTGGCTTTGTTTGCCTTGCTGATAAATGGGCGCTTCCGGGCAAGTTTGCTATTCAACCCCTGTGCTACAAGACGGCGACGAACAGTTCGACCGGAAACTGATAATTGAAGGGTTTCCTGGATCTCGCGGACAGTTACCTTCGGGTTCTTCTTGACTTCGCTCATGATCTTGGTGTCCGTTCGTGTATCCGTTTTGAGCCTCCTCCTTTGCCTGGGCGATCCACCACTGATTCGAACGTTTTTTGTTTCAGTAGAATTTTCTCAACCGCTGCCTTGCTAATACTGTACTTCCTAGCGAAAGCCCGGTGCAATTCACCGTTTTGCACATGACCAACCACCAATTTTCGGATACACAAGGGAATTGCTTTCTCCATCACTACGTTCTCCATTTTTTTTCAACTGAATCACACGCGATCAAATTATGAATCAAACGCGTACAAATGCACCAGGTCAAGCCGTTTGCCTCAAAACACGTCAAAATATCAAAACATAAACAATCGAGGAGTCTTTCGACGGAAACTTATCGAAAAGATATCGATATTTGAAGTGGGCACTTTTTTGTCACTGTTTTTTTTTTTTTCAATACAAATTGATTTTTTATCATTACATCTTGACAACGATTCTTTGAGAATGTTGCGGAAATTTTCGTATCTAAACTCCTTGAAGCAAGTCAACCGATTTATGATGCGACAGCTCGAAGCTGTAATATATATGTCTATTGTAAATCTTATCTTTGTTCAATATCAATCTACTTACAATCGGTCTTATACGCAGTAATTCACAGATCCAATATTTAATTGAAATTAATGTTATCGTATAATCTGTAAATACGTTCAATAACATGTTCTTATTATGTAAAATAGAGTTAAGATTTTAATTTACAAGTTAAATTGTGTTTCCATTCACTTCTAACACAATGATAACAAATTGAATGACTATGATGATGATTTCTTTTTTTGTTGGGGCGTAGAACCACTGCGTCCACTGAGTTGAACTTTTGGACGATTTTTTATTAGTTTGCCGTTTTTTCAACACGATCCATTATCTCCTACATTATCTTCCACAACGTTACGGTTGAACGACGGGTCGTTGGAAAGAATTACTCCTCGGAACAAAATTAGAAAAGGATTTACTTGAATCCTCCATAAATTCCATGCAAAAACGAATGATGGAAGTGATTCAGAACTGAGGAGGCAATGCTCATAATTGCAATTTGCTTAATGTTTCAATAGTTGCTTCCACAATACAACTTTATCTTTATATTCATTTTCCACCAAAAAAAATCAATTGTAGGAAATGGAACAGTTAAACAAAAATTTATATTTCTCTTGTATTTATAGTTTTAATTAAATGAATAGCAATCACCATTTCAATGTTGTCCTTATTTTTCTTTCTCGCAGTGTATTTATTTTCTACAGGATTTGGAATCTCAGTAGGTTAGATCGTGCTCAATTTCCATTGTGCATCGGTAGTGAAGCAATTGAAAATCATGTTTGACACTGATATGTGTACATACATATACTGATAATCTAAACACGAATAATCTGTGTACATAGATTTATTACACATACTGCCTTCGGATATCGTATCTTGGTTGAGCAACCTCACCAGTTTGTCGCAATTTCTTGTATCCAAGCCTATAGGCTCATATTTACTCATTTGCTATTCACTCAATAAACCAAGACAAGACAGTTAAAACAAAACTAAAATAATGAACTATTCAACTATAGCTGATAATCGAGTGGTACCGTTCACTGGGTTGATACTAGAATTTATATTCACAATCTGCACATCACAAGCGTATTATGTTGGTAAAGTTTCCCATTACAGCTCCATCTCGGATTTAATGTTTAGTTTTCCGTCGCTTTGACGCGGCAGTGCACCACTTACGGATATTACTGCAGGAGATTGTGTTTGGGTTTAACTAAGTTCACTACAGTCATTCCATTACCATCGTCAGCCGTATGCCAAAACTCCTTCCTTCACCAAGATGAGGATTTACACCGTTAGTTGGATTGAACTGGTAAGGAGGACGCTTTGTTCTGTAAAGTAAGCCTGTGACCTATACAGCTGTTTCTCGAAACAAAGTAAACGCATTAGCTGAAATTGCTTCATGTTTGAGATTGTGTTTAAAATCCTATGTCTTATTCAAATCTTGAGCGAAGGCGATTTGCTAACCACAGTTCATGCTTCATAAATTCATGAATACTTGCTGCATTTCTCATTCGCTGGTTTGCAAAAATATATGTGTATCAAATGATCCGATTCACAAATCTGATTCCTATATGCGCCGTAAGAAAAATAACTGCTTCGGTCTCAAACGAGTGCCTTCATGGTGAAACACAACAAATTTCGACAAGAATGAATAGCTAACCCAAATTTTATGAAAAATTCAAAGCTGACAACAAAAGCTGCAACATTTTAACTTCTACCCACTATAACGTCTTCAATTTGGTATTTCACTTGGCATGGATGTTGATGGAATAAAGCCTTGAGAACGTTGTTGAACATTAGTAATGCTTTCCAGGTCCTGAAATGAGGTTTTTTGTTCATGTAGAAATAACATTTCTTCCCGATTGAAAGCAGCCTGAAAATGAGAAATGATAAACTCTTCCGTTGCAATTCAAGCGGAGTACTCCACATAAGCTGGCATTGTATTTTTCCCTGAAATGCCGACAATACTGTTTGGTTATATTGAGCAACGGAATACGAGAAAAATGAAACGAAAAAGGAATTTCTATTCAGCTCAGGAATGAATTTGTGCCTTTAGCGGCTTGTTCTTCCAATACGGTCCAGGTAGGGTAGGCCTTTGTTTCTGCTAAAATACTGATCAGGTATGCGAGGTGAATTCGTCATTAATAGCAATGATTATTGAAAGAATGATTCTCGGTATAGGAATGTGTTCTAGAGTTGGTGATTATAGTTTGGCCCAAGGAGGCAGGTCTGGTATCAAACAATTGGGGAGGACTAAATCAAAATATCCGAGTAGGCAGTGGATTGCAGTGCACAGTGGGCCAGGAGACGAAATTAGCAAGACAAAACCTCTAGCGCTTTGAGCATGCATTTTATCAAGATGATTGCTTCAGCATTGTTGCTCAGTTTTATCTGCGCCACAATTTGGTAATAAAAATTAGTTCCAATTTTCACCGCTGCGATACTAACTTTTTTATTTCGCCTTCTAGCGGTTTGATGTCTTCGGCAAAGTTGTAGAGCATAAAATAATAAGAAAGTTTGCCGAAGACAGATCACTATGGCTCAAGGTAGGTTATTTTAATTAATCCAGTGGGAATTCATTCAAGTAATTTTATTATTAGCGTGCAGTATTCGCGTACGAGAAATAGTAGAATTATTCCTACAGAATCTTCCACTTGGTGATGTGGCATCGTATGTGAAGAAGAAAATAACATGTCCTGATAATAAAATGTTTTCTGATTCCGTTCAAAACTCACTACGTTTGCTACTATCAAATATTGAATCACGATACGCAAAGTGCCACCGCATAAAGAGTTTGTTTTTCCTGAAACCTTCAAAATGGCTGGATTCAAACTTTGAAATTTTGAATAATATTCCGAAGAAAAATGTTGGTGGAAGGAAGAAAATATCTTTTGGTGCAGAAACCCCTAGGACTAGGCTCCGTAAAACCAAAGATTTGCGAGAAAAACACACCACAGCAGAATTGGTTTCAGCCACGGTAACGGCATTAAGGACTGATGGATATCGTTCCGTTGCTTGGGTTGTCGAGCACCTATTTGCATTTCCTGAGAAAGCTTCCCGTTTCAAAAAAACTTGCTCTATCTGTTGAACCAGAGATGAAACGTTTTACAGTCGACGATGCATTGAGGTTTTTATGTGAAAACGATCTAACAAAACAACAGTACCAAAACATAAGGAACATGACGCTAAAAAAAGGATATGACATTTATCCAGCATACAATGACATCCGCGATAATAAAAGTACTTGTTATCCACGTGGTAAGCACAAATTCATTTAATTATGTTCTTGTCTAAACAGCTTCCAATAGATCGATAATTCTTTCAAGTTTTGGATTTTGTGGTGGTTTTGAGTCGCTTTTTTAATAATTCTAAATTATTTCAAATTTACTTTAACTCTCCAATTGAAAAAAAAATATTTCCTCAAAAGTTTCGAAATTATTTTTAATAAAACCAAAAAATTTAAAAATTGGAACAATTCCCAATTGATTGGAAGCTGTTTCATGGCGGAATGTGAGCTGTATCAAAGTTTATTTGCAAACTATATTGGGCACGCAAATGATAATAACCTTTACAATAAAGTTTTAAAAGTTTGCATGTTTGAACGTATTTCAGATATTTCCATTCGGCCATCATGCGCAGAAGTTCCTCTTCAAAATCTTGTTGACCATAGGTAGAGCGTCTCTTCAGGACACTGAATAAATATATTGAACCGTACATTCATGAACAGGGAAATTTATGTGTTATTTTAAAATGGGGATTGGATGGTTCAAGCAACCACTCACGGTATAAAATGACATTTTTTGAAGAAGTTGGCGATGATGTTATATCATGTAATGACTCGCATATTTTTTTGATTTGCCTGGTTCCTTTGCGAATATATTTCAACGCAGTCTCCGGCGAACGACAAGAAGTTTGGAGCAACAACAGTCCATCATCCATCAATTTGTGCCGCCCCATCAAAATGGTTTTTCAAAAAAAAACTGCTGATCTTATCAAACGAGAAGTGGAGAGTATGATGTTACAAATACAAAATTTGAAAGCAACCACATTGACGATAAATAGGATTTCTGTAGATGTTTCTTCTGAGTTACTTTTGAGTATGGTCGATGGCAAAGTTATTAACAGCTTCACAGGAACAAGTTCCCAGGCGTGCAATCTTTGCGGAGCATCAGGCAAAAAAACTCAGTAATCCCATCGAAGCCCAAATATGTGACGATCGCAATAAATATGAAACCATTCCTGTTTTGCATGCTTAAATAAGAAGTATGGAGCTTCTGCTTAATGTTTCGTACAGAATTCCACTCAAAAAATGGCGTATCAATAAAGGAAACGAAATCTTTCTTGAACGGCAGCGTGCAATTAGAGAAGAATTTAAGAAGATTGGGCTGAGAATAAGTGAACCTTTGCCATCCGGAGGTAACTGCATTTTTCTTCTTTATCGGGAAGTAGATCCCTTTATCGTTATTTTTTCATCAGGTAACACAAATGATGGCAACACTGCTAGAAGATTCTTTCAAGATCCAGAAACAACGGCAAGAATTACAGGACTTGAGGTGGACATCGTTCGTCGAGTCGCTACACTTCTTTGCGCGCTATCATCGAAATTAGAAATCGACGTCAAATCATTCGAAACCTATGCAGAAGAAACTAGAAAGTTATATGTCCATTATTATGATTACTATCCCCTTTTGCCTTCAGTTCACAGGATCTTGGTACATGGATCTGAAATAATAAGTCATTGCGAAATTCCTATTGGACTATTGTCGGAAGAAGCACAAGAGCGTCGGAACAAATCGATCAGAAAATTTCGGGAGCACCATTCTCGACAATTCAGTCGCCTGGCGAACATCGAAGATGTATTTAGAAGACTTTTGCTAACCTCTGACCCCGTGATGACACTCACAAAACAGTTTCCTCAAACCGATAAAAATCAATTTCCAGAATCCGTACAAAACCTGTTGAATTAATAGTAAATATAAAATAAAAAATAGTTGCTAGATCAAAAATATTAATTATAATTAATCCAGATATCTCAAATATATCAAAATATGTATCGGGCATAATTTCAGAATTGAAAGGTCACATATGGTACTTTCTGAAACATGAGTAATTTTTTGCAACAACTTGCAATTTTTTGAGAAAATTAATTTTGAAATTCATGATATTTTTCAAAGTTTTGGCTAATATTTCGCTTGTTATGTCCCAAAACTATACGAACTCTTCCAAAACATACGCGAATGATAAGGTTCAACACATAAACGGTATCAAAAATAATATATTTGACGAAAATATGAAAATTAGTAGAAAAAAAAACGCAAATTTCAGTTAAATTTTACGAAACTAATTGTTATTTGTAGACATAGAACTTTGATGTCTTGGGCAAACTTTCTTATTATTTTATGCTCTACAACTTTGCCGAAGACATCAAACCGCTAGAAGGCGAAATCAAAAAGTTAGTATCGCAGCGCCGCAGTGGTTTGAAAGATTGTAGAGTAGTATTATGTGATCCCTTTTTAATACGGGGGCGATATAGAATGACTCGAGCAAAATGTTAAAAGATCCTCGGGGTCTAGAAAATTAGATTTTTTTATGCGAGCTCTAATAAATTGATATTAACGCTCATTTTTTTTTTTTTTTTTTTGAAAAAATATATACACCTAGCAGCAGCAGCTAACATAATTGTATAGTTGATATATCAAACTTCAAACAGGACAAAAATAGTCTATTCCATCATTTTACAACCAGAAAATGTGCTCTGTTACTATTTACTTCATGAGCATACTTTTAGTGAACTTTTACATGCAAGTTTCATTGGTGTGTTTCATTTTGTTAAGAAGATCAAAATTACGCTTTGTACTCTTCTTTAGTCTTTATCAGAGATGGTTAATTTCATGAAAATTTTATGGAAAAAATAATGGTGACAATTGTTTTCTCCATGCAATCCTATAGTAGGATCTGTAGTTAAAACGCGTTCTTTTTTACCTCTGGTCTTTATACTTGCCTAGTGGATTAAAAAAAAATACAAATAAAGTTAAAGCGTTGCAAAGCCAGGAAAAATAATAAAAACCGGATTTTTTTATGACTTTACTTTTTATACTGCAATACTCCCAAGGTAACCAATAAGCATTGAAATATGCTCTATTTCTGCATCATACTTGCATTTACGATTTTCTTTTTCCTGTACATTGGCAGACTGAATTCGTAGCTGTTTTATTATATTTAGCATACGCCAAGCTACCGTACCAGTAGCTGACTGATATATGCATTTTTTATGCTTGATATATTATAAGAACAACGCACTGAAAATGCTTAATTAAAGTTGTTTACAAATGGATAGTTAAACTGAACATTAATTGTTTACAAATATGAATCAATCTGAATGTTGGAAAAAAATTGTGAATAGTAATTTTTTTGATTGATTATGTATTACTAGCATTTATTGTAGCAAGGTAACTTTCCATAGCAGTGGAATAATCTAAAAAACGATTTGATCAGGATCCTATTGCTGCTTGTGATCATCAAGCTCCTGTATGAAGAGCCAAAAACGTTTGGGCTGGCCCCTAAGTAGAGACACTTACACGAAACCCGCGAATAAAGGAAAGAGAATCTCCTTCCAATAGCAAGTTCACACTCACAGCACTAGAATCGAGCCCTCGATTGACCGAATAAACCCAATAGATGGGGTCGAAGAGCCCGCCATCGTTCCGCGAAATGTTAACAATAGGGAGGAGGCAGTCCCATGCTCCCTATCCAAATCGTTTCACTTGGGTGCCGCCCTGATGGTATCTCTTTTTCCCCGTTATGTTGTTTAATATTTAGTATAATTAGTACACAAAAAATGAAGATATCATAAGCGGCTACAGTAAATCAATTCAAGATCATAATATGCGCATTTACAAAATTTTCTGACATCCTGGATTGTTAGTGAAAAAAAAATTAGGCATGTATTAATATCCTACTAGTCCTGGAAAAGCTGAAAACAGAATAGATCATTCCAAACAATCAAGATAAAATTGCAATAAAAGATATTATTTTGTAAGACATGTTGTTAAAATTCTTCTTTATACCGTTCTAGTTACATTTCAAAGATAACATTTAGGGTGATCCAAGAGTCCGGTATGATGATTTCTGAAATAAATGGCATGTTCTGAAGTGCAAATCAAATTAAATGTTATACTGAAATCCTGGAAAAGAAATCGAGCCTTCGATGCTTGTCACGTTGCTCCAGGCTCTTAAATGGTTTTGAAATTCAAAGATGATTCCAAAGCGTGCTGAAATTATTTTTAAATGAGAATGGAAAATAATATGATGTGAATTACAGGTATGGTATACACAGGTACATTTATAAAGGGTGATACAGTCAAAAATTTGGTCAAGGGAAAACGCGTGTAAATCGGTGAAATCGTTTATTTAAAAAATCAAATTAAATTTCTTTTTCAAGTTCAATTAGTATAAAATTTAGGAAAAATATTCAGTTGAGCTTCCCGCTTCCCCAAATCCGAATTGCCGGGCCTTACGCTTGACCCTGCCATCGAATTTTGTACAGCCACCTTGTCCACCTTCTTCGCCGCAGAAAGCCAGTTTGCCTTGAACTGCTGCTCGTCCTTAGCAGTTTTTTTGGTCTTCTTTAGGTTCCGCTTGACAATAGCCCAGTATTTCTCAATTGGGCGGAGCTCTGGCGTGTTGGGAGGTTCTTGTCCTTGGGAACCACCTGCACGTTGTTGGCGGCGTACCACTCCATGGCCTTTTTACCGTAATGGCAAGATGCCAAATCCGGCCAAAACAGTACGAAACAACCGTGTTTCTTCAGGAAAGGCAGCAGACGTTTATTCAAACACTCTTTCACGTAAATTTCTTGGTTGACAGTCCCGGAAGCTATGAAAATGCTGCTTTTCAAGCCACAGGTACGGATGGCTTGCCAAACCAGATATTTCTTTGCGAACTTTGACAGTTTCGTGTGCTTGAAAATATCTGCTACCTTTCCCCCTTCCTTTTGCCGTATAAAACTCCTGTCCCGGAAGCTGCTTGTAGTCGGCTTTGACGTAGGTTTCGTCGTCCATTACCACGCGGTCAACTTCTACGTCAGCATCGTCGTGTACAGCCTCGGGATCGCGCTTTGGCCGTCGTATTTTGTTTATCATCGCGATTTGGGGTCACTACCTTCTTGTCAGTCGATAGTCCGGCTCGTTTTTTGGCTCGATGCACGGTTGTAGACGATACACCCAGCTTATTTGCGGCATCTCGGAGAGATAGGTTAGGGTTTCGCTTGAAACTACCGGCAACTCTCTTTGTCGTCTCAGCGTATACCGGTTTTTCATTTCCCCCCGATCCAGACTTCCTGGCTGTCGACAAACGTTCCCCAAACACATTAATTACATTTGTAACGGTTGATTTGGCAACTTTTAGCGATTTTGCCAACTTTGCGTGCGAGTAGCTCGGATTTTCGCGATGCGCGAGCAAAATTTTGATACGCTGCTCTTCTTAGCGGGTGGCATTTTGACAACTGAAGAGTGAATTCCAAAATCAAAATAGGAGCAACATTCTACACACACACACCTTCAAAATGAGGGGTGTTCAGGTTTTTTAAATGCAAAATTGAAAGAAATACGTCAAGTTGATATTGACCAAATTTTGACCGTATCGCCCTTTAGTAGAGGATAAAGTAGCGGAATTAAAACACATCGACTATAAAGCAGCGAGTTAGAATCCCATCCTAGGAAATGCAAACCTGCAGCGAATTTAAGTTTCCCATTCATAAGAAAAAATGAGGAGTCTAAACAGAAAGCAAAAGTCCATCATCATCAGTACAGGAGAAGAAAAAAAATATAAGAGGCAAAACAGGAAAATGAATAAAATCTTTAATTGAAAATAGGTTTTTTTTTTTGCTTAGCATTTTAAATCAAGCATTTAATCAGCATTCTAAAAGCTAAACTCCCCAGCAAAAGAACAGCAAATCAACTGCTTTCATCTAGCTGTCATTTGCAAACATGACCAATTTATGCTACCAATGAATGACATATTGTCAGGGATCTGGCAACCTTATCCTATATACTAGCATTTGACAGTATGCAACATATCACGAGCCTTATTTGAATAAGGTCCGCCTGACGTCTGTTAAAGGGTGTCCACAGTTAAATTGCATCACTTCAATTAGCTGAAACATTTCGCCCTTTGGGTTGATTTCAACAAAATTTCGGGTGAAATTACCTCAGCGTGAGTTTCATTTTGAAATGTGTCGTAGTTTCAAAAATGGAGTCGAAGGAACAGCAAGTGCGCGATAAGATTTGGCACACGCACCTCGACAACCCACTTCTTTTGCACCAAGCCATCGGAAAGACGTTGAAAATTCACCAGTCTACACCCAAGATACATTGCCAAAACCATCCTGCATTATTAAGTTTTATTAAGGTTTTATCAAAGCCACTAGAAATCAATTTGGTTTTATTATGACACCAAGAGCTGCCAATAGGTTTCGTATTTAAGTCAGCTTTATGGGAACCTACACAGCTTGTTTAAAACGATCTTAAAACCTCGTTTTTTCAAATTCCTTCTACTCCTATCAGAGGTTTTATTTTGACTTTAAATTCATAAAATGCTGTTTTGAAATGCCGTTTTAGGACTCATTCATATTATCTTATTATGGTCAGTTGAAAAAGCCTTTTAAAACCTTTTTGCATCCAGTAAATGCATTAAACGGCAAATTGGCATTGAGGGAAGCCACCAAATAATTACATAGTTTTAAAGTAGTCATTGTGAAGATAATTTGGCTTTATGCCAGAACTATGATTTTTTTCCAATCGCTATATTGAAATATACGAAATAATTTAAAAATAGGGAAAAAATAAATGCACCAAATTCAAAGTGTAATGCAAATGAACTGTAGATCGGAGACCAATTTCTGCATTTTTTTAGATAACTTTATTGAGTTTCATCAATTTTCAAGAAATTCAAGATTAATTTATCGAATATATGTGTATTAATTTTGTGATTGGTGTTGTGAACTCACATAATTTTCGAGGCGCATTAATTTTTCGTGCCAATATTTACCACAAAATTAAATGCGCATATGATTTGGAGCATGATACGCTGTAAAAAAAAAACTCAATTTGCTTTGGATATTGTGCTGTCAAACAGAATTTCCAACATCAACCTTTTTTCTTCGATACTATTTACTGCTAAATGAATCAGAAGATCCGAGAATCGAGCAAAGCAGAACAACAAAAACCAATCACTCTATCACAGTGAAGTTTGACAGCTGTGGCCATTTGGCCGCATGCTGGTTTTCATGGCAGCCAAAATGTTTTATGTAGGTTCTCAAGTGGTCATAGCATCTATCATTAGAATATATCTACATGATCCGAATAGATTCGGCTTTTAATTCGGAATTGGATTTAGATTTAGATTTAGATTTGGATTAAGATTCAGATTCCGATTTAGATTTAGATTCGCATTTGGATTTGAATTTAATTTGGATTGGGATCCGGTTCTGAATCAGATTTCTAGTTAATGCCTATGTTTTAAAGCCCAAAAATTTTAAATATCTTTTTCAAAATCTCTGAAGAGAAAAAATTATCAGTGCCTCGTACTTAATGGTTCCTAAGTACGAGGTATTGAGAAAGTCTGCTGGTAGCAGACAAAATACGCGTCTCTGTCAAAGAAGTTATATCGTTATTATAAAGAAATAACTCAACTCACTCAAAAGCTCTTTAAATGAGATTTCGATAAAAGGTTGAACCAAAATAAAAAGCACTGTTCTATCACAACTGCTCTATGCTATCAACTGCCAGAGCAAAACTGTTGTTTTGAACGTCTCCGGGAAATTTGCTGTTACTCTGATCCTGGATTGATTCCACGTCAAGTTATTGGCAACATTTGACATTTGATGTCGCTATAACTTCATAAAAGCGATATTTCCTATTGATATTTTGAACAGATTTTTTTCTAATAACACTCTGTTGTGACGCTAATAACTTTGCAATCAGCTGCATCAAAGTCCCTGTGGATCATACAAATACAACAATTCACAAATTGACGGGGACAAGGATTAAATAAGTGATTTAAAATTTAACCACTTCATACCAGTCTGCCGTAGTGACTGAACTCAATGTTGGATGTGGCTACAAAGTTTGCATTGAAAACTATTTTCAACACTTATCACGAAGCAAACAGAAATCTCCCCACATTCACACATGATTCCGCCATACTATTAACGCACACCCCATCAACCACCAGCTCAATGGGAATTGGTTCATAAAGGTTTGCTCCAGCCCTACCGGATACATTCGAATTCACATTATCCACCCCGCAAAAAATGGGAAATGAAATTTAAGGGATTGTATTGTATAACAACAGAGCAGGTATTGTGTTTATCATAAAGCAATAAATTAATCAGATTTCTAGCGAATTTATGGCTTTTAATTCAGTTTAGTGCTCACTGTGTGTATGTGTGTGTTTGAATTGAATGGATTGCCTTTTGGGTAGGTGTTTGCCCGGGTTGTGATTAAAATAAAAACTGATTCACCAGTGGTCGCTTTGAAGTGAAACAGGAAACCACCGGAGCATTTCAAACCGTGGAAACCGGGATTTTGCTTTTCCATTCTGTTTTGCATTATTGGTCGCAGGGGTGTTTGCCGCTTTGTTAAGCAGCCAATGTGTTGATAAATTTCATATGGATTGATGTAACGGGTATGCAGTTTATTGTTGACAGGCAAACACTTGGCTGTTATAAACCAAGCAATTACAGTCAGAAGTTATTAAACTTCCAAGGATTATGACACATTCAGTTGCCGTAATGTTGCTCTTTGTATGTATTTACTGAACATTTATTAAACCAATTTGG
This sequence comes from Aedes koreicus, assembly GCA_024533555.2. NCBI lineage: Eukaryota > Metazoa > Arthropoda > Insecta > Diptera > Culicidae > Aedes > Aedes koreicus. The sequence continues at coordinate 291,081 of JAHHFK020004889.1, read as the reverse complement.
CTGTTTTTGGAATTTTGAAAAAACGTTTTTGGCCAATCATTATTGTGCGTCCTTTCAATAATACTACAATGAGTTTGATTTTTATCTGTTGGTTGATTAGGACGGATTCTTACAATAACCAGACAATAGAGTATTTTACATGACTTTTCTGATCAGCTGGGTTTTACAGTCATGAATGAAATTTGACTGGAAGCAGCGAACTACTGTATAAAACCACATCAATAACATCCAAACAACCAAAGGCGCCTGACGTCTCATTAAATGGTCAAAAGAAAGTGAAAAGGTATGACATAAACCGTTTTTCCATTAGGGTAACTGCTCGGGAACTACTAGCCTCTTCACATCGATAAATTTGTTTTCGACGGGTCAAGCAAATACGACGCGATAGGGGAATTGTGTTTCGGACTGGTTCTCAATTTTTTCCTTCAACGTTCTCCATAAGGTTCTGTAAGAGATCGATAAGCAACCATTTTAGACGCTCTTGTCCAATCTCTTTTGAACTTTTCCACTGTATCAGCTGGCTGAACATGTTAACGAAGATACCTCTTGACCAGAGCTCCAAATCGTTCGATGGGAACTTCAGGGCAATTTGGGGGACCCGTGTGCTTAGGAACAATTATCACGTTTTCCGATTTGTACCAGTCCATGGTAAATTTAGCGAAATGATACGAAGCAAGATCGGACAAGAATATAACAGGATTGTCATGTTGATGAATCAGCGCCAACAGGTGTTTTTCTAAGCATTGATTAACGGTAGTATACATGTACATTCAACCAACATCCTGGTTATTTTCGTTAGCTTCTTTATCTGAATCAGTAGGAAGGTCCGACAGTTCGGTGACGGCCCGCTTCTAACGACCCGTAGCTGTCTTCACGACGACAACCCATACTCGTCCGTCTTTACCTGGAATGAACTCGACGATGCGCCCCAAAGACCAGTGGAGCGGTGGTGTATTCTCTTTCAAGAGAACTAGTTGACCTGGTTGCAGATCGATCTGTTGCATCTTCCTTTTCGCTCGTTGGTGAAGCTGACTCACATAGTCACGTGACCAACGAGTCCAGAGGTCTTGTGACGTCTTCTTCATGTCTTGCAGGTGACTTAAGCGCCCAGGATTGATCTGGTGCAGACCCTGGCGTCAAGACGGCCAGATCATCGGGGCACCCAGTCATCGGCGACAGGATGCGGGAATTGAGAACGCCTTCAGTTCAATGATGCGACGGAAATGGTATTTGAATGACTTGATTCCTGCCTCCCAAATGCCACCTTTATTGCGGGGATGAATTGGACTGAGCTGTCCAAGCAATAGTTCCAGCAGTCGTCAACACTGCTGCAAAAAAGGATTCCATGACATGAAGAGCTCACGATCCGCCCCGTGGTTGGGCGATTATTTATTTATTTATTTATTTATTTCATACTTGTAGCTTAAGGGTTGTCCCTTATCAAAATACTACAATCGGTGTTCAATGTTGCTCGTACCACTTCCATATCCAAAAAAAAAAAAAAAAAAAAAAAAGAAAAACACAAAAAAAACTTAGTTAAAAACTAAATACTGACTTATTGACTTGCTGACCAACTGCCCCACACTCCCTAATTCTCTCCATTGAGCCAGATCAAACATTCACGGCGGAAAATTGCTGCAGAACGCACATTTTTTATTACGTTTGGAAGTTGATTCCATAAGATGAGTGCACGTACGAAAAAGGTATTGGCATAATGTGATGAGCAATGCTGCAATAAAATAAAGTGTTGTACACGATTGCTTCTAAAAGGTTGTAGCTTATCAGCAAGATATTGCGGTCCTTGATGAATAATTTTGAATAATGTTACATAGCAACGTAATTTGAAAAAGTCATAAAACGGACATCCTAAGAGTTGTCGCTGTAAGTGCGTTACTCTGGAATATCTGTTTAAATTGAACACCCAACGTACACAATGATTCAAACAAACTCTCATGCGATCGTAATCAGCGGCTGATGCGTTTAAAACTAGTTCCAGACCATATGACAAATGAGGCAACAAAAGCGATTTAAATAGCTGGATTTTGGTAGGAAAGGAGAGCATTGAAGCTGTTTGCTTCAAGTGGCGAAGACCAGCATACATTTTACCACATTGATAATTTACCTGGGAAGTCCATTCAAGGTTGCTTTGGAAAATAATTCCTAGATTACATACTTTCTCCACATATTGGATGACCTAATCATTAACAAACAAATTTGGCCGGACGAGTTTGATGTCTTGAAATATACATTGCTTTGGTTTTAGATGAATTGATGGGAAGTAGATTATTTTCAGACCACTTTTGAACACGTTCAAGATCGGAGTTGATTAACTGTGCCAAATTATCAAAATTGGCGCTTGTTGAACAGAAGTAAAGCTGCACATCGTCAGCAAACATGTGTATTAGACAGAATTTCAAAACCGTGGGGAGATCGTTTATAAATAATGAAAACAGTAGTGGACCTAAAACGGACCCTTGAGGTACACCTGAAAGGATACTGATAGGGTTGGACAAAATACCATTTGCCTCTACCACTTGCGTGCGTGAGCTTAGATAGGATTTTATCAGTGTTACCGCATCACGATGAAAGTTAAATTTGTGTGATAATTTATTTAGGAGTTTTACATGTGAGACCCTGTCAAAAGCTTTAGAAAAGTCGATGAGAAGCAGAAATGCTCCACCTTTCTTATCTATTGCCTGATGGATATCGTCATGAACCTTAAGTAAAGAAGAAGTTGTGCTGTGCCTTGATCTGAATCCAGACTGGTGCGGGCTTAGAAGGTCAAATTGTTGCACATAATCTTGAATTTGAATTTTCAAAATTTTTTCTAATGCCTTCGAAAGAGAACATAAAATGCTGATTGGACGTAGGTTCTCCATGGTATTATTGTGAGGTCTTTTACGTATTGGAGTAACCTTGGCAGTTTTCCAAGCACGAGGAAACTTACTGGTGGATATGAACAGGTTAAACATATAATTAATAGGAACAATTATGAAGGGCAGGATAATCTTTATGAACTTTAAATCCACACCATCCAAACCAACTGCATTTGACTGAATAGAAAGGATTGCTGAAGAAACTTCTAACTCAGTGCAAGGTGAAAAACTAAAACCACTTGAGTTTAGAGGCGGTATAGGCTGGAGGCATGAATCCCGTGTAAAGTTGTTGCCAAAATAAGTATTAATTTCATCACCAGTACTATGGAATTCAACATCGTCGTTTGAAGCAGTAATATTGAGCTTCTTTAGCCTTTTCCACATTTCCTTGTTAGAAGACGCTGATACCAGATTAGTGGAGAGGTAATCAGACTTTGCTTTATTAATCAAACCAGTAACTCGATTCCGAAGCCTTTTATACTGGTTTCGATCAAGCTCACTTTTAGTGCAAGTCCATTGGCGATATGCTACATTCCTTGCAATTATAACATTTAAAATATCATTGTTATACCATGGAGCATTAGATCTGAGGCTAGGTGCACGCAATGGGACAAAGTTTTCATAAAGTTCAATTACGGTATTATTGAAGAAGTCGAGAGCCAAGTCAGAATCAGTGATACTATATAGTAACGTCCAATCAAAATGTTCGAGGGTGTTTTGGAGTAGAGAATAATCTATTCGATTATAGTCTCTGAATTGTCTCGGACGCTCAGTTCTAACACGGCTTATATTGAGCGATGAAAAAATAATGTCGTGTTGAGAAAAACCCGGGGCTGCTACTTGATTAAAGTTACGAATGAAATTATCATTATTAGTTAACAACAGATCAATCAACGAGCTACCACCGTTATAAAACTGAGTGGGCTCAAGGTTGACGCAAAATAATCCGAAATTTTCCACGACATTACAAAAACGAGACGTTTTCGAGCAATTATTCGTTAAATCTATATTGAAATCACCTAATAAAACAATGTTCGCTAAAATTTAATGATAAATCGGCCAGCAATTGATCAAGTGTACTTGAACAAACGACTCCCGGAGGGCAATACACCACACCCAAAAGAAATTTATCTTGGTTAACATTAACTTCAAATAAATAAATATTCAGTGCGATTCAAATGAAATACAAATACAGCAGCAACATGACACCTGCATCCAGCAACAGCAACAGCCAACGTCAATTCCAGCAGCAGTCTCGATCTCCACTTATCTCCCACAGGTTGTCTTACGGAAACAGTCTCCGACAGCAGCAGTAACAGCAGATAACTTTTAGGAGGGAAGGTAACAAGGATAAACTCAGGGAATGGAAACTTGGGAAAAAAGCATGGAAGGAATTAGAAAAATGCGTATTTAGAAGGGTTTCCCATTTTAACTTTCAGGGAGAGGAATAATCATAGGATTGAATGATAGGAATCAAGGATAAAACTAGGCAGGAAGAGAAATTACAAGGAAAGGTTAATTTAGGGTTGAATCCATAATGGGTCAGTTGACCAACATCCAAGATAGGTTGAGCAGCAACGTCCTCGTTCGGCTTCACGTAAATTGTACCATCTCGAGAGGAACGGCCAGTCCTGATACGGCCGCCACTTTTCAACTTTTGCGTAATCCCTTTTGATGGTGGGTGCCGATTCGGTGAGATTCTCATTAAGGAACACCCGTTTATCGATTTCGAATCCCAGCTGGTTCAGGTTCAAGTTTTTCTTCGAGAGATAGTCCACCCAAAAGTCATCTCTAGCAGCTTTGAATGCAAATTGAAGCAGTATAGGTGGAAATGCGCCAGTTGTGATTGGGGTTCTCGAGCCAGCCGTTTAGTGTAGATAGAAGGATCCGAACTACCATACCCGAGAGCAGCAGACACCAATTTCACTACGGTAGATTCGTGTTTTCCGTAGGGCTGCAAAACACTCCGGTGAGAATGAGATCATTCGACTTCGCCAGCTTGTTGATGTCATCCTTATTCCCTCCGAACATCGATATCAGTTTTAGCTTGATCGTCGCAAAGTTGTTTGTAATCCCGGGAACAGTCAGCTTTTAGTTGATTCACCTCATCCTGCAGAGAAGCAATTTTACCGGACGAGAGCTGCATTATTAGAGTCAATCTTCCGTTCGATTTTCTCGTTTCCATCGGCGATCAGCAGTTTTATTCGCAACAGAAGAACGTCAAAAACTTTCCACCGTGTCCTCCATCTGGTCCAGATCTTCTCGTGAGCGTTTTTTGTTTTGTCCTCACCAGCAGAACACAGCGGCAGATCGATTGTTGTTGATTTATATTTGCCGTCTTTACCCATGGTAGCAGCTCGATTTTGCCTGTTGGTGTTCATCCTAGCGAGTGGATGTAAAACGTATGCGCAGTTACAATATGATGAACAACCAACCGATGTATGCTAAGATGGACGGGAAACAAACTCTTTCACACGCGAGATTAACTTCTCGTTTATGAGCGATGGTCGGCTGTTATCGATGCTTTTTTTAAGTTTGATTACGATGGACTATGATACAGTGAGCAATAATATTCGGCATAGACTATAGCATCGAAGAATTTAACACGAAGAAAAGCTTCATCGAATCACGACCGCGAACAACTCACTTTCTACCGCGCTCCATCACACTCACACCCCCCTCCCCTTTTTCCCCCCCCTTCCCCCCCTCCCTCCCCCCCCATCCCTCTCCCTCCCCCCTTCTTCTCCCCTTCCCCCCTTTTCCCCCCCCCCCCCCCTTGATGTACTTCTGGGCGTTCATTGTCTCCGATGTTACGTACGGGCAGATATTTTGTCGCATTTGCATATAGCCTGTCACACCCTAACCTTCTTGTCATATTTGACTTTCTCCATTACAGAGATATCCCTGTCCTTGCGTACAGTAAAGTATTGTGGTCCGGAAAGGGTTTTCAATCTAATTTCACATACGTTTCATCGTCCTTGATTATACACCTATAGTTTCTACACAAAATAGTTTCCGAGCTCTCGGTTTCACAGACGCGGCCTGATTTGAGTTCCTTCTGCTTTCGGTATGTCTTGAGTTCAAGTCGCTCTTTTGCACGCATCACGTTAGATGTCGAGGTCCCTATCTTTTTCGCCACACCTCGAATGGAAGCTGATGGTTTCTGCTTATAGGCACCCTGATCTTCTTGTCAATAGCTCACAGAAACGGATTTCCAACCACTCCTCGGTGGATCTTCAAAAGTACATTGTCCTCCTCATTTTTTAACAGCAGTTCATACCACTCCGACGCTCACATTCTCTTCCTTGGCCAATTTCCTTAAAGAAATTCCACTCACAGTTTACCATGTGTGCACGATACTTTTTCTCTCCTCCGGAGTTAGACCACGCATTTTCAAAGTCAACCATAAACTAAGTTTTTTTATTGATGCTATGACTTACACAAATATGTAAACAAAAGGACAATGTTTTATATTGTGCATAAACACCTGTAAAATCCGGAGTACCGGATCACTCCAAGCCGGCTAAAGTGCTGAAGAAGCCGAAAGCAACAGTTTGAGTGTGGAAAGGAATCAGCTGACCTACGAAAAAACTGGAACCAGGGATCGTCAGCTGCGCAGCAAGGTGTTGAGATGCATTTCGATCCGAAATGTGGCCAGAAAGTACAACGCCAACTTTCAAACGGTGCGGAAAATCCTTGCCAGGGAAGGATACAAGTCGTACAAAGGCAGCAAAACATCCGAACTGGCACATGAAGCAGGGTTCCGTGGCCAAACACTGTTTATATGCGTTTTTGCACCACACAACGCACGCTTAGATCGAACAACAAACAAACAACACACTCTTTATTAAAAAAAAAAAACAAAAAATATTTTTTTTTGCTCCAATTAACAAAAAAACAAGTTTAGGTTTCTACTTCATTGGTTTATTGGATCTCCTGGGCTGCAAAATGGTGAGTAGACATCTGGAATGGAGCGTGCGTCCCGCAACATAGCTATGGTCCTCACAAGTTCCTACCTCATGCTTCCACGGGTCACGAGATGACAAAGACCGCCAGCTAAGGGTTGCGTACTTAGCTGGTAGTGCAGCCTGGGCACTGTTGTCCTTCTGACTTCAGCTAGATTGAGGAGGTGCGTGCCGAGCGTCTGTCCACCAAGGAGGTGCGGCTCAAACAGCGTCTGTCCTGGCATCCAACGGTTGAGTAAGAAACGCTGTATCGCGTCAACTATAGGTGGCAGCCGCACCAAGGCGATGAAGGCAGCGTGACCCCGGTAAAGAAGCATGCTGAAATCTTACCCTACCACGAAAAATGGAAGCATTCTTTATACGGTCCTACGGTCCTAATTTCAGATTATCCATGGAATTCCCAAGTATTGTATAATAATTTTGAATTGTTTTCTTCCCCCGTGGCTATGATAATGCAACTCCATCTACAATTGCAGCAGGATCAGCAGACATGCAGACATTACAAATATAATTGTTATTATCATTTTATATTATAACATCCCTTCACAATATTTTTTATACTATTTTCAGCTTCGCATTTACATCGTTGTAAGTTTTGGCCCACCTAACTCACGTTATGTATTTGAAAAGATAGGATGGTTTTTTAAATTTTTTTTAGAGAGAGAGGATTATATACAATATTATAGACAAAGTCAAAAAAAAAAAAAAAATTCTTCGTCCAGAATAATTAATTCAAAAACTAACATTGTTTATCATCCTACATTTTCTATTTTACAAACATAAAGAATCATTTATGTGTCCACTACGAAAAAAGATTTATCGAAGCATTTCCTGTCATTTATTTTTAATTTTTTTCGTTTTGGATTTATTGAGTTTCCGTTTTTAGGCAGCAGTCATACCCATATTAAATTTATTTCGCATAATTGTTTGCTTAAATTTTCTTTGCTATTTTGCTAGGCTGCCAGGTGAACAACTTTATTTCATATTATCACATTGGAATTTTCTCTATTTTAGAGTTTCAATAATCTAACATCGCAGCAGAAGAGGCAATTAGCGGCATTGAATTATTATTATAGGTACATTCTTTACAACATCGTATTATTTCCATCAAAGCATGACCTTCACATTTTCATACAACAAACCTGATTTAGGCCGTATCTGGCTTAAACACGAAACATACCTTCAATTTACGACATCTAGCGTTGCATATATGTCCAATATAAAACGCAGAAAATTACTGCTGTGGTAGGCTTTTGAAAATTACGGAATCTGTGGTAGGCTTTTGCACTTATTGCTGAATGTATTTTTCATTTCCGGTTTGCAAATGGACTTTTTACCAATTCTGAGCTGATCTGATTCGCTGTGTGCCATTTGGCTAGTGTTTGATTTTACATTTCATTCTTTGTCATTACTTTATCATAACTTACACCATCATTATATTTGGCAATATGTATTGTTTTATTGATTTGACTTTATTGATGATTTAAATATTACTTATTGTTTTTTTGCCCATTTATCTTTAACTCCCTTCCAGTTAAATCTTCCTATTTCTAACTCGGTAGCAATAAATATTAGGTCAGCAAAAATAAAAGCAGATTGCTGTTATAAAATCAGCATCAAGTAGAAAATTGTGACCAGGGCAACAGTAAATTAAAATGTATAAATGTTAGTTTTGTAAAATTTCAATAGATTTAATAAACTTTTTCAGGATACCTAAAATCAAGATTTTGGTGAAATGCTGCTATCGCTGAAAACGAACGAAAGCGTTAACCACAGAACGCTACACTTTAATATTTTACAACATTTCTTGCATTTCAGGATCAACCGAATGATGATCATATATTACAGCTACGAATGGTTGTAGTATTTTTCATTTACATAAATATATACACCATTATATAAATATTTCATGGGAATGGGAGGGACCATCAGGGCACCCGATTGAAGCACTCTGGATGGGGAGAGTGGGAATGCCAACTCCCCATTGCTAACAGTTTGTGAATAGAGGGCGGGCTCTTCTCCCCGCCCATTGGGGCATCCTCATGTTAGATAGCTTGCTCTTTTGACCAATTGTTCAATCTTGTTGTTGGAAGGAGATTCTTTATATCCCTGTGGATACGTATAAGTGATGTTGCATATCGATCCACCCAACCCCTTTTTGGCCCTTCATACAACGGCATGATTAGGATAATCAGTGGTTATTAAAGCTTGATCAAGTCTAACAGAGAGGAGAGCCCATTGCTGTCGGACTTAGTTTCCGTGCTACAATGGGTGGTAGTACATATCATACATCATACATCATACATTGGTTTATTGGATCTCCTCTTCATGACTGAGTCCCCGTACTTTGCCCTTGACACCCTTGACGGTTTTGGGCCATGGTGGGGCCGACTTCTTTTGATACTTTTAACCACTGCACAGTGGAAAAAAAGTGCCCGAAACGCGAAAGAATTCGCTCGGAGTGGAACGATTTCTGTAAATGTTACCTTTACTTGAAAGAAAATTTCCAAAAAATCGAATGGAAGTAGTTTCATTGGCCGCACGGAACTGCTTGGGGAGAAAATGAGCTCATTTTGCCCTGGTTCCCCTAATATTTCCTTGTTGTTCAGAAATGTCTTTGCTCGGTGTGGCTCAAGATCAACTAAATGCAAAATTTTCAGGAAAATTGATTGAAGTAGGTTTCGTTTACCGCACGTCTCTGTGAATGAAGATATGGCTGATTTTACTCTGATTCCCCTAATAGTTTTGTGTTTATCATGAATGTCTTAGGTCGGAGTTACTCAAGATCAACAAATTGTAAAATTTGCTGAGGAATCGATTGAAATTGGTTTCGTTCACCGCACAGCTCTGTGAACGAAGATATGATCGATTTTACCCCGATTCCCCCAATATTTTTGTGTTATTCAGAGATTGCTTTGTTCGGTGTGACTCAAGAACACCAAATTTCAACAACAAAAGTTCATTGCATTCATTCGTGCCGTTAGCTGTAAGCACCTGAACAGTATAAAGTAGGCAGGAGACAGCATTTTTACGAATTCATTAGATGGCGTTCGAGCGGTGCCATGTTTACTAATAATGAGTTTATTCTTTATTTCGAAAATATTAAGGGAATCGGGTAAAATGGGCCCTTTCTTCGTTCTAAGAGCCGTGCGGTGAACGAAACCAACACCAATCGATTGTACAACAAATTTTACATAGGACTAGCATAGTTTTGTTGATCTTGAGTGACACAGCGTGCAAAGCTATTTCTTTTGCAATTTGATGCAAATCTAGCACGTTCTCGAAGATTTTAGGTGTTTTATGAAGTTTGGCCTTCATCATGGCCCAAGACTTCTCAATCCGACGAAGTTGCGGCGAGTTCGGTGCGTTGCATTATTTTGGTACAAAATAGCCTTGTTATCTCTGTACCAGTCAGGATGCCAAATCCGGCCAAAACAACGGCTCACCTCCGTAAGACCACAGAGAAGGCAGCAGGCACTCGTCTCGGTAGATTTCCCATTCGTGGTACCCGTCGTGATGTATGGCTGCCTCATTTCTCAACACCCACAGATGACCTGCTGAACTAAGAACTTTTTGGCGAATTTGTCCACCTCCTTCTTTTTTACCTGCTCAGCAACAGCCAGGCGTGATCTGGCAACGTAAAACTCCTGTCTTGGTAATTGCTTTGTATCTGCCTTAATGTAAGTATCTTTATCCATAAAGACGCACCACGGTTTCATCAGCCACGGTACAGCTTCTTGTCGCGAATTTTAGCTACCGTGTTTTGTTTGTCGTTCCGGTTTGGTTCCTTCCTGACTTTGTAGACGTGGAAGTCGGCACTTTTGATCGTTTTAGACAAACCAGACCAAGCTTCTACCTTCCACTTCTTCAGCACGTCGTGGACATAAAGGTTCGGTCGACGCTTCAACAGATTCAACACTTCCTTACCTTCACCGGCTCAGCTGTCTTCCGTTTTATGCCACCGCCTGACCTCCACCGGGTCGTTTGGGCCTCCTTGAATGACTTCACCCCGGGACACAATCAAAATTCCTCAGTTTTTACCCACACGCTAAAATGTTACATGCTAATCATTTTGTATCGTGTTTTTCGAGTGCAGTTTTTAAATATCGATTACAATATGTATTGCTTGGGGGCTATGCATAAACCACGTAGACTGTTTTGGGGGAGGGGGGTTTTGACTAAAGTCTACGTTCCATACAAAATTTCAAAAAAAAAATGTATGAAGAAAAGTCTACGAGGGGGTCTGAGATTTTCAAAACTGAGTCTACGTGGTTTATGAACCGGCCCTTGTGAAATCTAAATCCTGAAATCGATCAAATCTGTAGCTGAATTACCTTATCAATGCTTAAATTTGCAGATTTCTTAAGAAAACAGAAGAAACTTTAACTGGATTTCAAGCGCCAATTGGACCATCCCACTCTCAAACGCCTGTTCCATGCTCTTGTTTAATCTTTTAAAATGTATGGGTTCACTTGATTTCATGCTTATTAAGTAGATGTGTTCCTGTGCCAACCAGTAGAGCTGCCTTCATTGTGTGTCATGTGTTATCGTCTGAGCTCATGCAGGCAATATCCTGTACCAGATTCTAGAGGGTGGCAGAACCTACAGTTCGAGAAGGGGGTTTAAGTTTTTCCTTTTTCCCATATTCAACAAGGCCATGGCCGGCCTGACGGTGACGACGAACTGGGATGGTTCCGTTGTGAAAAAAGAAAACGAAATCACGAGTTCAACCATCACTCTTGCTTCTCCGTTTTTTCGGGCGTTCATCGGGATGAAACAGTTGTGACATTTGCTGTCAAGTCGCGCGTCATCTAAAATAGAAATCCCAACGATGCTTATGCTGCGAACATTCATTCGAATTGGGTGGGAAACTCGAGGACGACTACGCGGTGGAAAGCTAATGAAACTTTTTGTAAGACTTGTCAAGCGTGTAGGAATGATAACGATTGTCAAATTCTTTTTTGGATGCTATTCAAATTATACTGGCTGCTATTCAAATGTACTGTTGACATGTGACGTAATCTTCCGTAGCTGAAAAGATTTTATTTGGGAATTCATGACATATAGATGTTTGGTAAAATGGTAAGAAGAATGATCACCAATCAGCTGAGTATCGACTCCTCGTTGGCTCTTATGAAATACCCTCGCACCTTCCCTCATTTCAAAGGACATACCACGTCGGTCGTATTGGTCGCAATAATAAGTACTCTCGAGACGTCGTGCTCGCAATACCAATTTAATTTCAGTACCCGTCATGAATTTCTATGACATGCGATGCCACGGCGCGTACTGGTCGGTATGGCATAGCATAAAGATAGCAGCAGATTCATTCTTAGGGTTTAATGGCAATTTAATGAGCAATTTTCCCAAGGCATTCATATCATATAGCGATTCGAAATACGTGATGGTGGCGTTGCTTCGCTTCGGATATTTTCAGCTAGATAGGAACCCCAAAGCTTGCCCAATTTCTTTGGAGAGTGGAGCATCCCAAAGTGAATATTTCTTACCGTTGATTGCATAATATTCCCAACGGTTGGCAGTATAGACTAGGCGGACGAACTTGCCACTAAACTTAAACCAACTTTTAATGATATTCTCTTTGCTTTCCGTCACCATTGCCAGAGTGCACCTAATAATGTTCTATTTTTGTTTCTCCTTCTCCAATCTTGCAGGTGTATCCAGGTCGAGATATCACGAATATCGTCGAATCGTCTCACTATCAGAAAATCGGTGGCTGGTGCCGGCAGGGTGCACTAAACTCAGCCAAGTGTAAAGGTGCTCAGCGATGGATCAAACCATTTAGATGTTTGGGTAAGTGCCAGCGAACAACAATGTTGAAAACGGTGCTGTATGTGTTTCACGAGGATATCGTCGAGGCCACGAATCAAAACCAAATTCCACCCATTCCACCGAGCTTCGTTTTGCCTTCGCAGCACAGTCTTTATTACTTTAGCAATAGTGCCGCTCTGACCTAAAAGGATGCATCGAAACTTTCCATATCTGAAATTAAATTCAATTTATCTCTGGCTTTGATCTAGAATGCCAGCAGCATTTTCTGTTCACTGTAGACGTAATTTGGATTATTTCTCTGCTTTCTTTTTTTTTCACCCAAGAGGCAATGTTGTCACACTAAAAAAGTTTATCTTCTGTCGTTATAACTCGTAGACCTAAATAGAACCGTTTTCATCATGTCATAAATAGATGCATCATTGTCCTGCCTAAAACTGTATTTACTGAAAGTCTAGAAACAAAATAATAAACATACTTAGAACTTGTCTGAAGGTTGATTAATCCGTCTTCAAAGATCGGATCAATTGCTGAGCACGCCTTCTCTCTCTAGATGGGATGCCAATGTTCACTCAATACTTGCATGATAACACGGTGATAAAAACAAATCTAAGAATTTAACTTTTTCTCATGCATCTTAGATTTGGAGCTTCGCCGATTTGACAAGGGGAAGGAGTGGCACTTAAAAATAATTAAAAATGTTTAAAAAAATATACAGGAATCAGCAGGAAGAACAGGCAGAGCAAATAAAATTCCATGTAAATATGTAATTTCGTGGACTTGAACCATTTTTTATATCAACAATTGTGAGTGTAAATAATACCTATGATCACGAACGGATTCACTAATTTTTAGATGACGATGATGAGGTGAAGTAAGTAGATGTAAGATGAAGCCGATATTCAACCTGGCAAAACATTCATTCTGAATTTTCATGAAATTACAAAAGTTTGAAAATTTAAACTCGTGTTCCATAAAATCTATATATTTAGAAATATATTAAGTTTATCAGACTTTTACGGAAATTATAAGCACATCTTATGTTAACGGTCATTTAAAACCGAGTGAAAAGTCCTGTTGTTTACACATTTGTGTTCGTCGTAGCATAACAAAGTAGTTACTGGTTGTCTTTCATACAGAGATGCCAGACTTGCAGAAATTGAAGAGAATGTGCCGACATTTCATTTTCATTGCAGAAATGTTTCACAAAGAAGAGGTTTACCAGACTTTCTTATTTTTGTCGCAGACATTTACAGGATTTCAAAATGTTTTAATTGTTGACAATAACGTTGAAACTTCAATACATGTATGGATGATCGAGTTCAATTTATGTTGTATTGAATACGAAATGATTACCAAAAACCATTCAATATCACGACAGGGCTATGTTTTGATGTTAAACAAACAATTCTACATAAAAAAAAGTCACTTTTCTTGTAATATAAAAATTCAAAGTAAGAAAAAGTGCTGTAATGGTTTTGCCAAAACCTGGATGATCAATATTTATTTTTAAATTTCTATGAAATTTATTATACCACGGAATTAACTGAAAAAATAAATAAGGAACAAACCTTTCAAAACTCTCAACAGCACATTTGAGGATGATACGCAGGAGAATATTTCAAATAAATAGAAGATATGTTTCCCAGAAATATATTCAAAAAAATCTGAATTGTGATTTCAATATCAGAGTATGTGGAATAGTATTTCGTTCCACACTAAGCAGCATATGTCGTGAAATAGTTCTAGAATAGACGAGCTTTTGTGTACAACATTATCGACAATGAATGGAATGTCCCAGAACTTTACATGACTTATAATTTAAATTCTTTTCTTCGGGAGTGGCTTTGACACATCTCTTCCTCACTGATTGTCAGCCACAAGAGCAACTTCGTATGGAAAATGTAGTTCACGTCACTGCTCACCTCCTTCCTGGGGGACGTGAAATAGCCAGTCCCTTGCCAGTCATTGCCGTCGAGCGTCAGGTACGTCCATGATCCATGATCATAACCACGTTGCGCTTCGCAGGGAGAACAGCCTTGATAAGCACCTTAAGACGCTGCTTTTGGGTGGACGCTTGTTTCGCTGCTTTCGGATAGAGCTGTCTTTTTTTCTATATATATATATAGCCTACTTACACTTATTAACGACTCACCGGTGGACTCACCACCAGGTGGCAGTGTAATTGCATGATAAATTTGTGAACTTAATGTATTTTCTTAATGCAACCGTTAGTCGCATTAAACCAATGTAAACCAAAAATATGGATGCCATTATTGGGGTCACTCACAAAGTGTGATGGGCCAATTGGGATCGATTCATACCAGCAGTAAGGATGTTGTGGAGGCTACTCACAAAGTGTAATGGTGGTTATTCATTGGGAAAAAGAAGTTATTTAACAACACCTTGATGCCGACTTGGACCGATTCCTACCAACAGTAACCCAAGTAGCACACTTGTCATATCAGTCAAACATATTGAGTTGATGTGACTTGTTTTGAAGAGAAACTGTTACTCGGGAAGGATGCTGCAGGGGCCAATCACAAAGTGTGATGAAGGATATTCATTGGGAAGCCACGATACCTTAGTAAGGCATAAGAGAATATTTGGAATGATTTATACCAACAGAAAAAAAAGCTGTTTCGGCCACTCACAATATGTGATGATGGTTTATTTCATTGAGAAAACACTATTTTTAACAACACTAAGAAGTAACTTCGAACCAACGGTGAGGATGCCTTTGGGGTCACTCACAAAATCTGATGGTGGTTTTCATTGTGACGAAAACGTTTGAATAACGCTGGAAACCGATTTATACCACCATTAAAGGATGCTATTATGTCACTCACAAAGTGTGATAGTGATTTTGGTATAAAAGACAAGGTTATTTAAAACACTGGAGGTTCAATATAAACCGATTTAAGCCAACGGTAAGGATGCTTTTGGGTCACTTACAAAGTGTACCTGTGGGTTTCATCGGGAAAATAAGGTATTTGTTCATCAATACAGAATCGATTTGGGTCCAGTCAACCAATCGTAAAGTTAGTTGATTTCAAGAACGGAAGCAATCGTTCCTTGAGGTACTCATTCATGCAGATTTGGTCAGTTACAGTTGCAGTTGTTACGAAATGCTTGCTTTGTTTTCCGCATAATCAAATGTCCTACCAAAACAGCAAATTTGTTGTTGTTGTTTTCTGAGGAACTCTGGGACTGGTGCCTTTAACAGTCGTATACTGATTTCCCAAAAATTTGCTTCAAGTCCGCTTTAACATATCTGATGCCGTCGTCTATGACACAGCAGTGTGATATTTTCAAGATTTGCATGAACAACATGCGTGTACGCATTCTAGCTAACCGGTAACTTTTTCTAATTTTTTAATTGATTTCCTACGCCTCTCATTTGCATCCTTTACTTTCTCTTTGGTCATTCTGAGTTCCCGCTCCCGGAAGTTGAAGCAGAATCTAGTGGCCAAAATACGTGCTCGAAAGTTGTACAATGGGCTTCTTACGAAGTACGAAAGATGCATCCTGATGGACGACGAAACTTACGAGAAGATGGATTATGGGCAGCTTTCTGGACAAAAGCTCAAAATTATTTTTGTCGATAAGTTCGCAAAAAAGGTATAGATCTGGAAAGGTATTTGCAGCTGCAGACAAAAAAAAACAAGTTTTTCATGACAAACAAGACTAAAGAATTCCAAAATGTACAAGCCATAGTGTCTGAAAACAAAGTATTCTTCCATAATACATAGTACATAATACGAGCTTCGCTCCTCATGGTTTGGAGCTGAGCAAAAAATCCAATCTTTCGGTGTACTATCAGAACGTGACAGGTTTGCGTACCAAAATAGTTCAGCTTCGCTTGCTGCTTACCAGCTGCGACTATGGCATTCTTGTTTTCACGGAAACTTGGCTGCGAGAGGATATCACTAGTGCTGAAATATCATCCGACTATACGTTGCTCCGTTGTGACCGTACTGCATCAGCTATTGATTGCAGTAAAAAACCTCCTTCGTTGCAAGGCGATTCCATTATTGGAGTGTGTACGACTTAAGCAAGTCGTAATTTGCATAAGATCGATACATCGTTTGCTCTACATCATTGCTGTTTACATTCCTCCTAACTCACACACTGATCTTCATTCTGCCCAAACAAATGCAGTTTAACATTACACAAACAGCGCTTGCGAAACCAATGTCATTTTGTCATTGGGTGACTTCGACCTCCCGAACTTGTGATGGCAATGGGACGAAGAGATCAACGGTTACATTCCGTTATTTGTTTCCGAACAATCTCTCATCGAAACCGTGTTCGCTGCGGGCTTACGGCAAGTTAACAGTATCTTGAACACCAATGGAAGACTCCTTGATCTTGCATTCGTAAGTTTACCGGAGCATCTGGACCAGGTCGAACCCTCCATTCCACTGTTACGGGTCGACAACCATCACACGCCTTTTGTTTTACTCTTTGACATGAGCGACAATATGTTGCGATAGATGATAATTTCAACAATTTTACATATGACTTCAACGCGTGTGATTACAGGCAGTTGAAAACAGCATTGGTCGATACCGTTTGGAATGCCATCTTGCGCATCGGTACATTTGACGATGCACTGTCAGCCTTTTACGAAAAACTCTATGAAGTCTGATTTTGTGCCTCGAAAAAGACAAACGTTTAAATCCATATTCAACAAACCGTGATGGTCCTCCGAGCTACGACATCTTCGAAACATACTAAGGAAAGCACGACACCGCTTCTTTCTCACAAAATCCAAGAGTGTCCGAATCATCCTACGTAATTCGGAATCATTTTACAAGGCAGATATGCTATCCAAATACGAGGATTACATATTAAGAAACCAGGCCAGTGTAAAACAGAACCCATCACGTTACTGGGATTTTGTGAAGAAACAGAAATCATCTGCCCGAATTCCATGCACCGTCAGGTACAATGATGCTCATGCTGTCTAATGCCTGGGACAGACAAACAACGTAGAGCTTTGAACGAACTGTCAAATACTTTAATCCAGTACTAAAACAATAGGTACTAGACTAAAGGAGTACAACGCTGAACGTTGTATGTCTGTCCCAGGCATAACAGAGGCCGCGTATCTCTTCGCCTTATTCTTCGAGAGCGTGTTCAGGAAAGTGTCTCCTGTACCTCGTCAAGACTGCTTTGCCCATATGCCATTCAACCTTCCTATCATCCAATTTTCTCCGAATAAAATTTCGTAAGCCATAGAAGACTTCGACGCCAAGAAAGGATCCGGGGCAGACGGCATTCCACCAGTGTTCCTTAAAAACTGTGCCATGAAACTAGCAGCACCTGTTGCGTCTTTGTTTAACCAATCGCTACGTAAAGGAACGTTCCCGGGGGTTTGGAAAACTGCATGTATCGTTCTTACGCGGAGAGATATAATGCAATAATCTTGGAGGTTTTAGGTTGTCCAAACTGTTTTTGAGTTCAGAATTTAGGGTCTACAGTTGTAATTTTATTTATTTTTCGGCAACACAAAGTTACAGTGTGTATTCAACCATGTTTATCGAATAATCTGGGAGGTCAACGGACACTTTTAGATAATTTGAGATGTTCTAGGTCATTCAAACTATTCTTGAGCTCAAAACCTAGAATCTACAATTGTATCTGTAGATATTTCAACTATATAAAGTTGCAATATGTATTCAACCATGTTCACTGAATCTTCTGGAAAGTCTAAAGATATTATGAAATAATCTGGGGTAATTTACACTCAGTAGCAAAAAAAAAGCCGAGCAAAGATTTGCTTCCAAAAAACTCCATGTTAAACTTCTGTAACTTTGTCAATGATCAATATTTTTGGCTGAAAATTTGACAACATTATAATCAATGTATAGACCTAATGTGACCAAAATTTCTTGTTGGTAAGGTTGATAAATTTGAAGTTTTCATAACATATGTGAAAAAAGTCATTTTTGGTCATACCAATTTCAAAAATCCGTATTTCGTTGAAAAATATAGGTAGCATATTAAAAATATGACCAAAGCCTAAAATAATATAAAAAATAATGTGGACAAAATTGGAACTGTTTCCGTCAAGTGGATTGGACCACAGCTGGCTTGAAAGTTGACGTACCAACATGAGTATTTCCCTTTTTCACCCGATATTGACCATGCTGAAATATCGGTGGTTTAGGCTTTGGTGAAATTTTGAATATGCTGCCTAAATTTTTCACAGAAATGCGGATTTTTGAAACTGGTATGACCAAAAATGTATTTTTTCACATATGTTATGAAAACTTCATGGGCTGCAAAATGGTGAGTAGACACCTGGGATGGAGCGTGCGTCCACGCAACATAGCTATGGTCTCTCACAAGTTCCTACCTCATGCTTCCACGGGTCAAGAGATGACAAAGACCGCCAGCTAAGGGTTGCGTACTTACCTGGTAGTGCAGCCTGGGCACTGTTGTCCTTCTGACTTCAGCTAGATTGAGGAGGTGCGTGCCGAGCGTCTGTCCACCAAGGAGGTGCGGCTAAAACAGTGTCTGTCCTGGCATCCAGCGGTTGAGTAAGAAACGCTGTATCGCGTCAACTATACATTAGGTGGCAGCCGCACCAAGGCGATGTAGGCAGCGTGACCCGGTAAAGTAGCATGCTGAAATCTTACCTTACCACGGAAAATGGAAGTATTCTTTATACGGTATATAATTTCAGATCATCCATGGAATTCCCAAGTGTTGTATAATAATTTTGAATTGTTTTCTTCCCCCGTGGCTATGATAATGCAAGTCCTTCTACAATTGCAGCAGTATCAGTAGACATGCAGACATTACAAATATAATTGTTATTATCATTTTATATTATAACACTCCTTCGCAATATTTTTCAATGCTATTTTCAGCTTCGTATTTGCATCGTTGTAAGTTTTGGCCCACCTAACTCACGTTGTGTATTTGAAAAGATAGGATGGATTTTAAATTTTTTTTAGAGAGAGGATTATATACGACAAATTCTACAAAAAAAAAAAAATATTCGTCGTCCAAATTAGTTAATTCAAAAACTAACATTGTTTATGAGCCTACCTTTTCTATTTTACAGACATAAAGAATCATTTATGGGACCAGTAGGAAAAAAAGAGTTATCGAAGAATTTCCTGTCATTCATTTTTAATTATTTTTTTGTTTTGTATTTATTGAGTTTCCGTTTTTGGGCAGTAATCATACTCATATGAAATTTATTTGCCTAAATTTCCTTTGCTATTTTGCTAGGATGCAAATAGCGGCATTTAATTATTATATGTACATTATGTAGTATTTCTTTACAACATCGTATTATTTCCATCATATCATGACCTTCACATTTTCATGCAACAAACCTGATTTAGGCGGTATCTGGCTTAAACACGAAACATACATTCAATTTATGACATCTAGCATTCCTTATATGTCCAGTATATAACGCCGAAAATTACAGCTGTGGTAGGCTTTTGAAAATCTGTGGTAGGCTTTTGCACTTTTTGCTGAATGTATTTTTCATTTCCGGTTTGCAAATGACTTTTTACCAATTCTGAGCTGATCTGATTCATGCAGCGCTGTGTGCCGTTTGGCTAGTGTTTGATTTTGCATTTCAACCTTTGTCATTATTTGGTCATGGCTCACAGTATCGTTATATTTGGTAGTATTGTTTTATTGATTTTACTTCAAAGATGATTAAAACATTACTTATTGTTTTATGCCCATTTATCTTTAACTCCCTTCCTCTTAAATCTTTCCACTCCTAACTCGGTAGCAATAACTATTATATTGCTATTATAAAATCAGCGTCAAGTAGCAAGTAGTGACCATGGCAACAGTAAATTAAATGTATAAATGTTGGTTTTGTAAAATTTCAATAGGTTCAATAGACTTTTTCAGGATGCTTCAAATCAGAATTTTGGTGAAATCTGCTATCGCTGAAAACGAACGAAAACGTGCTTAAACGCGAACCACAGAGCTCTACACTTTAACATGTTACAACATTTCTTGCATTTCAGGATCAACCGAATGAAGCTCATATATTATAGATACGAATGCTTGTAGTATTTTTCATTCACATAAATATATACACCATTATATAAATATTTCATGGGAATGGGAGGGACCATCAGGGCACCCGATTGAAGCACTCTGGATGGGGAGAGTGGGAATGCCAACTCCCCATTGCTAACAGTTTGTGAATAGAGGGCGGGCTCTTCTCCCCGCCCATTGGGGCATCCTCATGTTAGATAGCTTGCTCTTTTGACCAATTGTTCAATCTTGTTGTTGGAAGGAGATTCTTTATATCCCTGTGGATACGTATAAGTGATGTTGCATATCGATCCACCCAACTCCTTTTTGGCCCTTCATACAATGGCATGATTAGGATAATCAGTGGTTATTAAAGCTTGATCAAGTCTAACAGAGAGGAGAGCCCATTGCTGTCGGACTTAGTTTCCGTGCTACAATGGGTGGTAGTACATATCATACATACATATGTTATGAAAACTTCACATTTATCACCACCAACATATTATATTATTTTTTTTTTTTTTATTTTTTTTATTAATTAAAAAAAAAAATAAATAAAAAAAATAGAAAAGAGAACATGGACATTTTTTGAAACAAAATTTTTGCTTGGTTTTTTTCCCAGGGGCGTTCTAGACATCAATGAAAACCACATTCCCATTCGTTGGGTCCCCCAATTAACAAAACCCCCTCCAAAAACCACCATTTTTCCAAATATTCAAACAGAACTTTTCAATTTCAAGATGAATCACATAAGTGGTTTTCGAAGTTTGTAACCAATAATCAATTTGTGTGATCCATCTCCGTAATGTATGATGTATGATGTATGATATGTACTACCACCCATTGTAGCACGGAAACTAAGTCCGACAGCAATGGGCTCTCCCCTCTGTTAGACTTGATCAAGCTTTAATAACCACTGATTATCCTAATCATGCCGTTGTATGAAGGGCCAAAAAGGGGTTGGGTGGATCGATATGCAACATCACTTATACGTATCCACAGGGATATAAAGAATCTCCTTCCAACAACAAGATTGAACAATTGGTCAAAAGAGCAAGCTATCTAACATGAGGATGCCCCAATGGGCGGGGAGAAGAGCCCGCCCTCTATTCACAAACTGTTACCAATGGGGAGTTGGCATTCCCACTCTCCCCATCCAGAGTGCTTCAATCGGGTGCCCTGATGGTCCCTCCCATTCCCATGAAATATTTATATAATGGTGTATATATTTATGTGAATGAAAAATACTACAAGCATTCGTATCTATAATATATGATCTTCATTCGGTTGATGCTGAAATGCAAGAAATGTTGTAAAATGTTAAAGTGTAGAGTTCTGTGGTTCGCGCTTAAGCACGTTTTCGTTCGTTTTCAGCGATAGCAGCATTTCACCAAAATCTTGATTTGAGGTATACTGAAAAAGTTTATTATATCTATTGAAATTTTACAAAACTAACATTTATACATTTTAATTTACTGTTGCCATGGTCACTATTTGCTACTTGATGCTGATTTTATAATAGCAATCCACTTTTATTTTTGCTAACCTAATAGTTATTGCTACCGAGTTAGGAAAGGGAAGATTTAAGTGGAAGGGAGTTAAAGATAAATGGGCAAAAAAACAATAAGTAATGTTTTAATCATCTTTGAAGTAAAATCAATAAAACAATATTACCAAATATAATGATATTGTGAGTTATGATCAAGTAATGACAAAGATTGAAATGTAAAATCAAACACTAGCCAAATGGCACACAGCGCTGCATGAATCAGATCAGCTCAGAATTGGTAAAAAGTCCATTTGTAAACCGGAAATGAAAAATACATTCAGCAATAAGTGCAAAAGCCTACCACAGATTCCGTAATTTTCAAAAGCCTACCACAGCTGTAATTTTCTGCGTTATATACTGGACATATAAGGAATGCTAGATGTCATAAATTGAATGTATGTTTCGTGTTTAAGCCAGATACCGCCTAAATCAGGGTTGTTGCATGAAAATGTGAAGGTCATGATATGATGGAAATAATACGATGTTGTAAAGAAATACTACATAATGTACATATAATAATTAAATGCCGCTATTTGCCTCTTCCGCTGCGATGTTAGATTATTGAAACTCTAAAATAGCGAAAATTCCAACGTGATATAATGAAATAAAGTTGATCACCTGGCATCCTAGCAAAATAGCAAAGAAAATTTAGGCAAATAAATTTCATACGAGTATGATTACTGCCCATAAACGGAAACTCAATAAATCCAAAACAAAAAAAAAATAATAAAAATGAATGACAGGAAATTCTTCGATAACTCTTTTTTCCTACAGGGCCCATAAATGATTCTTTATGTCTGTAAAATAGAAAAGGTAGGAGCATAAACAATGTTAGTTTTTGAATTAACTATTTTGGACGACGAATATTTTTTTTTTTTGTCGAATCTGTCATTCATAATCCTCTCTCTAAAAAAAAATGTAAAAACCCATCCCATCTTTTCAAATACATAACGTGAGTAAGGTGGGCTAAAACTTACAACGATGCAAATGCGAAGCTGAAAATAGCATTGAATAATATTGTGAAGGGATGTTATAATATAAAATGGTAATAACAATTATATTTGTAATGTCTGCATTTCTGCTGATCCTGCTGCAATTGTAGAAGGACTTGCATTATCATAGCCACGGGGGAAGAAAACAATTCAAAATTATTATACAACACTTGGGAATTCCATGGATGATCTGAAATCATATACCGTATAAAGAATACATCCATTTTTCGTGGTAGGGTAAGATTTCAGCATACTACCTAACCGGGGTCGCGCTGCCTGCATCGCGTTGGTGGGGCTGCCACCTTAGGTATAGCTGACACGATACAGCGTTTATTACTCAGCCGCTGGATGCCAGGACATTCACTGTTTGAGCCGCACCTCCTTGGTGGACAGACGCTCGGCACGCACCTCCTCAATCTAGCTGAAGTCAGAAGGACAACAGTGCCCAGGCTGCACTACCAGCTAAGTACGCAACCCTTAGCTGGCGGTCTTTGTCATCTCTTGACCCGTGGAAGCATGAGGTAGGAACTTGTGAGGACCATAGCTATGTTGCGGGGACGCACGCTCCATCCCAGGTGTCTACTCACCATTTTGCAGCCCTCCCCCACCTATTTGTTCACCCCAACCCCCGCCCTCCCCCCCCCCCCATCTACCCCAACTCCACCCACATAGTTCTACCCCCGCTCTCCCATCCACAATTCGCCTTCCCTCCCCTTCCCACACATTGTAAAAAACACATCAAAAATATGTATACCCTAAAAACCAAAAGAAACAATTCAAACCCTAATTTCTGAGCTTCAGAACTGTATGGCTGATATAGAACATCTCAGATCATCTAATAATGTCAGCTGACGTTCCAAAAGACTCAAAAAACATGGTTGAAAACATACCATAGCTTTGTATAGACGAA
Organism: Aedes koreicus; assembly: GCA_024533555.2. Lineage (NCBI taxonomy): Eukaryota > Metazoa > Arthropoda > Insecta > Diptera > Culicidae > Aedes > Aedes koreicus. Next base: position 266,977 of record JAHHFK020004889.1, on the reverse strand, counting down.
AATCTACAGTTACAATTATAGATCCTAAGTTCTGTTTTCCAGGACAGGTTGGATGACTAAGAAAATCACAGATTATCTCATAATGTCGGTTGACCTTTCAGAAGATCTGTTGAACATGGTTGGATACACATCGTAGATTTGTCTAGCCGTAAAACTATAGTTACAACAGTAGATCCCATGTTTTGAACTCCAGGACTGTTTGGATGGCTTAGAACAGCCCAGATTATCATATAATGTCAGCTAACCTTCCAGAGGACTCAATGAACATGGTTAAATACGTATCGTAATTTTGTATACATGAAAAAGTTACCGTTACAATTGTAGATCGTAATTTCTCAACTCCAGGACAGTTTGATTGACCTAGAACATCACAGATTATCTCATAGTATCGGTTAACCTTTCAAAAGAACCATAATTAATAAGCGGAAGATGAAAGAAATATACATAGACACCGTCCAGAACCTGATTCAACATGTTCGCCGTACACTGCGTAAAATCGAAGATAATGGTCCATTGAGCGTACTGTAAATATATTTTTCAACAATTTATTAATAGAATAAAATACCCTGAAGAGCATTTTAAAATCCGATTGTTTGATTTCAAGTACCATGCTTTTGAATTTTTCCCAGGACTTATGTTACATATGTTAGATCGCTAAAATGCGATGAAACGACCATCACAGAAGCGAAAAAAAAATTCCAACAAGAAGTGTGACTGGTTTTCAACAGCGGCCATGGCATGGCGTGACGTTGCACAAGTTACCGGTATAGTTTTTCCCAACCAACTCTCACGCTTCTGGCTGAACATCAACATCAAAACATTCCTACCGACAAACAACTGCATCGGTCACCTCATAGTGTCGGTGAACCTTTCAAAAGATTCAATAAACTTTATTGAATACACATCGCTAATTTGTATAGCTAAAAAAGCTACAGTTTCAACTGTAGATCCTAAGTTATGAACTCAAGAACAGTTTTTAATGACCTAGAATGTCCCGGATTATCTCATAATATCTGTTGATCTTTTGTTTTTGTTCCTTGATTATCGAGATTTTCAGTCCTTAGCTGGTTCATCTCCCGTCGTAGTTAGTCAAATACCTTTTGGGTATTTTCGTAACTTGTCCGGGGGTGAGAATCGAACTCGCTGACTTTGGCGTGAAATGTACACAGAAAAAAATAATGAATTTTAACAAGCGCGTAAAATTTCCCCTCGTTTAATTTCAAGCCAAACAACGAAATTGTTTGCAATCTTTCATATGCCATACAACAATGTTTGCCTTCTCTCATACAACAAGCTAGATTCAGGCGTTATCAGGCTAAAATTTACATGAAATCACCCATTATTATCTGCCAAATCTAGCATTCCCTTTATGTGCATTAGATAACACAGAAAATTCAATGTTTCTTTTATCTGTGTATGGATGTTAACCTGTACGCCGAGGTCACCTCCCCTTCTGTTGATCTTCCAGAAGATTATATGAACATGGTTGAATAGATATCGTTATTTTGCATAATCGAGAAAGCTATAGCCAGGGCTGGCAAATGTCATTTTCAATGAAAAATGACCAACGATATTTACCGAATTGCGTTTGAAAATCTCATCGGGCGAGAAAACTATGACGAAGATTTTCTTCTAAATCTCATCGATTTTTTCGTCATGACAGCACGTGATAGTGTTTTGGTCATCGCTATTACCAGCACATTTATTGATATTATTGTAAACTTCATCACAAAACTTCAAATTTAATTTCCACTCTATCGATTACGTATTATTAATTGGCTAGTTTCAAGGAAGTTTATTAGAAATTAGTGAAACAAAATCGTATGAGAAAAAATCTCATGACTGCATGATGGTGTGAGATTGACAAGAAAGCTTATGATAGTTCATTTCGTCTCGTGACAGTGAGATGCCCTATTTTTTCATCGTCACATGATGGCCGTGAGATTTACCAGCTCTGGCTATAGCTACAACTATAGATCCTAAGCTCCAAACTTGATTTTTTTATTTTTTTTTCTGATAGATTAGTCAATTTGCGACAAACATGCCGAAGATAGTGTTCGTTTTTGTTCAATGTGTGATTTTATGCAGGCCTTTTTCTTCAGATTGAAGTCTATTCACAACAAATTTTATAATTACACAGATCAGTAATTTGTTTTACAGCAATAACTGATTGTCACTATTTTTCATGTTGCTAATAAAGCAATGTTGCTATCGGTAGTATGTTGATATAATGACAAAACGTTTTTTTGTCCCTTTTACATGAATATAAGGTCGTTGCAACATGTGTGCGAATCACAACATTTTCTCACAGCAAATTGTCTCTTTCCCATCATCGATAAAACATTTTGTTATTTCTTACGTGTTTTGTCGTAATACATTCAAGTTTCAACATAACATTGTTGCAGATTGAGAGAATAACAGGTGTATCACTCGTCAAAGTTATCTTATGATTTAAGGTACAAAAAGTGAACATTTGACACACTGCTCTTGACGCATGTATTCGGTCATTCAATGGCATTGCTGATAAGTTTGTTTTTAACATGTCCAGGAGTATTTTTAAAAACCGGCTTTTGTTGTCAAAGACGGTGATAATAATAAATAAATTACTCACAAGCCCAAATTTCATAATGGACCAGTAAAGTTTTGGCATGATTTGGCAAGCTACCACTACAGCGGAGAAGTACTACAGTGGTATCGATACCACGGGGTGAATTTCTTCGAAAAGGATATTAATCCACTCAACCGCCCTGAATTCCGCCCAATTGAGAAATATTGGGCAATTGTCAAACAGAAGTTCAAGAAGAGTGGATAGGTGATTCGGGATGCAACAGAGATAAAATTATGGTGGAACAAAATGCCCGCTCAGATTAGCCAAATAAAGTGTCCATAACATGATGAGTGGTATTCGAAGAAAAGTTCATGATTTCATTAAAACCAAATCGAAATAATTGTTCGCTATGTTTTTTTTTAAATAAATGACGATCATTTTGAGTACTCAACTTTTTATGTCATTAACTTGGTTCTAGAGATAGATCAATTTGTTTTGCGTCCAGCTATTAAATGACTAAAGCGTTAGGAAGTCTTTGCAAGTAACTTTGAGCCACCATATCAATGAAGCATCATCAAATTTTGGTCCGCAGTTTAAGGTTTTTCTTCTGTCAACCCTTTCATTGCTGCGCTAAAGTGAAAAATTTAAATGTCAACTGCATGATTCACTTGTTAACTATGTCGACGAGAACATTGGCGTAAAATGAACAGCAGTCAAATTAAGACAGCCTTTTTTGCAGAGCACCTTGAAGGCGTTTTTTTTTTAGACGGGGTGGAAAATCTGCAAACAGGCTGCTGAAGAACTCAGGGTGTGGGGATGAGGGCGCCAACTCCTCGACCCACTAAAAACCCACCCGTGCCTCCAGCCCCGGCCCTCCCCGGGACCACATTTCGGTATAACCTTAGGGAGGAGGCTAGTGTGCTTTACGCACCCACTATGTCTAACTACATAGGTCTTTAGTAGTTAGCTTCGCTGACCTGACGCTGATTCGATCGAGATGCTCCTGGATCCAAGCAGGGTTCGGGACGTCCACGCCAGATCGTCCGTGATCTCCCTGCCCGACCTCTTAAGGTACCTGCCGAACCTCGCGTCACATGGTCCTTCCTCCGATCGAGAAAGCCAGGGCCAGGTCCGGGGTTGGAACGACTGGGGGCGGCTACACCAGGGTCGTCCCTGTTCCCAATGTCACGACCGCATACGGCTTCCTGCCGGATTCCGCGCCGTATGGCGCCTCCTCCGTTGCAGTTCGTTTAGCCGTTAAGGGGAGCTTAACGTTTCCAGGGTGCACCGCGGGGTGGCAAACTACACCCCAGCTTGAAGGCGTATCCATATAACTTTGTATACCTCATTGTTAATTTTAGTTGATTTGTACTGGATTTGTACGGGGAAGTACTAATACCTCCACTTGTGGTACATTTGCCCTAATCGTATTTAATCAGCTCAAAAACAATCACCGAGATTGTGGTTTGAAATAGCCAGAATGTAGATAAAAAATCGTGTCTCCGATGCGGGAATTGGCTTTGTGGTTTTTATTTCCCATCTTTATTCCTCTTTATTCCTCCGGACAAATGTAGTGTTTTTCCATCACATCGCTACACATTCATTCGACTAAACTGCAGGCACTACAGGCACACCACAATCAACAGAGGAAGTAAGACTATTAATCTTTATTAGGCCTGGTTTTTGCCGCTGTGTCTTGTTGGAAATAATAAAAAATGCTCAGTTTCAATAACTTGATTCCCTAGAGAGACAACATTTTTAGATTACTTGACATTACTGGCTGGGTAAAAGCTTTCAGAGAGAGAGAGAGAGAAAGAGAGAGAGAGAGAGAGAGAGAGAGAGAGAGAGAGAGAGAGCGAGGAAAGGTGCTGGAAAAGCTCTCAATTACTAGCTTCCTTGTTGTACTTTTAGTGATTAATAAATGGGTTGTGACTTTTCATCGGATTGTCCTGTCTGAAGAAACAGTCTTTAAATTCAAATCTCTCAAAGCTGTACCTTATAGGGTAAAGAAGCTTATTCATTAAAGCCGTGAAAGGCTGTTAAAGACTTCATTAAGCTCTGTTTAATCTGATCCCCAGGTGTTTGCCATTGTTAGCATCGTAACATTATGGAATCATTAATTACATCATAAGAAGTTCTACGAGCAATCAGCTCCCGATGTTTCTGAATGAAAAGCTGTAATGCTGAAAGAGTACCCAAACGAACGCTTTGATGTCCGCTATTCGTTTTAATGTTAATGTGTATCGAATATTTTTATCCTACGCGTGTTTAAAATACTTTCAAAACAATCAAAAACCGAATCGCCGATGTAAATATTGTTAACAAAATGTCAAAAGAAAAGTGAGTGCTTATGATCCAGTTTGGTGCGTATTTCGGCTGGCATTAATTTAAGGATAATAAAGTTATTCTACCAGAGACAGCGGGCCTCGTTTATGATGCAAACAGCGATTAATATTTAGGCAAAGAATCCGCTATTACTTTCCATCTCTGCTTAAAATTTGAGGCACGTCCTGCACAGATTTATGTTCGTGTGCTCAGCTCATAATGAGGACTACTACACAGCAGATGTGAGTAGATACAATTTTAACGGATATTGCTGATGCATAAATAGGGCACCCTTGTCAGTACCTACATCTTCTAAACCCATCATCTACTGTGACATAAATTTTAACTCGTTAAGCTTTCCATTCTCGTAGCATATTTGATTTGAGTATTTTTGTTCCCTGAACATAGAATCTGCCAATCGCACATATTTTATCTCTTTTGTGACCATCTGAACCATTTCACCCGGAGGCAAATCGATAACAAATCCTCTTACATTCAGTCATCTACCGCTTTTTAAAAAGATTAATCGCAAACCCATCCCCCAATCATCCGGGGATTTGAATCAACTTTTTATTCATTCACGTGCTCATCCTATGCCATCCTAATTCCCTCTGCTTCCAGAAGGTCCTTTCCAGTCAGACGCTCTTCTGGTGCCCGAGGGTTGCCTGTTTGACCACATCCACAACGCGTCCAGGTGCTGGCCGTTCATCAGGTGGAATCAGACCGGCGCCGCAGCCTGCCAGGACCGAAACATGCAAATGCGTAGCTTCGCCATGCTGTTGCCCTGTGGAATCTCGCTGTTCTCCGGTGTCGAGTTCGTGTGCTGCCCAAAGCACTTCAAAGGTAAGTGAGCTTTTGCATATCCCAACGGTATGTACGCCTGTCTAGCACCCGTAAAGTGCTTATGCTTTATCTGGACGTTTGCGTTATGATTGAGTGGATGCTGATAATGACCCAACCTGTCGGCTAGCGGTACGCGGCTTGGTCGGAAACATGATACAGTGTAGGCGACGATCGTTCACTAACGACAATGGTGCTGATGATGATTGCGTAGGCCTTCGCTGAATTTAAATGTCGGATACAGTTTGTTAACACGTTTGATTTTGTTTGAGATTGATCTTAACACAATGCGCTCTATCTATATCACAGCCCATTTGCATAATGTTGCCAGGGAGAAGTGTGCGACAGTTTGGAAAATTCACTCTTCCTCACTTTGCTGACCATGAGTAGCAACAGTATGCAGGGTGCGAGGTAAATCGCATTTTGCTCGTTTTCCTTCCCGCGTTAAACGGATGACTTGCCGGGCCACTAAAAGGGATTGTGAGCAGCAGTTTTGCAAAATTTAAATGTTATTGTTATGCAAATCGAACACAGCTCTGGAAAATCTGTTACTCGGAGAAGTGCATTCGGAGGTCAGCCGGTAGTGGCATAAATTCTGTAATTCACTCTCTGTCTGCATTGTTCTGCATATTCTGGAAATATTGTGTCCCATGGAAGTAAACCGGTTTGAATGAAAGCAGCATTCCCATTTATAACCATGAGGGATTACTGGTATGAAACTACCGTTCTGTTGACAGTTTCCTAAAATAAATAAATCATTAATCATGAGTTATGTGGGTAGTACCTCGAATCAGTCGCATGGGAATCTTAATGAATAACGAATAACGACAAGTCAGTAACTTATAATTTCTGTTCAGATGTCTGTGTCAGATAATTTATAATTTCTGTTTTTATTTTTATTATTCTTATATCAATGAACTTATTTTAATTTTTACTTGAACCATAATAATTTATGAGGTGCATGGTTTCAAGGAACTATTTAATACCTAGTTCCAGTAAAGTCTGTATGGTAATTAGAAAAAATGTATTCAATTAACAATAAAAATATCAACCAGTTAAATTTATTCAGCTAACTTGGATTCCTCTTTTTCTTCTGGGCATTTAACGCTACTGTAGCGGGCGTTTTGCTGACTCTAATCTTGGTCTATAGTTGCACTAATAGGCTGTCTAATAATAGACATGTAGATGTCAATTATATGCCAAAAAAATCAACGAGTTTATCCAAACTGAGATTTACAGTTGCAAAATATCGTAATACTGGACATAATGAATCAAATATCACATTATACATTGTGTTATTTCCTTCGATATCTCAACTGATTTAAATGGTATAGGGTAAGTTTCTTCTGGCCATAAAAAGGAATATGTATACTAAAAATGTGTGCTGGTTGAATGATTGCTCAATATTAAATACTATAGTGCAAAGACGGTATTTCAAAATGGACATAATAAATCATACACATAATTTTTTATCAAACGTTATGCCTTTGACTTTATTCTTCAACTTTCAATACTTAGTGTTACCCTCCTCAGCGTTGAACACTGCTTCCAATCGACGTGGCATACTTTCGACAAGCTTTTTGAGGTGTTCCAGACCAGGTTGTTTCGAGAGCTTCAAAATAGTTATTTTTGTAGGTTACCGATGTCGAAACAGATTGTAAATGTATTCCGTGCTGTCAAACTAGACCTTTGCCCGCCATTTTAAAGTTGAATGATGATTAGTTCTGCTGACTCAGCAGTGCTGAGTTTGACGGTGCAGCCAAAAGTATGTGCCAAAAATTGAGGAAATATTGGACAAAATTTGAGTCCTTAATGAAGGAACAAGAAAGCAAAATCAAAATTGTATACATCACTAGCTGAACGCGATGCGGGCGTTGCTACGCTTGCAATTAATTGAATGAATGGCGCGTTTTTAGTTGTTTTTCGGAATAAGTTTTGTTAAAATATTTTCATTTGCTAATGTGTGACTTCAACTATAGAGTTTAATTGTTCTCTATTTTGTTTTTGTTTCTTATTTCTTTTATTTTTAATTTAACCCTTGGGTCGGTAGTTTCTACCATGGATTTTCTTTTTTGTGAAGAAGCATTTCACAGACAAAATGTTTAACTTTAAACTACGCCGTATCATGTCAGTTCAAACGTAATTTCCTCTTGCATAACCTTAGATTAACTTCTTGTGCATAATGTAGCACTGGGAGTAGCTCAAGCTTGACAAAGAAGGGGTTCAAACTTTTATCAGAACATGCTTCTTACCCGATAAATGCACATTTCAAGTTTCAGTTGACTGTATAATTCTCATGTTTGGTTGAAAGTTGTGTTTCGTTTGTATGACAGCCTTTCATTTCAGAGAGGGGGGGGGGGGTCGCACCACCATAGAAATATTTACTGCCTCCAAAAACCCTCATATGCCAGATTTGGTTCCATTTTCCTGATTAGTTCCGAGTTATACAGAAATTTTTGTTTTATTTGTCTGAGAGACCGCCCCACTCCCACCCTCATCAGAGAGTAGAGGGGTCTCAAACAGTCATAGAAACATTTGTCGCCTTCAAAAAACCCCGTATGCCAAATTTGGTTCCATTTGCTTGATTAGTTCTCGAATTATGCAGAAATTTGTGTATGGGTCAAACCATTTTAAGAACCTTTTCTGGCCCCAAAAACCACTGCATACAAATTCACACGCCGATCGGTTCTGTAATTGTTTCCGAGTCAATGAGTGTCAGACAGACAGACAGACAGACAGACAGACAGACAGACAGACAGACAGACAGACAGACAGACAGACAGACAGACAGACAGACAGACAGACAGACAGACAGACAGACAGACAGACAGACAGACAGACAGACAGACAGACAGACAGACAGACAGACAGACAGACAGACAGACAGACAGACAGACAGACAGACAGACAGACAGACAGACAGACAGACAGACAGACAGACAGACAGACAGACAGACAGACAGACAGACAGACAGACAGACAGACAGACAGACAGACAGACAGACAGACAGACAGACAGACAGACAGACAGACAGACAGACAGACAGACAGACAGACAGACAGACAGACAGACAGACAGACAGACAGACAGACAGACAGACAGACAGACAGACAGACAGACAGACAGACAGACAGACAGACAGACAGACAGACAGACAGACAGGCAGACAGACAGACAGACAGACAGACAGACAGGCAGACAGACAGACAGACAGACAGACAGACAGACAGACAGACAGACAGACAGACAGACAGACAGACAGACAGACAGACAGACAGACAGACAGACAGACAGACAGACAGACAGACAGACAGACAGACAGACAGACAGACAGACAGACAGACAGACAGACAGACAGACAGACAGACAGACAGACAGACAGACAGACAGACAGACAGACAGACAGACAGACAGACAGACAGACAGACAGACAGACAGACAGACAGACAGACAGACAGACAGACAGACAGACAGACAGACAGACAGACAGACAGACAGACAGACAGACAGACAGACGTTCTTATGAAACAGAAATGTAAACTGTTAAAACTGACGTTTTAAACAAATGATCGGAACATGAAATGCGAAAAACTTTATAATTTATCTCATTAATTATCCTTACTGTACAAAGTTAGAGGGAAAATCAATAAAAACCCGTTTACAAACGAATCTGTTAATTTTCCGGCCACTGTTTATTTATTATCATCATCGTCGAAGAAAAAACAGCGCGCACACCCCCCCCGCACCCAAAAAATTTATTAACGTTTTGGACAATTTTGACAGCTCAGTTGCAAAGTTACTGAACCTACTGTGAAACTAAAAAACTACCTATACGAATGTTAATTTGTTTCATATTCGGGAAAATAGTACATTATACTATAAAATATCTAAGTGTGCAAGTTCATAATTCGAACGAAGTGTTCGAAATTTCTTTGTGCGCATCTCTCATTCGTTCGATATTATGAATCGTTTAGTGATGGTCACTCAAAGTACAAACAATGTTTTGTGGTTGAATTTAGCCCGAGCCTCCTTCAGACTCCTTCGCGAACCTGGGTGGTTATCATGGTGTTTCTGCTTTTGAAGAGCTTAAATCAGTGATGCAGATCCAGTTCCACGATGTAGGGGAGGGTGGTACAAAACGCACCTTTTAAGCAACATCGTGAATTACTAGAGAATGGAAGCTGAAATTCAAGAAGAAGTTATTGAGTATGGTGCATTACGCCTGTTTCGTGGCTCAATATGCACCCCGAAATTGGAGTAAGACGCACCACAACACTGGGATATGATACACTACAATATGGGGATAGCATGCACCGCTTGTAAAAGGTAAAAACACGGATATAAAAAGTTACTCATTTGAGTTGTAAAGTGAGAAAGTTGCAACACATCGCCACATCCTTTTAGCTCTGTTTGGTAGTCAAGCAACCAATGGGTATAGAATAAAGATAACAAAACGTTGCGATATGTTGCCTACTCCTCATTATATGCACGCTTAGAAAAAAGTACCCAACGGAGCAGTTAAGTGTGGGAAGCCAACGTTGGGTATAATTATGTTTAGGGCCTGATGATGATGTAATACTACCATCTATTGTAGCAAGGTAACTTTCCATAGCAGTGGAATAATCTGAAAAACGATTTGATCAGGATTCTATTATTGTTTGTGATCATCAAGCTCCTTTATAGGGCCAAAAAAGTTGGGGGGGGCCCGGGAGCAGAGACCTACACGCGACACCCCCGAAAAAACAAAGAAAAAACCCCCCCCAAAAGCACGTCCACACCCCCAGCACTAGAAAAGACTCATTGATTAGAAGAAACCCACCAAAAGAGGGGGTGGAGGCCCCCCCCCCCCCCCTACAAACGAAAAAAAAAAGGGGGAGGGAGGGCCATACTCCCTGTTACGAATCAATCAAAACAATTGTCGTAAATGTAACAGTCTTTATTTTTGACGTTAAGTTTTTCCTGCAATATGATTTGCTTGGTACAGTTTTAATTACTATTGTAAATAACAATATTTGGCTCGGAAACTTACGTTCAGTGCTTTGATTTTTCGTTTCAATTCTCCGGAACTCGGTCTAATATAATATATTGTAGTTTTATATTCACGAAACTGTAGATTAATTGAGAAAATAATTACAATATGCCTATGCCTAATATTTTAGGTTATGTAAATTATGTGATGAAAAATACTATGGTAAATTAGATGATAAATTCTGATTCATATATTTATAAGTTTAAGACGCTTGATTTCACTGCTAGATTGCGAAAAAGATTATATTTCATAATAATATGTTAATTTTAAGAATTTACCTTTGGAAAGAAACAATAAACCTATAGAAGTAACAACGAAATCTCAAATAGAATGATGCTTGTGCTTTCCAACTTTGCCTATTGTTGACGTGTGTCCATTGTTCTACTTCTCGAAATTCTGCCTGGTTGCCTAACGTCAATCGGTGACGATCTCTTGTCTAGCAGAGGGTGCGGTCGATGATCGCATAGAAGGAGCTTCATCGCCAAAAGGCGTAACACCCTTTTTCCCCCCCCCCCTAATTAAAATTTTTTTTTTTTTTACCTTAACAACCCTAAAGAAAAATTTTTTGGGTTTTATATTTTTTTTCACACTTGCTCGCTGTCCCCGCGTTTTTCTTTTTCAACCCTTTGGGCCTTTCTCCCTTGGCTTCACATTTCTGTGGTATTGCTCGCGGTCATAGAATGGGGAAGAGAATAGGAGAAAGGAGAGAAAGCATAAGTAATTAATAACATGCTATGCCCAAGTGAGATTTTCATGGTGATATTCTCACAACGGCCGTTCAGAATGGTTCGACGGATGCATATGAGAGATCATTCCCGATGAATTTCCACTCGTTCACCCAATTCCATCACGTTTAGTTACAGAATACAAGAAACATTTTACTACGTGCTACATTTCGGAATATCAGGGCAATGATCCCCCATCGCATCTTCAAGTGATCATTACAAGCTATCCATTTGGTGCCTGACTTTTGAACGTTGATGTGGCAGCCTATTCACACATGAAATCTGCCGCGACCAAGTTAGCAGAACGTGCCCATACCCCTTTCTGAACCGAAGGGCAGGGTAATAATATTTTCAGGGTCTTTTCAAAAAACCCCGAAAAACATTTTTGAAAATCGCAGACCCCCTCCCCCCGCGTGGACTTTGCTCCTTACATTTTTTTTTAAATTGTATGGAGCGTGAAGTAAGCCAGACCCTCCCATCCCCCCAGAAGAGTCTACTTGGTTTTTGCAAAGTCCCTTACCTACCATTGGGCTCGATTACTTACTTTTGGGTAGAATTTTACCAGAGGTAAGTTGTTTATACCCAACGGAAACAATATTATACCACCCTCGCCTGGGTACTTTTTTCTAAGCCGAATGACGTATGACTGTAGACGCCACGGTGCGTTCTGCCACAGTTGTAGTTTTGCAAAGTTTCTCTAAATATTCTGAAAATACGCGGAATTAGAGTGAAGTATTGATACTATCTTGAAGTTTTGCTTTGTGATGTGTATGTTGTGTCATGTGAAGTGAATTTATTATAAACCATGGATATTAACGCATGGTAAAAGCTTATTTTAATAACACTTTTATTTATATGTAATGTACAGTCATGACAATTTCTTAAATTTTAATCATATTTTGGTGTATTTAGTGCCTTTTTGTATTACAAAATTATGAGTTATCCTGTTTTATTAAAAAATTGATATAGTATCATTCCATTAGAGCTATAGTTTTTAAGATTTGAACATATTTATTGAGTGGGTTATTCGACCCCACCAGTGCATTTTGTACTGTTCTCCCCTATGTGACACATGGTATTGCTCGTGGTTATAGAATGGAGAAGAGAACAGGACAAAGGGGAATAAAATAAGGCATTAGAGATTTTTATGGTGATATTCTCTCAACGACCGTTCAGAATGGTTTGACGGATGCATATAAGAGATCATTCCCGATGAGTTTCTACGCGTTTACTCAATTCCATCACGTTTATTTATAAAAAAAAACAAGAGATATTTTACTACGTGCTACATTTGGAAATATCAGAGCTCTTCCATCGCATCTTTAAGTGATCATTACAAGCTGTTCATTTGGTTCAGGAACTTTTAAACGTTGGTGTTCACATATGAAATCGTCCACGACCAAGTTAGCAAAACGCACCCATACCCCTTGCTGAACCAAAGGGTAGGGTAATAATTCTTAATTTAGTTCTTTATCAAAAAATATAAGACCCGTATTTTTTTTTCATTAAGGGTTATCCTGTCACTATTGAATGGGTTCGAAAATTCAAAAATCTTATATGGTTTTAAATGACTTTTTAAAGTTTATATCCTTTGAATCACTCAACCGATTTCTTAGTGAAGTGCACAAATAAAAGGTAATTAAATGTAGTTTCTGAAAAAGAAATAAAACTGGTGTTAAAAAATCAGTTTCAATTTGAAGTTATTCAATGCATTTGTATTTATTTGTTTTGATAATATTAAGACAAAGTAGACTATAGTTAAAACAATATATAACATATCCTAAAATCTGCGAAGTTGGCCGAACTGAGTTGTGATTGTTTTAAATTTAAATTTAGTCTCATACTTTTCTTCTAGGCTCTCATGCGTTTTTCTTTTTTGTATTTAATAAATTCAAATTGAAACTGAGTTTTAAAGAAAAGTTGATTTATGTTTTCCAGGGAAAAAACCTTTAATTTTCTTTTATTTGCGCACTTAATCTTCGAAATCGGTTGAGTTTGATTGATTTTGAATTTCTGAACCTTGTATCCCTTATGAGAAACAAAAAAAATACGGGTCTTATAATATTCGATAAATAACAAAACTACGAAGTATTATGAAATTCTTAGAGTCGTACATCTTTTTCCTATGGAATTGCTGTACACAGATATCTGCACAAATATTTTGAAGAATCTGTATCAGAACAGAAAAATCTGTATGTGTGGCATCATCTGGTTTGGCATGCAAAATATTTGCTGTTTCTTAGCTCGGTACATTCGAAACTTTGTAGTGGCGATGCTGTTCGGCCATAGTGGTTGCCATTTTTGTATTCTATAAACAACTATAGCCAGAAAAAAACCACGAAACCTTTTATCAGACAGTTTCTTGGTGACATCAGTGGCATTACTGCGGTAGAATATGAATCAGGGAGCGAAAACTTTAAAATTTGTATCAATCTGTTGGACAGCTTCCAGCAAGCTTGCAGTAAAAATCTGACTTTATAGTTAAATCTCGCATCAGTGTTTCAGACAATTAACATGCGATTGAGAGGAAATTTTAACGCTTTGTGATGTGCCCCCTACGGGTCGTTTGTGGGTTAATCGAATGGAATATGAATTTCCTGTTACCGTGTCAGTTTGGTATTACATTTCCTTTTTATAAAGTCCCTCCTTCGGCTGTCATCAGTGAAGAGGGGTTGAATGTCACGTTATGCACTACTGCAATAACATGTGTAATCTGGTTCACGGAATCGGTCCAAATCACGTATCGTATACAAATATGCCACGTGTCCACATTGCGTTGGCAACTGCTCCGAACGTGATGTTTGAAATCCGTTGATGTTTGAACAATGCGTACGTGTGGCATGATTTTTATGAGATAAAAGCAGTTATAGAACAGATCGTCGATCAGGTGATGCCTGTAGTCTATATTTGCATACTGCAAATAATGGAAGAGCAAACAGAATAATGTGATTAAATAAATAGTGAAAATCAATTAATTCACCCAATAAGCGAGGTTTCCCTTCTGCGTCAGCGATATATGTGCAGTTCGATATAGTGGGTGGGAAATTTACATTAATAGCGGAGGTTGAATTATGTATTACTGAAAACGTTTAGTTCTTTTTAAAAATCAAAAGAATATACAGTAATTTTTCAAGGAATTTAGTAACTGCTTTGTTCTACTGTGCGTATTGTTTGTTTGATCTAACAATCTTTATACAACTTATCTGTAGCAAAGCCTTACACACAACAAGACTTACATTAACATGATCCGGTGAAACGGATACTGGAATTCAAAAAGTAAGTCGTGTAAAATAATAGGTCTTGAATCTTTGCTTTAAGATCAATCAGGACGGAGTTAGATATATGCGTTTTGCAAAATTCTAATTGATAGTGCAAACCAGCAAAAAAGGCGGTCTCTGTTCCATTTCACCCTTATAGTTCTCACGAAGTTTTCCTCAGTATGCTATGTCGATAAAAATAAATTGACATTTTCTGCAAATTAGACAGTTTATTTTGTAATTTCGATTAATTTTCTAACATTACGGTATAAGGAAGATGATTTGGAATCAAAAAATGACCGCCATTATGGCCGATTTTCATCGCCACATTGAATTTTTGTTGGCCCAAATCTAAGAATTTACGAAGAATACATGAGCCAAACTCTAGCCACTTATTGGCATGAGTATGAACATGAACGTGATTGACAGCCCAATGTTATTGCCAGATAAAACGTAATCGCACAAAGATACACGATGATGCTTGGAACTAACATACATCCTCAATGTGTAAAAACTGGTGATCACAGACCGGCGCTGGCCCTGCCCGAATATTCGCTTTATTGGAAGCCGAGTACACCTCAGTAATTCCATGAGAACTCACCGGGATGTAGGTTAGTTTGGCAGCATGGTTCGTTTTGGTTAGAGAATACGCTGAATTCACGTGAAGTCTAATAAATAATTTATAAATTAGACACAATATCCGGATAGAGAAATAGCCACTTAGACCCGATTAAAACCAACAATAAGGATGTTTTTGGGGCCACTTACAAAGTTTGGTAATGGTTCTACATTTGTTAAACAAGTTAAATTTAAAGTTATGCTTGATGGCCTATTTGGCCCCTTTTAAAAAAACAGTAAGGGTGCTGTTGAGGCCACTCGTCAAGAGTGGTAGGGGTTTTTTTTTTGAGGAAACACTTTCCATTTGAACAGCTACATTCTACTGTATATTTTACTACTGGAACTACTTAATATCTGCATCGAGCAGGTTGAACGCTCTAAAGGGTAATCTATTCTAATCCGCTTAAAATTTAGGTTTAGGGATTTGGCGAAATTAGTGTCCAAAAGCACTTCGTGCCTTCTGGCAACTTTATGCTTCGATCAATTTTCAAGCTCCTCTGTTTTGTACCAACCGGGGGAGACTTGGTCTTGCAATGTTATGTAATCACTTTTATTCAAAAATATCATTAAAATTTAGCATTGAAGGTATTGTATTGGTATTGAAGCTTTGTTGTTTCTTAAATTTATGCCTTAAAAATCGTAGTGGCGACGTCAATTGGCCATTATGGCAGCCATATTTAGATTTTTACAACCTTCACCTTGAGAAAAAAGAATGATAAAACGCAATTGTCTAACAATGCATTCTTCACGTGATAGCTATGAGTACGTACAGGGAAAACTTGGTATTTGGAAACAAAGAATCTGTCAAAACAATCATCATTTTCATACTCCAACGGTTGAAGTTCTGATGCACTAACACTAGTAACGATCAGTAATGAAGGAGCTGATACGATTTGCATGGGTTCTTCAGATAATGATTATAAGTTAAAATAAATAAATATATAAACAAAAAAACTGCTAAAGGGTGTCCACAGTTGAATTGCATCACTTTAAACTCGTCCTCAAAAACAAGTCTCTCAACCGATTGTCATGAAATATTCAGGGAATAAAAGACAATGTATAATCTTGTTTTAAGTATTTTTATTTCACTGTATCTCTTTATCAAATCCAAAAGCCCAAACTTTCTTCTTAATACTACGCATAAGATTTTGTACAATGCTTGAACCGACATTTTTTTCCGCTTTCAACCATGACTTCAACATTTCCTGTTCTGTAGTGACAACTTTGGGATGCTTAAAGTTCGTGCTTCATTATAGCCCAATATTTTTCAATTGGCCGCAACTTTGGAGAGTTTGGGGGATTAAGAACCTTCGGCACGAAATTGACACCATTCGTCTTGAGAACATCCTTGGAGTAGTGACAAGAGGCTAGGTCCGGCCAAAAAAATGTAGGAACGTTGTGTGTTTTGAGAACCGGAAGCAGTCGTTTTTTCAGGCATTCATTCATGTATACTTGACCATTTATAGTTAAAATTGCCACGAAAGGCTTGCTCCGTTTACCACACGAACAAATCCCCTGCCAAATCATGAATTTCTTGGGGAACTTTGACACTTGCTGTTTCCTGAGAGACTCTGGAACATCGAACTTGTCTTTCGCAGTCACATACTGGTTTAAAGTCCGCTTTTACTTGTGTTTCATCGTCCATGATGCAGCAGTGTGGTTTCGTCAACATTTGTGTGTACAGCTTACGCGCACGTGTTTTAGCTGTCGTATTCTATTTTTCTTTGCGGTTTGGAGCTTTCTGAACTTTGAGTGAACGGAGCCCCGCTCGTTTCTTGGCTTTCTGCACGAAACTTTTGGTCAAGTGCAGCTTTTTCGCGACATCCCGAACGGAACAGTTGGGTTTGCGTTTAAAGGCAGCAACCACTCGTTTGTGATCCTTCACACAGTACGGAACACTTTTTATACCACACACCTGCTTCCGATCGACAGTTAAACGTTCCTTGAAACGTTTTATGACACAAGACACTGTAGACTGGTGAATTTTCAACATCTTCCCGATGGCTCGGTGCGAAAGAAGAGGGTGGTCGAGGTGTGTGTGCAAAATGTTCTCGCGCACTTGCTGTTCCTTCGACTCCATTTTCGAAACTTCGACACATTTCATTATGAAACTCACGCAGTGTAAACAATACACGCTGTGGTCATTTCACCCAAAATTTCGTTGAAATCAACCCAAAGGCGAAATTTTACAGCTTATTGAAAGTGATGCAATTTAACTGTGGACACCCTTTACTTATGTCGCCTTTCCAATCCTAGGGGTTGCATAGGTCCAACGTGAAATCCTAGGCTCCTGAGGTTCCAACACCACAAGCCCCTGCATCTTCCTCCGCTGTAATGTCCTGTTGGATTCTAATCCAGCGCTTGCTTGCAGATTTCGTTTCCACCGCTTTGTAGTATGTGGCCGACCCACCTCCACTTTCGTTCTCGAATTTCTGTTCATATCGGTTCCTGTTGACATCGAAGATGAAGCTCAGCATTCGAGATCCTGTTGTGCGACCACCAGACGCGAAATCAATACCCCTGGAATCCGTTAATGAAGACCTGCAGCTTTTGAGTGCTCTCCGTTGATACAAACTATGTCTCGCTGGTATGCAAGAGCACAGATTTCACGTAAGAATTCAAAATTAAATTTTTGTTGTGTTGACTTACCTGATTTAATCTCCGTACATTTCGTAAACTCATATAAGCAGCCCTTGCTTACCTTACCAGTCAGGCAAAGGCTTGTGTGGCCTCTGCTGTACACAGAGGTAGTCTCCATTCTATCCGATCTATGGATGCACCCCGCCAACTTCGCAGTCTACGAAGGGTCCGCAGATCGCTTTCTACTTAATCTATCCACCTTGCTCGTTGCGCGCCGTTTCTTTTTGTGCCCATCGGTTCGTTTTCAAGAATCATTTTAACTGGGCTGTCGTCCGACATTCTTACGATATGCCCAGCCCATCGAAGTCGACCGATTTTAACGATGCGTACAATGGGAGGTTCTCCCAGCAACTGATGCAATTCTTGGTTCATTCGTCTCCTACACGTTCCGTCTTCCATGTGCACTAAGGGCACGGTGTTCCTCCACGAACAATGTTCATGTTTCGTGGGCGTAGAGGACTACCGGGCTAATTAGTGTCTTGTAGATGGTCGACTTTATAGTTCGGCGAACTTTGATCAATCTTAGGGTCCTTCGGAGTCCTAATTGCCAGCCATTATTGTATTTGCCGTCGTTATTGGCGGTCACTAACAAACGCAGATACACGAATTCGTCTACCGCCTCGATTTCATCATCGTCAATCAGAACTCGTCGTGAGCATGTATTTTGTTTTCAACGCTGATTTTAATCAGGGTAAAATCAGCCATATCTTCATTCACAGTGCCGTGCAGTGAACAAAACCTACTTCAATCGATTTTCCTGAAAATTTTACATAGGACTAGCATCATTTTGTTGATCTTGAGTCACACCGAGCAAAGAAATTTCTGAACAACAATGAAATATTAGGGGAACCAGGGTAAAATGAGCTCATATGCTCCCCAAGCAGTCCCGTGCGACCAATCCGTTTTTTTGTAAATATTTTCCCACAAAAAAAAAAAATATACGCGAAAAACTTCCCCCCCCGCGGAGAGAAAAAAATTTCTCGCGTTTTGCGCGCATTTTTTTCCCCCGCGCCGCGGACCCTGCTCCGTATAACACCGCCGTTGCGTTAACAGAGCAACTTCATCGAAACCATTGAAATATGCATAGTAAAGGGTGTCCACGATGAAATTGCCACACACAAAATTGATTCGCAAAATTCGAGTTTTCATCCGATTGCCATCAAATTTTCAGGGATTAAGAAATAACTATTAAACTTCATTTTACCATTTTACTCGTATTTTATTTACAGTCCATACGCAAATGCCCGCACCTTGGCCTTAACCCCAGCCATAAGATTCTGCACAACCTGTGAATCAACCGTTTTTTGCATGTAAACCCATACTTTCTTCAGTTCCTCGACTGTCTTCACTACCTTAGGTCGTTTAAGAAGGTGCTGCTTCATAATCGCCCAGTATTTTTCGATGGGGCGGAGCTCCAGAGTGTTGGGAGGGTTGAACATTTTCGGCACGAAATTGACCTTATTGTCCGCATACCACTTCAGCACGTTCTTGGAGCAGTGGCATGAGGCCAAATCCGGCCAGAAGATTGTTGGGACGTTGTGGGCCTTCAGGAGAGGAAGCAGCCGCTTCTGGAGGCACTCTTTTATGTACACCTGTCCGTTCATCGTGTCCTGGGTCACGAAAGGTGCACTCCGCTTCCCGCACGTGCAGATGGCTTGCCAAACCAGGAATTTCTTCGCAAATTTGTACATCTTCTGAGTGCGGACATGCTCCGGAACGCTGAACTTATCCTTGGCCATGAAAAACAGGTTGCCGGGGATCTGTTTGAAGTCGGCCTTCACATATGTTTCGTCGTCCATGATGCAGCATTCAACTTTCGTCAGCATGTTGAGGTACAACTTCCTGGCACGGGTTTTGGCGGACTTGTTCTGCTTCTCGTCGCGATTAGGGGCCTTTGTACCTTTAGCGTTCGAAGCCCAGCCTTAGTTTTGGCCTTCTGGACAAAACTTCGGCTTAGGTGCAGCTTCTTAGCCACATCCCGAACGGAGGCGTTCGGATTCCGGTTAAAGACCCCAACTACGCGGTTGTGATTTTTGGTGTTGTACGGAATACTTTTTCCTTCACTTCTGGGCTTCCGATCGGTAGTCAACCGTTCCTCGAACCGCTTAATCACTCGCGATACCGTGGAATTCACGATTCCCAACGTTTTAGCGATGGAACGATGCGAGAGATCCTTGTTCTTGTGATGAATGCGCAAGATTTTATCAAGCACGAGCTGTTCTTTCGACTCCATTTGCGCGAGTTTTGATCACAGGACTTTAAAACTTGCAGAATGTAAATAATGCACTATGAGCACCATGAACTAAATCCACCCAAATTTTCATTAAATTCTACCCAACGGTTAAAAAGTTAGAGCAATTTCATAGTGTGGCAATTTCATCGTGGACACCCTTTAGTATTAGTTATTATTTTGAAAGAATTAAAAAATACTCAGTTACGCTATGAATTTCAACATTGATTTCAACCTAGGGTGGGTTAAATTTTGAATTATTTACAGGTTCTATATTTTTAATCGGCTACAAAACATTTCAAGTCCACCTTTTTTTAAGCTTTCCTTAATCGACAGAAATTTTAAGCTGAAGCTGAATTTAAAACGCCCACTGTTGTAAAACAAAACAAATCAAACTTCCAGGTAATCTTAGACTGGGGAGTAACCAGACATTTCCGGTGTAATATAATCTGATCGCTGTTCAATGGAAAACTGATTCGACTTCCACTGATTTTGTTGCCCTCGGATTCTAGCGGTTGACAGGATAAAAAACGGCGTAAGGTAAAAAAAAATGGCAAAAGGTAATAATCATAGTGGGTTGACCATCCAATCACCATAACTTCGGCTTCCCTGCATCTAATGGAGCTGATCTTAATTACGCGATTAAAGTTTAGCAGCGTTTCTCAATCTATGAGTCACGACCTATTTGATGGGTCACCGATTGCCCTTAGGTGTCTCGCGGAAAATGAATCAATTTGGCAAAATTTTGTCAATTTGATTTTTTTGTAAAAGGTTCAAGGGTACGCCTAGAGAACTGGATCTGGATACGGATTAAGGATACGCCTGGAGAACTGGATCTTTCCTCGATTTGAAACAATCAACACTTACCGCTCTTATTGTCGATATTTTACAAATAAAAAATCATCCAGATCCGATGGGACCTGCTGTTTTTAAGAACTTCTGGATTACTTTTGAATTTTTGTTTGTGAAATAATGAAGTAAAATTAATTTCTGTATTAAAAAGCCAATTTTAAGATTCGTATAGAAAATATTTTTGAAGGACATATGAGGTTTATCTCATGAATATCCTTGAAATATTTCCAAAACTTCTTGAGAATTACTATTATGATTTTTTGAATAATATTCTGAAAATGTAAAGCACACGAGGAGTTTTTGACATATTTACTTTCACAAATATGTACAGTATTGGACAAAACATATGCAACCAACCAAGTACATCAATGAAATGGTTCGGAAAATATTTTTATAAAAACCTTATTCTACAAAAAATGCATGTAGATAATCAAACAACATAGTTCAGGTTTATTGTGTGTAAAATATACGGAAATAATACACAAATATGTTTGAAATCATCAGATAATCAAAACAAACCAGTTTTCTTCTGGACAAAACAATTGCAACTTCACCAGATTCTTCTCCATTTTCAATACTTCGTTGCAAATCCCTTATTGTCGAAAACAGCTTTGCACCTTTAAGGCATGGACTGGATCAGGTTGTCAATTATGTTTTGTGGAATCGCTGCCCAAGCCTTTAGGATTTCCGCAAACATTTGATCCTTATTTCGCACACCATCACGATTGATTCTTCGGTTAACGATCTCCCACAGGTTCTCAATCGGGTTGAGATCAGGAGACTGTGGTGGCCAGTCCAATACCGAGATGTTGTTACCGTTAAACCACTGTTTAACCACTTTGGCGGTATGTTTGGGGTCATTGTCCTGTTGGAATATCCATTTTATTGGCATATTCCAGTCAGCATATGGTAGCATCACGTCCTTGAGGATGTTATTATACATGAACCGATCCATAATTCCATCAATTCGGTGAATCGGACCCAAACCGTTCGCAGAAAAGCATCCCCATACCATTACATTGCCTCCGCCATGCTTTACAGTCTTTTGACAGTATCGCGAATCCAACCGTTTTCCAACTGGTCTACGTACGCGGCTCATTCCATCACTTCCGTAGATGTTAAACTTTGACTCATCGCTGAACAGTACGGAACGCCATTTCTGAATGCTCCAGGTTACATGAGATTGAGCAAACAGGAGCCGTTTCTTCTGGTTCTTCAGCGAAATCAAAGGCTTCTTCGCAGGACGACGGGAAAATAGTCCAGATGCAACGGCACGTCGTCTGATTGTCCGGTCCGACACGTGTAGCTCCAATTCTGTCTGAATCTTGAAAGATTACTTGAAAGGATCTTTCATGATGCATCTTGCAATCATCGAGTTGTCTCTGGAAGTCTTGGACCGTGGTCTTCCACCGCGGTGTTCGGCGGCAAAATTTCCTGTAGAGCGAAATTTGGCACACAGTCTCGATATGGTCAATTTATTTAAGCGGTATTTGTCACAAATTTCTTTTTGTGACATTCCGCCCACGTAATCATCGATTATTTTCTTTCTAAGTTCCAATCCGAGGCTGTCCCGAGCCATTTTTGCACTTGATGTTACGAATATGAAGATGATTTAAGTTTTTGAAGTTCTTTATGTATTTTGCACAAAACCTACCTTGGTGTTGCCGACTAACGTTGTAAACACAAGTTTTGCAACGAACCGAAACTTTTTCCGCGTGTTTATCAACGCCCTGACAGTAAAGAACAAGATAAATCGCAAGGTTGCGTTTGTTTTGTCCAACTCAAAATGGCACTTGTAAACAAAGCTCTGGCTGCGTACTGTCGATGAACAACTGGTTAATCGTTCAATTATGTTGCCATATACTCCTGAGCCGTCATTTGTTGTATGTTACTTCGCTTCCATTGTGAATTTTAAAAGTTTATCAAGTCATTTTATCAATGTGCGAAATCAGTTGCATATGTTTTGTCCAATACTGTACATGCTATTCTTTCAGATGTTTGTTGAATTTCCGGTTCAATGAAGGAGATCTATCGAACTGGACTATTAAAAACTACTATTAGCTAAGTATTGGGTCTGGGTTCAATCCCAGTCAACGTCAGTGGTTTTTTTGAGGAGAAAAAATCTGGTCACGTCTTCCTTCGGAAGGAAAGTAGAGCCGTTGGTCCCGGCACATATTCATGAGTCGATAGGTAGGGTCCAGGTGGTGGAGTCGTCTTCTTGGCGTCGGTGATTGTCACCATGTGAGGAAATAGGCCCACGGAAAATAAAAAAAATAAAAAAAAAAGTATTCATTGACCATTGAGCCACACCATGGACAAATTCATTAATTAGTGGAGATAACGAAAGTATCAACATTTATAAACACTTAAGTTAAGAAATTTCAAATGCTTAGTAAAATGTTGGGGAACCATTCAAGTACATTGAAAATTCATATTCCTTCGCTAATTCATTTTCGTTTTTCTCCTCAAAAGTTACTTCTTATGTTACTTAACTCTAATAAAAATGTATTTTAATTCCCTTCAACCAATTACTATGCCAACTTGTATGAAATTTTGAATAAATTCTGAAATCTTCTGATGTTATTATTTGAATATAACAATTCAATTATGTTGAACCACTTTTCCTCTTCTATTTTCCTTTGCGTGAAATTGGACTAAAATTTTAGTTTTACCAAACTATCATTGAAAGACCTCATTCCAAGAATGTCTGCGATTTACCTCGAATTACCGAAATGAATTTCTGAATTACATTGAATGCAACGTATAATAATTGAATTCTGATATCCAGAATGAAAATATCCCATGTTAATATTAAGGTTTCCTCGTGATTCTGCAAACTAAAATCTTATGAAACTTTGACAATATTTTAAATTTATACTAGACAAACTTTAGAATTTGAATTTTTAGTTCAAGTGTGACTGCTTCGTTTGATAAATGTTTGATAAATTAAAATATAAACAGAATTTTGAAAAAGTTCACATTTCACATTGTTGTAGCAATTCTTCTGTTTGTTTCAGATGTCATTCTGAAGAATACAAGTCTGTAAATTTGCAATTAGGTCAAATTTATTACATCTGTTGGAGTGAAATGTACCAATCAACACATGCCCTCCTAGACTTCGGTTGGCTGTTCACTTCATTGACCAATTTAAAATTCAATCAGGGCATCATTGAATACACCTTGCCATCTCTGTATTGAAATGTTTTAAATCAATTATTTATACATGTGTTCATGAAATATATATTAAATAAAGAATAGAAAAGAAGTATATAGAGTGTATGTAATTAGATACGGGGAAAAGGATAGCCTGGAGTCGATAACGTTTGTAAACCTTGCATGTCGAAATTTCCAAAATGGTGATTTCCTTTCTGCTGGTTCTATTGAGCAATCTGGACTGTCTGGTGGAGGAGTTCTCGTTGCGATATCCTCAAAGTATAATTCTGAACTTATTGTTTCATCCAAATTTAAGGAATTTAATCATGTATGGGTTAAAACACATATTGCGGATGAGACCCATGTTTTTGCCACAGTGTACTTTCCACCTGACAAAGCTTGCATGGCATCATATGAAATATTTTTTCAAACCGCTGAAGCAATCGTATCTCGTTTCCCTCCTGAATTCAAAGTTCATATATATGGTGATTTCAATCAGCGCCATGTCGATTTTATTCCTGATTCTGATAATGAGAGTATTTTACTTCCCGTCGTTGGTGATAACGAAACACTGCAATTTATCTTTGAGAAAATTGCGGTTTTAGGGTTCAACCAAATAAACCACGTAACAAATCAACAAAATTGTTACCTAGATTTTTTATTAACGAACATACATGAAGACTTTTGTGTTAGTGAATCTCTTTCTCCTTTATGGAAAAATGAAGCTTTTCACACTGCTATAGAGTTTTCAGTTTTCGTACATAATAACGTTAATCCCAACGATTGCTATTACGAGAATACCTTCGACATTAACAAGGCTAACTATGACAATATAAGACAAAAATTGAATAATGTATATTGGCAAACAGTTCTTAACAATGAAGAAAATGTTGAATACGCAGTGGAGATTTTCTATAAAATCTTGTTAGAGATCATTCAGGAGGATGTTCCACGCACGAGAAGGCGACGAAATTATAACTCAAAAAATCCAGTCTGGTTCAATAAAGAAATCATCAATCTAAAAAATCGGAAACAGAAGGCTCATAAAACGTATAGAAAATACAATAATCAAGCTAATTTAGATACATATGTGAACATTTGTGCTCAACTTAATTGCGCTATTTCTGCTGCACTTAATGCGTACAACACGATAACGGAAAATGAAATCAAGTCATGTCCAAAAAAATGTTTCAACTATGTAAAAACTAAACTAAAATCTGGTAGCTTCCCATCAAAAATGACTTTGGATGAAAGCGAAGGCGATAATGCAGAAGATATTTGTAATCTTTTCACGACATTTTTTCAAGAAACTTATTCTAAGTTTTCGGATAGTGATCGTGATTTTGAATACTTTTCATACTTTCCTAATTGTTCAAATAATGTAGTTGTTAGGTCTCCAAGACTTGGATGCCTCTAAAGGTCCCGGGCCAGATGGAATTCCACCAATATTTATGAAAAATTTGGCAGTTGAGCTTACATCCCCTTTATTTTGGTTGTTCAATAAGTCACTTGCTTCCGGTAAATTCCCTGCAGAATGGAAAAAATCTTTCTTAATCCCAATATACAAATCTGGCAGAAAATCCGATATTCGAAATTATCGTGGAATTGCAATAATATCGTGCATCCCAAAACTTTTCGAATCAATTATAAACAAAAATATGTTTAATCAAGTCAAGCATGAAATAACGAATGCACAGCACGGCTTTTTCAAGGGACGTTCCACCACTACAAACCTTCTCGAATTTGTTGATTACTCATTGAAAGCAATGGATAAAGGTTATTACATAGAAGCTCTTTATACAGACTTCAGCAAAGCGTTTGATAAACTTGACATTTCTATGTTGATATTCAAGCTTGAAAAAATAGGAATTGAGTTAAGACTCCTCAATTGGATTAAGTCGTATTTAACTGATCGCCAGCAAATAGTTAGATTCAATGATAAAAAACCAAATCCTATTAAAGTCACGTCTGGTGTTCCTCAAGGTTCACATTTAGGTCCACTTCTTTTTATCTTATATGTTAACGATATATCTTTTATTTAAAAAAATCTAAGAGTTCTTATATATGCTGACGATATGAAACTGTTTTATGATATAAGAAATGATGATGATATAAATGTATTTCAGAATGAAATCCAGGTCTTTTATGTATGGTGTTGTAAAAACTTGTTGGAACTAAATGTAAAAAAATGTAATCTTATAACTTATAGTCGAAAACGAAGCACACCAAGTATTGCAGTATCTTTAGGAAATCAAAATATAAAAAAATGTGATAAAATAAGAGATTTAGGAATAATTTTAGATACCAAATTGACATTTGTTGATCATTATAACACATTAATTCATAGAGCAAGCAACATGCTTAATTTCATAAAACGTTTTGGCCACAACTTCCAAGACCCTTACACAATCAAATCATTATATATTTCCTTTGTGAGGTCAATATTAGAATACTGCAGTGTTGTTTGGTCACCTCATATAAAAAAGCACGATGAGCGTATAGAGTCAATTCAAAAGCAGTTTTTATTATACGCACTACGTAGGTTAGGATGGACACAATTTCCCCTCCCTTCATATGAAGCACGTTGCTTGTTGATCAACATTCAATCATTGAAAGAACGTCGAGATTATGCTATGGTCTCATTTGTTAACGACCTCGTTTCGCAACGAATAGAATCAACTGAATTATTGTCAAAATTAAACTTTTATGTACCTACCCGAAAACTACGTAATCGAAATTTGTTTGCTTTAGATCACCATCGTACAAATTATACTAAATTCGGACCATTAAATCAGATGATGAATGCTTATAATCAACATAGTGAAATGATTGACCTTAGTATGCCTCGTACAAAATTGAAAAAATATTTTAATACATTAAGTAATTATAGGATATAAGAACATAAATGTAGTCTACGATTGATTGTTTGACGAAATAAATAAATAAATAAATTAATTAATTAATGTCAAGGCTAAGCCTCTGCTACTGCTGGATTTCTATGCAGGGAATTGATTTGAAAAAGATTTGAAGGTGTGCACAGGAGACTAAAGCGAATTTTGAAATGATCGCTCCACAATGCTCAAACAAAATCGCATCAAAATTTGAGCTAGTGAAAAATAACTGACATCGCACAAACCATTTGAAGTTCTCAAGGAAGTTTCTTGAGGGAAAGCTAACTTTTCTAAAATCTAGCAAAAACATTCATATTATTTCTGTCCTGGAATTTTCCTACAATTTAGCTACAGCTTTGAATCAGATCGTTATCCTGAAAAAAAAAAGTCAAATTAAATCAATTTATTTAGAAATTAATGATCTTCTGTAATGATCAAGCAGCCGAAAAGTCAAAAACGCTCAATTGAGCAGTTAGACATAGAAGTCATGATTTTTGCCTTCGTTTCCACGTGTCAGAAACATCAAAGTTGTAGGGCAACTGATTGAATTTAATTATAAGCCAGTATCGACTTTAATGATTAAGAACTTTTGTTCTTCACATTTAATCAAAAATTCAACTTTACCAGCATTGTAGCTAACAAAAAAGTCCATTAATTCAGCTGAACATGAACAGCTGAACAGGTAAATAATTGATAGGATGATGTAACCACAAACTTTGAACTTCCCAATGCTCTTAGAAGAAGCGTATGTTTGATAAATGCCCAAGATGAAAAAAAAACCCACAACATCCCATAGGCGTAGCCAGGGGGGGGGGGGGGGGGGCCGTTGCCCCCCCCCCCTAAGTTTTGATTTTATTTTTTAGAATTTTATTATTTGTTTCAATATATTATTATTTATTTTTTATCTCTAGAAGGTTGCAAGGTAACTTGTTGCAATACAGTTGATGTTACTCCAATACTACTCAATTAAGTCACAATCAAGTCACTGTAACCAAATATGACGATTTAGTGTTGCTTGGGATGTTTGTCAGATTGCTCCTTTGCCTAAATAAAAAAGCCAAATTACGCGAAGTTGCCTCGATTTTGTAACAAGTTGTAGCAAAAAAGCGTAAAAAATTGACATCCATGAGAAAAAAGTTGTAATTATATAATAGTTTTTAAATAGTAACGAGTAACAATTTTATTACAATATTTTTCCTTTAACCTAGAACCCAACCTATGTAGCCTAAAGTATCTAAAAACCCCAAGCAGCACACAACAGTCAAAACTGGTTTCAGCAGCTCTATTGTGACTTAATTGAGTCACAGAGCAGTCACCTTTACTGGGTTGAAACAAATGTGCTACTAGGGAAATATCTCTTAATCTGTAATGTTAGCTATTAGATAAGCATTGATTGATTTTTTTCCCCGCTAGCTGAAAGTTGAAGAAGCTATGCTCAATAAAATGTTCAGTTCTTGGTTAATCAAAAAACTGAATATTCAAACCTATGCTATAGCTTTCAGAAGCCAAATAATACTAGATTAAGAAACACAGTTGATAGTTAGAAAAAGTATCAACGAAAAATATTTATTTGAACTATTCATGGCATGGGTCAAACCGCCCCGTTACCCCGCTTTCCCCGTTTTAGGGTACTGTAGTTTCGTATTATTGAGAATATATGTTGATCATATCTTACAGTTTGATTCAGCGTGTGAGAAGCAGAACAGCAAGCTAGTCAGGGCGAGAAGTTTCAGTTGTCTTATCCTATTCAAATAATTTATCCGTTTTTATGAGCATGAGCAGGATAATGAGCATGATTGACCGCCCGAAGTTGTTATTCCGTTACTGCCAGTTCAGCTGTTATTACTCAGAAGATCAACAGATGATGCAAACATGCTCAATGTGTAAAACTGGTGATCCCAAACTAAGGCAATACCGGCGCTGGCCTCGCCCGAATGCAGGTCAAATAAGGAAAGGGTAGGAATGCGTTAACGTTTATTTGGACGTTTTATTGGAAGCCGAGACCACCGCCGCACTTCCACGAGAAATCACTGGGATTTTGGATGACAAGATTGGGTGGCAGCAGGGTTCGTTTTGGTAAACAATAAGCTGAATTCACGCTTCGTTTAGTAAAATATTTAAATACTAGTACCGATTTCTGATTCGAACCGATTACAACAGTAAGGATGCTATTGGGGCCATACACAAAGTGTAATGGTGTTTTTTCATCGGAAAAACAAGGTGATTTTTTATAATGTTGGAAATCCGATTTGATCTGAGTTAAACCAAAAATAAGGATGCTATTGGAGCCACTCACAAAGTGTGATGGTGGTTTTCCGTTAGGAAAACAAGGATAATTTTATGAACGCTTGAGAGACGCTTTGTTGTTCTCTTACTGTGCTCACTCGATCACTCGTTACACCGAATTATAGATAACCGAAACAACACGAAACGCGCCATGTTCGATAGGAAAATAGTGCGTAATAAAGCATCGACACAACCTTTCACAGCCAATGCTCGAACCAAACTCTTTTTTCGTAACTTACAATTTTTACTACTGTATTCTACAATCTATTGCACTGCTGTAACTAATAACTGTATCAATCAAGCTGAAGTGTCTAATGAACAATCTATGCTAATCCATTAAAAATTGAAATTGAGGGATTTCGTAAAAATAAGAGTCCGTAGATGCATTTTGTGCCTTCTGGTAACTTTATGTTTCTATTGATATCCATGCTCATCGGTTTAATACCAACCGGGAGAGACTTGGCCTTGTACAAATGGATTTTATTATCTCCAGTCCGCTCAACCAATCGCAACGTTTTGTGATAGATTGGACGGATTATTATAATTTGAGATAACTCCATGCAGATGTCTTCCAAGTTTGGCAGATCGACAAGCAATCGGTGGAGAGTTTAGAGGAAGACCGGAAGAATAAGCGATGGTTCTGCGCGTGTTTATAAACAGAAGAACCTTCATAACAAAACGAATCATCGGGTAAAATACATACGGTTTTTTTTTTAATTATAAGCAGTCTAAAGCAGTTATTTGATTCATTTTATCCAGAAGTACCATAAATGGACATTCGAAAGTTTTTCAAAAGTAAGTATAATATTTTCCAGCATGTAATTAAAAAAAAACAAGCAAACAAAACAAAACGAATGTTTTTTCATGCAGCTGAAATAACCACGAATAGAAAAATATGCAAAATGGTTGTATTTCTCAAATTTGAACAACAATTTTAGTGTAATTCAATGATACACCGTTTTGGTTTCATACTACTCAGATACACATGATTGCTACATATACCGTGTTTTGACAGAACGTGTTTCAGTTGGATCATATCAGATAAATCGGTTCAAATTTCAAAACGCAGATGCAGATGTGTATATAAATTATTTTTAAAATATTGAGGAATAGCTGTTGGAACGCATATGAATTTCTTTTCGTCATTGATGAATAAAATTTCTTAAATTATTTACTAACTACTCGTGTGTTGAGAATGCAAGTAGCAACAATTCAGCACAAAAAAACACAGCTTGCTTACATTTGTTACTTACGTCGTTTTAAAAGGTTATGTTTGATGTTCCTGTTTAGAAAATATCAGATAAAATAATTATACTAAAGGTGAGAAAAGGGGACACAAACCATAAGCTATAAACCACCAAAACTCAAAATGTATGTTTGTTAAAAGCTAATCACTTATTATTTGAACAACCATTAAAAAAATATAATCTATTCAAACGGTGTGAGCATGGTGAGTAAAAAACGGTGTTTCTTCTGTGTTGCTTTGGGTGAGAGGGTCGCGGATGAAAAGTACATTTTCAGTACAAACTGCAAACAAATTCGGTGGTTATTCTATACAAAAATCCAACATGACCCGTTAAATGTTTGGCATTCAATGTGGTTTGATTTAAAAACATGGGAAAAATCAAAAGTTTTTAAAATCGTTTTTTTTTTATTCCATAACAAGCCTAGAATTGTTTAATCTTGTTGCAAGAAACGGACGGGTATTGTCAAATACTTTGGGTGAGAGTAGAGAAGATAATCCACCCGCATTCAGGCGTAATGTCACATAAATGGGGCTCCATTCTCGCTCCATCTGTCGGAACATGAAAATTACCCTACTCTACTGGTCCACCGGGCGTTGTATTGTCCGTTAAGTGTCCGTTAATATTAATTGTTCAGTATGTGCAACCACTGGTTGGAGACGATGTAATTCTCTCTCTCTCTCTCTCTCTCTCTCTCTCTCTCTCTCTCTCTCTCCCTCAAAAAAACACACCCCCCCCCTTTCTTTTCTCGCTACCCCCACTGCCCCAAGAGCCGTTCGATTTGGTAGGGAACAGTTTCCAGTTTCTGAGTTTTTCCACAAGCGACGGGCGGCTTTTCGCTCTGCGGGGAAAGAAGAGAAGGGAGGGGGGAATTTTTTTTTATTTTTCACCGGGGGGGTTTGCCTCAGATATTTTTTTGTAAAGGAAAGTTTTTCCATAGAAAATACTATGGAAAATTAGAACCGCGGGCGCTAAAATATAGTATCACCGATCGAGCTGAAATTTTACACAGTTATTATAGGAACCAAAAGGCTCTCAAAAATCAATGCGAAACGAAAAAAAAATTGTTTCATATATCCGTGTCCCACGCTAGTGCTCATTGTACGACACTTTTAATCATTTGATATGAACAAAGATGATAACTTCGAACAAAGAAACAAAAGCGTTCCAAAATTGAAAACGGATTCAGTTGCCGGAGTGTTGCCGTATTGTGTACTGTTGCTGGTTCTCGAATTCATGACAGCCGTTCACGGATCCTGGAACGGATTCTTTCCCGTGAAGCATCTGATCCCGTGACTAGTCTGATGAGGCGACAAAGTGATGGTGCGAGTGACGTAAAAATGAAGTACAATATTATTACCCGATTGCTTCTACGTCTGGACGTGACAATCTTGTCATTTGACGAGGGATTATTGTTGTTGTTGATTTTTTGGGGAAAGTTTGATGACTGTTTATCTTGTCGTTAGTCAGTTACTGACGCGACGATTCCCATGCCTCGTCCCATTCTTAGTATCTCTTGACTATAATGACAGCTTGCCAAATCTAGCCAAAACTTAACAGGTCCATGGTGTGCCTTTAGTTTAGTTTACTTTAGTTGTAAATCCCTTGCCAGAAAAGTAATTATCTAGCAAAATTATCAGTCAAAACGAATTTGAACTTGCTGGGGACATCTTTCGACCCGTGGCTTTTCAGGATCTTTGCCTAGTTGACGAAAATCCATCTTCACATTATTTTAGTCATCCATGATTCAGCACCATGTATATTTCAACTTGTTTGATTCCAAGCTATTTGAAGCTATCGTCACTAAACAAAACTGTTTACAAAAGTAAAAAATATAATTACAAATGCACAGCATGGAATTTGCGAAGAACGCTCAACTTCGAAAAAAAAAATAGAATTCGAGAGTTACGGCAACCGGTCAGCTCTTCACACTATTTTTTGTAAGGCTTTTCACCGTAATAACATTCCTCTGCTAATTTTAAATTTAGAAAAAATAATATGTATCTGTGGAAAGGTTTTTTAAAAAAAGTAATAAAAAAAAATAAAAAAAACAACAAGGTGGTTTTTTTTTTTTTTCATTCTGTTATTTTCCATCGGCCACCGACGCCTGAAAGACGACTCCACTAGCTGTACCTTACACGCTAAGAAAAAAGTACCTAACATTAAGTTTATTTCACTCATCTCACATGTTTTGTGCACTAAGTTAAAATTAGGTCAATTTTGGGTGATAACATTTCAAATACCCATTGGATAAAATTAACCTAATGTTAGGTAATAACATTTAAAGTACCAATGGGTGAAATTTACAAAATGAATTATAATAAAGCCGGTGAAATATACCTAACCATGACCTACAGATTTTTACAGATGAATCAAATACACGAAGAAATAGTTGAATCGATCATTTTTATTCGCCATCCTCAGTACAATAGAAATCATGAATTAATAATAAATAATAAATGCCTTAACAAATACGTTGTGAATTTGAAGGGTACAGCTTTGCTAACGATGCTGCCATTCCGCCCATTCTAACCGGCAACTTTGAGGCTATGCTATTTTTCGTCGGAAGATTCGTTCTTCTGGGGGAACATCACTTCACATAGTCCCAACTCTGGTCTTAATGAGGCCTGTGTGACTTCCCTTGCTTCGTCTTCCACATCTCCTGAAGAAATACGACTAAAAATACAAAGTACATTATTCATAGTTTCCTTGAGATGCAATAATTAGATATTTACCTTAGGGGAGCCTAGATACCTGTAGAAAACCGCGACGAGCAAATAATGCGTTCGCAATCGACCAATTGAACAAAAAACTAAAAAACGTCAACAGCACCGACGTGAGCTATGATTTCCAACCAAACTTAAGTTAAAAGTACCCAACCGTTCATTTCACGAACATCACGAACAGCTGCCACTTAAAATTAAGTTGTTTTGCACTTCAAATTAAAATATAAACGAGTTAGGTTAAGAAATGGCAACGAGCATTGTCCATGTTTTGTAGCCGTAAAGAACTACCGGTCTTAAAGGGTGATACGGTCAAAATTTGGTCAAGGGAAAACGCGTGTAAATCGGTGAAATCGTTTATTTAAAAAATCAAATTAAATTTCTTTTTCAAGTTCAATTAGTATAAAATTCAGGAGAAATATTCAGTTAGGCTTCCGCTTTTCCAAATCCGAATTGCCGGGCCTTACGCTTGACCCCTGCCATCAGATTTTGTACAGCCACCTTGTCCACCTTCTTCGCCGCAGAAAGCCAGTTTGCCTTGAACTGCTGCTCGTCCTTAGCAGTTTTTTTGGTCTTCTTTAGGTTCCGCTTGACAATAGCCCAGTATTTCTCAATTGGGCGGAGCTCTGGCGTGTTGGGAGGGTTCTTGTCCTTGGGAACCACCTGCACGTTGTTGGCGGCGTACCACTCCATGGCCTTTTTACCGTAATGGCAAGATGCCAAATCCGGCCAAAACAGTACGGAACAACCGTGTTTCTTCAGGAAAGGCAGCAGACGTTTATTCAAACACTCTTTCACGTAAATTTCTTGGTTGACAGTCCCGGAAGCTATGAAAATGCTGCTTTTCAAGCCACAGGTACAGATGGCTTGCCAAACCAGATTTTTCTTTGCGAACTTTGACAGTTTCGTGTGCTTGAAAATATCTGCTACCTTTCCCCTTACTTTTGCCGTATAAAACTCCTGTCCCGGAAGCTGCTTGTAGTCGGCTTTGACGTAGGTTTCGTCGTCCATTACCACGCAGTCAAACTTCGTCAGCATCGTCGTGTACAGCCTCCGGGATCGCGCTTTGGCCGTCGTATTTTGTTTATCATCGCGATTTGGAGTCACTACCTTCTTGTAAGTCGATAGTCCGGCTCGTTTTTTGGCTCGATGCACGGTTGTAGACGATACACCCAGCTTATTTGCGGCATCTCGGAGAGATAGGTTAGGGTTTCCTTGAAACTACCGGCAACTCTCTTTGTCGTCTCAGCGGCTTCCGGTTTTCGATTTCCCCCCGATCCAGACTTCCTGGCTGTCGACAAAGGTTCCCCAAACACTTTAATTACATTTGTAACGGTTGATTTGGCAACTTTTAGCGATTTTGCCAACTTTGCGTTGGAGTAGCTCGGATTTTCGCGATGCGCGAGCAAAATTTTGATACGCTGCTCTTCTTGCTTGGACGGCATTTTGACAACTGAAGAGTGAATTCCAAAATCAAAATAGGAGCAACATTCTACACACACACACCTTCAAAATGAGCGGTGTTCAGGTTTTTTAAATGCAAAATTGAAAGAAATACGTCAAGTTGATATTGACCAAATTTTGACCGTATCGCCCTTTATTGTTGTCTTGTAGATTGTCAGCTTTGTAGTTCGGTGACTTTTGTTTCATCGCTGTCGATCTGAATTCGTGGTAGGAGTCTAATGTCGTTTTCGGTTATTGCCAGTGCGGAACTGGGTTCGCCCTAGGTCCGCCCTAACAGCTGTCAAAACGTTTTTTTTTATTGAATCGGGTCGGACCTGGATCCGCTCTGGATCCGACCCAACATCGATGAGGTTCGCTCTCAAGTATTTTCGAGGTCCAACCTGGGTTCACCAACACACACAAACATAACTGTCAAAACAAAATGTTCATGTTTGTTTATGTATATATTTTGCACAAATACCATCATACTGACTCGACTATGGATCCGTTTTCGTTCGGTAATAGCGAGTCAGAGTCAGACCTGACCCAGGTTTAAAACCGAAAACGACATAACATTGTCATTCCGTGATCCTCTTCCCCTCATGTATTTGACCTTCGACAACTTTTTGAAGACAACTCCAATCCAGCTACACTAGCGGACTCGCTTGGGCAAGTAATGCAACACTCAGTTGAATATTTCATCACTTCGAAAAGTTTACCATCACCTAAATACATGTACATTCATGATGCTATATCTCGAGACCCTTACTGTTTAAAAGATGCGGTCTTCATCAAAGTTGTTCAGACGGTCAAGGGCATGCGGACCGTTCTGTTCTGAATTTTTCCGCTACGTGGTGCTAGTGAGCATGCAAAATTGAGCATTTTCAACAAGTTCTATCTCGTGATTCTGATAAGATGAAAAGTTCTAGTCTTCGGCAAAGCTGTTCAGAAGGTCAACGGCATCCGGATGGTGGAGATGTTTAGAATTCCACCGCTACGTGGCGCTAGTAAGCGTGCAAAATTGAGCATTTCCAACTTCATCGTGATTCTGAAAAGATGGAAAGTTCTCGTCTCCGGCAAAGTTTTTCAAAAGTGGTTCTTTGGACCTGGTTCACTTCGTATACAAGTGATTCAGGACTGATTCACCTCAAATTCAAGTGATTTAAGACTGACTGACTTCTCATTCAAGTGATTATACATGTTTTAGGTCTGATTAATTTCGTATTCAAGTGATTCAGGATGAACTCACCTCAAATTTAAGTAGTTCAGGACTTACTCACAACATATTCAAGTTATTCAGGTCTGATTCACTTCATATTCATGTGATTAACGTATTATTAATTTTATATTAATGTGATTCAAGGCTGACTTACTTCATATCCAAGTGATTCAGGCCTGATTCACTTCACATTCAAGTGACTCTGGCTCGTGATTTTATTCATTTTCAAATAATCAGGAAGAACTCACTTCAAATTCTAGTTATTCGGGACTGACTCGCAATACATTCAAGTAATTCAGGTTTAATTCACTTCATATTAATGTAATAAAGGTCTTATTCATTTAGGATGACTCACTTAATATTCAAATGATTCAGGCCTGATTCACTCAAGTGATGCAGGACTGACTCACCTCAAATTCAAACGATCTAGGGCTGACTGACATAGTGGTGGAACTCCAAACAAATCGGTCCACCTTTCAAATGCCCTTAAGCTTTTGAACAGCTTTGCCGAAGACTCTAACTTTCTATCTGATCAGAATTACGAGATAGAACAATTTGAAAATGCTCCAATTTGCGTTCTCACTAGCGCCACTTAGCGGTGGAACTTTGAACACAGCAGTCCACCGTTAAAATTTTCTTAACCGTCTGAACAACTTTAATAAAGACCGCACCTTTGCAGATAATCAGAATTCCTAGATAAAGCATCATGAATGTACCTGTATTCTGGTGATGCTCAACTTTTTGGAGGGTGATGCAATATTCAACTGAGTGTTCCAAGGGAGTCCGTACTTATGACTGGTAGTATATATAGTTTCGGCCTTAAGGCTTATGTACGCGTCTGCCATCGTCTAAGTGTTGCCTGCTAGGCGGAGTTTCTGGAAATCGTACCACTCGTGTCTATTCCCGCTCTTCGAATAACACTCACCAATGCTATGTTAAAAAGCAAACACGACAATCCATTACCTTGCAGTAACCTTCTCCAAGATTCAAAGGGGCTCAAGACGCATATCACGCAATCCATCGGTCCGTTGACCAACCGCGTCAGTTTTGCTAGAAATCCATATTCGTGCATAGTCTGCCTTAGCTGGTCTCAATTGATTGTCTCGTACGGTGATTTGCTATCGATGAGTGGATGTTGTATGAGCACGTTATATTTGCGACATGGTTCCAAAACAAACTGCTGTCAAAACCTTGCAGAACTTCAAGAGCGCTGCTGTCAAATGAGCAGTGCGTTCAGATTCTAAGTGACTTATGCTTTAGGATTACGTAAAACTTTCGCGATTTTTTTTCACACATTGTTCAAATAATTAACTGGATCATCTCGTTTCCGTACTCAAAACGGTTTGTTATTTTGAATATATGTTACAACTTCGACAGCACTCAATATTCAACACATGCTATTTTTTGTTTTTCAAAACCTTCATCGTATATTGTTCATGTATGCAGTAAAAACTATATCTTTAAAAAAATCAATGGATAAACATGACATGTTATAAAATTGATTAAATTTCATCCAGTTTGTGTTAATAAATGTTTTAAGAATACCTCCTTGGGATTTGTGGGAATGTTACCGAAAGAAGCTTTGTTTGTCACGGAAAACCATGTCCAACCAAAATATTGAAAGCAGGAAAAAAATGGCAGAACTGCCAAACAAAATTTAATTACATTGCCTGACAAATGTAAGATAGCCACCCTTTATTCTAAAACCTTGTCTTGTATGCAGCTCCACTAAATAGCCAGATCGATTTGAGTTACTAGCCTGAATTCACAGTAACGTTGTATGAAGGGACGAAAACGGTGGAGCGGATCCATAAGTAGAGACACTTACACGAAACCCGTGGAAACATAAGAATCTCCTTCCAACAATACGATCCAACAAATTTTATAAATTAATTCGCAATACTTATTACGCCTTCCACCGGATGGTTTGTTAAGAAGAGTGCGTCAATCTCGCTGAAACTGTTGTAGTAAAATTCACAACATCATAATTGCATTGGTATCGGTATATCGCTTGCATTAAAAAAAAAAAAAAGAAACAATTTTTGAATGGATTGGAAAAAAAAAACGATAAAAGTCCTCAAAACCAAACCATTCATGATTTAACAAAAAATGACCCCACTCCCTGTTTGGCGGCCTAACGGTAGTTGACCGGAACTTCGACCATAGCCAGAGGATATTACTTTTTTATTTTCACCACGAAATTGATCGAATAGATTCTCCGCTTCAGGTTTGCCCAGAAATTTTCAATTGAGCGCGGCTGCGCACGTTGATGGGTGAGGGGGAGTGTGTTGTGTGTTATTGGGGACGACTGGGATCTTCAGACGCTCCATCTTCTCTAGCGGCCGCTTTGCGTAGGCCAGAATCTTTATGAAGGCCGCAACTTCTGGTAAGTGCTTAGTGCTGTACATTTCTCAGTTGACCGTAAGTCTCGAAGAAAAGAAGAGGGGGGCATTGACATCCCCCTCTCACTGATTGTCAGCTACAAGACGATCCTCTTCGGGAACTTCGTGTGGAAGATGTACTTTACGTTGCTGCTACCTCCTTCCTGGGTGACATGACATAGCCGGTCTCCTGCCAGTCGAGCGTCAGGTACGTCTCGTCGTCCATGATCACAACCACGTTGCACTTCACTGGGAAGACATCCTTGAAGATTGCCTTCTGCCGCTGTTTTTGGGTTGCCGCTTGCGCTTCCGACACGGCCGGTCTTGACTTCCGCTTCCTCATGACGATGTCTACACAGAAAAAAAATGAATTATAGGAGGCGCGTCAAATTTTCCCTAGTTTAACTCCGAGCCAAAGGAAGCGTAAGCAACGACATTGTTTGCAATCTCTCATGCGCCATACAACAACGTTTGCAATTGTTCATACAACAAACTAGATTCAGGCGTAATCTGGCATAAGTTTACATGAAACATCCCATTAGTTTCTGCCAAATCTAGCGTTCCCTTTATGTGCATTAGATGATGCAGAAAATGACATGTTTCTTTCGAACTGTGTATGTTATGCAATTCCTTAATGACCGTCTAGCTGATCACATTTCACCACCTTGCCATACGTCTTCCGCTTTAGCGTTTGCGGCACCTTCTGGTCACGCAAAATCGTCGGATGGCAGGAATCCGGCTGAATATCCCGATACTTGATGAGCAAAGAATGGTGGTGCAGCTTAAATGGGTGAATTGTGAAAGGATAAAAGTTCACTTTCAGAGCAATTATTCATTCAAAGACATCGTGATGTGATGTGATGTGATAAGAACCCACAATCAGTGCGAGGATTACCTATATCTGCAGGACTAAGCTCATCAGGATGCCCCGAAAGCATAGCCTACATGATGCTTGTTGTAGCAGGGTCAGGGACCTTTGAAAAAATCACGTGTCTTCACATGACAAGGGACTGGTGACTCCACGTACCCTTGTCAAGTCAACAAATCCTTCTACTGCCTTAGGTTAAACCCCCCTCCAATCCCTGTTATACAGTTGTTTGAGGAACAGTGGAAATTTATTAGCATAAATTATGATGTATTTAAAAAGGTAAGATACACAATGTAGGAATTTCCACGGTTGTATTGTACCTTACATTCAATTAACAGATTTATTTTAGTTTTTTTGTACTAGTGAATGTGCTGAGATATTCCAAATTTCTACTGTTCCTAATAAAAAGAGTTGATTAAACTTTAAATTTTAAATAACTCACCATAAAAGCCATACCATGAAATACCATTTGTATCATATATTCGAAGAATTAAACTTTCAAACGCATCTGCCACTGCTTGTTATTCGTATAAGATTCATGTGCTTTTATAAGCTGATCCAATATGAAATAACATAGCAGGGCATAGCACTGACATTTTCACACCTCGTGGATGGAGCTACGATGAGCAATAATTCGTTGAAGACATTGCATGTCATCATGAAACGAAACCAGTTACTGATACATTTCTTCACGCAATAATCTTCACGAAGACACTCCTCGATCGCTCACCTGGCCACGTCCATGAAACCGTGGGAGATAGGGATGATTTGGTATCTACCTTAAGAAGGCACGGGGAACCCACGTAGCCTTCAGAAAATATCAAAAGAAAGCGGAAATGAATAGTCGGAGAGAATAGTTAAACAGACTGCCTGTTTGGTGTACAGAACACTTCAGTCGTAGCCGCATATGGCTTATGGTTATAGCGCCTTTACTCGCTCTCTGAAAAGAGAAGAATGTCTAAGAATGCCCTCGTCATCTAGCGGCTGGGACTCATTAATTAATTAATGTCCTAGCTTTGTGCGGCTCATGGTTCAAGTGCCATTACACACTCTCAAATGGAAATGCCTCACCCAATTCTTCCTGCCAACTACTCCCGGAAGGCATACACACACACTGTTTCTCCAACGGTTAAAAATGGCAAAGGATAAACGCACCCTCTCCTTAACACCTTATCGTCCCTATAATCAATCGGAGGTATTTTCTTTCTTAACCTTCTGGTTAGCGCTTTTGGTCTTCAGTTTCTTCAAGATTGTATAGTTTTGACGGGTTTTAAGTTTCTGAAATTAAGACTCTTCAAAATGAAATTAAGACTCGTCAAAATGAGATTTAAACCCGTCACCAACACTACCCCCTCAATCTTTGAAGAAACTTAAGACCCGTCAAAACAACCGGCAAGCGCTAACCAGAAGGTAGATATCTCCGATTGCATTTTACCGGGCAAACGCATCTAAGGAGCATTTTTCCAAAGTTTAAGGAGCATTTCCCCAAAAAGAAGGGTGCATTTACCCTGCTGCCGTTAAAAATCTTCTTCTTAGCATTCTGCTATGCGCACTCTAGCTCACCCGACATCCGCCTACAATCCGAATCTTTTTTTCTCACTTTTCATTTTCCCGAGGGTGGAACCATTTGACCATTCAACACTACGAGAACTCGGCCATTTCAATTAAAATAACTAAAAACAAAAAAATCGGTAGTTAATTTGAAATTTTCACGGGAGAAAGAATATTTGCTGTCATCATCAAACAAGGCACACTTCGATCTTCTTTATAAGCTGATCCAATATGAAATGTATCAAAAACTTAAATACATATAATTTGCTCGTTCTTTACAAGGTCTTACTTTCCTCATATAACAAATTGAGATATCATAAAAGACAAAAATGCTATTTATACAAATTTCAAACTTGAATGATGTACATGGAATTTTAAGACACAAATTAAATTACTTGAGCATGTTAAAAGTGGCTACAGTAAGTCAATACGGGAACATAATATGGGTATGTAAAAAATATATTTGACATCCACTGGATTATAACTGAAAACAAAAATTGATATGTATAAATATGCTACTACTCCTGGAAAAACTGGAAAAAGAATAGATCATTCCAAATATCAAAGATCTAATTTCAATGAAAGATATTTTTATGATACTATTTTTTTGTAATTCTTTACACAGTTCTAGTTACATTTCAAATATAGCAATTGAACTGATAGAAGAGCCCGGTTTGATGATTTCAGAAATAAATGGCTTATCTTATCGTTATACCACTAACGAAAAGATTTAAATATAATCCTATACTTCTTATAAGCGCATGCCAGCCTTTTATGAATATAGTAGTAAAAGTTCATAAGTGCAATTTTAAAGTTAACGTTATGCTGAAAGGCTGAAAAACAGATTGAGCCTTTCTTTCATGTCATGTTGCTCCAGGCTCTTATGCTAAGTGTTGGAATGCGAAGATGATTCCAAAGCATGCTGAGATTTTTAATGGATATGAGAATATTAGAGGAAATTATTCATTCAAAGACATCGTTGGAATAAACTCGTCGATCGATGTTTATTCCCATCGGTCGAATGTTTGTATTTAATATGTATGAACAATATTCAGTTAATCATCCTCATCCAGTTTTACTAGATGACTAATGTAAAAGCAATAAAGCAATTATAATTTCAGATGCGGGTAAAAAAGAGGCTTGAGATCTATTCTACCGTTACATACGTTACATATATACATTTACCGTTAAATACGCTGAGTTTAGATTTTACCGTTAGGCGAAGCCAATTTCATAAACTGTGAGAGCTTTTTGGAACGAAATATGAAACGAACTGAAACAACTGCAAGCACTTCAAGTAAGTTTATCTACACCATCATGCGTACCATTTCCATTTCCGGTCGTTCTTCAGCCCCCACTGCAGAACAATCAACTTTTTCCTATCTTCTCACATGGCGCCTCAATCCAAAAGCGTGGAAATCTGAGAGTCTTTATCCGTCATCTATAAGGCGGCATAAAATACTGCCTGCCCCTTGCCCGAAAGCACCCCATTTGGAGGACTACTCTCGAAAGCTTGCTTGGTGTCGACAAGTTTTCACATTGACTGCTTAGATCAACGGCATATAAGAGGATTATAAAGCCTGATGTAAAAAAAAA
Source organism: Aedes koreicus (assembly GCA_024533555.2). Classification (NCBI taxonomy): domain Eukaryota; kingdom Metazoa; phylum Arthropoda; class Insecta; order Diptera; family Culicidae; genus Aedes; species Aedes koreicus. The sequence continues at coordinate 224,557 of JAHHFK020004889.1, read as the reverse complement.
TTATTGCGTTCGAGCTGAGTCTCCACTCACGGCTGCTTCCAATACATCCAGCTATTCATATCCTACCCTAAGAAAGAGTGACGTGAGTGAGAAAATCTATATCCGTATCAGAGCCAGCCTACAGGCGTCTTCAGGTTTAGTGGAAAACCCAGGCAAAAGCGTGCATCATGACCTCATCGCAAAGGAACGAGTATATCCAACTTGAATGAAAAAAAAAAGAAAGGAAATCTTTCCTCCACTCTCCTTTGATGCTTACGGTGTATGACGCAGAGTCTGACTTTCGTAAAAGTAATGATGAAGATCCTTTGTGGAATGTTTTTGCTCTGCTAGAAAATGTCTATCGATATGAAGTCATTACAAAGGATCTGGAGCGTATAACTAGGACTATTTGTTCGTGCTCAACAGAGACGCGTCGAATTCAAGTGACAGGTTATGGGACAAGGTGATCAAAGAGAAGGAACATTTACTCTGTATGTTGGATGGATTCTGATTCCGTGGGGTTATCCCGAGTTGATGTGGGTTGATGTTGATGGTCTGCAAAACAAAAACGTAGGGTTTCATTTCTACCTGCTTGGTGGAACATTATTTTTAGTCTTCTGTTTTTTTTTTCGAAACCTTTGGGAAAATTTAATAAGCGAAGAATTCTGTTAAGAATTCTGTTTTTGATAAGTTTATAGTATAGTAAACCAAAAAAATTAACAAAAACTGTAAGACAATCCCATGTACAATCGAAAAATTGTGCCTGATGGGTAACAAATGAGGATGACTTCAATTAACGCGTTTAGGAGAATGAATTTGTACAAGCAAATTGTGTACAAGCACACAGATGGCTTGCAACTGACAGTAACATAATCTTCTAATACTCGGTGCCCAGTATCAGCTAAAAGCGTCATGTTGTTTACCAGAAGGACGTACCATAATCTATACACAGTGGTATTACCCATGAAACAGAAGAAGACGAACTTTTAATATTCAATAGACGATTAACAATGTTATGCGGAAAACAGGTTCAATTCCCGAACTAAATTACTAAATAGTCGGACACTAATCCTGTCGGAGCAATTAGAGAACTTTCGTATCGAACGTTTGGCTACTGTGCTGTACATTCCGGAGGATTTCCAACTGGTCTGTAGCGACACTGTTGGAAGCACTCCAACAAAAATCGGAATAAATCGAACCTGGACTAATCGAATTGCAGAGCCGTGGATCGTGTTCTGAGTGCATAGACACAAATGGATAAACTCAAAACTAAAACGAAGAAGCCTTTGGTCCAATATTTTGAGCCCGTATTCCGTATTCAAATAATTCGATTTTCTGGTTCGATTCATATCATTGACGATCCTGTTCAAAGGTTCCGTCTGGCCGAGTCTGGTCCTGGTCTGGTTCTCTTTTTCCCTTAACCGTACGATTCGCAATGTTTGTTACGAAGCTCGTACACAATGGAGCCTACCCTTCTTGCTGTTGATATCTGGTGCGGTTGTATCAGAAGGCACCGGAAATGGGGACATCGAACCATTTATTTGCACAGAAAACATTATTTCTATCTGCGAATATTCAAATCACCCATTTTCTCGGCTTCCTTTAGCACAATGAATCATGGGGGATTATTTTCTCATACATTAGTAATTTATGTGTGATTCATCCTCTGATGTACGTGCATCGGATCGTGCGCACCCGGTGACGACAGAATGTGGGCCAACCACCCACCATGGAATTGAATGCTTAAATGGAATCTGCACGCAGTTTTTAAAATATTTCGCATGGATGAAAGTAAGTAACTACCTTTCCAAATCAGTCAAATAATATACATTATATGAAATAGTGAAAGTATCCAGGTCCATCCGGTAATTCTTCGGAGAAAAATGATCCTTTTCGGGCACTTTTGTTTCAGATAATAATAATAGATAATAGATAAACAACTCGTCATTTGCAAACATCGAGATCGTAAATATAACGTCAATATTGGCAAAGATTTTGGTGCCATCAGTAGAGATAATTATAATCGAACCGGACTTCAAGATATTTTAAGGACATTGGTTGAGTTATTTGCGTGTCCATTTTTGATTTTTCTGCTGGGCTATACTTCCAAGAAAAAAAAACAACTAACTCTGTTTCTCCGTGAAGAATTATATCTATCTGGAGAACCTAAGTAGACACATTGTCTAAGGTGTCTTGTAAGAGTCCTTGCACATCGATCGCGTTGAATACGGTGAGATACACTATGCTGGCATTTGAAAGTTATTTCAACGGGCAGTTGTCACTAAGGCAACCATCGATGGTTTTTCAACATAGAAATTATACAAAGAGGCTTGAACATGATCCCTGAGGAAGACACATGTTTATAAAGCAAATTGTTCAGAAAGTTATTCATTAATGGTGAAGAACCATAACCGTGAAATTAATCTGAAAAGACTTCAAAAGATACTAAATCAAAAGCCCCCTTGAAATCCAAGAACACAGAAGTCATTTACTCTTTTTCAGCAGAAGCTAACTGAATCTCCGAGGAAAGCAACGCGAAACACTCGTTAGTTCCCTTAATCCTATAGAATCAAGTTAAGTATCTGAGAGTACCCACTACCAAAAAGTCGTTCTATTTTCAGTGGCCCAAGACCGACACATGCAAGCGTCCTTAAGAACATAAGAATGAGTTGAAAAAAGTTCAAACATTGCGTATGTTTTGGTTTTGCAAGACCCATGAGATCTACGTTTACGTTCTTCGATTGATACTTACTTAATTTCGCTGGTCCAATGTCTCTCAAAAACTGCGTCAGCGCCAGAATATTTCGCTAAGAAACTCGGCTTAGGGCTGTTGTTCACCAGTTTCTCGAGCGTCTTACACTTTCTAGGTCTTGCTCCACTTGCTCACCTAGTTCTTGTACCGCCTGGATTCAAGCAAACGCCATTTTTGGCAAACTCGTCCATACAGTGTGTCCCGCCTATTGTACCGTTCCAGCTTTAATGACATTTCTTTTCCTCCATACGCCGTTTTCATATACACCGCCAAAGATGGTCCTAAATTTGTTTGAACAAACAGTTATTCACCATTGATGTTTTTTGGGTACCGGTCTTATCAGTGTCTTGTACATGATACACTTAGTACAGGGGTGAAGTTTACCCTACTTTAGGGTCTTGTGGAGTCCATAGTTAGCACAACTTCCAGCTATTATGGATCTCCAAATTTTTCTGCTGCTCTCTGACGTTACCAATGAACCCAGTACACAAACTCACCTACCACCTCGCACTCATCTCCGTAGGTAATCACACTTTTGCTTGTTGGATCTCTATCGTGCTAGGTTCCTCCTAAAGACTGTATTCGATGAAATTTGGACACACAAAATAGGTCGCCAAAAATTTTCCTTGAGCCCGATTCTTTTCAAACTTTCTGGAAATAAAGTACTACTAAATGGTTAAGTTTTGACATCATTGGTTTATTGAACCTCTTCTCCCAACCCAAATGCCCGCACCTTTGCCTTGACCCCTTTCATCAAATTTTGGGCAATGATAGGACCGACTTGCTTACTTACTTTTAACCACACTTTCTTTAGTTCAAGTTCATTTTCTATCAGTTTTGGAGTTTTAACGAGCTTTGCCTTCATGATTGCCCAAAATTTTTCAATTGGGCGAAGTTCCGGAGTGTTTGGAGGGTTGACGTCTTTTGGTACAAAAACTACATTATTATCTTTGTACCAGTCTAAGACGGGCCGGGCATAGTGGCAAGATGCCAAATCCGGCCAAAACAGTGTCGGGCCATCGTGAGATCTCAAGAAGGGCAGAAGTCGTTTTTGGAGGCATTCGTCCTTGTAGATTTGTCCGTTGACGGTCCCAGAGGTGATGAAGGGCTGACTCATTTTGCCACATCCGCAGATCGCTTGCCAGACAAGGAATTTTTTGGCGAATTTCGACAGTTTCTTCTTCCGTACACTCTCCGGAACGGCCAACTTAGAGGTGGCGACGTAGTGTTCCTGTCCTGGCATTTCAATTGTTTGGTGTCGGCTTTAATGTAGGTCTCATCGTCCATCACAATGCAGAACGGTTTTGTGAGCCACTCCCTGTACAGTTTTCTTGCACGAGTTTTGGCCACCGAGTTCTGTTTATCGCTCCGGTTCGGTGCCTTCTGGACCTTGTACACATGTAATCCAGAACGTTTCATTGTTTTCTGCACAAAACAAACTGAAACTTTCGCCTTTTTCGCAACATCCCTGATCGAAATGTTGGGATAACGCTTAAATTGGTTCAATACCATCCTGGCCTTCTCTGGATTTGATGTGCCACGTTTTTTGCCACTACCATTTTTCCACTTGGTTGTCTTACGGTCCTTGAACGTTTTGATCACATGAGATACGGTTGAATGTGCGATTCCGAGCTGTTTTCCGATCCATCGATGAGAAGCGTTTGGGTTTTCGAAGTGAGTGCCCAACATTTGTTGGCGCACTATTTCTTCATTCGAAGCCATCACTGAAATCACTCGACCGATTTTCACGAAACTCATTACACAATTGACACAACCCAATGAAATACATTCAGTTAAAATTTCAATAATTTTTACTCACACGCTAAAAAGTTACGAACAATTGCGTTTGTCCAAATTTCATCGAATACAGTCTTTACCAGCAGACAGTCTTAGTCTTTGGCGTATTCAACCTTAATCCAACCACGTTTCAGCATGGTGTATAGCTCAGTAACCACCTGGAACGTTTTTCCGATAATCTTCACGTCGTCAGCGAAGCAAATGAATTGACTGAATTTATTGAAACTTGTGCCTCGCATGTTTAAGCCCGCACGTTTCATAACACCTTCTAGCGCTATGTTGAACAGGAGGCAGCAAAGATCATCGCCTTGCAGAATTCCTATGCGTGTATCAAACGAATCCAATAACGTACCCGATAACTTCACATAGCACTGTACATCATTTATCGTTGCCTTAATCAGTCTAGTAATTTTCCCTGGAAAACCGTTCCTGTCCATAATCTTCCATAGCTCTTTGCGATAAATAGTATCGTATGGGGCCATAAAATCGATGAATACCTTGATATTTACGACACTTTTGGAGATCTGCCACAACGGAAAGATTTGGTCATTTGACGATCGCCCGTCTACAAAACTGGCATGATAATATCCCACGAATCTAGGCCAGCACTTTTAGGCCGCGTTGAGAATAGTGATCGCTTCAATTTGTAACCCTTTTTGTATACTGGAAATATAACTCTCTCTTTTCACTCCTTCGGTAGTTGTTCTCTATCCCAGATCCCAACTGTCAGTCGGTGCAGACAATTTTCCAACTTATCCGGGCCCATTTTTGTATGTTTCGCTCCGATACTAACCTTCCCAGCTACCTTGCTGTTCAAAAGTTGTTTGATGGCCCCTAGCAGCACATTTGTTGCAAATCTGTTAAAATAACTTTAATAAGTATTACTCCATTAAGTCACATTCAGGTTAATACAACCAATAACGGCAGTTTTGTGTTGCTTGGGACATTCTTAACTTCGTTTATCGTGGAAGTTGGCACATCTTCTTCGTCCGCCGCTCCGATGAAGTAATTTGTGCTGTCGTGCTGATTTCCACCTTTCAACTACCTCGCGATCATCCGTCAAGATACCTCCAACCTTATTCAAAAACATTTCGGCACACAGCACAAAGCTTTTGCGGTGTGAGTTGAGTTTCTTGGAGAACTTTTGCGTTTCTTGAGATACACTTATTCCATTTCGTCGCTCTCATACTCCTCCAGGTGAAACTTCTTATCACAGAAGAGATGAGTTTGCTGTCTTTGCTTTTGTTTGTATTGCTTCACATTTTGACGGGTTCCTAGCTGCAGTATCATCGCCCGCGCTGCATTCTTCTCGTATAAAACCGTCTGACACTCCTCGTCGAACCAGTCGTTCTGTCTATTTATATCCACAAACCCAATGGCACCTCTTACTGCGTTGTTAATGACTGCGTTGACACTACTTCAGCAGTCCTCAACAGAGGCTTCGATCAGCTCTTCCTCATCCGGCAACGCTGCTTCTAGGCTTTGTGCGTAATCAGTTGTGACTTTAGGTGGCTTCAGTTGTTCCAAACTGGATGTTGTTTACAATGGAAAGCCTTAGACGCATTTTGACCATTGTGATCTGTTTCGATGTTAACGACGCGAAAGGTCCTGGCGTCGATAATATCCGAAAGTGCCTTCCATTCATCAAAACTTGGTCGATTTGTGATACGGTTTGTTGATCTCCAGGTGTACCGATATAGTGGGCTGTGCTGGCATACTTGAAGTCCGCTTTCGTTCGTATGCTGGTGTGTGCTGAACTTTGCTTTAACCAGTCTGAATTCCTCCTCCTGGCCAACCAGAGCATTGAGATCTCCGATAATGATTCTGCCGTCATGACTTGGGCAGCGATCGTATCCTCGATCCAGCCGCGCGTAAAAGCGTTCTTATCGTCATCGCTACTTCCTAGGTAATGGGCAGTCACGTTGATTATGCTTAAATTGAAGAAACGGCCTTTGATTCTCAATTTGTACGTTCTGTAATCGATTGGCTACCACACAATCACTCGCTCTTGCATTTTTCACGATAAAAGCTCTACACAGCTCGTGTGTAGATGGTAAATGGTATAAACATCCCAATAAGTATGTCCCGTCAATCCTCTCCAGCATCGCTCCTGCGGCACTACAATGTCGAACTTACGGACCCGCAATCATTTGGATAGAATGCGGGTGGTTCCCAAGAAATTGAGAGACTTATAGTTCCATGTTTCCAGTTTCCAATCGTTATTCCTTTTTTGTTGCCTGGTTCTATGCCGATTGTTCCGGTTTGTATTAATATTGTGTGTTTCGTGTATTTAATATTTTTGCGGCTGGCTTGTAGAGCCTGCACCAACCCACTGTCTCACCGGAAGACTATCGTGGCCAGCTTGGAAACGGACAATGATTAACCACCCCTAACATGTAGAACAGACGCTGTTTTCGACTGCTTTCAAATTTCAAACGTCAAATAGAACTCGAAAGAAGAAAAAATATTGTGTATAAACTCCTGGAAAATCCGGAGTGGTCCGGTTCCAAGGCAAAGTGCTGAAGATGCCGAAAACAACAGTTTGTCAAACATCCTTTCCAGGGAAGGATACAAGTCGTACAAAGCCTGTAAACATCCAAACCGGCACATGTAGCAGGCTCTTATACGACCGTGTTTTGACGAAACACTAGGCCTGCCCTATGATCGATGATGAAACATACGTCAAACTTGATGTTAAGAAGCTTCCCGGTCAAAAGTTTAACATCGCGACTGGACTTGGGGATGTGACGGGAAGAGTCAAGTTCGTGTTTGCCGACAAGTCCACCAAGAAGGCCATGATTTGGCAAGCGATGGCGTCGATAGGTGTAAGGGCAAGGGAAGATCTACATGTGTTGTACAAAGTTCAACAGCGCGAGTTCTCAATAGATAAACACCATGTAGAACATAAGAAAGCGTTGAAAAAATAGAAGATAAATTCGGTTTCGGAAGACGTATGAAATCTACGTTTACGTTCTTCTATTGATGTTAAAGATGAACTACGATGTTTGTAGTAGGGTGACCAAGAAAAAAATCATCACCAGTCGCTCAGTCCGCAGCACTACGTTCTGCAATGTGAAATAGTAGTCAAGATTTATGCTCTCTGTTCTACGTGTCAGAAACAAAAATGTTGCCTGCTGAGCAGTTGGTCAAGCTTAAATATAAAACACTAGTGGCTTGAACGATTAACAGTTTTGTTTCTTACATTTATTCTTAAAGTGTTGTTCTGCAAATTTGGTTGAATATTTTGAAAGCAGGTTGATTAATAAGTTTTAAAAATTTTGAACTGGTTATGCACAAACAGTTTCGAACGAACTAAGTTGAACGTTTGGAAGGCCTATAAGGACCTAATTTGAAATCGATTAAGCATAAGGAAGAAAAAAATCAAATTTTGTATCAGGCTTATTCTCATATGTCAAGTAAATTTGACATAAAGGTTTTAGACATGTACATGCAAAAACTTAGGAATGGAAACTGACGGAGACATACCATGTGACACTCGTAATACGCCTGTGCTACGGCTGACGCCACTCACAGCTTATTCACGAAACCGACAACAGAGTTTTTAACAAACCGTTCATATCGACACAGATTTTTCATTAGGGCCTAACTGACAAACGTAAACAATGGCTTTTTCCGAGAATTTCTCGTCATTGAAAACTCGCCTAATCCATCCACCACGGTCATTCCGAAGAGGAAGAGTTCACCTGTCCGATAGAATTGGAAGCTTACATGGGTAGCCTTTGTGTCATGAGAAATTTACGGAAGAAGCCATTGCTTACGTTTGTCAGTTAGGCCCTAATGAAAAATGTTTGTCGATATGATTTTTAGGAGGATCGCAGCAAGCCGTGCTTTGAAACTGTCCTATTTTGTTTTTGCTGCGTCGTTTTCGCGAAAAAAATATCAAACAATAATTCGTAATTTAACTTAAACTAACTGTGAAATCGTTAAATCTCTTCGTGCTTTGTGTAAGACGTAGTGAACACAATCGATTTCCTCCCGAAATGTGTGAGTGTCGGTAGTATTGTCCCGTTTTTTTGTTGTTTTTTTTTTGTGCTTCGCCCCGCACCCGGAAGAAGAGTTACATCAGCTTAATTTTAGTTAATAGTGGTAATATTATGACACTCGGGCATAAATTATTCAATTAGGGTGTTTTTCCGCTTTGTCGCAAGTGAATCGATGATTATAAGCAGTTTTGAAGCTCGATATAGAGTCGCCTCATAGCGGGGATTTTGATTATTGGCAGAGTGTGGAGTGAGAAAAAAGAAGACTAGTGCAATGTAAGGTGAGATTTATCTGATTATAACTATACAACAATTTTCAAATAATACTAAATACGTCCCTGGTTTGGAATTTTTACATTTCCAAATCTGGAAGTGTGTTGCAGTGCCCTTATCCAAATGATATCGGTAATGTTTCCATGCGGGGCTTATTTTATGTGAAAGTAACCTCGGAATGGGCGTGACTCTCCAGACATTCTGAAATGGGTTGCTGGATCTGCAGTAGAGCTATCACTTTCTAGCTCCCGGATTAAAGCTGCTCCCAATGGTCACTTGTACACACTACCAAAATGTCATGTAAATTTCTGTCCCCCTGAGACCGACACATGCAAGCGTCCTTTAGCACATAAGAATGAGTTGAAAGGGATGTGAAAATAAATTCAATCAAACACATCTTTCGTCGAATTGCATATGTATCAGTTTCAAGAGACATAATTTTACACGAAATCTCTCTTTAAGTTTTCCGACTTTTTACAAACATGAATTACGTCTCGTGTAAAATTCATAATTTCTTAGTGTGTAGGATTGTTGTAAACAGATTTCTGCCGGCCAATGGGTGTTAGATTCGACACACACTCACACACACACACACATTTCATATGATTTTTAGGAGATTTTTCACGGGATATTAAGTATGTCTCATTCAACATGTTGAAGCATTTTTTATCCAAATCTAGTTCGATCTCAATCAAGATTATAAGACAATTATAAAAATATATGCTGATAAAATAGCGTCTCATATATTCTTGGATTTTTGAAACATAGTATTCCTTGAATCGCCAATTGAAATAGGCTTAGGATTTTTTATTGAATTCTGCTCAAATTGTATCCTGTTTAGAGATCTGGGAGATTGTAGACACACTTGCAAGCTGAAAATTAAAAAGTAAATGTAAATTATGTTTCAATTTTTTTAAAACAATCGCGTAAAATTTTAACTAAATGAAATGTGATTTTCTATTAAATATAAGAAAACTTATCTCTGAAATTTGAGTTAATTCTCTTCGGAATTTCAATTAAATCAAGCTTCGAAAAATTATGAGCGACACTAGTGTACAACAGCTGTTAGGAAAAATAATGTAAAAGGGGTTTAATTTGAATAAACTAAGGATAAAGATGCACATAAAAGGGCCGCTCCAGAAACTTGCGTGTGTTAATAAATTTACATCATAATAAAGACACAAAATGATAACTAACATTACATAACGTAAAAACAAATTGAAGAACACAAAATGACGTTTTCCGAATGTTGCTACTGTTGATGCAGATACAAATGCTTCTTGATGCCAGCTTTGATCTCAAGAATCTAGCTCTTGTTACCGTCAGAAGACATCAAGATTCGGTAATCAAATTTAATAAAAAAAAAAAGATATTCAAGGCGATGGATGCTAGTGGTGAAAACTGCACAGCAAAAAAAATTGGACATGACTTGCGATGTAATCTGTATCTTCACTGAAATTATGTCGACATTATTAATGCTTGATTGCGATTTCCAATTTAAATTATCGTTAATAGCATGAACCACTGCCTTCGTGAAAAGTAATATAATATCCATAACAATCTTTTAGCTTGAACTCACATTTGCAACCGATCATGTATGATTATATGACACGTTTTTATTTTTGCATTTATTTAAATTTACAAGATATAAAAACAATTGGTACTGATTGCTGGTCGCTCAGTTTGTCAAATTAGAATTAAAAAGTTGTCACCGCCATATTGTGTACTTGTACATAAAGGAGAGAAGCATGAACAATTGTGAAGAACATTTAAAAAAAAGTACGAAATTGTGTGTGACTTAGGAAGTCTCATCAAAAGTGAGCAGGTTTTAATGAATCACAACCGAATTAACTGAGACCGAAGCTTGAAGCTGAACTCGTCTACAAATTTCAAATCTGAAACAAAGCAGACTAACTGCTGCACACAAGGGGAATTAGTTTAAGAACTGTTTAAAGAGCCAAATAAAAATAAAAAGTTTAAAATCAATGACTTATTTCATTTATTTTTGTACAAAAAAAACATATAAATCAATTTGATTAAACCTAAAAAAAGCCTTCAAGAAGACATGTAGCAATCATTAAATTTACAGCTCCTGTATAGAGAGCACGAGTAAATTTATTGCGGACGTTTTTCAGTACTGTAAATTTAAGTTTACGCATAGAGTTCTATTGAAGGTAAAAATGTCATATCCAAGTTGTAATAATTTTGCAGGTTTTATTAAACTGTGAAGCTCATTTTTATCCTGTAGGATTACTGTTATAATAATAGTTTTGTAATCTACTAGCTGCATCCGGTGCGAGCTTTGCTACGCTTTCAACTAAATGAATGAAAATATAATAGAACTGACGCTTTTATGGGTTTTATTAGGAATGATTTTGTTCAAATATTTTGTTTTGCTATTGTGTGTAATTTCTGCTAAGTTAAAAGTAGTTTGTTTTTAATGATACCCTCGGATCGTTAGTTTCTACCATGGTTTTTCTTTCTGTGTAGAAGCATTTCATAGACAAAACGTGTATCTTCAAACTACGCCGTATCCTGTCAGTTGAACGTCATTTTCTGTTCTTGTTAACTTCTTGTGCATAATGCAGCACTGAGAGTAACTCAAGCATCCCCCATTTTTGACTAAAAAGGGGTTCAAACTTCTATCAGAACATGATGCAAACCCGAGAAATACACATTTTGTGTTTTAGTTGCTTGGAAAATTCTCATGTTTGGTTGAAATTTCTGTTTCATTTGCATGAGACCGCCCCCCCCCCCCCCCCCCCACTCCAGAGAGGGGAGTGGTCTCGAACCACCATAGAAAAAATCCTGCCTCCAAAACCCCCAAATTTGGTTCCATTTGCTTGATAAGTTTTTGAGCTACCCAGAAACTTGTGTTTCATTTGTATGGGTGTTCCCCTCACCCCCCCCCCCCCTCCCACCTGCAGATAGGGAATGAGTCTCGAACCATCATAAGAACTTTCTCCAGCCCCAAAAACTCCTGCATATAAATTTTCATAACAGTAGGGATTATTCTCATGTTCTCATCAAATATAACACACAATTGAAGCATGTTTAAGTCTCAAATCATTTACGTGCAACAAAGATTACATCACTCGTAATATTCATTATTTTTAAGAGTGTAACCTGCATAGGATTGCGATAGAACCTTCCTCAAGAATTTGAGCATATTATGCTCAGCATCCTAACAAATCTGTCTAGTAAGGATTGAAATTATATTTTGCTAAGGGTTATAGATTACTGGTTAGGATTATGTACAAACATTACCACTCACGATTTGCTTCACTTCGTTCGCTCTAGAAAACGAATCTCGGGGATGCTAGAATTTCCAGCCTGATTTCACGCTTTAGCCTAAGGATATAGATATAAACAGACTCTGTGAAAAGTCTTTAGCTTATCGTCATATATTATCAGTTTCAATCTGAGCCAGCAATTAAAAAATACCACTAATCCACCGAATAATTGCATATTTCTTGCGAATTTAAGTGAACGAAATACGAACTAACTTTATCGGTCATGTGATTCGTGTTTTCCTCCCTAGAGAAACTTACGGAGTGGTTACATTTTCAATAAACTTACACCCAGCATCCCTCGGCCCTCAATTCTGAGCCCCGCAGTCAACTATTTCATTGTACCCTTATTTCATATTCCGGATCCAGCTGTAGCAAAATAAGCTGTCGAATCGTGCGAAAAACTTTTCTTCAAATGGACATGCCCACTCCACTACACTAACAGCAGCTGCGTATTTACACCATACTTTGTATTTTCCGTAATCATCAATGCTACAATATACTCGGAAATGGGACCAAAGGTTCTTATATGTTAAGGCCATTTGTTTTAAACTTTTACACGAATCTGTTAGCCGATCTGTGTGTGTGTGTGTGTGTGTCTGGTTGTGTTTTCTTCCTCTGTGGGATCGGTTTTAAATGAAGGATTAGAGGGTTGGAAGGTCCCGAGAAGAAATTCATGTAAAATCGCTTTTCATGTTTCTTATTATACTCTAAAACGATGACATAACGAACAGAAAGTTGGTCTCGTTTCCCCTTTGTTCTTGCGACGACTGGTCTCGTTTTCCGCCTCAGGGACGGTCTTGTATTCCAGCAGTGCGTCGCTGACAGTTAGAGGACGTGGGAGAGGTCGTGCCAGTTTACCACTTACAAAATCGGTTCAGGCGACATGCCATGCCAGTGACGTCTAACACATTTTCAACATTTGCTGAGTTGCCGTTCTTGGTAGTCAAAGGTTTTATTTCTTATTTGACGTTTAATTTTGTTCACCCGTACTTTTCGACCGCATGCTGGAATGTTCACCAACCATTGCCGTTTCCAGCATCGTTCGTTCGTTAAACATCATGAATAAAATATATAGAGCTGCATGTTACATGATGGAAAGTTTCCTCGCTGCACAATGGTGTTTGTACAGTATCAAGGCCGTAGCATTGCAGCTTTTACTGCTTGTATACAGCTAAGGATACTTTCACCCTTGTTGCGGAGATTGAGGTCTGTGCCGGGCTCGACAAGTAGTTTTTCTTACTCTATTTAACTCAGTTGCAGTCAATCCGGCCTTTTTTTGTGAGCGTTGGTGAATAGTGTAAATATCACCAATCAGCCGAGGGCTTCACACACCACAACTTTTCCATCATTTTGAACCGAAGTAGTAGAAAATATTTTTTGTTCTCGTTTGAATCGCTTTGCCAACTTTGGCAAGAGAGAAAGCGTAAAAACTTGACTCAAACTTTTCTCATTACGCTTTGGAAAATTCATGCTTTACGCTTCGGAGGCTGGATTATAAGCAATTACAAGTTGGCGGATTTCTTTCCCAGAAACACACTGATATTTCTGGTGTTTTTTTTTTTTTATAGAAACTTCATGGTTGAAATGTATAAACAATAATGTGCGGAATTAACTGAAAGCAAAACAAAAAAAGAGTGGGTGGGTAAAATCAGGGATATGGTCACGATGAACTTATCCTAGGTAATCATCAGAATATTATAAGATAGTGATGATTGATCCATATCTAGATGGATAGGGGTAACGGTTAAATGTTTTTTTGGTAGATTTTCGAACATTAAGAAAATGTGAAAAGTTTATGTTGGCGAATTTTACATTGTACCTTTTGTAATCGGACTCGACCCGCGCTTAAAGACAAGTCTCGGTCCTGCAACATGGCAAGAGGGTTTTTTTTTCGACTCTATTTCGGTTTATCCTCAAACGTTTTATCCTCACTGAAGTTCCTGATCGCTGTTCGCACGGCTTTCTCACTTACTCCTTCCATTTTTGCATATTGTGCACAATATTTCGACGTTGTTCCGCTGAAAGTCCACGCATGTTGAAACAAACTGTTGAGAACGATTAAACCGCTACAAAAGTGCTGAGAGATAAACGCAACAGGATGCAACAACATAAAACACAACTAGTAATCAATTATTGCAAAATGGCAGCGGTTTCTGACTGTGTCCATACATTCTGGAACAGTCTTTAACCGCCAAAAAATACCATAAATTTAAATTGGTTTCGCTACGGAATTGTGATCAGCTTGAGCAACTCGCCGTTTGCGTGAAGACTGCTCATTAGAATGCCAATGAAATGTACGGGGGGAATATTGCGCTCAATCTAACATGGAGTAGAGGTGCTTCTAATCGATCAAAGTTTTGACATTAAATGTCAAAACTTTGATCAATGAGAGGCACCCCTACTGAAAAATCGAAAATCGAAATGTTTTTACGATGTCAAATGTTTTCATGTTGATGAGCATGTTGATTTGAGTTAGACCAAAGAAGAATGCTAACATGGAAGAGTTGGCATAATATTTTTTGTCATTTCAGTGTCCTTTTGAAAAAATAATAACGGGCCCTTTCGAATGAGCACTCCCCCAGAAACGGGGTGCAAGATCTGTTTATGCTCCTGTCATTCCCTCGTGTTTTTGCTGCTCGTGCCGCAGGCTAAGATGAGAATACCTTAAATTAGGTTTTTATTTTACCTTAAACCATGACAATACCCAAAATATCGGTAAAATTACACAATAAACAGTAAGTTTTACTGACATTTCGGTTATGTTCATTTTCCAATATTGGACATTGATATTTAGCCAAAATTGAATAAATTTCTCGTCACTGATCGAGGACATAAGCAACGCGGTCGCCATACTTTTCCAAGCGCAAACGTAATTATTTTTCTTTGAGACTTTCAATAAATAGTTCATTCATGTTCCTATATTTAAAGCCATCACTGTTGCATTCTGTTATTTGAGTCAAGCACCGGACTCAACACGGAATCCCGAGGTGCAATTCGGCAATTAGCAATTTGTTCAAAATTGTTGTAGAAATATTTGGTGTAGCGCGTGATAACAATCTAAACATTCGTAAATGCTTTCCGGAATATTTATGTAATACTTTTGAGTAGTTGTTTCTGCTTTAAATACAGAACTAAGAATACTTATCCAAATGGATGAACAGTTACTATAAAATTGCGTGTCATTTTAGAAGCACTATATAAAATAAAACTACAAAAAATACCAAATTTCCAGTAAAAAGTAACGATAAAAATCGGTTACTTTTACCGTTTATTTTTTCTTCAATTATTCATATTAGGTAATCTGAGTTTACGCACAATTTGGGTCTGTGCACTTTTGAGCGATTATCGATACTTTTTAACTATGTTTAGGTATTCTTATCTTAACGTGCGCAATTATAATGACAACTTAAGATGTGTTCAAAAACTATGATACAAATTGAAAGAGCCCGAGGGTGGATCACAAATTACGTTTGCGATTCTTGAAAAACTCACGAGTATGTAATCGTTTATCGTTTATCGTTGCCGGCGTCGATGGTGTAGTGGTAAGCGTGACTGCTACTTTGCACCCCAGTGGGTCTGGGTTCAATCCCAGTCGACGTCGGTGGTTTTTCTGAGGCGAAAAAATCTTGTCACGTCTTCCTTCGGAAGGGAAGTAAAGCCGTTGGTCCCGGTTCATATTCATGAGTCGTTAGGTAGGGTCCAGGTAGTGGAGTCGTCTTCCTGGCGTCGGTGATTGTCACCACGTGAGGAAATAGGCCGACGTAAAAAAAAAAAAAATAAATAAAAAATCGTTTATCGTTGGTATGACTGTGCGTTTGAGCGTAGAAGACGTTTTCATTCTCCGTCAAATTTATTTTTTGAAACTTGAGAAAACGGTTTATTTATTTATTTATTCAAAACATCTGTGCCACTAAGTGTAATTGTTGTCTGGCGATGATAAGCACCTGCTAGCCAAAGGAGCGGTTCAAATTGAAAACGGTAATGAAAATATAAATGTTTAGTAATAATTGAAATAAATATCATACAATGAATAAAAATATTGACTAAAAATAAAATGTATAATTCAGCTGAAAATAATGAGTTTGAAGGTGTGGTTACCATGACAACGCGAATTTTTGTACTGTTTGAATCATGAAATATAGTAAAACTATCGACATTTGTTTTGACCATAACTCCCCAGCAGACGTTCGTGGACGGACTAACTAACCACCACTTAAAAGCTCTTATAATGTACTATTAGATGAAGTCATTAATATCTGCTCCTTTCTGCTCCTAAGTGTGGTACAGCCGTCAAAAATACGACAAAAAAAAACGGAAAAAAGTTCAATAACTCATCCCACTGATATAATGCAGGTATAGTATTTTCTGGAAAGTTTTGTATTTTGGTATTGCAAATAATTTTGTAGAACATTATATTGTCCTTAAAATTAAAAACAAAACGTTTCGGTGAAAAATGTGTTTTGGGGAGTTAGTTCTAATAAAACGCTCTCTATCTCCAATTGGGTGAAACATACGATATATATGTCTTCAGCAAAGTTGTTTGTATTAACTTTTTCTACAATTTTGCTGAAAACATCAACTCTCTATCTTATAATCCTAAAAAAGTTGAATTTTTATCTCACTCTTATTGGGATTGATCACAAAAATCATGTCGTCAAAATATGAAGCTTGTCATATCAATCAACTTTGCCAAAGACGCCATCGCTCTAGCTCCACTATTTAGGGAGCTATCGGTTGAGAGCGTTAAAATCGGCTTTTTGACCACTGTGCGGCGGTGGCACTTGCCTTTGCAAGTTTTTTGGAAGAGCGCTTCACGTTCCTCAACTGCAGGACCGAGACGACTGAGATGGTCGCTGGCAGCAAACAGAGGGACTGCGTTGAAGAGATCAGGGGCTTCCAAGAAGCTTTCTACGGTGCGTCTCGGTTGATGACTCTGTCCAATCTGTTGATGACTGTTGAAGACGGCATATTGATAAACTGATGATGATGATTGGTTATTTCATCGGAGTATGGTTCACAGCTGGCGAGGAGGTAATCATCAAAGGGGTCCCAACGTCCATTCGGAGAAATTTCGCCCGCCACCAGAAATCCCGTTCGGTTTGGAAGTTCTCAAACTCCTTAAAGTAAACTTCCTTTGGCCAGACAGATCGGTCAAGTGCTTTGTCCTTCAACTCTTTTTCAAGTCCCACTTTGAACGAGATGAAGGCAAATTGTTTCAAGTCGGTATCTTTACGTACAAGTTTCCGCACTTCGATAGGCTGCTGTGTTTGTTGGCAATTTTTCACAAGCTCACCGATATCCTTTTTTCTAAGGGATTGCTGAATAGCAAGTTGAATGTCGTTTATAGCTCAATTACTCTGCGAGTTACACTGAATAATGAAACCAGCCGCTGAGCTACAATTGTAGGAGAAGGATCAGGACGCGATTTGGAGTGAATTGAATCGATACTTTGAACCATCCTCTCCTTTCCCAACAAGTGAAGCACGGTGCTCGCCTTTAAAGTTCTGTCCAGTTGGAATCCGGAATCACTTACTGTGTTGCAGCGGCACGGAAAGTGACCGTTGCAAGAATTCTTTTACAGCGGTTTGTTTACCTAGACGCCACTTTCTGTGGTATAAATTTCACGATGTTTCGTGCAGTGAGTCAAAAGTTATTCCTGATGGAAGCCGAGAGGAGAGAAAAAATTCTGCACACCCACGTTGATAATCCAACGTGGTCCGCAATAAAAATCGCCAAATCAACCGTATATGATGTGCTCAAACGTTTCAGGGAGCGAAAGAGCGTGGATCGAGTGCCTCAAGGTAAGCGTCGAGCTGAACCAGAAGGTGTTGAGACCGTCAGAGCAAACCCTGGACTATCAGATGATGAAATCGCACAAAAATACGCTGCTGCTCGCATTTCCGTTCGAAAAATTCGTTGGCGAGCAGGATATCGTGTTTATCAAGCCAGCAAGCAACCAAACAGAACGTTGAAGCAAAGTTTCGTCTCCAAAACTCGAGCTCGGAAATTGTACCAGCAGGTTTTGACGAAGTACCAAGGATGCCTGCTCATCGACGATGAAACCTACGTCAAAATGGCTTTCTGGCCAAAAATTCTACATGGCGACGGCACGAGGAGATGTTCCTGCGAAGTTTAAGTTTGCTTTTATGGACAAATTTGCCAAAAGAAAACTGAGGATTTGGCAAGGGATGCAAAGACCAAAGTGTTCGTGACGAATAAGAAGCTGTACAAGGAAGAATGCCTCAAAAACCGCATTCTCGGACAAGTGCTTGATCGATACAGTCGTATATTTCGTTTTGCTCCCGAAGAATATTGAGAATAATAGTCCTGAGTGACTATTGTTCTTTTGTTTCTGGTTTTTTTTTTCAATAGCGGAATCTTTCTTTCGAGAAAGAGTTAATAAGCATAATGGCTAACAGTGTTAGGAAAAATACAGTGAAACTTGTGTTCGGGCCCAGCAGTAAAGTACCGTCGCATTTGGAAGTGCTGAAATTCGCAATCGGAAATCTGAAACTGTCGGCAGTGAACATTCATACCATTTACAAAGATGAAAACGGCGGACAGTTCTACGTTAAGCTTGTGGACGAACCAACCTTCTCCACGTTCATCGCGGACTCTGAGGAACAGTATATTTTCAAGTATGATGACGGATCGCAGACCAGTGTACAAGTTGATCAAGCGTGTCGTATCTTCCGATACGTACGTATCTTTAACCTTCCACCTGAAATAGACGACCGTGAAATTCAGTATGTTCTTGGACAATTTGGCACAATTAGGCAGCATGTAAGGGAACGCTTCCCGAACGAAATCAATATGAATATATTCACTGGTGTGCGTGGAGTGCACATGGAGATATCAAAGGAGATACCAGCACATCTATACGTCGGACACTTTCGAGCACGCATCTTTTATGAGGGCTTAAAGAATAAATGCTTCTACTGCAAGAGCGAGGGCCACGAAAAGTCTAACTGCCCAAAACTTGCTGCTGCCGCATCTGGGGATGTGGAGAAAAAATCATCAAAAGGAACATCCTTAGGACGACCCGTAAAGCCGGTAATCGACGTAACAGATCCCGGTACGCCAAACATGACTGTACTGACATCAAAACACCGAACCACGAAAGTAGCTGCAAAAAAACCAAACATCTCAGGATACCCCGAAACCCCTCGCCACCGATAACGTGGCACGGCTGGGCAGCACAACATCACCCTCACAACCAGCTCAGAGTACCTCAAAAACATCCGAACACGTGGCATCACAGGCATCACTCGACGGCAAAAAACCTTCTACAGACGCCAGCGATGTGATCAACGAGACGCAGAACGACTACATGGATGATGAAGTCAGTGAACAGAATAGGGCACTCATCAAACGCACGCAAATCATTTCATCGGAAGGCTCAGATATCGATGAGAATAATTTGAGAGAGGTAAATGAACTTGACGGTAAGTGGACAAAAGTGTCAAGAGACCCACCTAGAGTGTTGTCAAAAAGGAACAAAAAATAAGAAGATCGCACAGTGTTCACTGTAGTAAACACCAACGATGAGTACCACAGTGAATTCTAACACTACCACGTTTTCAAGAAAAATTGCTTCTATAAACATCAATGCAATCTGTTCTACGTTAAAGAAAAATTTGTTACGGGATTTTGTTTGGAACAATGACGTAGACATAGTGTTTCTTCAAGAAGTTGCGTTTGAAAATTTTAGTTTCCTGTCAACTCATACAGCCTTCGTTAACATTAGTGAGGATAATAAAGGTACAGCTGTACTGATCCGCAGAAACATTGATCTTACGGATATAGTGTTGAATCCAAATGGAAGAATCATTTCCATACGGATCGGTGGAATTAATTTCATTAATATCTACGCACACTCTGGTTCAGGTTTTAGAAAAGAACGTGACATGCTTTTTGCTCAAGATATTCTTGCTCATTTGTCTCACGATTTTCCTAATATTATTTTAGGTGATTTTAATTGTATTTTACTAAGAAAAGACTCAAACGGAACAGTTAAAAATATATGTCAGGGACTAAAGCAGCTAATAGACAGTTTGGGTCTTTCTGATATTGGGAATTCGCTTGACTCAAATACACCGTTCACCTTTTTCAGAGGTGCTTCAATGTCTAGGTTAGACAGAGTGTATGGATCAAATAGTTTTTTAAAAGCAGTCAAAAGTTTTGAAACTTTAGCTACTCCTTTTTCAGATCATCATTCTTTAATAATTAAATACGAGACGGATTCAAATTCAAATGTTACCCCTTCTGGAAGGGGATTTTGGAAAATAAATCCTTCAATCTTACTTGATGAAGACGTTAAATGCGAATTCATCAAGGTTATTCGGGAAACCCGCCGAAGAAACGTGTACAATGACAATTTCTGCACATGGTGGACGAACCACCTGAAAGTAAAAGCAAAATCCTTTTATAAAGCAAAATCATATGATTATAATAAGCAAATATCTGATTCAAAAAGTTTTTTCCATCGGTGTTTGAAAGAAATTACAATCAAGCAAAACGAAGGATGTAATGTTTTTCAGGAGCTGAGTTTTGTTAAATCAAAATTAATGAATATTGAACAATCACGAATAGAAAATTTAAAATTAAAAACCAGTACTTGCAACATATTGGAAGATGAAAAACTTAGCCTTTTTCAAATTTCAAAACGGATCACAAACAGGACCAGCTGTCCCATGAAATTTGATATAGATGGCTTTTTAACATCAGAGCCTCAAGCACTCAAGTTTGCTCTTGAAAGTCATTTTAAAACCCTATATGATACTGACAATAATTTTATTCCTGGTGCTGGAGACTTTCTCAACTCTATCGATAAAAGATTGTCACTGGAAGACTGTAATAGCCTGATAGCTCCAATCAGAATATCAGAGCTAGAACTAGCGCTTGAGCAGTCAATGAAGAAAAAGAGCCCCGGACCCGACGGTTTAACTTATGAATTCTATTCTACATTTTTTAATGAGCTTAAGGATGATTTATTGAGATTATGCAACGGCTTTTTGAGCGGTGCTTTTCAAAATACTT
This sequence comes from Aedes koreicus, assembly GCA_024533555.2. NCBI lineage: Eukaryota > Metazoa > Arthropoda > Insecta > Diptera > Culicidae > Aedes > Aedes koreicus. Next base: position 203,423 of record JAHHFK020004889.1, on the reverse strand, counting down.
ATTTTGCTGAAGGCATCATAACCTTAATACCCAAAAAAGACAATTCTCACCAAATCACCGACAGAAGGCCAATAAGTATGCTTAATTGTGACTACAAATTATTTACAAAAATTTTGTACAACCGAATGCAACCTTTAATTGAGCCTCTTATTGGCCCAGGGCAAGCAGCATGCTTAAGTGAAAAGTCATGCACAACAAACTTGAAAGATCTCAGAAACATAATACTTAAAGCAGAAAACAATAAACGTTTAAAGGGTACAATCGTGAGCCTTGATCTCGAAAAGGCCTTCGATCGAGTCAATCATAATTTTCTTTGGCTTATTTTGGAAAAGTTCGGTTTCCCAGTTCAATTTGTGAATTGCATTCGGAACTTATATAGTGAAGCTACATCCAAAGTCTTATTTAACGGTCTGTTAACAAATTCAATTCCTATCAAATCGTCAGTTCGTCAAGGCTGCCCTTTAAGCATGGCGCTGTTTATTTTGTATATTGAACCATTAATTAGAAAAATAAGTAACAATATGAAAGGTTGTTTCATAGACAATAACTTTTATAGAGTTATTGCCTATGCAGACGATATAGTCATCTTTATTCGTAATGATGAAGAATTCGATAAAGTTTTAGAAATAATCGATAATTTTAGCCGATATGCTAAAATTAAACTGAATATTAAGAAATCATTTTTCCTTAGACTAAATAATTGCTGCACTCATATTTTGCAAGAAACTGATTCTTTGCAAATACTTGGAGTAGAAATTGCTAAAAAATTTAAGGATACTGTTGACGCCAACTATTTAAAAATTATAAATTCAATAAATTTTTTAATAGCAGTGCATCAAAAACGTCGCTTAAATATATTCCAGAAATCTTGGATACTGAACAACCTCATTCTCTCTAAGCTCTGGTATCTATCTCAAGTTTACCCTCCAAGCAATTCTCATATAGCCAAGATTAAAACTTTGAGTAGAAACTTCATTTTCAAAGGCGTAGGAATTTTTAGAGTTTGTTTAAACCAGTTATATCTAGATATTGCTAAAGGAGGTCTCGCACTCTTTGATGTTGAAAATAAGATGAAATCCTTATTCATTAAAAACATTCTTCACCGTGACAAAAATGGTAGAAAAGACGATTTCATATTCGCACAAGCCCATAGTTGTTCTATCAGTCGAAATGCAAAAGAATGGATACGGGAAGCCATGAGCATTGAAAAGATTGTCAATTTTTTAGTTTTTCCCCCCCGGGGTTTCCCCCCTTTTTTTCCCCCACACCCCCCTTTTGGGTTTTTTCAATTTCCCCGGGGGGGGATTTGAACCGGACTTTGGCGTGAGAGGTATGGATGTTAACCACTACGCTGGGGTCGCCCCCAGATTGTCAATAATTTTACAAGTAAAATGATTTATAATTATTTATTGAGTAAGCAAAACATCTCACCAAAAATGGAAACCAAATATCCACTAAAGGCCTGGGATATTTGTTGGCAGAATCTTGATTCAAACTTCTTGGGTTCAGAGGAAAAACACTTCTTATTCTTGATGCTCAATGAAATAATTGCAACAAAATCTAAACTGTATGTTAAGAAAATATCTGGAACCTTGAATAATTTATGTGAAGATTGTGGAAAAATTGATACGATAGAACACAGAATTAAGTTTTGTAAAAACAGTCAAATCATTTGGGACTGGATAACCAGCAGCATTCAGCAAAAGTTGATGATTGCAGTTATCGACCCTGAAGAATTACTTTTTAGAAACATTCAAAAAGAACAATATCAAAGCAAAGTTGCCTTGTGGTTGACAACGTTAGGAATTAGCTTTAACTTGAATTCAAAGAAGAACAATCTTGAAAACTTCATTAAAATGATTCGTGAAAGAAGATGGAATAGTAGAAAAATTTACAGGTTAAATTTCAAGCATTGGATAAATGTGTTGTAAATTGTTACTTATAAAAATTCAAAATAGGTTAAGTTAAACATAAACCTGAAATAAACATTAAAAAAATGCAATTATTACACTATATCATATAAAATATCATATCTACCGCACCCATACCAGACACACCCCACACTAACACATCTAAAAAACACACAATTATTAACACAAGGATTTTTACCCCTAATCCCTAAAAAAAAAACAATACAAAACACAAACTTCTTAAAATTTTACTTTGAAATATCAAATAACCTCATTTTTCATTAAAATTTTCCAATAACAACATTTTTACTAAGTTATCCATACAGCAGGCCATAATTGGGAACAAAGAAAAAAAGATGTCCCAAAAATTGGGTCCAAGGTTTTCTTGTTAAATCATTGTTATGTTATCTATGGAAACAGTTAGTTAATAACGTGTGACTAGTTTCTGTACATCAAGGCTGCATTATTCGGTTTATCGGTTCAATTTAGCCAAATTTAGACCATTCGAAGATCATGGAGAAAATCTGTTTAGTTTAGCCAGTGAAATCTTGATGTCTAAAAAGTTAAGAAACTCGAAAATTACACGGAAGTGAACAACAGCAAACTGATAACAATGTCTGAATATCTTTGAATCAAATCGGTCACCTTGATAGCTACTTAGTTTTTTTTTTATTATCGCTGAATTAATGACATATTTGGTACATACAGTGACGGACAATACAATAAGACCAAAGCCCGATTTTCATATAAAATAGTCATGTTTGGAGGCTTGTCTTTCACTTTCCTGTGAAGTAATTGAGCTGAAATTTTGGCAACAGCCTAAAAATAACCTGAATTTTCATCTCTAATAAATTCATTATTTTTCATACACCACTTCAAAAACTACAGACATCACCTTCGACAAAACACCTCCTTTTGATATCCATAGTTTAGGCCATGTTGATGAGTGTGAATTACAATTTATAGTATACTGATATTAAAATGACCCGTGCATCAATAATCAAAATTCAGATCCTCAAATTCGAGCATAATATGGAAATCAAAAGGTGGTCTTATTGTTTTGTCGTATGGTGTCTGTAACTTTTAAAGTGGTGAATGAAAAATGATGGATTTAATGCAGATGAGAATTTAGGCTACTTCTGGACCACAGCTGAAATTTTAGCTCAATTGGTTCTCGAGAAAATGAAAGGCAAGCCCCCTAACATGACCATTTTGTATGAAAATCAGGCTTTGGTCTTATTGTATTGTCCATCACTGTAGGCCGAATGAAGGAGCTAGGCTAACATTACATCCCGTAATCCTAATACAAACCAATCGACGTTACAATGCCTTGCTATAAACTAAAACAATACTTCAACTGCACCCGCAATCATCATTTGTAAGAAGCATTTTAGGAAAGTAGAAACTGGTCAATATCTGATTTTTATCATACTTGTAACGTGAAGGATCACATTGCCACTTCCATAGTGGTGATGTGACCATTTTTAAATTCCAGTGACCTTTCACGTTAATAGAACAAAAAATCAAAGTTTTTATTTATGTGTAAACATCCATGCCGAGCAATCGCAATTATCAAAGTAGACCAATTTTACAGTAACTCTGTTCGTTATTCTCTCCAAGGCTCCTGCTGAATGCCGAATAAATAAATAGAAACATTGCAGCAAGCAAATTATCACCACGTTGAGCAAGCAAACGAGAGTGCATTATTGCCAGCTATGATGGTGGAATTTGAATTGAGCCCCGGGTGTATTTGACGTAACATAAAGTATCGAGGTCAGTTCTTTGGTGACAAAAGTTTGTCATTCTCGTGCTCCTCTGGAGTCCCAACACATTTTGCACTCTCCCATCTTCTGTCTGCAACCATCGCCGGATGGATACGGTGGTACTGAACGTTGCATAAATGGACACGATCACCAGCACTGACATCGAATGATTAATTTGAATGCGAAATATAACATAATTGCGCACTGAATGTGTCAGTAGCAAACATCCAACGGCATTGGGCCGGAGATGAATGGGGCTTACACTTTTTTGCAGCCTACAAACCACCCTCCCCACCGACAAACACAAATAGTATCCATTTGAAAAGCCATCCTTTTTATTGTTCATATATACGCATGTGTGTGTTTGTGTGTGTATGCATACATGTATATCTACTATTATAGCTTGGTGTTTATGGATGCGATGGAGGACGATCTAGTTCAAAGTTTTATTATCATTCCCCGGTGTCGTCGTCGACAGCATTTCAGGCCAAGTTCCTATTTGTTTTAATCCCTTTTCACATGATGACTTTTGCACCGCACAGCCAAGGGTCGAAAATACACAACTTCCCAAGCTTCCATTTCCATCCTTCGTCCCCTTGTGGCATCTATTGTTTTATATCCATTTTATTTGTCTAGCGTTGTTGGTGATGATGTTGATGACTATGACTATGAGCAGAGGACAAGCGCAATGATGGCGGTCTAGTGCTGGCGATCGCCATCCTTGTCTGATTTAAAACGGTTTAGTGAAATTAAATGTCACTCGCCAGTGCCACTAAGTGTAATTGTTTTTGCATTGGTGACTGGTTACGAGTTTTTAATGATGCCAGGACTGGCTTTTGCCCTGGTAAAACGGGAAGGAAAAAAAAACTGGCCATCTCATCAAATTATTACTAAAATATAGTTTTGAATTATTTACATCTCGGATAACTCATAGAACATAGTCTGACTTAGTTAAACATTGTTTTAATTATTCAATTTGAGCATTAAAATATCTTCCAACAATACTTTTTCACAGACAAAAGTCGTGGTCATATGCGAGCTTCGACAACAGAACTTTAGAAATATTGGGAAGAAAGTGGACGCAACTAAAGCTGTAGCCTAAGTTTGTTAATTTTTGCATGAAAATTCTCAGGATCATGATGCACCTTTAATCACTTTTATGGTTGTACTTTTAGTGAAATTGAGAAGAAGAAAACGAATAGTCAAATGCGAAACTATGAATCATGGCTGCTACATAGTAAACACATTGCTCACAACTTTCGCTCCCAAGAAAGTCAGAAGAGATAGATATTCCACTCCACTGAGTCTGATAGCACCGAGCATAAAAACATTGTTCATACTTGCAACTTCATCCTGGCATCTAATTAACCTAAAATGTGTTGCAAACGGCAGAGCGCGGAATAAAACTTCCCAGTTCAGCCGAGCAGCACGAACTAGATGGAATGATTGAGTTGAATAAGAAATTCACACAGCTAAAAATAAAAAGTGCGTTTGCTGGAAAGTGTAAGGCTATAAATTTCTTTAGGAAACAAACGGCGGTGGTGGAGCTAACAACAAATTCTCTCGAAAACAAAGTTGAAAATCTTTTTTAATTTCCGAAGCACATTTTAACCTCGTTAGCCGTTTTCCTGGGTTTGCCAGATTTAAACCCCTTTCTTTCTGGAGGCATCAACCGGAGCGAAAATCCTTCGTCTGTTTAATTCTACGATAGTATCCTGTGCACATAAAAACAGCGTTTATTTTGAAATTCCTTTTATCGATTTCAAAACCTCATTGTCCTTCGATCTCATGCCGAAACTGCGTCATAAATGTGAATTATTCGGAAAATATGCTTTTATGAATGTGCTCAATGAATAATTCAACCGGTTTTCGACCGGGCAATTCGCGTGGTACCTTTTCGGTTCCCAGGAAGCGTGACTTGTGACTTTTTTTTTGTTGCATGGCCCGTTGGTTTTCCAATAAAACTGTGCACCGAATGTGAAACACGGAAGCACACCGCTTGAAAGGTATCATTTATGGAATTTTATTTTGATTTTCATGAGAAACATTTCGTAATTTTCATAAAGGACAACCGCTGCTAGGTGATAAATAAAATGTTTTTTGATATTGGCGATTAATTGACTTGGCTCATATCAACCCATATTTACTCCTTCAAGAACGTAGCCTTTTTCATTAAACTGTTTCGTATAGCCTGCGGGTGATGGAAATCCTACGTGAAATTCCATACATTGCTGTTTATTTTTATTACAATGTTTCGCATTCTGGAAAAATGGTTTCGAAATCATTTTCTACATATTGGATTTAAAATAAATGATCCAATCCACTAAGTTCAGACGAGTCCAGAATCTGATGCCACATCATCAAAGGGCCTGCTTAAATAAACCACGTAGACTCATTCTTGAAAATTGAAGGGGGTTTTGAATTAAAATAAAATTGTACCTCTTGACTAATTCTACAACTAAGTGCATTGCCCTAACTGATATATAGAAAGTGTTGTATTCATTGTGATATTCGAATGGTATTCAATAATTAATATTATTTAAATGTTCCAATCTTAGGCTCTCACGCGTAAGGTTTTAAAGTTAGAGCAGTACATTATGAGATAAATTTATGAAAATAATCAGGCATTATTTGTGATTTTTTTAAAAATCAGCTTCTCGAATGAATAAATAAATCTCATTGGCATATAATTTAATAAAAGCAGTAATCTCATGTTTGAACATGTTCATTTTTTTTTCATTAGATGCAATTCCAGTAAACAAAAAAAAGTATCGTATCAACCAGATGGTGACTCTCACAGATTTGTAGCCTATATTTTCCATGTACCAATAGTCTCCATATACTGGACACACAAGTACGGCACATTAATTAGCGTGCGAAAAAAGCTTCAAAACAATCCAACCATCATAACCGAACGCTGAAAACATTTCGCCGATTCCGTTTAGAGAACAACAACAATCGAATCCGCACCTATTGTAGTTGGTATCACCAAAGGTATACTCGAATGTCCCACCGCTGTGGGCTTTGCTGAGTGTTACCATTTAGGAAAGCTCCGGAGGCCCATCATCAGCAGGGGGTGGCTGCGAGAAAATTGCTGTCAACTGGAATTAATTGTACGGCTTGGCTCCCTAGTTTTTACCCAACCTGCCAGACATAGCAATACATTCTACGACCTCGGTTGCGTTCACCTCGAGTGCAAACATAAATTGAGGTCCGACGAAAATTAGGGAATGCTCAGTGCGCTCCGGTTGGCCTCTCCGTTCGATTCGCTTAGGCTCACCCTCAGTCGCAACGGGGGAGGCTTCATCTTGTGGGGTTTTTCGCAACATCAACAGCGGCAGCTCAAATACACAAGGAACCACCTAGACCAGGCATGCCGGACCGGGACAGGCCGGTGTGAATGATACAAGAAAACAAGCACTTTGTGATAAAATTAATGACGCTTTCGATTTTAAAATTCCGGGCAATTAAGCAGTGTGGGCTGTCCTGCTAGGACACATGCTGTTAACGACATTTCAAATCGTTATGCTGGAATGGAAGAATTTATCGTTTTTTGATGATGATGGCTGACGTTTGGACGTCAGGGAAATTTGCTTGGCAAATTATGAAAAATTGTTCGAAGTGGAAAATATTCGATCTGAGGCCTAAGGCGGAAAGACATGGTAATAAAGAAAAATATAATTCAATCTACGAAAGAGCCTTCATTAAATGGTATCGATATTAGCTAAATCAGGGGCTCTCAAACTGATATCAGTTTGTGGCCCACTTCTGAAAAATCTATCTACTCCACGACCTGCAATATTGTGTACAGAAAAAGTATAACCAAAATATCATTAGTGCGTGTAAACGAAAAGAATATAACATCGAATGTAAGGGATTATCTATCATTCACCGACAATAAACATCGCAGAGATGGTTAGATAATAGTCTTACCGGCGATGTTATGAGTGCTTGCCTTTTGATCGTGTTCTATCTTGTCGTTCTTCTGATCAATTATCATCTCACATATAGCTCATGACGTGGCCTTGCAAGAAGAATAGCAAAAAAAGGTGTTCGAACAATGAGTGTGCGTTGGGATTTCCAGATCAGATATACATACCTTTAGACATTTACAGTCTGCGATTCTAAAAAAAGGCCTTCGAGGGTTTGTGTTTTAAAGCCAATGCGGTCCCATTGGGTGACGCCTTCAGGGTGGTAACAGCCAAAACACGGAGCGATGCGACGGTTTCAAATGACGAACTCATTGTGATAGTAAAGTACCTATGTCGTAAACCTGGCCATCAGACAACTATTTTGATGACTCCCCAAATGTTCTTTCATGTCTTCCAATGCAAAGGTGTCTGGACGAGGAAGTCTTTCCAGATGCCAAAGCCAGGGAAGCCAGCAGTTAATCCATCCATGGCCTGTCAAATAATCAGTTTGGCTTCCGAAGAGGTAAGTCAACGGTGGATGCCATCCTGTCTGTCACCAAGACTGCCGAGATCCGATACTGTACAGTGGTCATCCTTGAAGTGAGAAACGCGTTCAATAGTACCAGTTGGGAGACTATAACCAACTTGCACCAACGCCTTCCGGTTCCAAGGTACATGTACAGGATTCTGGGGAACTATTTCCAGAATCGTGTACTGGTTCACAACACAGAAGCGGGTCAAAAATGTATCCAAATCACTTCAGGAGTACCGCGAGGTTCTATCTTGGGTCCGGTGCTTTAGAACACAATGTATGACGAAGTGCTGAAATTAAAGTTCCCTAACGGCCACTCACTCTCGACCTAGTAGAGGGATGGATGCATTCTAGGAAACTGGAGCTAGCCCATCATAAAACGGGGGTTATTATGGTCAATAACAAGAAATCGGAGCAACAGGTGGCGATTAACGCGGGTAATTGCACTATCACTCCAAAGCGGTCCCTGAGGTTCTTGGAGGTCATGAGAGAAGAGAACGTCGATCAACGTTGCACAAGCAGTATACGAAGGATCACTAGACCTACACCTATGGTGAAATGGCTACGCGAAAGGAACAACTCCTCAAAGGGGTCAACTAATTCCGGAGCTTCCCGGATGGGCCGGTCGGTGTCACGCTGAAGTTAACTTCCATTTGACGTGGATTCTGATACCGACCATGGTTGTTTTAGATATTTCCTGCGGAAATCCCGTCACACCGAGTCCTCCGCGTGTCCCGGGTGCGCGGGCGCAGATCATGTGTTCTTCGCATGTCCTCGCTTCGATGGCGCAAGAAATAGCATTCCTCGGTTCATTCCTCGGTTCGGTGACCAATTCACAAAATCTCTGGTTTTGGCATGTGTCATTGACACTTCGTAAACTCTCGAGATACTCTGATAATTTGACTTATTGGTTTGTTTTCTTGGCCGTTGGGTGACGGGCGCATAAGTTGATTGAGTTTAACAAGCACGGCATGGGTAGAAATAAAATAAATTAACCACGCGCGTATTCCGCAATCGGACACAATCGGAAACACTCGGCTGTGGTGTTTGCCGAATCATCATACACGGTGTCTGAAGCCAAAACACGAGCACTGGCATTGGTGTTGCTCACACTCTCCATAATTCATTGGTGTTGTATCCACCGCGTTGCGTGTTAGTCTGGAAGCACGAAGTCAAAGTGGTGAATTTAATACACGCGCTAGCGTGGTAAAATATAGCTTGGCGTGCAGGGTAGTGTTTGTACATGGCTGGTTACAAGGCCAAAGTCATTGGTGCACCCGTTTGTTATGTCGCATAATTTTGTTCATTGAAACAAAACAAAAATCCACTTGTTTATCCAAAATTGAATGAAGAGCGATTTTTGCGAGCAAACCATATTTGTAAGTCTTTTAGTTTTTACAGTACTGTATTTTTACTGCAAACAAATGCCAAAACTATAAGAAATTGCCTCCATTTTCGAATGCCAAGATCCGTATTGTGCAACCTTTGGAAATTGAGAAACGTCCATGGATAGCAAACTTGCCAAGAAACTATTTGGATAAATAAAATTTATAAATATTATTCACGATTATCAGTAAATGTGTTTGCAACTCTAAGTTAAATTACCATTCTATTTCATAAAATAAGCCATCTACGTGAAAAGACATCACGAGACGATTCATGAACCTACGCTGGTGAGCAAAAATTTAAAAAAAAACGAATTTTTCTACATAATCCACTGTGCAGAAGGTTAGCAAAACAATATCAGCCAAACACATTCAATTTCTAGGCAACCATTTTGAGTACTTTTGTGACAGTTTCGGGATGAGTTTTGAAATCCTACTCAAATCGCAAAATCCTGCTCATGCACTGTTCCAGTAAAAAAAAAACCGGTTTTCCCATAGAAAATATAAAAAAGAACATTTAAGGTTCGAATGCAGTGATAACGGAAGCGGAACGGCAACGGCAGCGGAAGAGCCCAATCTGACTAAACCGGATTGTCGGATAGAAAACTGATTAGATCCAAGCTGATTCCAATTGGCCATATCGACTTCATTTGCAACAATTGTCAAACTTGCCGTTTCCGTTCCGTTTCCGTCCACATTACGTGTGGGCCTTTAATATTCAAAACGCCTCAACATATACTTTGAGGTGTTAATATGCAATATTCAATATTTTCAACGTCATTCAATGTCTAACCGATTCTATTGGTCTATTGCACTCGACGGTTTTAATTCTGTTCTGCTAACTGAATGACTATAACGGCACAGAATAAATCGCACTGTACATGGTGCATGAAATTTGTTTTGCAGTAAATGACATGTTTAGAAAAATTATACCAGTTAGACATATTTTTATTCACTTTCGTGACATATGGGAGTTGTAAATCATTTCATTTAAACAAATCACCTTTCATTTCGGCGATTTCCAAATACTGCTGCATGCTGATTCTACCAAGGTTTCGATCCATAGATGTCATCACCGCATTAATTTTAGCTTTGGGCGAGCTATGTGTTTCTCTTAAAACTCCGGAACATTATCCATTTTGTTTCTCTCAAAACTCCGATCATTTTCCGCAAGATATTTCTGTGCATTATGAGCAGGTGCTTCGTCTAGTTGAAAGATGAATTGACGGCCAGCAACCCCGCCCCCACCCCCCCCCCCCCCCCCCAAATCTTTTTCCCTCTTTCCCTCCTCCCCCCCCCCCCCCCGGACCCCCCGAGCCCCCCCACGCGCCCAAACTTGGTTGACATGACGATAGGAACCTGACTATGGACTAGTGAAAGCTGTAGTATATAGAAGATTTGTGAAGGAAATGTTAAGATGCATTGTAAGATTTTAAGAGTATTTAATTACCTTTCAATTAGGGTATAATCATTCGATTTGAGTATAATCAACTTAGCGTGAAACGAAATAAAAGTTGTAGTAAGCCATGCAAATATCTGTGCTGATTCAGCTCATTCTTGTAACGATCTTTGACAGTAACGGACCAGCAGCAGCAGCAGCAGCAGCAACAGTGAATCGACATTATCGAGGCTGGAAACTTCGATCAGGTCACGACAATGGCACAGACGCACATTGACACAATTCTGAAAAAAGACGGTCAAAAACATTTTCACCCTTTTGTCATCATTTTATCGACTAGATGTCTTCAAAAGAGTTGCGCAAAATTTTATTCCGCATCTTTTGAAAAAACACGCCTAACCTTTCATAAGGGCTTAACTACACTTTCAAATTCTAACTTTTTTCAGCTACAAGATAACGGGTTATTGTTTTCGACAAAGTTGTAGGGCAAGTAATTTTAAGAAAAGTGGCTTAAGACACTAAGTTTCTAAAGCCTAACGTTAAAGAGATATAATTGGTTTTCTTTTTAGCACTACCTTAAAACCGTTTTTTTGAGATAATTAGTACTTTTTTCAAATTTGACGATTTCAATATATTCTAAGAAATTGTAGGAATTATTAAAATACACATTTTTGCTGAACACTCCAATGCTCTCTGGTGATCACATTTTGATATATGGTGATTCAAGTGTCTGTGTGACGTCATAATCAACCGCCTTAAAAAGGGTGGGCGGGTCCTGGCGGGGTCTTAAACAGACTGTATTTGAAAGATTATCTTATGAACTAGTATTCCTGAAATTTTCAGCGTTGGGTACTGAAGGGTACCTAGTAAAACCTCAGTTTGTAATAGTACAGGTTATAAGGCAATTTATGTGTCACATGTGACGTAATGTTCAACAAACTAAAAAAAATATTTATTCGGGTCCTGGCGGTGTCTCAAATCGATTGTATTTGTAAGATTATCTTATGAACTAGTAATCCTGAAATTTTCAGCTTCGGGTACCAAAGGGTACCTGGTTAATTCTTAATACAAAATAGTTTAGTAGAAGAAGAGAAATATGCTGAGAAGTGTAATATTATCTATTTGACAAACGGGCGTTATAGAATCCAGTTTAATTTACTGTTGACAAATGTATCAATTGTACAAACTCACTTCACTTCTGTCCGTATTTGTAGCCATCCTGTTAAACAGTAAAACGCACTAGTTTGTTAGTCTTTTTTCAGAAAATTTTATTTTTTAACCAACTTTGAAATCTTACGAACTCGATGTTCACGTTCACGATTCACGATAACACGATAAATGTGTATTTTAAGCCCTTATGATAGGTTAGGCGTGTTTCTTCAAAAGATGCGGAATACAATTTTGAGCAACTCTTCTGAAGACACCTAGTCGATAAAATGATGACACAAGGGTGAAAATGTTTTTGACCGTCTTTTTTTAGAATTGTGCCAATGTGAGGCGGTAGGTAAAAATATGGTTGATAAACAACGCTGCTTACTTGTGAAATTGCAGCAAGTATACGACTAAAAAAAATAATCTCCGATGGAAAGACGGAGAAGTAGTGGTAACCTCGGTAGGCTACCTGACGGATATGGGCAGTGGAGTAGGCCGAGGGGAATGTCAAAAAGAATCTCTCCGACGGAAGGGCGAAACAGTACTTTCTAGATGATTTTCAAAATCGTCGCTAAGACCTGAATAATCTCGATCAAGATTTATTTATTTATTATTTATCGTTTGGAGCTCATCAACCACCGTTTGTTTGAGATGCTTACACGTTAAAAGTGGAATTAATCACAGCTCTTCATGAAGCTAAGTCACGTGCAAGCAACTCAAACTGAGTCAACCCGACTCATTTGTGGAGTTAGTCTTTCCTGCCGTGTAAACAACGAAGCAGAGTCATAAAATTCTGAGAAAACATTGCGAAACACACTCGTAGGGCTTTTCCCCACGCAAATAATCATCGCTCATCGTTAGGTCGCGAAATGTCAACCCTTTCTCAATGAAAACACTAATGTTCATGATTATAATGTTGTTCAACCCCGCCTCGCTCACAAGACGACAACACCATGATACCCCGCCTACTAATTCGGTTCTTTTCAACGACCAACGTCAACTGTCTGTTCACGGTGCTTCTCGAATGAACCTCCATCGATTTACTCTCTTGGATGGATAACCGCCAGACCGCAGTGCTGCAATTTTGACACACTCGCTGGTCGTAAAAAGTTATCAACGTTTTCGCCGCTCAGAAGGAAACTGTTCCATGCAGTTTCCGAATCCGTGGAAGGTGATAATAGCAAATGGCTTTCCGCTGCAACCACTCCATTACCCGCAAGACCATTTTCCCACTGTTCGCCTACCATTGGTACCGGCAGCCAAAATTTCATGTTCGTTGTTGTTGTTGAAGCGTAACGACCCGGATTCTTTTTTAGCATCTGTTCATTGTTCAAAGGAGTGATAAACACGTTTTTTTATGTGTGTGTGATTTTTTATTTATAAATATGTAACATGTTCTTAGCCTTTACTTGCGAAGAAAGGCCTCGCGATTGAGTTTACATCCTGTCGAATCAGTTTCACTGAATTTAACTCGATTTTTTTATGTGTAAAAAAAATTATACTTCTAACGAACAATAATCATAGGCGTAGTCACGAAGTTATGAAAAGAGCTAACTAAAGTTCATTGTTTACTTTGAATACGAAAAAGTTACAGTAATTTGCATATTGATGGCAACAAAATGTATTGACGCCAAAAAAGATCAATTTTAAAACTCAACAGACAAATCGGTGAAAATCAAGTAATTAGCAATCAGTATGACCCCCTTTCGTCATGATGATTGCCTGTAGCCATTTGTGCATGCTTTCTACCAGGTTTTCTGAGGTAGTAGGGATCCAGTTCCTTCCAAGTTTTCTCCAACGCCACATGTTACGTTAGTTTGTTGGTTACGTCTGTTTTTTCCACTTTATTATCGAGAATCGCCCAAAGATTCTCGTTTGGGTTCAATTCAGGGCTCTGGGGTGACCATTCTAAGGGTTTGATGCGATAGGGTTGGAAAAAGGCGAGTGTTTTCTTGGCCGTAAGCTTGGGATCATTATCTTGCTGAAAGGTGTAGTTGCCTTCCAACCCCATTTTTAGCACTGACTCCTCCAGATTTTCTACAGAATAAAAATATGCCATCTGCTGTCATGATCCTACTGATTAGGGCCAGATTACCAACTGCAAACCACGAAAAGCAGCCCCAGATCATAATATTACCTCAACCGTGTTTCATGGTTGGCTGGAGATGCCTATCCTGCAGTCCTTCATCACTTCTTCGCCATATTCTTTGCGGCCGTTTCTTGTTGAACAGCACAAACCTGGATTCGTCCGACCACAAAACACGTTTCCGGAACTCCAGGGGCTACGTTATGTGGGTTCTGGGGAATTGAAGCCGTTTTTTCTCGTTAATCCGGCTGATGAACGGTCGCTTCCGGGCAAATTGGCTTTTCAACCCTTGCTCTGCGACGCGTCGACGGATTGAGCCATCCGAATTCGGTAGGCTCAGCTTCTCTTGAACGGATTTTTCTTGATCTCTCGGATTTCTTTTTGGTCCTCTCGGAGATCCGTTTTACGTTTTCGTCCACGTCCCGGCCGATCAGCAACACTTCCAAGCTTCTAGTGCTTCAAAAAAAATTCAACACGTCGGCAGAGCTTTGAGGCGGATGTAAACAATGAAACGTCAAAGCAGGGGTCACATTGTGGATCTCGAAACGAAGAACTTTTTCTCACCAGCATTCGTACAAAAAGTCCTTCGTGTCGAGCTGCGCAATGCCACCCCAGTGTTTTACGGGGGATATATCAGCGGATTCTACACGGAAAATTATTTTTACGTTGAATGATCTTGTTTTTTGTCATAACTCAAACAGATGATAATTAAGTATTCCGTCAGCGGTAAATTGAAATAAACGACTATGTTGGGATATATGTGTGAAACTTGTCAAACGGCTCCAAAAAAACTGAGCATGTGTAAATAGAATGGTTCTGATGTATACTGGATTTATAAAAAGGTATTTTCTTACATACAGCTCTATTGATCGTTTTATTCACCGGTCACTGTAAGTGCAATGGGGAGGTTAGAAAGTGTTGGGGGGTAGAGATGGGTTGACGGTTCTGAGAGAGAACTCACGACGTTGCTCGTGACGTTTTTTCGTTGAGCACACTCTGTTCACTGAATAACTGGAAAGCTAAGTTTGAAAGAGTGTCTCCTGGAAATTTTCTTTGAAATCAAACAAGAACAAGAAGTTCTACATAGCACACACCGATCAATATGTGAATAAAGGGATTTAAAGAATGCTAAAACCAGCTCTTTTAACTCTACGCAATATTTTGCATGCACCTTATGTCCGATTCATGTATGAAAAAGAGCAAAAACTGTACTCAAAATAAATGAGACACACAAAAATAGTCGCCAAAAAATTCATTTTAGTCTGATTTTCTTCAAACTTTCAGGAAATAAACTACAACATTATGGTTAGGTTTCAATTTCATTGGTTTATTGAATCTTTTAACCCTGACCAAACGTCCGTCCATTACCCTCGACACCACTCATAAGGTTTTGGGGAATGGTGGGGCAGACTTCTTTTGATACTTTTGCCGCAGACAGACGTTCAACTTCATATTATTTACCTGTGTAAAAACATGGCTTCCCTCAAGATATCAAGTAGCAATTAGTCCCTATAAAGAGTCACGCCAAGAGGAACATGCAATACTTATTTCGATTAGTTCTCATTTTGCGTGCATGTATGATTCAGATAGGCTGGTTGATAGGTAGCCCCCATAGGTAGATTTGGCTTCACTCTTGGCGTGACTCTTTTAGGGACTCTAGTAGCAATAACCTAACAGATGGCGCCAAGGATATGTTTTTATTGGTAAGGAGTGGATCGAAAATAAGCTATCCACAAACTTTCTTTCAAATTATGTTGAAAACCGATATTTTATTCATACAAAAAATTGATCCTTTATTGTACGAGGTTAAACTTGAACATAATGAAGACCGGATGAAATTTAAGTTATTCCTTCATGAATTTTCGAACTTTGGATCGAATGCTCTTCATCAAGTTCCGGACAAGTGTTGCATCGCATTTTTTGGACGCTTGAGCCCAAATTTTTTTGAACTCCTGCATGTTCCCAGCTGCCTTACCAGTCTTCTTGAAGACCCTCTTCACGATTGCCCAGTAACGTTCGATGGGTCGAAGCTGAGGGCAATTTGGTGGATTGATATTTTTCTCAACGAAATCTATACCCTTTTCCGCAAGCCAATTGAGAGTGGTTTTGGCATAGTGAGCCGACGGTTAATCCGGCCAAAACAGTGGAGGTGTACTATGCTATATAAAGGCAACAATCTCTTCTGGAGACACTCAGATCGATAGATTTCCGCATTTATAGTTCCGGTAGTGTAAAAAATGGTTGACTTCAAACCACAGGAACATATTGCTTGCCATACCAGTACCTTTCGACCGAATTTCTCCACTTGAATCGACCTGTCCACATCGCTCACATCCATTCCAACGACGGCAGTAAAGTATTGTGGACCTGGAAGGGTTTTTGAGTCCTTCTTTACATAGGTCTCATCGTCCATCAAAACGCATTTCCTCCAGACGCTGCAAAAGACGCGAATACAATTTCCGGGCCCTTGTTGCTGCTGGCTTCTTCTGTTCTGCACTTTGTTTCGAGATTTTCTGCTTCTTGCAGGTCTTCAGGTGGTTTCGCCTCTTGATACGCTGGATCATTCCGACACTCGTTCCTGCTTTTTTGGCCAAATCAGGTATTGACATTGATTTGTTCTTCATGATTAGAGATACCACTTTCTGCTCCGGTTTTCTGCCTCTTCCTGGTAGCTCATCCAAAGAATAGTGTTCCCCAAACTTATTAATGATGGTTTTAACACTCGCATGATGAATTCCAAACTGCTTCGCCAATTTTCGCATAGTAATACCCTTATCACTTAGCCATGTGTCCAGAACCTTAATTTTCACTTCCTTTTCAATACGCGACATTTTGAAAACGCAGAATTTGAACCGCACAAACAAGTAAACAAAAGAAAGCTGACAGTCAAACGCACAGCATGCAGTGTTCAGAGCATAAAAAACCATCACAAATACATGCGTACAACGCAAATGTATGTGGATAGCTTATATTCGATACACTCCTTAAGGGTAAAATGGGCTGCTAGTCAAAGTGGCAGATATAATGTACCAATAAGTTGACTAGGTGACGCTACTGTGCAAGATTATTCCAACGTAAGTAGATTTGAAATTTTACACAACAAATTTGAATTGTTTTGTTCGAGCTTGAATGTCTGTCTGCGCTTCTACCCTCTGTTTCTTCAAAGCCAGCGCATGCTTGAATACTTTAGTTGTTTTACGAAGTTTGGTCTTCAAGATGGCCCCAAATTTCCCAATCGGACGAATGTCTGGCGATTTCGGTGGATTGAAGTCTTTTGGTACAAGAACAACATTGTTCTCTCTGTACCAGTCTAAAACAAGCCGTGCGTAGTGGCAGGATGCCAAATCCGGCAAAAATAACGTTTCGCCTCCATGAGACCGCAGAAAGGGCAGCAGCGCTTCCTCGGTAGATTTGCCCTTTCGTGATATATGGCTGGTTCATCTCTCCACGTCCACAGATGGCCTGCGAAATCAAGAACTTTCTGGCGAATTTGTCCACCTTATTCTTTCTTACCTTCTCAGGAACGGCCACTCGGTTGTGTGATAAAATGTTGCCAACGTAAACATTACTTTTTTAGCTAGTTTCAGTCAAAATTGTATGATGTATGATATGTACTACCACCCATTGTAGCACGGAAACTAAGTCCGACAGCAATGGGCTCTCCTCTCTGTTAGACTTGATCAAGCTTTAATAACCACTGATTATCCTAATCATGCCATTGTATGAAGGGCCAAAAAGGAGTTGGGTGGATCGATATGCAACATCACTTATACGTATCCACAGGGATATAAAGAATCTCCTTCCAACAACAAGATTGAACAATTGGTCAAAAGAGCGAGCTATCTAACATGAGGATGCCCCAATGGGCGGGGAGAAGAGCCCGCCCTCTATTCACAAACTGTTAGCAATGGAGAGTTGGCATTCCCACTCTCCCCATCCAGAGTGCTTCAATCGGGTGCCCTGATGGTCCCTCCCATTCCCATGAAATATTTATATAATAGTGTATATATTTATGTAAATGAAAAATACTACAAGCATTCGTATCTATAATATATGATCTTCATTCGGTTGATCCTGAAATGCAAGAAATGTTGTAAAATGTTAAAGTGTAGAGTTCTGTGGTTCCGCGCTTAAGCACGTTTTCGTTCGTTTTCAGCGATAGCAGCAATTCACCAAAATCTTGATTTGAGGTATCCTGAAAAAGTTTGTTAAATCTATTGAAATTTTACAAGACTAACATTTATTAATTCAATTTATTGTTGGATGGAAATAATACGATGTTGTAAAGAAATACTACATAATGTACATATAACAATTAAATGCCGCTATTTGCCTCTTCCGCTGCGATCTTAGATGATTGAAACTCTAAAATAGCGAAAATTCCAACGTGATATAATGAAATAAAGTTGATCACCTGGCAGCCTAGCAAAATAGCAAAGAAAATTTAAGCAAACAATAATGCGAGATAAATTTCATATGAGTATTATTACTGCCCAAAAACGGAAACTGACAACGATAAATCCAAAACGAGAATTTTTTTTTTTTTTAACTAAACGACAGGAAATTCGATAACTCTTTTTTCCTACTGGGCCCATAAATGATTCTTTTTGTCTGTAAAATAGAAAATGTAGGATCATAAACAATGTTAGTTTTTGAATTAATTATTTTGGACGAAGAATTTTTTTTTGTTGAATTTGTCGTACATAATCCTCTCTCTAAAAATATAAAAACCATCCCATCTTTTCAAATACATAACGTGAGTTAGATGGGCCAAAACTTACAACGATGCAAATGCGAAGCTGAAAATAGCATAAAAAAATATTGTGAAGGGATGTTATAATATAAAATGATAATAACAATCATATTTGTAATGCCTGCATGTCTGCTGATCCTGCTGCAATTGTAAACGGACTTGCATTATCATAGCCACGGGGGAAGAAAACAATTCAAAATTATTATACAATACTTGGGAATGCCATGGATTATCTGAAATTATATACGGTATAAAGAATACTTCCATTTTTCGTGGTAGGGTAAGATTTTAGCATGCTACTTTACCGAAGTCACGCTGCCTACATCGCTTTGGTGCGGCTGCCACCTAATGTATAGTTGACGCGATACAGCGTTTCTTACTCAACCGCTGGATGCCAGGACAGACGCTGTTTGAGCCGCACCTCCTTGGTGGACAGACGCTCAGCACGCACCTCCTCAATCTAGCTGAAGTCAGAAGGACAACAGTGCCCAGGCTGCACTACCAGCTAAGTACGCAACCCTTAGCTGGCGGTCTTTGTCATCTCCTGACCCGTGGAAGCATGAGGTAGGAACTTGTGAGGACCATAGCTATGTTGCGGGGACGCACGCACGCTCCATCCCAGTTGTCTACTCACCATTTTGCAGCCCCTAACAATTGAACCGATTGGCAGTAAAAACCCCTTTGTTTTCCTTCTAACGTGTGAATTTAAAAAAATGGACAAAAATTCCCGTTTTCCTAGGGTTCCCTTTCCCCCCCCACAAACAAACCCCCCCTAAACACCCAACCCAAAAAACCCCAGGACCCCCAGACAAAATTTGAAAGCTCTATCAGTCGAACTCTAACCGTGATGGCAAAACGGCGAAGCAACCCCCACAAGAAGTTTTAAAGGACGCACCCCGCCGCGTCGAAAACGGACACGAGCGGCACCTCTTAACCCCGCCCCCCCGCCCCCCCACCTCCAACACCTTCTCAGCACTAGACAACAACCAGAGCACCGAAAGAAAGCCCGGTTCCAGACGGCCGACGACCCTGAGCGACAAGAAGCTCCAAAGGATGCTTAAGAGGAAGACCGAGGGACAAGTGGCTACATCGCTACGTGCGCTTGGCCGGGAGATCGGTTCAACCGGCCAAACAGTGAAAAAGTACCTGACAAACATGAACATACATGTCAGGAAGTGGTAGTCGCGTTCACTGGTTTTGGAGCTGCAGGCAATGACTAGATGGTCAACTCGATTTTCCCGGCGAATTATAACGTGGCGGTGGTGATGGACGACGAGACCTATCTCACCATGGATGGCAACGACTAGCAGGACACTTCTCATTTTACTTCCCCCACGAAGGGAGTGAGCTCCGAGGTGAAGTTCATTTCACACAAGAAGCTCCTCAAGAAGGTGCTGCTGTGGCTGACAATCAGCGAGAAGGGGGATGTCAAAGCCGCTCTTCTTTCGCTGTCTTCCAGACTGGCCGTGAACGGGGAAGTTTATAGTACGAATTGCCTGCCGGAAGTTGCGTCGTTCATCAAGAAATACCATTAG
The DNA here is from genome assembly GCA_024533555.2 of Aedes koreicus. Taxonomy (NCBI): domain Eukaryota; kingdom Metazoa; phylum Arthropoda; class Insecta; order Diptera; family Culicidae; genus Aedes; species Aedes koreicus. The sequence continues at coordinate 182,997 of JAHHFK020004889.1, read as the reverse complement.
GGTGAAGACGCGGTGTTCTGGCCGGATCTGGCGTCGGCCCACTACTCGAAGCGATCGTTGGAGAAGATGGAGCGGCTGAATATCGATGTGGTACCCAAGTCGGCGAACCCGCCCAACGTCCCCCAGCTGCGTCCTATCGAGAATTTCTGGGCCAACCTGAAGCGTAAGATCTACTTTAAACAATTTTGTCGCGAAAACTGAGGAGGGATTGAGAAATTGAAAACGAATAAAGAACTCAAAAACATGCCTTCAAAAGGTAAGTTTAAATAATTACCTTACATGGGAAACTTATCAAAAGCAATTATCTGTCTTAGCTTTTTTTTATCACCATCCGAAAAAAATTCAATTTTTTTTAATGCAAACGTTATTTATTCTGAGGGGTATAGTAATGAGAAGCTCTTTAAGAAGTGAAATTATCACTAAATCTTAAAGTGTCTTTCCTACATTTACCCCCTTTCCAAATAGCAAAGAGAGAGTTCTTACTCCCCCAAAAAGAGAGAGTTTTCATTTTTACAACTCATCAAAAGCAGTGAACTTTTCAGACTTTGAGTTATCCGTCCAGCTTAGTATTAGTTGCTTTTTACATACCTGATTTAATAGTGATGTATTGTGGGATTTTTTTGGTTTTCATTAAATCACTAGTTTGAACAACATACCAGTTTGGTTACTGGCAGAGCCAGAGAGAAATCCGCATTAAAGCGGCCTAGCTCTCAGTCTATCAAAAAAAAAAAAACATCTATTTAAAACCCAACTACGTCTTTGTGGCCAACCACCGAGAATATGGAACTCAGCCCTTAACGACGGCGATTAATGTGCTTGACATTTTTATTGAGGTCATTATTGACTTTTGACGCTCATTGAGACATTCCGCGTGACGGGGAACGGCAAAGGCAAAATGTGGTTGGCTATTCGTGGTCTTTTTTAGTGTGTACCTATATACTTACCGCTACCAGCGAAAGTTTATTTAGAGTGAGATTGATAAAGCCGTTCTTTTGGTCCGCAACGGCTACGGAAGCGAACGCGAGAGTGAATGAGAAACTGATTAATGAGAATCGTTTTACTGTTTAATGTAGACCGTCCCGATCGTAATCGTCCTAATGAGGTTTTTTCCTTGCATTTCGCCCATTTTATTATAGTTCCAATGAAAGTGAAAAAGACCGACCTTCCGGTGCTGCCGCAGGAAAGTGAAGTGCTACCCGCTTTAGAAGATGCCGATGCCGACAATTCCGACGATGATGACGATGAGGACGATATTGATGATGACGAGGATGAAGATATGCTGGGAGATGAACCAATTGAAAGTGACGATGATGAATATGATTCTGAAGAGGACTTTGATGCCGACAAAGAACCAGATACTGGCTCTGCAGCATGGGATAGTTTCAGCACTTCCTTGCCACTGTTTTCTAAGGACAAAAAAGATACGTACACTACTACGGCTTCAAGTACCACCGAAAAACAGACTGAAATCCCCACAACACCGATAACAGCCATTCCGACCCCAGATCCATACTTCACCCACTTTGACCCTCGTTACGAGCACCAGAGTTTCAAGGTTTGTAGGATAAGTTCGTTGTAATATATATTGTTCGTGAGTTTGCACGCTGAATTTCAGGAAGCACAACAGAGGCTCGAGGAAAGCCATCGTGAGAAGGTCACCAGAGTGATGAAGGACTGGTCAGACTTGGAGGAAAAATACCAGGACATGCGTCTTGCTGACCCTAAAACGGCTCAAACCTTCAAGCAACGAATGACTGCTAGATTCCAGGTAACAAAAAAAGCCTCAGTCTGATGCAAAATCATGTCATAGATTTTCCAAACCTACACCCGTAGTTACTAATTCCTCAGTAGTTGAACTAGCTTAGTATGACACCACCGTAGCAAAAGGAATGAAACAATTATTAGTTCGAAAACATTGACATGAGTTTCAACAGTTGTAATGAACGTCCGAATGTATTTGTAACCTTTTAGACTTCTGTGCAGGCACTTGAAGAGGAAGGCAACTCAGAGAAACACCAACTGGCAGCAATGCACCAACAGCGTGTTTTGGCCCACATCAACCAACGAAAACGAGAAGCAATGACCTGCTACACTCAAGCACTAACAGAACAGCCACCAAATGTAAATCTAGTCCTGCATTTTAGGAGCTAAACAATTGAATAAATAAACTTTTCTTCCAGGCTCACCGTGTCGAGAAATGTCTTCAGAAATTGCTTCGTGCTCTCCATAAGGATCGAGCCCACGCTCTGTCACACTATCGCCATCTACTAGGCTCGGGAGGTGCTGGTGGACTGGAAGCAGCCGCCTCGGAACGACCTCGCACTTTGGAACGCCTCGTTGACATCGACCGTGCCGTGAACCAATCCATGTCAATGCTCAAACGTTATCCTGAGCTTTCAACCAAGCTTTCGCAATTAATGGATGACTATATTCAAGCTCTCCGCTCCAAAGATGAAACGCCTGGTTCAATGCTGCAATGACAGAAGACGCTGAGGCAGCCATTCTGGACAAGTACCGCATGGAAATCGAACGCAAAGTTAGTGAAAAGGAGCGTCAACGGCTTGCCGAAAAGCAACGCAAAGAACAACGTGCCCAGGAGCGCGAAAAGATTCGCGAAGAGAAATTACGCTTGGAAGCCAAAAAAATGGAAGCTGCCTACAAGCAACAGCAACAACAAATTCAGCAACAGCAGCAGCCTCCACAGTCACAGCTACAACAGCAACAACCACAGCAACAGCAGCTGCAGCAACCTCTACCACCGCAACAACAGCCACAGGTCCAAACCCAGATTCCAGTTTCCGAACAGCCGCAGACTCAGAAACAAATTGAACTGGAGACCCAGAAAGACACGGAAGCAACGCGTGACTACACCGAGGATGTAACCATCACGTAAGTAGAAGGAAAAAGCCATGTTGTGTGGTTTCAAATATGTATTGGCAGAAATTTATATTTCAGTAACAGCCCGCAGTCCACCGCCCTACCAACGGTTGACGATGAAGCCGTGCAGCGAGCTGTCGAAGAGGTAGCGGCCGCAGTTGCGCACCAGGAGGCAGAACCCAAGATGCAGCACGTACTCGCTCATGACATCGGGCATGGCGAACCGGTGAAGTTTCATTATTTGGATTAATTTTTCAAAACTAAAGATTAAGCTTCTAGGACACAAATCTAAGCTAACGGAATAAGTTTTCAAGTACTGAGTACTGATTTATATGCATTCAATTTCATTGAATTATTCAAAATAAAGAGTACTTGTTGCCTACACATATTTCAACTTTGACATATCTACAACTTGTATTATATACGCCTGCTGTTCTTAAAACTAAAATTAAAAAAAATTAAAAAAAAATTATTCCACTCATTTCGACGAATGTATGTGTGCATGTACGTTTTTGTTTATGTGTGTGTTTTTTTACAAGGTTGGATGGAAATCCTTGTGGGTTTTCCAAACATAGAGGCTTGCACATGGTCATGCCACAGTGTGGTTAGGATCCACGTTGAGAAACGGCCGACTTCTGATCCCACTAAAACCCGTATCCATGTTGCGCCATCAGAACCTCCCTGGGACTGGTCAATAATATTACATCACGGGGTATCTTGGCTATTTAAGCACTATGCATCTGAGCCATTTAACCACTATGTTCTCTGAGCCACTTAGCTCCTACTCCTTGCCTGAGCCATTTAGCTTCCACCCTCTATGCAATCCACTCGAGTATTCCCCGACGATGGATCTAGCCAACTCCGACAGAAGAGTCCCCAGCAGTGAATTTTCTCCCGAAACTGAACTTCGGTGAGCCATTTAGCTCCCATATACTGATGAAATCGACTCGAGTAGTCCCCGACTGCATACAATGACGGAGAGTTCCCCGACGTTGGAACATCCCCCCGAGACCGACCACCCGCTACTCCACTCAACCACTCACTACTTGATTCTCTCGCCATTTTCGCTGTAGAGCTGACATGATTTGCGTAATGGCTCCGTAAATTGCATTTCACCCCCGCTCTTTCGTCTCAACCATTCTCCGTATTTGGGACTCTCACTAGGTACCCCGGCGCACCGCGATGGCCTCCTTTTTTAAGACTCTCTCCCCTGTCCGAATAAATTCCCCCTCGAATTTCCTTTCTCTCGGCAAATATATATACACAGTGTTCAATAAGTTCGGATACACTTTCAAAATTTGTTAAAAAAATGAAAACATGTTTTTTTATTTTTTGGATTTATGTTATTGAAAGCTATGTTTACAAGGAACGTTTACAACATTTCTCTTGGAATGACCCCCCTTTGTACTCCTTAACGAGCTTCAAACGTTTCTCGAACGCGTCGCAGGCGGCACGCACGGACTGCATGGGCATTTCGTCCCAGATTTTGAGAATTACCGTCTTGAAATGATCCAAAGTGCTGACCTTGTATTCGTTCAGCTTCGCCATCATATAGGACCAAACAAAAAAGTCGAGAGGATTCAAGTCCGGGGAGCTGGGAGGCCACAAAGTTTTGTCCAGAAAGTCGGTTAAATTGTCCCGACACCAGGCTTGAACCACATTTGCCGTATGGGCTGGTGCACCGTCCTGCTGGAACACGTAGTGCTCATCGCCGTAGAGGCTTCGGAGACTGGGGGCAACAACCTTTTCCAAAACCTCAGTTTTGTAGTACGCCGCGTTGATTTTGACGTTTTTTTCAATAAACACCAAGGGTAGCTTACCACGTTTGCATACTGCCCCCCAAACCATCACCGACGCGGCACTTTGGAACCGAGGGATGTTTATATTGGATTCAGGAATGCTGTCCCTCGATGGCGCCCACACCCGGTCATTTTGCACATTGTGCGGCTGCTGCAGCACGAACAGTTTCTCGTCCGAAAAAACAAACTCCTGACCAGCGTGCCGAGAGAGGATCCTCTTAGCTCGATCCAACCGCTTTTTGCTGGTAGCCTCCGAAACGCCATGGACCTTACGTTTTTTGTAAGGCCTGAAACCAAGGTCCTTGGTGAGTATGGTGTGAGCGGTTCCAATGGAAACGTTGAGATCTGCAGCCGTTTTCCGGATTGAGCGGTTCTTTTTGCGCCGAATTCGCTCCCTCACGATCTTGATGACCCGTGGCGTCCTCGCTGAACGCGGCCGACCGGATCTCGCACGGTCATTGGTCGAGGACGTCTCCCGGTATCGCCTGATGGTCGTGTAGACAAAGTTCCGCTTGACCCCATGCGATTTCAGCAGCCGGAATATATCGCCGGGTCGCTCACCGTTCAAAAAACGCTTAATTACGAAGTCCCGATACTCTTTCATCGCGCGTAACAAACAAACAACAACTAACAGAATGTCAACACCGCACACATTCGGTAGCGTATGAATGAAGCTAAAGCTGACACCAATACCAATGCAGAATATGTACATGGCGCATACCTACGCAATGATGAAAACTTGTATTCGAACTTATTGAACACCGTGTATATATATATATATATATATATATATATATATATATATATATATATATATATATATATATATATATATATATATATATATATATATATATATATTAGGGTGGCTCAACATGATCATTTTTTCAGAACAGCTCTTTTTTGGATCCATTTGGGGTCCCAAACAACCGTGTAAAATTTGGGGACGATTGGTTGTAGCCCTGCTTCCCGCATTGCGTTTGAAATTTGTATGGAAATTTGTATGGGAAAACGTACTTTTTTGAATTTTTCATTACTAGAGACCTCAGTTTAGCATGAAACCTTTAACTAATCAGTTAAATGTATAGTCCAGTATGTGCCTAACAACTTTGTCCAAAGAAGTACTACGCTAAAACGTTCCTTAAAAAAGACTATAGGTGTTCAAAGATCGATGGTCCGAATTAATTGCAAAAAATGATTTGTTCTGCCAACACTGCCGGTGTATCAATGGAAGCCAGATTTCAATCCGCAATAACTTTAGCGTTTCTTGTCTTATCGATTTGGAATGTTCAGATGAACTACTCATAAACATTTGCACAACTTTATGGGTGTATTTGGAGATGCCCTCCCACCATGCCAACCCGCCCCCTCTCCCTCAATTCATAGTAATGGAATTACTGTTTCAAACTGAAATAACTTTAGTGTTTCGTATCTTGTCGAGTTGGTTTATTTAGATATGTTATTTAAAAACATTTGCTCTATCTCATATGCCCAGTTGTTAAAGGGAGGGGCATACTATATTCTCTCCACCCCCAACTTCGGAGTTTCTCATCTAATGGAGTTGGTACGTTCGGATGAGCTATTCAAAAGCATTTGCTCAATTTATTTTTTGTAATTGAAGAAGAGGTACATACTGATTCCTCCCCCCTCAATAATATCGATGGAAGTAAAGTTACAGATTGAAATAATTTCTGTGTTTTTTTAACCAGTTCGTTTATTTGGAAGGCTCAATTGCGTTAGCTTTACGGAGCCGATAATCATTGTCTGTGGTTTAACAAGAATAACTTAATACTACGTCTAGTAGGAATGGACCGATTACTCGCGGTTTACTAGAGGTTAAGGGTAATATTTTTCAGGGAAGGATCAGGTGAGGAGCTTGGGAGGGAGTTATTCTTGTCTCATCAGAGAGTTGTCGCCAGTACTTTTGCGTTATGCAGGGTTTGCTTTTAGTGTTCGATCTTGGTGACCCTTGGGGCGACGTTGAGATTCATCGTGGTGAGGGGGGACGGGGGCAAAACAAACACGAACTACTAAAAATAAGAAAAAAAGAAGACCAGTAGAGTATACTCTTATTTTAGACATTTGGAGACGCGAGTTCCCAACGCGTCTCTTACCTAAACTTCTGTGTTTCTCATCTTATCGAGTTGGTATGTTCAGATATGTTAGTCAAATACATTGGCTCAATCATTTTATAGTTTGATAGTGATTCTCTCCTCCTTTTTTATTGTTTTGGTTAAATATACAAAGCCAGGCGTTTGCACACAAATGTAATAAGATTTTAATGATTATATTTCGATTTTTTTAATTTTATGATGTCAACGGGTGCTTCTTTCGATGTTTTTCGATCACCTGAAGCAAATATTGCTGTTGATTTGGGTCTCGAGTAGATTTCATGTTGAATTCAGATATTAGCTTCACTCTTCTTTCAGCCACATCATTGACAACAATCAAGGAAGCAACTCGTTGTTTCGCACTCAGATAATTTTTATCGTTATTCCACTCGTTTGCGGGGTTTCGCATGAAGTCGGTCGAAATTTGCATGATATCAAAAAACTCTTTCGTGTTAGCCGTGACAAACGATGAAAGCATATCAGACGCTCTGATGCTTCCTGCTCTTGTCGGTGTCGTTTCTTCTATCTTTCGCTTTCTATTGTTGATTTTTTTAGTCACTGCATCAACTTTAGAAACATAAGCTTGTTTCATTGCATCCTTCTCTTGATGTGTTACGGCATCATCGAAGAACGCCATAGCGATATTTTGAGGTGAAATATACCAAAGGTGCTTTTCAAAAGCTTTCGCTCCGGTTTTAGCATAATCAGCATAATCAAACTTGCTAATTGACTTCCAAAACTCGATGTCGATCCGAGGTGCTGTTATCTGTAAAAATAATCCTTATTATTACTAAACTATAGACTAAAATATAGCTTTTCAGTACACTACGGGAAAGGAAAAAAACACAAAAAACACAAATAGCTCATCCGAATGTACCGACTCTATTAGATGAGAAACTCCGGAGATGGTGGTGGAGGGAATATAGTATGCCCCCCCCCCCCCCCCCCCTCCTTCCAACAACTGGGCATATGAGATTGATTGAATGTTTTTGAAACAAACCAACAAACAAACCAACTCGACAAGATACGAAACTCTAAAGTTATTTCAGTTTGAAACAGTAATTCCATTACTATGAATTGAGGGAGAGGGGCGGGTTGGCATGGTGGGAGGGCATCTCCAAATATACCCATAAAGTTGTGCAAATGTTTATGAGTAGTTCATCTGAACATTCCAAATCGATAAGACAAGAAACGCTAAAGTTATTGCGGATTGAAATCTGGCTTCCATTGGTACACTGGCAGTGTTGGCAGAAAAAAATATTTTCGATATTTAATTCGATAAAACGATCTTTGAAAGGTTCTGACTTTTTTTAGGGACATTTTAGCGCCGCACATCTTTCGACAAAGTTGTTAGGCACATACTGGACTATACATTTAACTGATTAGTTATTATCCAAGCAAAAATGGGGTCCCTAGGGATGAAAATGCAAAAAAGTACGTTTTCCCATACAAATTTCCATACAAATTTCAAACGCAATGCGGGAAGCCGGTTTACAACCAATCGTTACCAAATTTTACACAGTTGTTTGTGACCCCAAATGGATCCAAAAAAGAACTGTTCTGGCTTCATGTGGTCGAGTTTACGTTTTTTCATATAAACGGTGAGCCACCCTAATATATATATATATATATATATATATATATATATATATATATATATATATATATATATTTATATATTTGTGTGTGTGTGTGTGTGTGTGTGTGTGTGTGTGTGTGTGTGTGTGTGTGTGTGTGTGTGTGTGTGTGTGTGTGTTTTTCTGCTTTTTTTTTATTGTTTCCAAGCTTACGGAAATCCTTATGGACTAGCCTAAGCGACAGAGGCCTGTACTTATTCTTAGGCCTGACTAAGTTCATCTGTGCTAGTGGGATCATACCCAACAATCATCGGTGTCGAATAACCGCTTGTTCAAACAAATTTGGAGAAGTTGTTCAGCTTTCTAGAAGGAAAAGCTGAACAACTTCTTAAACAGTGTAAATATAGTGAATTACCCAACAAACATCGGTGTCGAATAACCGCTTGTTCAAACAAATTTGGAGAAGTTGTTCAGCTTTTCCTTCTAGAAAGCTGAACAACTTCTCCAAATTTGTTTGAACAAGCGGTTATTCGACACCGATGATTGTTGGGTATGATCCCACTAAAACCTAAGCCCTTGTTGCCCATCGGATTCTCCCAGGACTACCTTACGGTACTTCTACACCTTACTTCTTGACCAATCTGATTTTGACAGCAGCGCTAGTTAGAGCTGACTTGCTGATGTCGGCTTCTTCACGAGTCATTTAGCTCCATCTCATTTACTAAGCCATTTTGGTTCCAATCAACCAAGGGGCAAGACAGCTCTTCATCTTGAGCAATTTCAGAGTTGCTTTTGAGGCACCTCGAGTAACTAACGTTACTAGTAGGCGAGATCACTTTCTCTTCTCCACATCATTTTTTCCACAATAACATTGGGATCGAGAACCGACCAGCTACTGTCAAAACTTGTGTTCTGCTATCTGTGCAAATTCTTAACTAGCAAGTTTGATGCTTAGCTTGAAGATTAGCTTGAATTCTTTTTACGATCAAAATGGATATAATTGTAAGTTTTATTTCACTATCTTATCAACATACTCCCAAACATAACTATTTCCTATAGGATGATTTCTGGGATAGGATCCAAAAAGAAAATGGTGTTGTGCTTCCACCCATAAAGAATATTTTACGTTTGGAAGGACTTGCTGCAAAACGAAAACATGTATCATAAACAAACATAAAGAAAAGATCAGCTTTCCAACTATGAACCATTACAGGGATAAACCAAAGACGTCACAAACTTTACCATCAGACAAAGAGATCATAAAATCCGTAGAAAAAGCACATTGCACGGCTCGCGAAGAATTGTTGCGTGTTGGATTGCTGAATGCCGATTTGACGGATGCTATTTCTTACAAATTGGATCCACCAATGGAAGTAGAATTTGTGAATTGCCATGTTGATCCATATTTGGACGAGGATTTCCTACAGGCAGAAACAGAACTACCGAAAGAACCTGAAATCATCACAGTTAAAACTATTGAAACGGAAAGCAACGGATCAGAAGAACCTATATATGAAGCTGTTCAATTATTTCCAAACTGCAGTAGCAGCCTGAACCTTCGAAGTAGCGCAGTGGGAAGCAAATACTCATTTAAAATTCTAAATTTAAATGGCCATGTTAAAACGATTAAAAAGGCTACTCTACTATGGATGATGGCAGAAGGCAGGTATCGATTGTCAAATGATAGATTGAGGTGGTTTACGCAATGAGAATTTATATGATATATTTAAATTTTAAAAATCTCACTCCTACACCCTGGGTGCTATTTTTATAGACACTGCCTTTTGATTTCTGCAAATTATGCACACTTGTTTTTTATTCCCGAATAGAAAAAAACACTCTTTTTATCGCTTTTTTCTGCTGTTTCCATCCTAAAGTCCAGGTTTACAAATGGTTCTCGATGTTCGCGGATATTAAACTTAGTGACGTTTAACGCACTTCTTTTTGTCTATCGTCGTGTCGATACCACTTGTGCATCCGATGAAACCAAGGAAGGTTGCGGAACATCCTACATTTGGCCAACGTTCCTGCATAACTTGTTCCGACAGTGGCATTCCAAGTCTCACTTTCCGTCAGTGGTTTTTTCGCATTGTCTGTCCTGCAGTTGACGTCATCCTCACCTTGGCCGCTTCAATTTTCCTCTTCGGACTCAAAACTAAAAGTAGAGGCTCAGAAGACACTGCACACTTACAAAATTTTACAGTATTCGGTAATTTTTTACCGAACTTTCAACAGCTGATCGTTCGGTAATCCAATTTACCGGAATTCGGTGAAATTTTACAGTATTCCGGTAAAAAAATTACCGGAACTTGTCAGTGTGTGGGCCTTATGAATAAAAGCGTATACTTTACTTTCACCCATGTATTTCTGAAGGCAAAAGGCCTTCATTTTTTTTTCCAAATAAAACTGACGATAGAAGTTGTAACAAAAGGGAGTAACAAAAAGCAAAAAAATCGATGAACATCGATTAAATTTCGAGGCAAATCGAGTTACTCGCGAGTAACACGGTGCATGAAAGTAACTCAGAGTAGGCCTGTCTCACCCCTAGGCAAATATTTCCCACCAATAAAATAGCACACCCCCAAGACCATCTCCCACCCCCACACCAAAACACACTCCCACAAAAAACTTTTAAATCCCTTCCTACTGGCATTCAAACCCTGAATTTCATAAAATTTACTATGGTAAAACTTTCATCATTTGTGGTATATTTGACAGACCTCATATTGATATCAACCGCACCATAGTTGATCCAATCGCAGGCTTAATTTAACCCTCGAAATGGTAGTTTATTCTGCGTTTTTTTTTTTGCGTATAGAAAGAACAAACGGGTAAAACAGAATCATGCGAAGCAAGTTTTCATCATTACGTTATACCTGAATGAAGGCGTTGCCACTGAACGCAAGCGATTTGAATACACTAAACGAGAGTTATCAGCTGGAATGATCATAGCAGAGATACGGCTTAATATGACGCTTTATGTTTTTATGTTGCATTTGATAACTTAACATCATGTAAGATCATTATTTAAAATGTTAAATTATGTTTAACGTATGATTTAAAGAACTGAGTGTGATTCAATCAATCCCGCTCAGCTGAATCAAACTGAATGCAATCGTTAATGATTCAGCGGGTTAAGAATAGGCACTGAGAAATCGTCCACACTGCTACAGCCCGATTCATTCAGTATACGATCAGCTGCTAGTTTTGCTCAATATTATTTTCTACGAACAGAATGAAAGCGGAATAGTAATGAACAGAATCGGGATAACTCACACGTGGTACGGCTCACTTCTGACAGTTGATGCGTATGAGTGAGAAATGAGTGAAAAGTGAACCGATTTTTCCCATGCTTGGCGCTTACCACATCAACAACCTGAATGTGCTGTTCAAACAAGACCTATTTCTTGACGTCTTTATTGCTGGGAACCAAGCCGGACTACCTTACCTGGTTGAACTCGCTGATCATCCATGGAATAGAAAAAAACTTTCTGAAAATTACCGGAACTTTGAGGAGCAGATTTAGCCAGAATATCACAAATATTTCAATAATTTACGAGACATTGAAAAAAGATAAAGTTGGTGGAATTTCTGTGAAATAAATAGCATTTCCGAGATGTTGTTAAACCTTACAAGAACTTTTTGGAATCTTCTAGATTTTGAAACGATGGAAATTCCAAAAAAAATGATCAAACATTAAAAAAGTAGTTGATTTTTTTATTCTCATTTTGGTTCGGTATAGAAAATTATCGAGTAGTAAGAAGTAATAAGTTCTTCTCAAAACTTAAGTACCCTGAGCATCTTGGATGTTTCCCAAACTATTGGAAAGTTTTTCGAGCTTCTGGGGAGATTCTTGAACACATTGGAAGCTCCCTAAACTTATTAAAAAAATCTTGAGAATGCTATAAAAAAAACCTTAGAAGTTTCCTGAATTCCAGGGACGTTTTCTGAAATTCTGGAAAGTTCCCAGATCTTTGAGGAAGTTCTCTGAAATTGTTGGTAGATCCCAGGACTTCGTAGAAATATCCTGAATTTCTAAGGAGTACCCTGAGCATCTGGAGAGTTCTTTAAGCTTTTGGAAAGTTCGCTGATCTTCTCTGAATTTCTGGGATGTCTCTGAACGTCTCAGATGTCCAATGAGCTTTTGAGAAGTTTTCTGATCTTTGTGGACGTTTTCTGTGGCTCTGGAAAGTTTTCTGAATTTCTTGGAAGTACCCTGAACATCAAGCAAGTTTCTTGAACTCTAACAAGTTCCTTAAACTTCTAAGAAGTTCTCTATGCTTTTTTGAAGTTTCATGAATTTCTGAGAAGTTTTCTGAACCTCTAGAGAGATCCGAAAAACTTTTGAAAAGCTTCATGAATTGCTTCTCTAAACTTGTGGAATGTTCTCTGGGAGAAATGCCCAAAAAATTCTTATAAGTATTCTAAACTTCAGGGAAGCTACATAAATTTCTGGGCAGTTGCATGAATTTCTGGGAAGAATCCATAACGTTTGGGAAGTTCCCCCATGACTTTTGGAAAGTTCTCTGATTTTTGAGGATGTTCCCTCGACATCAGGGAGAATCAAAAAACTCCTGGGAAGTTTTCTACATTTCTTAGCAGTGTCCTAAACATCTGATGAGTTCCCTGAGTTTCTGGGAAGTTCACTGAATTTATGTGATTTTTTTCGAACTTTTGAGAAGCATTTTCGTTTATCAGTTGCTTCACCTCTTCCGGTGTTGAAGGACGCAAATAATGCGGGCCGTAAGTGTTCAGGATAGCTTTGCAAAAGTTCCTCAAGGTCAGCAAGCTGACTCCCCAATCCTCACCTTTTCGTCCAGAGAACTAGCTGAGGAAACGTACGCCAACTTCCGTAAAGCTGCAGTGCACTTATGTAACGGGCTCAAGCCGACTTTTCCAGCATCACAACTTAGCTGGAAAAAAATATCAGATAACTCTAGGTGTCGCATAATGTCCAGGAACATCTCCCTTGGCATGCGGAAACGACGCAGAAAGTGCTTGTCGTCGTTGTGCTTGTTCGTTTTGACTCTTGTTTTCCACTGCCAAATTACAAATTGGCATTATCTAATATCGTTTAAATAAAATGCATGCTTTCACACACTCACCTTTAGCCAAACGAAAAATCAATTATTCCTCGTCGTCTGCTAACAGTTCGAAGTAAAATTTATTTGGTCTAACCAATTCATGGTAGAAAGTTTGCGAAAAATGTGTGATCTCTGAAAAAAAAAAACTTCTGATCTCTGATGTTGAATGATTGACACGAAGACAGGTGTTGGCGGGCTTGCAACAAGAAACACAACACCAGTGCGGGAACGCAAAGTTGGTCTATTTCAGCTGGTTATATTCAAGTGTTGCTAATGCAAATCAAGTATAAAGTTGTTCCAAAAATAGACCACCGCTGAAGATGTCCTTAGTTTGGGATTACTGATCGGGCAACAACGGAGTAGTAATCTAGTGCAGTCAATCATCCTCATACTCTTGCTTTGCAAGAATGAAATAAGATGACACGCCGATAGATACATCCAGACAAAACATTATCGAGTCGATCGCTTCAGGCCGAATCTTATTTTAAACAGGCTGGTATTTTGGAGTCCACTTTGACCGCAACAGCATTGAAGCAATGTCTGCTTTCATCAAAACAACCGAACTCGGCGTCACACAGTTTTGAGTAACATCGCGACTCACGAAATACAGAAAGTGGCTAATACAGAACAACCCCGCACAGTGATTGCATATTCTGAAAAACAATTATCTTGCAACATCAACTATGGCACAAATATCGATAAATGTATAGCCACAAAAACTAGGACACACGTTGCGCTATGTACAAAATGTACCTGGAAACCAAAAATTTTCTGCCGATCTGTGCGAAGCTTGGTTAACGGTCGCTTGTAGAATTTTCCGCAAAATTGACATTTGATATCAACGGTACTTTGTGGTACCGCTGTAAACAAACTAACCATTTCGATGACATGTCAGGAAATTTTCAATTGCCATGTGCTCGACTTTGCGGATCTCGGCAAAATCGAAGACGTTGAATATATACAGAGACACGAAGAGTGTGAAGCAAGAAATACCAATTGAATTGTCAAGCGGGGTAAAAATGGTCAAAGTAAATAAAAATTTCGTTTTGCTGAATAGTGAGAGGAGAGAATATATGAATAGTGAGAGGAGAACAAATGAAATATATACGAAAAAATCAGTGGTGGGTTATATCAGGGATATAACCGCAAGGTTCACGTAGGACCGCGTTGGTTTATAGTAAAAATTGTATAATCTAATTTACACGTATCATTACACATATGGTTAAAATGTTAATAAAATAGTTCTATAATTTTGCTATGGACCCGTCCCTTCTTATGAATTTGGCTCCATACTGCAGTTTCGTGATCCTCATAGCATGGCCCAGTATTCAACGCTAGTATATAATACGGGAGACGAACCGAAATGATTTCATAAGGGACGAATGGCCAGTGGCCCGAAATTTTATGATTGTATTGGGTAGACATGGAAACCGGTTACTGCCCGATTAGCCTATCTTACATGACTCTGTCTCCCATACCATAACCGGGCGGACTGTGGCGGGTTGACAAAGACCTGACCGAACCACCAGCTGAGAGCTCGTGTCGAAAACTGAAATCATTTCTGTTCATCTCGCGTGCTATATACTAGCGTTGATAGCATAGCCCTGACTGAAGAGAGGCACGAAAATAGAGTACGAAGCAAAACTTTAAAGAGGGGACGAGCCTCAGTTATTAAATCAGACACCGGCAACACAGCAAAATTAGTTTGCAGCTGAGGGGTGTGGCTAGTTTTGTACTCATCATGGAATGAAACTTAATTAAATACAAAGAAGAAGACAACTTGAATCATTTGGTACCCGTTTTTGAGGACCCGGATAGGGAAAAACATTTGTTCAACCTGTTGATACGGAGATTTGTATGGGAGCAAAAGTATGTCATTTTAAGTCAAAAGTTGAACTACTTATAATGAAAACACTTAATTGTAATTACAAAAAAAATTGTAAGTTTTTCTTATTAAATGGTGTATGAATGAAGTCATTGTGTTCAGTTGAACGAGAGTTATAAGCGTTCAAAAACCTTTCACTTTAGCGTAACGCTCTCACTTTTCTAAATTTTGAAATGACACCCGGTATAGAAAAGAGAAACGTAGTCCTACGTTAAAAGCCAAGCTCAACTGATTGTTGAGAAATAGTTCTGGAAAATATCCATAGAAATGAAATTTATTTTTCTTCTTTCGGCACCTTAGCTTTGGTTCATATTCATTTTTTAATAAATCAGGAACTGATCAAATTTGTAGAAATGCTGCATTTTGATGCATTTGATTTCCAAATTATAGCCTATTAGAATTAAGTTAAAAGTCGTTGAGATTCGGTTCAATTCCCGGGTGTTAACCGATTTTCTCAGTTGTTTCGGCCACCCTACTAGTTAAAATTAAAAGTATCAAATCCACGCCAGGAAATCGTGAAATTCCCGCTGTCGTAAAAATCATGAGGTTCAGTTAAAATAAGATCACAGACATTTTCTTTAAACCTATAGTTCCACCTTTAAAAAAAAGGTAAAAAGTAATACATTCCAACTCAATTTTCAGAGCTACTCGGTCCGACGAGAAATCTACGGTTCCGGCCACGACGGCAAGAACGTGTACTTTACACTCGGGTTCGCAGGAGTCGCCCTGATGGGGGCAGTATTTGTAGGCGTTGCCGTTGCCAAATGGAAGGCTTCGCGGTCACCTCATGCTCAAGGATTCGTCGAGGTTGATCAGGTAAGTGTTGAATTTAATCTTTTTGTTTCTCGATATCCCATTATTGAAGTATTCATTTCTCAACAGGCCGTTGGACAGCCCATAACGCCGGAGGAACGGCACGTGGCCAATATGCAAATCAATGGGTATGAAAACCCAACCTACAAGTACTTTGAAGTAAAGGAATAATTTACGCACTGCATTACATGCCAGTAGATCTAGGCACTCGTTTAACGGAATGATATTGTATGGAATAGTTTTCAACGGATACCAGTTGAATATTACTGTAAAAGTTGACAAAACCTCTGATCTGTTTGAATCAATATGAATTTTGTTATTATGTTTGATCTCGGTTCGCTATTGCTGCAATAGTGGAAATTATATTCCAGACAAGAAGAATCAATAAAGTGTGACAACAACTGTTGATTTGTGATTTTGACGCAAAACAAAAGCAAAGATAAGTAAGATTAAGTAAGGTCAGTATTTTGTGTTCGAAGGTTTGAATTTTGTATGAAGGAGAGTACATAACTATCGTTAAATAGTGTGATTGTAATTGTAAATTTGCCCGCAAGACATTAATTTGTAAGAGAACATGCAGAAGGGAGAAGTGGGCGAAGCGGATTGATAATAAGCCAGTAAAGAAGGATGCCGCCGTTACCAGAAAATATATAACCGCATCCTGATTGGGCGATTTTCACAACTACCAACACTCACTGTATCCATATAGTAGTGAGAGGCTACACGTTTTGTTCTGGCACATCCTTATAAATCATAGTTGCTAACGAGGGTTTTAAAATGGACAGCTTGCTCTGCAATCTTAAACATCGCGCAGAACCCCTCTTCATCCCTAACTCATAGTTAGATAGCTAAGTAGCTAATTAGTTATTATTACAAAGAAAACATAACAAAGCAAAAAAAAGAACAAAAACAATAATTGTAAGTAACATAGCTTTTTTGATCAGTAAACCGGAAAATGGTAATAGAAAAACTATCAAAAATATATATATTTTTTGTAACAAGCCTGCTATACGCTTTGAAATTTCATATTTATATAATCTTAACAATAATAAAGGGTAAACTATATATTTACAACAACAATAAGACACTCACTATCACATGCTTCAAGGCAAACAATAATTTCGATGCTTTTTGGTTTTATTTTACCTTCGACAGTTGAAAACTCACTTAAACATAACAAAAGACAAAAAAAAAAACAAAGCTAGGCAGCAAAACAGATACAAAACCACACTCAAACACTATAGATGTCGTCCTCGTTGTGTAGACACAAGGTGTGTTAAATTCAAGCATCGTAGCCCTTGAGATGTGTGTACCAATTAAAGAGCTTCTTCCGAGAAACAACGTAGCGAGCAGTAGAAACTTTTGAACAACATATTAAAGCAACAAACAACACAAAGCAAACCATCATCAATCATGAAAAGTATCGCAAAGAGGAAAAATGTGCATCCTGATAATTCAAATTCGTCCATTTTTGTAGACTTTTGCGAGCGCGTAATTAAATGTAAGAGAAAATATTGAAAACAAAATGTCATGTTATTCCCCATTTTCAGCAGTAGAACCAAAAAAAAAATTCATTCGTGTTGCCAGAACTGCTTGTGATGAATTCAACGCTTGGCGCTCTAGTTTTTGTTTCAGTAAACTTTTAAGCCCTAAGAAAAGTGACCCTCACACCGGTAACATTTGTTTCGCGATAACCAGCACACTTCAACAAACCCGATCCGGTCATTTCTCACTAAACTTCACTTGCTGATTGGGAAGACATAAGATCTATGTAAAAAATGAATTTGATATTACTAGAACACTAAAATTAACAATAATGACTTAAAGTATTGAAAGAAAAAAAAAGCAGAATAAAAATAGATTATGTATCATGTAAAAGTATGTAACGAGGATATTTATACAACACGTATAAATGTAACATTGTAAACATTTACAGAATAGTTTACCTAGGAAACAACAAGAATGCGTCATTTTATTTAACCGACTAAGTCAACACGGTTTATTTCTTCAGATTTAAGTTTCTTCATAAGTTTATTGATAACTCTATTTGAAGTTAAAACAAAACAAACATCTAGTCACAACTATAACGTTGAATAAACATAAACTAAACTAAAACACACAGAAATGTGCGGGACGGTTATGCTAACACTCTTGAAATTTGACGCCGAACAAATGCAAAAACAAGTTTATCATGAAAAGCGCTTAGTTTGACACGATTGCTATCCACTAAACTACTCAAGTAAGAGCAACAATTATATCAGCAAAGTACACGCTAAATCAAAATGTAACCGCTCGTTTCTTCATCAGTTCGTTTTCCAAACAAAATATTACTCAAAACTATTATATATGAAACTTTTTTAAGAAATAAAACACGATAAAACACTAAATGATAAAAGACAAAAAATGAAGAATTCAAACCAACTTACTTAGCTGTCAGAAATAAGAAATGAAAACAATACACATACATTGGGGAGATTGAAAACAAACAAAAAAATGAATCGTTTTGTGTGCGACATTAAGACAAACAAAAGAATAACAATTTGTATTATCAATGAGAAACCAGAAACACACAATTAATTGTTACTCGTAAGTGTAATGATTGATTCGTAGATGAATACGTCCCTTTTTCATTGCAAAAAGAAGAAAACCACAACCAACTAGAATAGAAAGTGTCAAACATATTCAACCGGAAATGACAGTTAATCAGAAAGTCAGAAAGGACACACGACACAACTAGAATCCTAAATTCAGAATATGATTTCGTATTCAATTTTCCATCATCTTTGAACAGCACAATAATTTACACCCTATGATTTATGGACAGTGAAATTCGTTGATTGAGGCAAAACTCAAACCAAACACCCATTTTCGATTCCTGAAATGTGCAAGCCGAACGTCCTAGCGCTTCGTTGATGGACATGTTTAAATTTTTCGATTCGCCTCAGCGATCGTTAACTCACTAAAGGCTAGAAAAATAAAAGTAAAAACCAAACAAAAAAAAAACCAAATGCAAATAATTGTACTGCAGTGAAAAATCAAACTCACTTTCACGTCGGAAGGAACAGTCCATAATGCAACTCTGAGGTTGGGTGGTCCTCTTCGATTTTGAGATGCTCTCCTGTTACCTATTCGGAAAGCTTCGAAAAATGGAGTGGAATCGCTATCCTCGGGAGTTCGATTTAGATCATCATCCCCCAAATGAAATGGAAAAAGAGAGAAAGTGTTTATTTCTAGGGTCAACTAAAAGGCAAATGTCCCCAAATCTTTGTTTGTGGAATGAGAGATAGCGCCGGGAAGAATAAATAAAGTGAAAAATAAGAAGAAGGCAAAGCAGGTGGATTGAGTCGAAAATGCTCTGTAAACAAGCAACACTAATAATTTGAAGGAGGATAATAAAATATGAGATAACAATATCCTGATGACTTTTAATTCATGTTGATGACCATATTTAGGGAAATATTTATACAACTGCTCAAAGGCCGGAACAAATCTTATTTTTTTCTTTTGTCTAGATGCATACAAATCTCAAACATTTGACGTTCAGTCATTGTTTACATTAGGTATTTCAGCTTTTTTCACGTATTACTTGAGAAAGGTGCGTACTTATGACAGCTACCGTGCCGTGTAAATACTTGTGTTTTTTTTATTCCGAGTTGAAAGTGAGAAAATTATCCTTTTTTCGATTTTCTCCATAATAAAATAAATTTACTATCTCTTCGACACAATTCGTCACTCTATTCAATCCAGGGTTCATGAATATAATTCATTGGAACAGCGATCATATGTCAGTCCCATACTAATCCTCGTTCCCAACGGGTAAGAAACCTGTTAAAACATGAATATAGCTTTCGGAAAACGATACTCGAAAGCTAAGAACATGTGTGATCATATGTTGAGAAAATGGTGAAAACAAATGTCACTGCCTACCGGTGGGAACCGATCCCACACCTCCCAGTACGCTAGACGGGCACTCTACCACTATGCTATGGTGGACGTAATGATAATTATTGCTTTACCTCATCAATCTATCGAAGCACTGATGCGATAGAGACGGTCCAACTCCCCCAGTACGCAATTAATAAAAAAATCACCATTGTCTCATCAAATGATTCTTCACATGTTCTTAGCTTTCGAGTATCGTTTTCAGAAATTGAAATTAAGTTTTGACTCACAATAGTCATTTACCCTAAAACATGAATATAGCGTCACTCGTCTTAAATGTACTCTAAACTGGGTAACTGAGGTGAAGCAATAATCGGTTGAGTTGTGTGAGTGGTACCAATGTACAAAGGTACTAAAAATATGCAAGCCTCACAACTACTGAACCAAATGATGATCATCAACCGAGTTAGAGCAAGGCTGTGCCTATAAAAACTTAAAGTTTGCCTCATCCTTCATTCGCTTTAGCGTCGACTAGAGCGCTCTTGATCGTCAACTGCACCGAAAGCAAATTTCCTCGCCTTAGAGCATCTTCAGCGGTGGTCTATTTTTGGAACAACTTTATACTTGATTTGCATCAGCAAAGCTTGAATAGAACCAGCTGAAATAGATCAACTTCGCGTTCCCCGCACCGGTGTTGTACTTCTTGTTGTAAAACCCAGCAACACCTGTCATCCTGTCAATCATTCAACATCAGAAATCAGAAGTTTTTTTGTCAGAGATCGCAAACTTTTTCCCATGGATTGGTTTGACCCAATAATTGTTACTGCCATTATTGCGTCGTTAGCAGACGACGAGGAATACTTGCTCTTTTGTTTGCCTGAAGGTTTAACAACATCTCGGAAATACTATTCATTTCACAGAAATTCCACCAACTTATTAAAAGATTAACAAATCGACAAACTCGTAAATTATTGATATATTTGTGATATTTTGCTTTTTATCATGAAGGTGTACCAACTGGGAGTCCAAATAACTTCTGGGAAGCTAAATCTGCTTCTCAAAATTCCGGTTATTTCCAGAAAGTTGTTTCTATTCCATGGATGATCAGCAGACTTTTTGGTAGTTCAACCAAGTTTCCAGAATTTTTCGGCAATTCAATGGACTTCTCTGAAGTTCCACCACTTCTCTTCTCAAAAGAAAGCAAGCAAACTTCATGATTATCTTGAAACTTCCGAGAAGCTTAATACACTTCTGTCAAGTTCATTATATTTCCACCCAATCTTCATAAATATTCCGAAGTTCATAGTAATTTAGAAAATTATTTTCAAAGAGTTCGTTTAGTTTCTAGAAGCTTATATAAGTTCTGACTAATTCATGTAATTGCCGAGACTGTTTAAAAGCTGTAGAATAGGCAATTGAATAATACAATATTTAAAAACGATTCCTGGAAAAATCAAAGAGTTTTCGAACTTCCCCTCCGCGAATTGAATCTATCTTCAACATATCACCGGTTTCCCAACATATCCCAGAAAGCTTATCAAAACTGCTGTAGTAAAATGTATCCTCTCCCCTAGAAGATGAACTTGAATTCGAATATCCTGATCCCCAGTAAACCTGCCGAAAGTTACTACGTAACAGACTTCTCGAAAAGTTATCTGTATGAGCTATTTGCGAGTGCTAGTCATGATCAATCCACCAATAAACCGATTGTTCACTTTGAAGACTTCATTACTTTTCGTTTCCAAGCAATCGAAATACTATTCGGAATCGGAATTTGGCACCAAATTAGCCGTAAAATCCACACTAGTCACACTTCTGGGAGCCTCCTCATTTCAAACTAGCCAGCGTTTCCCTGAAAATGCTGTGGCTGTAAACAACTTAGAGAACCATTCGTTAAACAAGAATGAAACGAAAGGGCAATTCACTAGCACCGGGAGCAACTTGAAGTTATTATCAGCATCCGAGGCGAGCAACACCACTTTCTGTTAGGCGCCAGCATCACCCGCATCAAACACGGCCACTTTTCGGTCCATAAAACCCCCCCCCCCCCTCCCTCCCCCAAAACACAACAAAAAAAAAAAAACAAATTTTTCCTCCCTCCCTCTTCAAAATTTTTTTTTTTTGTTGCGGGTCTCCCAAATATATTTTGTTTTTTTTTTTTTCCACACCATATTTGGGGTATCACCCACCCCATTATAAAAAAATTTAGGGGTTTTGTAATATTTTTTTTTATGTTATTTTTTTTATAAGTGGTGTGAGATAAAAAAAAACAAAATATTATATATAATAGTTTTTTTTTTTTAAAAAAAAAATTTTTTTACTTATATTTATTTTAAAAAAAAGGGTAGTTTTTTTTTATTATTTTTTTTTTTTTCCCAAATGCTGCAAGAATAGATCAAAACATATACCATCTTTAGGGCATCTTCAACGGCGATCCAAATCGTGGATTGGATTTATTTTTTTAGACCAAACGCAAAAACATCGCTGCACCGGTGTTGTAAATTTTGTTTTATACTGGATCTATTTTGCATCATTTTAAAACTGGTATATGTTTTGATCTATTCTTGCAGCAATTTGAAACAAGAAAAATTCCGTTCCAAAACACTACACGCTACTTGATAATACCAATTATTGAGTAAAATTTCAGCTTTTACTAAACAATAACTCAATTTTATTGAGTATATTCTGAGGTATATTTGTGAGCCGAAAAGTAACCGCGTTTGCTGCGTGTGATGCTGGCGGCGAACAGATAGTTGTGTTGCTCGCCTCGGATGCTGATAATGACCTCAAGTTGCTCCCGGTGCTAGTGAATTACCCTTTCGTTCCATTCCTAAATAACGAATGCTTGTCTTAGTTTTTTTTTACAACCACTGCATTTTCCGGAAAATGCTGACTAGATCGAAATGCGGAGGATCCGAGATTGCGAATAGTATTTCGATTGCTCTGAAATGAAAAGTAATGAAGTCTTCAAAGTAAACAATCGGTTTATTGATAGATTGGTCATGATAAGCACTTGCAAATAGCTCATACAGGTACATTTTGGAGAAGCCTCTAGTTGACTAGCTGTCGCATAATGGCCAGGAACACCTCTCTATGCACGCGGAAACGCAGAAAGTGCTTCTCGTTGTAGGTTTGCGTGTCGCTAAAGCAGTCCTGGAACAGCTTCTGATGACCGGAACGGAAATCACGGTCAACGTTGGGGCGTCATCCAGGACGTGACTCTCTCCGTCTCGACTCTTATTTATCCGCTGCCTAACTACAAATCAGCATTATCTAATATCGTTTTAATGAAATGCATGCACTCACCTTCAGCCAAACGAAAAAACAAGTATTCCTTGCCGTCAGCAAACGATGCACTACTGGCATTGAAAATTATTTGGTCAAACCAATCAATGGCAAAATGTGTGTGAAAAATCTGCGATCTCTGAAAAAAAACTTCTGATCTCTGATGTTGAATGATCGACAGGATGACAGGTGTTGGCGGGTTCAACAACAAGAAATACAACACCGGTGCGGGGAACGCAAAGTTGGTCTATTTTAGCGAGTTCTGTTCAAGTTTCGCTGATGCAAATCAGGTATAAAGTTTATCTAAAAATAGACCGCCGCTGAAGATGCCCTTAAAATGATGCAAAATAGATCCGGTATAAAACAAAATTTACAACACCGGTGCAGCGATGTTTTTGCGTTTGGTCTTAAAAAATAAATCCAAACCACGATTTGGACCGCCGTTGAAGATGCCCTTTTTTTTTTTTTTTTTTTGAGGGTATCTAGCTGGAGCTGCGTGACAGCTTGGTTGTCAAGACTAGACCCTTTCCCAACGTCACCTCTACTACGACCAATACCGTAGAAGCAATAGCCTATGTTGGCCGCTTGAGCACTAGTTGAAGTAATTAGTATTGGACCGTAGTATTTAAAAAAAATTTCAGTTTCAATTTTCCCACGATGTTGTTTTGTTATGCTGTCGTAAAATGGAAGCTCAAATTGATACCCTATCCTAAATGTCACGAGCTTTGTTCCGGGGCAAAGTGCCGTCTAAGTTAATAGCCCCAAGTCCTGCAGTCATCACCAGGCCGTATGCAGTAGTAACTAGATTTCAAAAAGACTTGTAAATTGCCAAACAATAATTCTTAGGGACGACATTCAGGCCATTGATGTAGTCTATGTTGACAACTAGTAGTACTGAAGTCAACCCCAAGAAGCATTGCAACAAGAGTACGCATAATATTTATTATTCATACAGCTAATGATATTTCTAGACAACCCGCAATTTAATGGTGAGCCTATGTTAGCTATCTACAGCACTGCAATATCTTCTAATAATAACCCTAAAAATTTGAATTAGTATGTAATGAGCTTCCATTTTAAAGTGTGTTATAAGGGTCAGTCAGTCAGGTTGTCTAATGCTAATGGCGTTCATTTTACAGCCCCGAGCTATTTAGTTTGGAATGGAACCGAAACGGAATCGAAATGGAATTGAAATGGAACTACCGTGATTGAAACAGCCCCCCCCCCCCCCCCCTCAGCACTGTTGCTGAAATAAACTACAAGGAAAGGTTTCATCTACTGCTCGTGCTTCTTAAGCGGGCCCTCCGCGTCCTATCTCTAATATACATGCTTGTCATCGTCAGTCTAAAGTAACACTTTTCGGTGGCTATGTGCTTCATTTCGAACCGTCAGATATTTACCATAATCAAAACATTCACCCTTTTCGAAAATTTGCAATTACTTTCACTTATTATACCATGAGCAAACCAGGTATTTTGGTTATTCATTCCATAAAACAAATGGATAAACAACAACATAAGTTGCCACGAAAATGAAAAGTGTACTTTTAGTCGTTTCCCTTTGATTGAAAGTAATAAGTCTAAGAGTGAATTGCGCCAATATCACACCTGATGTTAGTGCCTTTATATAAACGCTCTACGACGTGGCAGTGAAATAAATGTGCAGAATATGTGATACTTTCACTACTGGTCAAATTCTTGGTCTCACATGCATGTTTATAGCATGAGATAAGCCCTCTCACCGTCGACAAGGTGAAAAATTTGACCCGCGAGAGGGATTTTGGTGAAAAAAAAATATTATACATACACCAACTAAAAAAAATCATCTCCCCCCCCCCCCACAAAACCCCCCCTCACCCCCCTCCTTCCTCCCCCTTCTCTCCTCCTCTTCCCCCCCCCCCTCCACTCTTAAACAATTTTGTTGTGTTTGTTTTTTTTGTGTGTGTGTGTGTGTGTGTGTGTGTGTGTGTGTGTGTGTGTGTGTGTGTGTGTGTGTGTGTGTGTGTGTGTGTGTGTGTGTGTGTGTGTGTGTGGGTGTGGTCCTAATAGATCGTAAGACCAGCACTAGATAGTAAGTATGTTAGAAAATTGTAATGTAAACCCTCTAGAAGGCCTTTGGTGGCCCTGAAAAGGGCCGTTTGGTTTAAATTATCATACGGCCTCGAGTTGAAAGCACTTCTCCAGCGTCCCAACCAGCAGTTGCCAACACATCACCTCTGGTTGCTTCCAGTTTCGCCCGATATCGGGCTCGCGCGGCATCGGTACAATGTCGTTTCGAAAGATTTTTCGTATGTTCGATCTTAACGCACATCCGAAATTTGCGCATAACGTTGGCATCAAATCGATTAGGCATCGTACCTATTCTCACTTTCAGTTTCCCAAAACTTATTTCTTCCTAAAAGTAAAACTCTTATACAACGCGAATCGTTAACACAACAGAATAACTATAACCCTACTAATTGGAATGTGCAGAGAATGTTGTACTTTAGAATATCATCTTCGAGGATCAAAACGTTGTCTGTGTTAGGAAATTTCTTGATACTAGCCGGAACGCAACATTCCTTAAAATTTCCCAACACCGATTGATGAATATGTACGCGAAAATATATATTTTTTATTTAAAAGTTTAAAACATTTGAATAAATAAAATGGCAATCGTAAAAACAAAAAAGTGCTAAAATTTCAGCTCAGAATTAAATCAATCAAGAAACGATCGAATTATTATCGACCGGTGTTTCAATTCCTCGCTTAACAATTGATTTAGCCACTGCTCTCTGCCAATTCGTAAGATAAATTCAAATTAAACAAACTCTCTCAACATTGTATTGGTCGTCCTGAAAAGGACGGATTTGAAATAATCCGCATAAGAATGAAATCCTTCTCAATGTTTTCACGAAGCAGGTTACTTCTGCCGTGCACGTTGTGCTTTAGATAAAGATAGGCTACCAAGAATATCACACACACTCAGGCACCTTATTTCGATCCTCATGGTGGCGCCCACCAGCTACAAATCATCACCGGCTTGGGCAACCGACTGCCTAGCACACCACTGAAATTTAGTGGCTGCCTAGCAACGGTTGCCTAGCCAAGGGCTTGCTAGCAACAGCCTGCAGAGCAATCAGCTACCTGACCACTGGTTGGTCGCCACTGCACCTTCTATGGTACGTGGCACCACCAGCTGCCAAATCCACATTGGCGCTTTGCCGCTCCGCACTACAGGTTTCGTGTCATCAAGGTTGCCTCCAGAGTATATGCCATCGCCAGCAGCTGATCCTCGATGGTTCGTTGGTCTGCCCAGCTCCAGTACTGAGACACTAATGAGTAAAATTGCGAAGGTGTCTTCGTTTTATATTGTTCATATGAGCCATGAGCCCTCCCTTGCTTAAATTTGAAATCTGTGATAGTAAAGTACAGTGCATTTAGTAAATGTACTGTGAAAAATCGGCATTATAAGACATCATCTCATGTTTTGGTTATTTTCAATAGCTTAAAATTGTTAACGGATAATGTTTGATAATTGAATTGATACGCGGTTAAATTGCCAACCGATTGATGTGAACGTCTTGAAAATCTATGGAGCAATTATAAGTTATAAGCGTTTAATTTGTAACAATATTTCGTGACGGTCGCTAATTTTTAGATTTTCAATTGACACCCTACCCTTGCCGTAAGGCGTAGTCTACGTCAAAAATCAGCATTTGACATTTTGTTGTCAAAATTAGCAAGGCAAATTAGGTTCGGGGATGAGTGAAACATTGTTAAATTGTACGAAATTGAGTGGTAATGCCATACAAACTGAGTCAAGTATTTTGTACAATGGGTTGCACAATATACTACGTCGCAATAACGTATAAAGCATAACAACATTATTTAATTCTGGAATTGCGCAATTAAATGTGCCAGCCGAAATCTGATCGAAAGTCTCCTCGAAAATTATTTACATTTGAAATGTCAGCCCAGTTACCGAGGAGCATCCGCTAACTGGGCTGTGCACTTAGTCCAGTTAGCGAACTGTTGCTGTACTTTGCTTTATTCGGATTTCATTTTTTGTCATCGGATGGGATTCTAATGTCGGCTACAAATTTCGTGAAGAGATTCATAGAATATTGTTGATAGCAAAAGCCAAGTCCAAAAGCCCTGAGCTCAACTGAATAAAACTCTGAATTTGTCTTTCTGGAAGGGAAACATAGCACTGGAATCCAGTTGCTGAGGCACTACCCAAGTAACCACACTATACACTTCACACTATAGTTTCGCCGTATCCTGTATAACGCCGTATCCTGTATATCGCCGTATCCTGACAGTTTGAACGTAATTTTCTCTTGCTTACAGGATATGGCGTTAGATTAACTTCTTGTACATAATGTAGCACTAAGAGTACCTCAAGCATCCGCCTTTCTTGACTAAGAAGGGGTTGAAACTTCTATCAGAACATGCTTCTTACCCGGTTAGGTAGAAATTTGTGTTTCATTTGTATGAGAGCCTCCCTTTCCAGAAGGGAGAAGGGTCTCAAACCGCAATCGAAAAAAATTAGTGGTGGGTTATTTCAGGGATACAATAACCGCAAGGTTCACGTAGGACCGCGTTGGTTTATAGTAATAATGGTATCATCTAATTTATACGTATCATTAAACATATGGTTAGTTAAAATGCTAATAAAATAGTTCTATAATTTGGCTATGGACCCATCCTCTCTTTAAAATTTTGCTTCGTACTATATTTTCGTGCCTCTCTTCATTCAGGGCTATGCTATCAACGCTAGTATATAGCACGTAAAACGAACCGAAATGATTTCATAAGGGACGAATGGCCAGTTTACAGTGGCCCGGAATTTTGTCATTGTATTGGGTAGACATGGAAACCGGTAACTGTCCGATGAGCCGGTCTTACATGACTCTGTCTCCCATACCATAACCGGGCGGACTATGGCGGGTTGACAAAGGCCTGTCCGAACCACCAGCTGAAAGCTCGTGTCGAAAACTGAAATCATTTCGGTTCATCTCGCGTGCTATATACTAGCGTTGATAGCATAGCCCTGAATGAAGAAAGGCGCGAAAATACAGTACGGAGCAAAATTCTTAAGAAATATGGGCCTCAATTATAAAATCAGACACCGGCAACAAAGTAAAATTATTTTGCAGCTAAGGTGTTTGGCTAGTTTTGTATTCATCATGGAACGAAACTAAATGAAATAAAAAGAAAAAGACAATTTTAACCATTTGTTACCCGTTTTTGAGAACCCGGATAGGGAAAAACATATTTTCAACCTGCTCATACGGAGATTTATATCGTAGCAAAAGTAGGTCATTTTTAAGGAAAAAATTTAACTACTTATACTAATAGCACTTAATTGTAATTTCAATGCAAAAATTTTGTTTTTCTGATCTAATGGTGTATGAATGAAGTCATTGTGTTCAGTTGAACGAGAGTTATTAGCATTCAAAAACCTTTCACTTTTGCGTAACGCTCTCATTTTTCAAAATTTAGAAATGACACCCGGTATAGAAGAGAGAAACGTAGTCCACGTTAAAATCCTGCCTCCAAAAACCTCTACATGCCAAGTTTGGTTCCATTTGCTTGATTAGTTATCGAGTTATGCATAAATTTCTGTTTCATTTGTATGAGAGCCTCCCTTCCAGAAGAGGGAAACTGGTGGGTCTCGAACCACCAAAGAAAGCAAATGTGTCAGATTTGGTTCCATTTGCTTGATTAGTTCTGGAGAAGTTTTGCAAAAATTCGGAGAGTTTTGCAGAAATTTGTGTTTCATTTGTATGAGAGCCCCCCCCCTTCTAGAGGAAAGAGGGGTCTCAAACCAGCATAGAAAAAAATCCTGT
The DNA here is from genome assembly GCA_024533555.2 of Aedes koreicus. Taxonomy (NCBI): domain Eukaryota; kingdom Metazoa; phylum Arthropoda; class Insecta; order Diptera; family Culicidae; genus Aedes; species Aedes koreicus. The sequence continues at coordinate 153,851 of JAHHFK020004889.1, read as the reverse complement.
CTCGAAAAAACCCTACATGCCAAATTTAGGTCCATTTGCTTCAGTAGTTCTTGAGATATGCAGAAATCTGTGTTTCATTTGTTTATTTATATATTCGTCTTCGATTCTATCGTACAGACTTAATTTCTACCTACATTCTCAACTCTAGATGTAGAACAATTCCTAGAAAGATTAAAATAGAACAAATCACATACACTATTAAAAATTCTAATAGAAGAACTGAGTGGGTTATTGTAACCGTAACTTGTCCTATGTACTGGAATGGCAATCAGAGCTGCATTTCTCAGCTGGCGACTAGGTGCGTTCAATTGTACACAAGAGAGCAGATCCGAGGAATCGAGATGGTATTTTATAATATCAAAAATCAATAACCTTTGCAGCATCAAGCGTCTAGACGAGAGCAGCTCAAGGTCCACCAGTTGACAACGTGCTGGCAGGTGACAGATAGCAAAACGAATGAACATCTTCTGCATGCGTTCGATACGGATAACTTGTGAGGTGTTGTAAGGGGCCCAGGCAGGGGTAGGTCAGTAAATTTGAACGCATTCTGACGGATAAAACTGAAAACAGCAAAAGCTTTAGTAGTAACGGTTGAAATATGCTCGTTGAAACGTAACTTGGGATCCATAATCACACCTAAATCTCGAATAGACTGAACTCGCTCCAGTGTTGTTCCAGTAATAGTGCATTCGGGTCTAACGAGAGATAAGCACCGACAAAAAGTAATCACTTTACACTTCTTGTTGTTCAATCCATTTTTGTCGTAACAACAAAGTAGTAAATTAGTGTCAGCATAGATTTTATTATTCTGAAAATTTTGAGATCGTCGGTGTTTAGCAGATGAGAATCGATGGCATAAATCGTTGATACAGAACGAAAATCAAAGGTCCTAGCACATTACCTTGCGGAACACCAGATGAAACGCAGAATGTCTCTGATTAAGAGGAGTTCACCTGAACGAAAGCTTCTTTGCTATTCAGGTATAACAATGTGAGGTACATCATTAAAACATTTTACAGTATTCGTTCGGCTGAACGTTCGGTAATCCGATTCACCGGATTTTGGTGAAATTTTACAGTATTCCGGTAAAAAAATTACCGGAGCTTGTCAAATTTTACCGAAATTCATTAAATCGGATTACCAAACGTTCAGCTGTTGAAAGTTCGGTAAAAATTTACCGAATACTGTAAAATTATCTAAGTGTGTACGGTGTCGAACGCTTTCGAAAAATCGACGTATATGGATTCCAGCTGACTCCGCTGCTCGATCTCCCAAAACAGCACATTGGAATAGCATAACAAATTGGACGTTGTATAGCGATGTGGAAAAAGTCCATGCTGATATTCCGAAATAATTGGTTTTGCAGCCGACAGTAAGACTTTGAGCATCGTGGATTTCGAGATGGATTCAAGAAGTTTACCGAGGCAGCAAAGAACGATTCGTGAACTCCCAGATTTGTGGATTGTAATCATTTTGCCGGTTTTCCATAATCCAGGAAACGTTTTTTCACTTCGCGACCGATTGAAAAGTAGCGTCATTGATCCGCCTATAGACCTTACGCAGCTCTTGAGAAGAAAATGCGTAAGGCCATCAACACCGGCACCTTTCGAGACATCTAGGTCACGGAGAGCTGTAATGATTTCCTATTGGGAAAACTGGAAGCATGGAAGATTATCGTGGGTGGGAAAATTCTGGAAGCATCTTGGGTGAGGTACTGGCAATGTTGAGTTAAACACACTATGAAAAAAGCTCGCAAAAAGATTTGCAGCCTTCTCAAATGTAGTGGCCGCTGTATCACCGTAAATGATCGTGTTCGGGATCTGACTGTTCGACTTTTGCACATACTTCCAAAACATCGATGGGTTATTTTTTAAGTTCCTTTGCAGGTTATCCATGTATTTTCGGTAGCTGGACTTAAGAAGTTCATTATAGGAAGATTCCACAAGATAAAGTAGATTCCTATTTTCGGCAGATTTCGTAGCGACGAACCGTTTACATGTTACGAAAGTTTCTTAACTCTACAGTCCACAGTGTCGGAAGACGTGTCTGAAAAATGTTGAGCAACAGCAGCGTTGGTGGAATACAAGGTTGGGCCAGCATTTAGGCGTAGATAAATACCAAAGACGTATAACGATCGGTTGGCAAGCTTCACTCACACTGTAACTTGCTCAAGCTCATTACAGTCTGTAAGGGAAACTTCTGCACGGTGTAGCTCGCATTTGACTGCGACAATCACACCGCCACCTCTCAATAAGTTGCTAGTGGATTCACTTCGATCGCAACGAAGTATAGAGTAATCCAACGACAGTTGTCGGGCCGGAGCCGGTAAGAACTACAACGTCGAACTCATAGTAGGATAAACGTACCTTCAAAAAATAGGAGCCCTCCTTCCAGAAAGGAAAGAGGTCTCGAATCATCATAAGAACTTTTCGAGGCCCCAAAAACCCGGGCATAAAAATATTTACGCTGATCGGTTAAGTAGTTTCTGAGTCTATAAGGGTCAGACAGACAGACAGAATGACAGAAATTCCAGAAAAACTAGCTGGACCCGGTGCGAGCGTTGCTACGCTTGCAACTCAATGAATGAAAATTTAATAGAACCCGCCCGAGTAACACATCTTCATGATTTTATGTTGAGTAAACTTCTATATAACCAAATCTAGTAATATAAAAGTATTTCCAACCGTTATAAAACATGTATGTTGCTTGAGGGCGTGTTCATGGTTGTTTTTCGGAATGAGTTTTATTAAAATATGTTTGCCATGGTTTTATTAACAATCAATGTGCAACTAGCGATTTGAAATTGGTTCACTGTTGTAGAACCCCTAGTTCCGAAGTACACCTTGCAGTCTACACGTTGCCATGCACTCTTGCGCTTTTCTGTGCCTTTTGGTACACGTATCTTTGTTTTTGTTTTGATTCGTTATGTTATTTTGACAGAATATTTGAGAGTGATTGGTGTGAGCTACGGCCTAAGGGGTGAATCATTAAGCTTGGTACGTAGCTTGGGAGCGATGTGCTAGTACTTCCTGAGCCAAAAAATATATTCATTTCCTTCATGACTATCCACTCGCTGGTTTTACCATGGTTTTTCTTTCCACACACTTAGAAAATTTTACAGTATTCGGTAATTTTTTACCGAACTCTCAACAGCGGTAATCCGATTTAATGGATTTCGGTTCAGGTAATCCGATTTAACGGATTTCGGTAAAATTTGACAAGTTCCGGTAATTTTTTTGCAGGAATACTGTAAAATTTCACCGAAATCCGGTAAATCGGATTACCGAACGTTCAGCTGTTGAAAGTTCGGTAAAAAATCACCGAATACTGTAAAATTTTCTAAGTGTGTATGTAGAAACATTTCATAGACAAAAATGTTATCTTCAAACTACGCAGTATCCTGTCAGTTTGAACGTTATTTTCTCTAGCATAACCTATAACATTTTAAGATTAACTTCTTGTGCATAATATAGCACTGAGAGTACCTCAAGCATCCCCTTTTCTAAGATGAGAAGTGTTTCAAATTTCTATCAGAATATGCTTCTTACCCGAGAAATACACATTTTTCGTTTTAGTTGCCTGGATAATTTTCATGTTTGGTTGAAATTGGTGTTTCATTTGTATGAGAGCCTCCCCTTCCAGAGGAGAGAGGGGTCTCAAACCACCATTGGCATAAAAGTGCACTTAGTATATGTAGTTCAATTTTTTACTTAACCTTCTTTAGGTGTCGGGGTCAATATGACCCGGAATGGATTTAAAAAATGAAATAACTTTCTAGAATATGCATCTACACGTTTCAATTTTCTTGACTTTTCCTAATTCATAGGAAATTACGTTTGTGTATCGAACCTAATTTTTTTTTTTGACATTTCTGAAGGCTAAAAAAAAAGTTACGAATAAGGTGTTTCGGGTCATATTGACCCGGATTTCAAACTCACATCGTGGAAACTATATATGCCAAATTTTTAAGTTTTTGAACTCATTAGAGTCCCAATTTCATGTTTTTAGTGAGTACTGCAATTGTTACCCCTTTTGGCCACAAGGATTCTGTGCCGGAAGAGGGCATGTTTTGCCACGATCCGTGAGGCGGTGACAAATACAAATTTTCATCGGAACATGCATTTCGATGGCTCAAATTTCATGGTTCGTCATGAATAGTCTACTTCTAGCCATAAAATGGACCAATGATCATATAAGCTATTCCATTGACGAACTAGATGAACCCGAGAGAACCGTTTAGGAGAGGACAAATACAGATTTTCACCAAAACATGCCTTTCGATGGCTCAAACTTCATGATTTTTGTGTCTACTTCTAGCCTTGAAAAACCATATTCGCCATTCCGAGACAATCAGGATACTACGGGGGGAACCGTTCAGGAGACAAATGCGGATTTTCACCGAAACATGCCTTTTGACGGCTCAAACTTCATGATCTCTAATAAGTAGTCTACTTCTAGCCTAGGAATGGACCAATGACTATATTGACCATTTCGGGACAATCCAGATGCCCCGGAGGTACCGTTTAAGAGGGGACAAATATATATTTTCACCAAAACATGCCTTTCGGCGGCTCAAACTTCATGATTTTTGTGTCAACTTCTAGCCTAGAAATGGACCCATGACTATATTGGCCATTCCTGGACAATCCGAATGCCCGTGGGATCCGTCTAGGAGTAGACAAATACATATTTTTGACGAAACATGCCTTTCGACGGCTCAAACTTCGTGATTTCTTATAAGTAGTCTATTTCTAGCCTTGAAATTGATCAATGACCATATTGGCCATTCTGGGACAACCCAGATGCCCTGAAAGAACAAATATAGAGGAGACAAATACAGATCTTCACCGAAACATGACTTTCGACGGCTCAAACTTCATGATTTTTTGTAAACAATCTACTTTTAGTAATTAAATTGTCAAATGACCATATTGACCATTCCTGGACAACCCAGATACTCCGAGGGAACCCTTCAGGAGGAGACAATAACGGTTTTTCGTCGAACCTTGCCGATACCACTAAATAGTCTGGATAACAACCGGGCTGGACCACCCCCCTCGCCTGACCACGCTACGCCACTGCTCATAAATGAGTAAAAATGATAAACTAAGAAAGCTTTGTCAATTAGATCCGTTTTTTATATTGGTAACTCACGAATTCTATTACCGTCCTGTTCACCGAATTTTCCAGAATTCGGTAATTTCGGTAACCAGGTCGAAAATCGAGTTCGTGAGCTTCCAGAATCAGCAAAACTGATCAGGGCGTTGTCTGTTCACTATTTTTACTCATTTATAAGCAAGTTTATAAGTGGGACGTTTTAGAACATTTCAATGTGATTTGAGAACAACAATAGAAAATCAATAAAATTTACCAGTAATCAGCCCTAGGTGCCACAAGGTTCTCATCTTGCCCCATTACTGTTTATTATACTGTGATTTTCAATCATCTGATTGAACCCATATAGGGTGCTAGACCAATTCTTGTCAGCAATCGCTATTACTCAGCCGCACAAGACCAAAATTCTGTTCATGAATAGTTTCACATAGACACTAGTCATATAAAAAAAAAATCAAATCATTCGATTTCAAAACGGTTGAGCAATAGCGATTGGCGACTGGAACTAGACCACTGCCCCGCTTCCTATGCTGACGACGTGAAACATGTAGTTGTAGCCAAGGCTTCACGTTTTCACAGCATATTTACATTGGCATGTTTGCGTTCGCTCCACAAATATAGCCACTACAACGGTTTAAAGAAAAGTTGGCACCTTCAGCCTTACTTTACCCTACAATTGTTTACAACAGTTTTTTTTGCCAAATTTACCATTCTTCCTCCTATTTTTTACTTTTTGGACCAGGTTCATCAGTTTAGCATATACAATTAACGTTTTAATTATGGTTCATTTTCCGAAGATCGAAATGATCAAAACAAAAGATGATCTTTCCGATTTTTTTTAGGGTAATAGGATCAATTTAAAAATCAAAAACCGACATCAAAAAGATCGATCTCGTAAAGGTCAATCCAAGATCACCCAACCCTAGTTCGTATGTAAAAAAAGGCAACTGTCATGAATCCATTTCAAGGCTAGAAATAGACTACTTATAAAAAATCATGAAGTTCAAGCCGTCAAAAGGCATTTTTCGGTGAAAATCCGTTTTTGTCACCTCCTAAAGGATTTTTCCAGGGCATGCAGGTTGTCTCATAAATTCCAATATGGTCATTGGTCCATTCCAAGGCTAGAAGTCGACTACTCTACAAAAATCATGAAGTTTGAGCCGTCGAAAGGCATGTTTCGGTGAAAATCTGTATATGTCCCTTCCCAAATGGTTCCCCCAGGGCATCCGGATTATCCCAAAATGGCCAATATATTCATTGGCCGATTTCGAGGCTAGAAGTAGACTACTTATAAGAAATCATGAAGTTTGAGTCGTCAAAAGGCATGTTTCGGTGAAAATCCGTACTTGTCTCCTTCTAAATGGTTCCCCTGGGGCATCCGGATTGTCCCGGAATGGCCAATATAGTAATTGGTTCATTTCTAGGGTAGAAGTAGACTACTTATAAGAAATCATGAAGTTTGAGTCGTCAAAAGGCATGTTTCGGTGAAAATCTGAACTTGTCTCCTTCTAAATGGGTTCCCCCGAGGCATCCGGATTGTCCCGGAATGGCCAATATAGTCATTCGTCCATTCCTAGGGTAGAAGTAGACTACTTATAAAAAAATATGAAGTTTGAGCCGTCGAAAGGCATGTTTCGGCAAAAATTTGTATTTGTCCCCTCCTAAACGGTTCCCCCGAGGCATCCGGATTGTCCCAGAATGGCCAATATTATCATTGGTCCATTTCAGATGATCGTCCTTGGCGACTTCAATCTAGCTGGTATATCGTGGAAAATGTCTCACAGCGGCTTTCTCTATCCAGACCCAACACGCTCTGTATTTCACACAGGGTCAGTTAGTCTTCTTGATAACTATAGTGCAGCCACGCTATCTCAAATCAACCACGTTGTAAACGAGAACAACCTCTGCTTAGACCTCTGCTTTGTAAGCGCTCAAGACACCGCTCCATTCATCTCTACGGCTCCAATTTCTCTGGTAAAGCTGGCTCCTCACCACCCTCCTTTAATTGTCGCCGTGGAAGGTAATCACGTTCGAGATTTTGACGCAACTTCTGCTGCTGTGTCATACGATTTCCGGAAAGCCTATCACCGTAGTATCGTCGGCGTGCTGTCTAACATAGCCTGGAAGAGCATCCTTGATCCCGAAAACGTCGATTCCGCTGCGCAAACTTTTTTACACGTCTTGGCATATGTCATTGACAGGCACATTCCAAAGAGAGTCCACCAAAAAGAGTCGCACCTTTCTTGGCAAACTAGCGAATTTCGAAAACTGAAATCGACTAAGAGAGCGGCTTTGAGAAAATTCACTAAATATCGTACCCTTGCCCTGAAAAACTACTACGTCAGGCTCAATCATGAGTTCAAGCGAGTCAGCCGTCGATGCTACTCGTCATATTTACGAGGGATTCAGTCCAAACTCAGGTCGCATCCGAAGTCTTTTTGGAAGCATGTAAACGAGCAGCTCAGAGAGTCTGGCCTACCATCCTCAACGGTGCTAAACGGTGAAGTCGCTTCATCCCTACAGGAGATATGCCGCCTGTTTTCCGAAAAGTTTTCCAGTGTTTTCTCCGGTGAGAGATTGACTGATGAACACGTTACATCAGCAGTTAACAATATGCCACTATACGGTCAAGCACTGGGGATAATCGATATCAACGTCGACATGATTACAACCGCCGCAAAACAACTCAAGTCGTCCTTCAATCCTGGACCCGATGGTGATCCGTCAGTATTCACCGTTGCTGCGCCTATTCAATATGTCCGTCGTAAGAGGAGTGTTCCCATCCTGCTGGAAACTCGCACATATGTTTCCGGTCCACAAGAAAGGAAGCAAAGGAGACATGAATAATTATCGTGGAATTACTTCGTTGAGCGCGATCTCGAAGCTATTTGAGTTAGTCGTCATGGAGCCTCTACTTTCTCATTGCAAGCAATATCTGAGTTGTGATCAACATGGTTTTACTTCCGGTCGTTCCACCACTACTAATCTACTGTGTCTTACATCGTATATCACGGATAGTATGGCTGAACGAGCTCAAACTGACGTCATGTATACCGACTTGTCAGCAGCATTCGACAAGCTAAACCACGCCATTGCGATTGCGAAACTAGAAAAACTTGAGGTTAGCGGCAACTTTCTTCGATGGTTTCGCTCATATCTGACCGATCGACAGCTGATGGTCACTATTGGGAACTGCCAATCTGACATATATCCAGCCACGTCAGGAATACCTCAAGGATGTCACCTGGGACCGTTGATCTTCCTACTTTATTTCAACGATGTGAATTTGGTCATCGAAGGCCCACGACTATCGTATGCAGACGATCTTAAAATCTACTTTCGGATTCGTACGACCGATGACTGCATCTTCCTCCAACGTCAATTTGAAGCTTTCGCCAGATGGTGCAACTTAAACAGAATGGTAGTTAACCCCTGCGAAGTGTTCGGAAATCACGTTTTGTCGGAAGAAAGAACCGATCATATTTACCTACAGATTCACTAACCACTCATAACAGTAACCCTATCTCCCTACTCTCATACATAAGGGCCCCGCTCACCCCACATATCTCGTCCCAAAAAAAAAATATACACGGTGTTCAATAAGTTCGGATACACTTTCAAAATTTGTTAAAAAAATGAAAACATGTTTTTTTATTTTTTGGATTTATGTTATTGAAAGCTATGTTTACAAGGAACGTTTACAACATTTCTCTTGGAATGACCCCCCTTTGTACTCCTTAACGAGCTTCAAACGTTTCTCGAACGCGTCGCAGGCGGCACGCACGGACTGCATGGGCATTTCGTCCCAGATTTTGAGAATTACCGTCTTGAAATGATCCAAAGTGCTGACCTTGTATTCGTTCAGCTTCGCCATCATATAGGACCAAACAAAAAAGTCGAGAGGATTCAAGTCCGGGGAGCTGGGAGGCCACAAAGTTTTTGTCCAGAAAGTCGGTTAAATTGTCCCGACACCAGGCTTGAACCACATTTGCCGTATGGGCTGGTGCACCGTCCTGCTGGAACACGTAGTGCTCATCGCCGTAGAGGCTTCGGAGACTGGGGGCAACAACCTTTTCCAAAACCTCAGTTTTGTAGTACGCCGCGTTGATTTTGACGTTTTTTTCAATAAACACCAAGGGTAGCTTACCACGTTTGCATACTGCCCCCCAAACCATCACCGACGCGGCACTTTGGAACCGAGGGATGTTTATATTGGATTCAGGAATGCTGTCCCTCGATGGCGCCCACACCCGGTCATTTTGCACATTGTGCGGCTGCTGCAGCACGAACAGTTTCTCGTCCGAAAAAACAAACTCCTGACCAGCGTGCCGAGAGAGGATCCTCTTAGCTCGATCCAACCGCTTTTTGCTGGTAGCCTCCGAAACGCCATGGACCTTACGTTTTTTGTAAGGCCTGAAACCAAGGTCCTTGGTGAGTATGGTGTGAGCGGTTCCAATGGAAACGTTGAGATCTGCAGCCGTTTTCCGGATTGAGCGGTTCTTTTTGCGCCGAATTCGCTCCCTCACGATCTTGATGACCCGTGGCGTCCTCGCTGAACGCGGCCGACCGGATCTCGCACGGTCATTGGTCGAGGACGTCTCCCGGTATCGCCTGATGGTCGTGTAGACAAAGTTCCGCTTGACCCCATGCGATTTCAGCAGCCGGAATATATCGCCGGGTCGCTCACCGTTCAAAAAACGCTTAATTACGAAGTCCCGATACTCTTTCATCGCGCGTAACAAACAAACAACAACTAACAGAATGTCAACACCGCGCACATTCGGTAGCGTATGAATGAAGCTAAAGCTGACACCAATACCAATGCAGAATATGTACATGGCGCATACCTACGCAATGATGAAAACTTGTATTCGAACTTATTGAACACCGTGTACCCCCACCCCCCCCTCTTATGTATTATTTTTATTATTTGATCCTACTTTACATTTATTGGCCTTTTCATAACAAATAAATAAATAAATAAATAAATAAATAAATAAATAAATTTCAAGAATAGAAGTAGACTTTTCATGAAAAATCATGAAGTTTGAGCCGTCGAAAAGCATGTTCCGATGAAAATTTGTGGCTGTCGTCGCCATACGGATCGTGGCATAACATGCCTTTTTCCGGCACAGATTCCTTATATCCAATCGGGTTGAAAAGGGCAGTACTCACCAGAAACTGAAAATTGAGACTCCAATAAGCATTTTGACTCCAAAAACTTCAAATTTGGTCATATAAATTTTCCACAATTTGAATTTGAAATCCTGGTCAATATGACCCGAAGCACCTTATTCGTCACAAAAGGTTAAAAATGACCTACTTTTGCTCCCATACAAATCTGCATGTGCACCAGGTTGAAAATATGGTTGTCCCTTTCTGGGTCCTCAAAGACGAGTAACAAATGGTTCAATTGTCTTTATCTTTTTATTTCATTAAGTTTCAATCCATGTTTAATACATCATACACCCCTCAGCTATAAAATTATTTAGCTTTGTTGCCGGTGTCTGATTTTATAACTAGAGCCCGTCTCTTCTTATGAAATTTGCTTGGTATTGCATTGCATATGCTATCAACGCTAGCCGCTACAGCCGGTGTCCATGTCTGCCCACTGCAGGGATTAAATTTCGGGCCACTGAAAACCTAAAGGGCAGGGAACGATGCTTGTTTCAACTAAAGTAGCATAGTTTTGCTTGACTGACTGCACGTATCAATGGTTACTACTCCGTGATTACAATTATTTTGGTCTCCTTTTAAACAACTACCAGACATAAACCCTCCAGTCCAACAGTTGTTACCCCCCAAAACATTCATAACGCCTCCCATCCCAAACGCTTCATACAAAAAAAAAACCACGGCGGGACCGAAAAGCCAAACCAAGCATGTAAAAGACATCGGACCATGGCACCGAGCAAGTGTGCAAAGTCTCATCGAAATCGAAAACGATCTAGTTTAAGTGATTTTTCATTTGGCATGGAATCGATCAAACGCTACCGCGCATCCGACCGAACCAATTGAACACGTCACGCTACTCGACTACTTTCGTAGTTGTTGCAGTAAAAATGTGTCATCACCAGAGCTGGTAAATCCCCCCGGCCATCATATGACTATGTGAAAACAGAGCCATCTCACTGTCACGAGAAGCAACGAACTATCATGAGCTTTCTTGTCATTCTCACATCATCATGCAGTCATGAGATTTTTTCTCATACGATTTTGTTTTAGAAATTGCTCACTAGTTTACTTAAAATTAGCCAAGTAATAAACTGTTATCGTTAGAATGAAGATTGTTTTTGAAGTTTTGTGATAAAATTCACAATTATATCAATAAATGTGCTTGTAGGAGCGATGACCAAAACACTGTCACGTGTTGTCATCACGAAAATATCGATGAGATTTTGAAGAAAATCATTTGATATTTGTTTTCTCGCCTGATGAAATTTTCAGACGTATTTCCGTAAAAATCGTAGGTCATTTTTCATTGAAAATGACATTTGCCAGCCCTGGTCATCACTTACAAAATACAAACAGTATTATTGAGGAATTCAAGTGGAGCTCAAGTGAGGTTAAACATAGTATTTTCAAAAACAAAAAAGAAAAAATGTTGAATTTGATCATTTCGTTTTGGCTATCTTTTAACAAGTATGGAGTTTAAAAGTATAGTTAACGGTCAAAAAATTTCTGATCTTATCATCAATTTCTTTGCTCAGGCAGCTCCATTTATACCGAGTTACTTCTATGAATTACAACCTCACTTCTACTAAACCTGGATTCCGCAATGACATATTCGACTGTTTATTGATTCGTCTATAACAGCCGTCTTTTCAAGTTTATATTTCATCGCTTCCAAACAAGTTACACCCTTCAATGCCCACATCTTCCACACTATCGTCGTCATCCAAGACATCAACTTTGCTTTGGAAAAATACGCCATCTCTGGTTTCACTTGAGTACTCATCTTCGAATGCGTTCCCATCCTTTCCCCTCGGCAATGTTCTCGTTCGATATGCTTCATCGTTAAATGTGCATACCCACTTTGGTGGATAGTTGCATGGTTGTGGTTCCAACTGGAAATGCTCTCGGAAGAAATCATACACCAGACCTTTGTCTTTGCTTAGGTTGTTGAACACTACCCGTTGTTTTTTGGTGAGCAATGATTCTGTCATAAACGTTAGATGGTGGTGCATGGCTTGGTACGTTATGTCTGTATCGGCTTGTGCGGTAATGTTAAGCCACTGCTGGACGCATTCTAGAGGAGTTTTTTCGAAACCAGCGTATAGTGCAGGATTCGCAAGAATACCCCGAGCGGACATTATACCTGCAAATAATTGAAAGGTTACTTAACGGTTTATGGTTTTTGCTGTGTGATTTATATACTTCTTATTTTACAGGATTTCAAGCTAAGTATACTACCAAGTTGTACTAATAGAGAAAATATGAACCCTCATAGAACCTAACAGAAAGACATATTATACCTAACTCTATGAAATTACAAGTTAGCGTGTAGGCTTTCTTCGACAAATGGATATAGAACGTTTCTAAGGTAACCACATTCAAAAGGTAGTTGTTGTTTACAAGCACAACGTAGAAAAGTGAAACAGGAATCACAACGTAGAAAAGACTTTTCTAAACTTCTAAACATAAAGACTTAGTAAACTGTAAATTCCCAGTGAACCAGAATGGAAGAAACAGGAGCTTGTTCCAATACGTCGGTTTCATCTGCCATCGAACCAAAAGATGACATTATCAGAAATCGGATCCAGCACATCCGAAAACAACTAGACGACACGTACAATTTATTCATCAATGCAAAAGAGGCACTATCGAATATTTCATTCGAAAACCTCAATGAAAAAATGACCACCGAAACGCCACAATCAACAAACTGCCAGGAAGTGCTGGTAGTTGGTGATGATAGTAAAATTGATGTAGCTAAGTCCCTGGCGAACCTTGAAAGTACACCCAGGTGTCCTGAAAATCTCAACAAATATGAGAACATACCAGAACTGAACAAATTCTTCCATGTCATGGCAGATCTTAAGGAAGGTATCAGAAATATATCAAAGCATCAAGAATCGATAGCAAAATTAAATGAAGACATCGATGATTTCGAGGATAATGTAAAAAGTAATTCCATAGAAGATCAACTTATGAATATTTCACTCGAAGACTCACAATAATGTAGTTTGCTTACCGTCACAATTTGTTGAGCAATGCATCGAATCGGCATCACGTAAGTTGAAAATGTCCCCATTCGCCACCACAGGAATACCTAAACTACTCTTGATTTCCTTCAACGCTTCCTTGTTTACCGGTATGTTTGTCTTCTCTACTGGTGTCCTCCCATGAACAGTAATAAACGTTATTCCGCATGCCTCAAGCTGACGGCACATATCGATTGTTGCACTTAAGGATTTCTGCAGAAGTCGAACCTTGACAGAAACGCTGAATGAAGCAGGCAAATTCCTTCGAACGGTACTCAACATATCCGCAATTTTTTCAGGTGTCTTCAAAAGCGCACTGCCATAGCCATCTTGCATTGCCCATCGCTGAGGGCATCCGCAGTTTAGGTCCACTCCATCAACGTAACTATGAATCATAATAAATATTTAACACCTCTTCAGAATTAAATCATTGACTCTTACGGAAAGACCATCTCGGAGGCTGTCAGGAAATCCACAGAATTGTTAGCAGCAAATTGTGCTACTACTGGTGTGTCATCTAAAATACACATGTCGAATTAAATGAAATATCCAAATAAACTCACTTTGATCCCACGAACCTTTATTGGTGGTAAACTCATTGAGCCTAGCCTTCTCACTTTGGCAAAAAGAATCAGCCATTATCATGCTGGTGAAGGTAAGATCAGTACCAAAAGATCGAACTAAATTCCGAAATTCCAGTCTGTGAACAATAATAGTCATTTATAATAGTTGTATAGTAAAATAGCACAACACCTTTAATAATAACTTACTTGCTGTATCTTACCATTGGTGCACATATCTTCAGATACGTGCCGTTTGATCTTGCCTCCCGAAACAACTGCTCAACATTGCGCGTTGGTTTGGTCTTGAAGGAAATTTTGGATTACTTTTCACATTTATTCGTTCGTGAACCAATGAGTTATAGGAACAGAATAATACATAGCAGTATTCTGTTGAAATTTACCTCGTTCATTTCACTCAGGTGGGAAATTTGTAATATCCTAGCACAAGCTCGAACGCAACAAACCGCAAACCAATCTACATACAACACACGATAAAACCACCGACCAGGTTTATTTATAAACAAAATTTAATGTGCGTTTGACGTTTCTTCTTCAACGTGGAGGGGTGATGAATAGAATAATAAACGACTAATGGAAACTACTCTATAGTGTACTAATAAAAACCATTTGCGGCTGAGCCCTAATAAATTTCGTATGGTTAATTTTCTTAACCATAATATAAAATAACATCAAAATCGATTTTCGTCCATGAATCTTTTTGTGGATAAATCAAATAAATTAAAAATTTATTCTATTTTCGATGTCTCAATTTGCATTAGATTCTATTGTATAAACAATAACTCCTTTTGTCATCTTATCGTTGTGAACAATACTTTTAATTGTAAATACTATATGGTTACAATTCATTTTACTGTATGTGTACAGTATATATTTGATTGTAAACCTAGGAGAATTTTTTTTCGGGTGATGCCATGAAAAAAAATACTTTTCTCAATGCAAAATTACAACAAAACGGTATAATTTATTGTTGATCTATTATTGATTTTTTTGCAACTGTGGACAATGTTTTACACTGAATTTGATTGTAACACGCACAACAGCTAGAAGCAGCCCTACCAACGGAAGAGCAGCTTGGCGCAGCTAGTCTTGAGGATGGCTGGAGAGATATTCGAAACGCCATTGCTAGCACTGCAATAGTGACACTAGGTACTTCTGCACCGAATCGAAAAATGCTTGCAGTTAGTAGAGGAGAAGAATGCAGCACGGGCGAGAATGCTGCAACACAGTACGAGAGCGAATGTTGAACGGTATAGACAGGCACGGAACAGGCAAAATTCTATTCTTCGAAGGAAAAAGCGCCCGAGGGAAGATCGAGACCGCGAAGAAATAGAAGCACTGTATCGTGCTAACGACACACGCAAATTCTACGAGAAGATGAACAGCTCGCGCAGAAACTACGTACCACAAGTCGATATGTGCAGAGACCTGGATGGTAACCTTCTCACAGGAGAGTGTGAGGTGATTGAAAGGTGGAAGCAGTACTTCGACGAGCACCTGAACGGCAATGTTACAGCGAACGAAAGTGACACGGTAATAAATCTAGGAACACGCGCAGAAGATGACAGGACCCCGACCCCAACCCTTCAGAAAGTTGAGGAGGAAATTGGTCGGTTGAAAAACAACAAAGCTGCGGATGTTGACCAACTCCCGGTGGTGAAGCACTGGTCAGAGCGCTGCGCTGGGTAATTTCCAATATTTGGGTGGAGGAATGTTTACCGGAGGATTGGGTGAAAGGAATAATGTGTCCCATCTATAAAAAGGGCGACAAGCTGGATTGCTGCAATTATCGTGCGATCACGCTACTGAGCGCTGCCTGCAAGTTGCTCTCCCAAATTTGATGCCGTCACCTGTCACCAATTGCAAAGGAGTTCGTGGGGCAATACCAAGCGGGATTCATGGATACCCGTGCTACTACGGACCAGATTTTCGCGATTCGGCAAGTGCTGCAGAAATGTCGCGAATACATCGTTCCCACACATCATCTTTTCATCGATTTCAAATCAGCGTATGCAACAATCGATCGAGACCAGCAATGGCAGATTCTGCACGAATATAGATTTCCGGAAAAACTACCGTGGTTGATAAAAGCAACGATGGATCGAGTGATGTGTGTCGTCCGAGTACCAGGGACACTCTCGAGTCCCTTCAAATCTCGGAGAGGGTAACGGCAAGGTGATGGATTGTCATGTTTGTTGTTTAACATTGCATTGGAGGATGTGATTCGAAGAGCTGGGATAGACACGAGTTGCACGATCGTCAGGAAGTCTGTCCAACTATTTGGCTTCGCCGACGACGTTGATATCGAAGAACGTAACTTTGAGACGATGGCGGGGACGTACATCAGACTTAAAGCTGAAGCTGGTAAGATTGGGCTTGTGATTAATGCGTTGAAAACAAAATACATGAAAGGAAGAGGCTCACGAGAAGACAATGTTAGCCTCCTACCACGAGTTCAGATCGACGGTGATGAAATCGAGGTAGTAGACGAATTCGTGTATCTGGGCTCATTGGTGATTACCGATAACGAAACCAGCAGAGAAATACAAAGGCGCATTATAAATGGCAATCGTGCCTACTTTGGACTTTGGAAGACGCTTAGATCGAACAAAGTTCACCGAACTACAAAGTTGACCATCTACAAGACATTAATTAGACCGGTAGTTCTCTATGGCCACAAAACATGGACAATGCTTGTTATTCGCAGTCTTCCGGATTGAGCCGAAGAAAACAATTTCCCAGTACGGTTCTCCGATACTCGAACTACAATTTAATTAAGACATTAATATGTGACAAGCTAACAAACAAATAACTTACATTTAGTTTTTCTTTACAAACTCCTACGTACTGGCAACTCTCGATCTATCTATTGATCTATGATCGGTCGGTAGCTACAACAACAATAACAAATTAATTCTAAACAATCAAACTATTTTTCACAACTTACGGTAGCAACAACAACAAACACTAGGACAATAAAGTTCTATGCACTAAACGGAAAATCTACAAACATAACTTAGTAAACTAGACACAATTTATTAACAAAATGAAAATCTGCACCATTCTTCCTCTATGTGCAGAACGAACAATAACAGCTGCGATGGCTGCTCGATCTGCATGATCAGCTGCATGCGCTTGTGTGTGTTTTGTTGTTGTTATTGTGTCTGCCGGCCGACAATTAGCACTCACCGAGGTGCGTTCACAGCTCGCCGTCCGTTCACAGCTGTTGTTTATTTTCGGGGACTGCAACCCTTTCATGACCGGGTTTTCCGGGTTATTGCTGACGCAACATTCCCCCACACGTAAACCCTGTCACTGGTTCACTCGGGAACAGTATGGGGATTACTCTTTTCCATCTCAACCTCTAATGCTGCCAACTTCGAGACCGGTCGCACCTTCTCACCTTTGCTGGTTTTCACGGAAGCCGAACGAATCCGCCCATCGCTACCAGCGAACACCTGTGTCACTATCCCTCGCTCCCAGGTATTCCGCTTTTCACCGTCAGCCACGAACACCAGATCTCCGATCTCCACTTTCCGATGGTCTACGTACCATTTCGACCGTCTATTCTGCGTTGGCAGGTACTCGCGCTGCCAACGACTCCAAAATTCATCCGCTAACCGCTGTGCTCGGCTGTAGCTGCTTCGCAGCGTCTCAGCCAAGTCCACTGGAATCCTCGATGGCAAACACTGCACCGATGATCGCCCAAGCAGAAAATGGTTCGGCGTCAGCGCTTCCTTGTCTTCCACATCGGTTGACACATACGTGAGTGGACGCGAGTTGACAAGGTTCTCTGCCTCAATCAACGCAGTCTGCAGAATTTCATCTGTCAGCTTCCGACCTTCCGTGAACCCATGCAGTGCCTCTTTCACTGAGCGTACCATTCGCTCCCACGCGCCTCCCATGTGTGGCGTCGACGGTGGGTTGAATGTCCAACGGGTTCTCGCACTAGTAAACGTGTCGGCACACGCACTGTTTATCTCCTTCAACAAGTCTCGATTGGCGCCGACAAAATTTGTGCCGTTGTCCGAGAAAATCTCTATCGGACTACCGCGCCGCTTCACAAATCTTCTAATAGCCATTTTGCAGGACTCTGTCGTCATGCTGTACGCCAACTCCAAATGTACCGCTCTGACAGTCAGGCACGTGAAGAGGGCCACCCACCGCTTTTCTTTTCTTCTACCAATTGTCACTTCTAGCGGCCCGAAGTAATCGATACCCACGTTCGAAAACGGATCGACCGTCGCCGCCAATCGTTGTACGGGTAGTGGTGCCATCCTGGGTATAGTTGGTTTCGCCTTCCAAATCTTGCACCACTCGCATGCTCGAATCACCTGATCCACCAGATTTCGTAGACACGGAATGTAGAATCGCTGCCGAACTTCGTTTACGACGGTTTCTCTACCTCTATGTCCATACTGCCGATGATACTGCTCCAGCAACCTTCTTGTCACGATGTGGTCCTTCGGCAAAATGATTGGGAACCTCGCATCAAACGCCACATATTTTGCCGCCTCGGTCCGACCTTCCATCCGCACAACGCCCTCTTCATCCAAAAACGGTGACAGACGGTATATCGGGCTCGACTTTTCTAGCGGTAACGCCTGTGCTTTAGCTGAGTCCCGGTTCCTCACGAGAGTCTTCACTTCATCCGCAAACTCCTCTGCTTGCACCATTCTCCACAGTAAAGTTTCGGCTGCCTGGTATTCTTCCTGCCGCAATGGTACTTGAACTCCTACTTCCACTCCAGAAGTTTCTTTCTTTGCCTCGCTCGGTAACGCTTCGATAGGCATTTTCTTGATCCGACGACGACAATTGGACATAAAACGGTACATTGTTGCTACCGTTCGCACCATCACCGTCCAGCGAGAAATATGCTGCATCCTCTTCATCAATCCTTCCGGCAACAGAATGTGATGAAACAGCACACTTGCACGTAGCTCGTCTCGATTCTCCACCACAGGACGTTTCTGCTTCGGCCACTCTGACACGTCTTTACGCAGGAATTCCGGTCCTTGGTACCATCGGCTTTCCGACTGGATACTTGTTCCTCTTCCCCACTTCGTTAGATCATCTGCTGGGTTGTCCTTCGTACCCACCCAGCGCCAGTCTTCAGGGTTTGTAATACTGAGAATCTCTCCAATTCGGTGTGCAACGAACGGCTTATACCTTCGTTGGTCAGACTTCACCCACGACAATACGGTATCCGAATCGCACCACAGGAACCGCTTCGCGACAGGAAACGAATGGCTATTGCATATTGCTTCCGTGAGTCACGCACCCAGAACAGCAGCCGACAGCTCTATACGTGGCGTAGACAGGTACTGCAATGGTGCCACCCTCGCCTTGGCCTCGATAAATGCGCAGTGAACGACTCCACCGTGTTCGAACCTAAGGTAGGCTATACATCCGTAAGCTGATTCTACAGCGTCGGTGAAAACATGCAACTGCACCGTTTTGAATGCCTTCGGATCCAATCCACCGAGGTAGCATCGTGGAACACTAATCTCATCAATAAGATGGAATAACTGTGTCCACTGCACCCAACGCTTGTAATGAGCTTCCGTGAGTTTTTCATCCCAACCGATTCCGCTACGCCACAAATCCTGCATAATGATTCGACCGTGTATCAGCAACGGAGCCAACAACTGCTTAGGATCGAACATGCTTGCAATACAACGCAGCGCAATTCTCTTCGTTGGCCAAGCACCTTCCCTAATGTAGGGCTGAAGGTCTGGCCGTACCTCCGTTGAGAAGATGAATTTATCTCCTTCCGGGTCCCACCACATCCCTAAAACTCGCTCGGTTTCACTAGATTTGTCCACTTCTAGTGGCTTCGCTACGCACTTCGACTCTCCGAGCTCTTGAAGCACTACCTTCGAGTTGCTGACCCAGTTTCGTATCTCAAAACCACCGTTAGCATGCACTTTCCGGACATCACTCGCAAGCTTGACTGCTTCTATTTCAGTATCAGCGCTGTCGAAATAGTCGTCAACGTAATGCTTTCGGATGATAGCATCTGAAGCCGCTGGGTACTGTTCGGCGTGTTCTCGTGCGTTCAAATTCTTAACGAATTGCGCGGAGCAAGGCGAGCAACTTGCGCCGAAGATCGCCACGTCCATCACGTAGATGTCAACCTCTCCATTTGGACCCTCCCAAATTTGATTGTTTAGAATAAATTTCGAGAATGTTATTCCCATTTTAAAATTCCATTTCGCAGTCTTCCGGATTGAGCCGAAGAAAACAATTTCCCAGTACGGTTCTCCGATACTCGAACTACAATTTAATTAAGACATTAATATGTGACAAGCTAACAAACAAATAACTTACATTTAGTTTTTCTTTACAAACTCCTACGTACTGGCAACTCTCGATCTATCTATTGATCTATGATCGGTCGGTAGCTACAACAACAATAACAAATTAATTCTAAACAATCAAACTATTTTTCACAACTTACGGTAGCAACAACAACAAACACTAGGCCAATAAAGTTCTATGCACTAAACGGAAAATCTACAAACATAACTTAGTAAACTAGACACAATTTATTAACAAAATGAAAATCTGCACCATTCTTCCTCTATGTGCAGAACGAACAATAACAGCTGCGATGGCTGCTCGATCTGCGTGATCAGCTGCATGCGCTTATGTGTGTTTTGTTGTTGTTATTGTGTCTGCCGGCCGACAATTAGCACTCACCGAGGTGCGTTCACAGCTCGCCGTCCGTTCACAGCTGTTGTTTATTTTCGGGGACTGCAACCCTTTCATGACCGGGTTTTCCGGGTTATTGCCGACGCAACGATGCTAGTGGAGGACTAACGCGATCTTAGGGTCTTTGAACAAAAAGTGCTGCGTACGATCTACGGTGGAGTGCAGATGGAAGACGGAACGGTGGAGGCGAATGAACCACGAATTGCATCAGTTGCTGGGAGAACCTCCCATCGTACACATCGAAAAAATCGGTCAACTACGATGGGCTGCGCAAGACGTAGGGATGTCGGACGACAGCGCTGTGAAAATGGTTCTCAAAAACGAACCGATGGGTACAAGAAGAAGAAGAGGCGCGCAACGAGCAAGGTGGATTGATCAAGTAGCGAGGCTGTCGAGGTACAGCCATGAACCGATTACAATGGAGACAACTTCTGTGTACAGCAGTGGCCACACCGGCCTTGGTCTGATTGGTAAGGTTAGTTGATTGTAATAGATTTTTTTTATATTTTATTATAAAATATAACTGGGAATGGTTTATGTGATTTATGTATATTTTCACTTGCACACATGTATGTCACTGCTCCACAATTGAATTCATATAGATTAAAATCAATTGCATTTTGTTTTCTGATGGTTCTCAAAAAGGAAATGGAACACTCAAGTAATCGCGTAAACGCACCTATTTTGGCCATCCGATATTTTCCTTTTTTAATATTTGATATAGATTGGGTGTTGGAATGGTTGCTCGAAATCCTAGTATGTAAATGAAGTAAATGTGAATTTAATTCACAAAATGCAGCAAAGTTGTTAAATGGTTGAATAAAATAAACAACTATAACGGAATTAAAAGGAAATAGGCAAGTTAATCACTCATTCCATTCAAAAGTTTTTATAAATGATGCTGTTAAGAGATTTGGAAAAACAATGTGGATAAATAAGTTGATAAGCTGAAGAAAATGGAAAAGTTACAAAGAAGGATTTATTCTAAACTACTATTGTTTTCAATGTTTGACTAAAATATATTATGAATAATTCTTATTCAATAATAACCCTGCCTAAAAACATTTCATGTTGCATAAAAGTTTGTTCAACTAAATATTAGCTTCTTCAGCTTTAAATTGGCTTTTTGATGATGATGATGATGATGTAATACTACCATCTATTGCAGCAAGGAAACTTTCCATAGCAGTGGAATAATCTGAAAAACGATTTGATCAGGATTCTATTATTGTTTGTGATCATCAAGCTCCTGTATGAAGGGCCAAAAACGTTTGGGCGGGCCCGCAAGCAGAGACACTTACGCGAAACCCGCGAATATAGGGAAGAGAATCTCCTTCCAAAAGCAAGTTCACACTCACAGCACTAGAATCGAGCCCTCGATTGACAGAATAAACCCAATAGATGGGGTCGAAGAGCCCGCCCTCGTTCCGCGAAATGTTAACAATAGGGAGGAGGCAGTCCCATGCTCCCTATCCAAATCGTTTTACTTGGGTGCCCTGATGGTCCCTCCCCTTTCCCCGTTATATGTTATTTAATATATAATATATTTTGTACCCAACAAATTAAGATACCATTATAGACAAAAATGCTAATTTATTCAAATTTAAAACTTGAATGGATTGTTACTGAAAAATAAATAAAAGTTAGATATGTATCAATATCCCACCAGTCCTGGGAAAGCTGAAAACAGAATAGATCATTCGAAATATAAAAGAAAAATTTTTAATAAAAGATATTATTTTATAAAACATTGTAATATTTGTAATATTTTTCTTTATACTGTTCTAGCAACACTTCAAAGATAGAGTGAACGAAGAGTCCGGTGGGATAATTTCTGAAAGAAATGGCTTATCTTACCATAATACCACAAACACAACATTAAAATATAATCCTACACTACGTACAAGCACATGCCAGCCTTCCACGAATATAATAGTTGAAGTTCAGAAGTGCAATTTTAAATAAAATGGTATGCTGAAATGCTGAGATACAAATTCCGCCTTTGATGCCTGGCATGCCGCTCCAGGCTCTTACACAGTTTTAGAATGCAAAGATGACTCCAAAGCGTGCCGAAACTATTAATAAAATGAGAAAAGAAAATATACAATATGATTTAAAGGCATAAGATCTTCGGTCGCACCCCCTCACTTCGCTATTGTCAGATTGACAACATTGCCCAGGCTACGCCAACCAGTGTGGCCATGTTTCAGCTGGCAGTCTTTTGTGACTCATGGTTGACTCGTGGAGGCGTGAGATAGGAACTTGTGAGGACGAGAGGTCGGTCGCACCCTCCTTCGAAGTTGTCAACTCACCATTTGAAGCCCTTCAGCTTTTAATGGGCTTTTTCAGCTTAAAATCAAAACAAATTGTTTATTGGCTGAACATGGTAGTTCAACTTGATCTTATAGGAGAAAAAAATTCTATCAATAATATTTTTTCAATAAAATTTGATTTATTCCTGTCGAGACACATGTTTTACAGTTTAACTTCGGTATAATTATCATAAAATTATAAAGATTGTACTCGAAGAACATGCAACAAAAAAAAATTATCATCGAAAAGTTATATTAAATAGGATATTTTTAAAACTCTCAGGGAATAAAAAAAAACATATGAGCTATGTTTTTGCAAAGTTCACACTTAGAAAATAAAACCGAACACGGTTGAATTTCAACCGAGTTTTTATCTACTGAACGCTCGGTAGTCTGTTCGGTTCAAACTGGAACAACCTCGGTTGACAAAAATAAATCCAATCAACAATAACCGAACATCGGTTTACTCAAATATTACCGAACGCTGTAAAAAAAACCGACTTTTTTGTTGCAGTTACGGAATTTGGTTGTTTATGGCAGAGCTGGCATTTTGGTTGAAAAAGCTTCGAATTTCATTGTAATAAAACCAGTTTGTCAGTTACATTGTTTATTGATGCAAACCATTTTCATACATTACTAAACGTGCATCCTCCTGTTGTAGTCTCTCAGTATTTTTTTTTTTCATTTTCACCTGACAAAAAACCCACTACGGAGAATTTTCGCAAACAGACATTCTTCACGCAAACGCGAGATAAAATTGCACAGCCTGCCGTACTCTTACGGTACTATCAATACTTTCTCTTCATATCTTTGGTTCTAGCAGAAATTGCTGTCCACTGCTAGGGTCTCATGTTGATGAGAAGATATTTCTATTTCAAAACATTATAATTAATTACGTACTTCAAGCTTAGAGTAATAAAAACGTAATTAATAGAATGTATTCAAAAGATGCTGGTCTTCATAAACCCAAGGCTTCGGTTTATATTGACTGTTTCAGAAATTATAAGCACACTGTCAAAATATAAAAGATGTGTTTTTATTTTTGGATTTCAATTATTTTATTTGGCCAAATATATCAGCACTGATCAGCACTACATAGCAATTTCCTCTTCTTCAATCAAAATCTTTAATTATAACCGAGACATCTCACTTTTCCTGGAACATGACCCATAAGCTCCTGCGCAGTTGAATTTGCCACCATTTTCATCACTTTTGTCCAATCCTTCTTAGAAAGTCTCGATTGGCCGTGCCTCTGGGCAATTTAGCGGACTTATGTCTTTCGGCATGAAACAAACATTTTCGCTTTTGTAGCATCCTATTGTGTCCTTGGCGTAATGAAGTGATGCCAAATCAGGCCAAAATATGGCTTGACCATCATGCTGCTGGATCATCGGCAATAAAAGCTTCTGGAGGCATTCCTTGATGTAATTTTGGGTGTTCATTGTCTCAGATGTTACCTACGGGCTAGATATTTCACCGCATTCGCATATTGCCTGCAACACCATCACCTTCTTGCCAAATTTTTCGGTGAAAATGGCCTTCTTCGTTTCGGAGATATCCCTGTCCTTGCGTACAGTGAAATATTGTAATCCAAGTTCACATACGTTTCAAGAACTTCTACACAAAACGGACGAACAAAAGGCAACCTTCGGCCAGATGGTGGTGGTATCATCGGCTGGTGTACCGTTGGATACAGCGCGATGCCGGTCACACTAGCGCGTCTACTGTTCGTAGGCTGCAACTAAGTTTGGTGACGGGTTGGTATGGCGTTTGTGGAGCCGGTTCCGACACGCAGGCCCTTCCTCCTGATGTAGCCGGCCGATGACGGAAGGACTCTCTCTTTGGTATTTAAGGCCTTTGTCCTAGAGCGATGTCCTCTTTTACACTTATGGCCCGAAGCCAGAGGAATGTGGGTCCTTTACGATTAAGTATCGGCAACTAGAAAGCCTTCTCCACCGTAGCTTGCAAGCGTAGTGCCAATTCAAAAGCGTTTTGAACAATCGTGCAGAAAAGGTCCTGAATCGGCGTAACTGATGATTGATACTCCACCTTGATTCTCAATTGACACGAATGTTTCAATAAAACTCTACTAACAGAACACTTCTTGTCTACACGGGATTAAGACCTTTCGGCACGAAATTGACACCATTCATCTTGTACCACTCCAGAACATCCTAGGAGTAGTGACAAGAGGCTAGGTCCGGCCAAAAAAAAATGTAGGAACGTTGTGTGTTTCGAGAAACGGAAGCAGTCGTTTTTTCAGGCATTCATTCATGTATACTTGACCATTTACTGTTGAAGTTTTCACGAAAGGCTTGCTCTGTTTACCACATGAACCAATCTCCTGCCAAATCATGAATTTCTTGTGGAACTTTGACACTTGCTGTTTCCTGAGAGACTCTGGAACATCAAACTTGTCTTTCGCAGTCACATACTGGTTGTCGGGAATTTGTTTGAAGTCCGCTTTTACTTGTGTTTCATCGTCCATGATGCAGCAGTGTGTTTTTTTTTGTCTGGATTATCGAGATTTTCAGCCTCGGGCTGGTTCATCTCCCGTTGTAGTCACTCAAATACCTCTTTTGGGTATTTTCGTAACTTTTCCGGGGGTGAGATTCGAACTCGTGACTTTGGCGTGAGAGGTATGGATGTTAACCACTACGGCGGGGTCGCCCCCCATGCAGCAGTGTGGTTTCGTCAACATTTGTGTGTACAGCTTACGCGCGCGTGTTTTGGCTGTCCTATTCTGTTTTTCATTGCGGTTTGGAGCTTTCCGAACTATGAATGAACGGAGCCCGGCTCGTTTTTTGGCTTTCTGCACGAAACTTTTGGTCAAGTGTAGCTTTTTCGTGACATCCCGAACTAAACAGTTGGGTGTGCGTTTAAAGGCAACAACCACTCGCTTGAGATCCTTCACACAGTACAGAACACTTTTTCTACCACTCACCTTCTTCCGATCGACAGTTAAACGTTCCCCGAAACGTTTTATGACACGAGACACTGTAGACTGGTGCGTGAGCAAAATGTTCTCGCGCACTTGCTGTTCCTTCGACTCGATTTTCGAAACTACGACACATTTCACAATGAAACTCACGCAGTGTAAACAATACACTTTGAGGTTAATATTAAGGAAGCACACTCTCTGCTCTCTTTGTAGTTGTAGAAAAACATGTATCATGCAGCTATTATTAGATTTTTCTTGCTAAACACGTCTTAGAGACAGCGATACCAGACCTTTTTATCAGTGCAAACCCCAACCCGATACGAGCTACAAATTAAAGCATACACACCGACGTTCATTACACAACAAGCCGACACAATTTTGATACCCGGACCAGATTTAAACTGGATGAAAAAAGAAAACGATATGAGAATGAATATTGCTCGTTGGAAAAAAAGCTCAGCCTTCTGAAAATCAATTTAAATAAAAAATAAACCCGTGGCTCCCCATAATGTAGCGATATTTTTTTCCCAAAATTTTAAGAACCAAATCTGCTGCTGCAAATTCCAATGTTTAGAAGAATGAAGATGACAGTTCTGGATCCGAGAGCCAGCTCATTTGTTTTTCATTTCCAAGTTCAAGTTCGAAAATGGCATCCAGATGATACTGCACCAATGCTACTTTTTAACTAGCAATGAAGCATTTATTGAGATAATGCAATAATGCATCATTGAATGCGTATTTAATGTTAAGTTGTTTTAGATACATAGTAATGCATCATCACATTTTTAATGTAAATTTAATGCTACATAGCATGGGAGTTGTTGAAAAAATGTAATATGGCATTACTGTTGCCGATAGTCGGTCGAATTAGTATTATGATATAATGCTTATGGTTACTTGGGCTTGACAGCGTAGCGTCGTGCGCTGCTCGTGCTTTGTCTGTAACTTTAATTTATTTATTTTTTGTTAAATCATAGCATCTTTGCGCGGTTTCCAGCTTTTTGTGTCGCGTCAAATATATTAAACTACTAACCATAATGCCGTGCGGTGTCAAATCGTGCACCATCAATGACGACCACCGTCTTTGGAAGTGTGAATACTGCAGCAGAACATACCATGTTGTCTGTATTGGATTGCAACGGGCCGGGAGCGATTCATTTGTCAATATGTGGTTCCCATGTGAGCTGATTGTCAGGAAATTATACGCAAGGAAACGTCTAAACCTCACACAAGAACTTCTGAAAGCCATCCGCTCCCAGAATGACACAAATCAGCGTATTGCTGCTGACCTGAAAAAGTTCTCCGCTGTGTCAGTATTATTTGACAACCTTGACCACTTGTTAAATGATGTAAAAGAAACGCTGACAATGGTCAACAAAAGCCACGAAGTCGTATGCACCGCAATTGACCATCATATGAAGTCGTGTGACTCACGTACGACTTCAACATTAACCGACATCGATAGATCAAATTCGATGATGTCGCAAAAAATGAACAGTTTCGTAGACGATAGGCTTACTAGCCTGCAAATTTTAACGAAAAGTGCCGAATCATTAAATACATCACTGACTCACTTCAGTCAAGAGTCAGAACTTCATGAAATCCTAGATGAAGTTAAATTTGTGGCTGCGGCTATTTCAGCGCCTAAGTCAAATACATCGCTTGTCATCCCACCCCAACAGAAAACTTGATAAGGCCAGAGAAAGGAGGAAAAGAAAGTCGACAAATCAAAAGAAGAAAACAACAACGCATCTCACATCATCATCATCAACCCGTAGAACAATGCTCAACAACAACACTCTACAACAAGGCAACAAAACTCCCCCCCCCACCAATTGCAGCACTCTCGGCTTCAAAGTTTAGCTTCATACAGGGTGAAACAATAAACCCATACCAACCAGAAAAGCAGAGCCAGCATTCACCAAATATCGGGCAATAGTGGCTGAAAGTACTGCACTACTACTGCCTTCTAACAACCAACAACAGCAACAACAACAACAACCACAGCCAGCAAACCAACAACAGCAACACCAAGAACCACAGCCAGCAAACCAACGACAGCAACAACAACAACCACAGCCAGCGAACCAACAACATCCAGCAAATCAGCAACAACAGCAACAACAAAATCAAGATATCGAACTGCAGCAAAGCCAAAACAAGCTGCCTCCAATTAGAAACACAGACAGGCAATTTGAACTTGACCCGATGCGGCCACCTATTGTACGCCATACTGAACAATCGGCGGAAGGGGACGGACGTTTTTTGCGTGCCAGACTACGCGACCCAAGAATAATGAAAATCGTCCGCCTATACCTTGCCTATATGAAGGACCAGCCTGCTACAGTCTGCGTAGAAGGAATGACGTCAACAAGCATCAAAATACTGCTTGCATCCGAAGGCCTTCCAACGGCCCCAGACCATCTGCAACGCATCTTCGCAGAAGTTCATCAGGAGTATGGAATGAATGCAACTGAAGCAGCAGCCGATCTGGAAACTTATCAGCGATTCCTGTCCAGCGAACGGACGCACCGCCTGCAGCAACTGCGCGAGAGCACAACCAAATTTCACTCCTCTTCACATTTTCGGAAGTAATGACGCCTTCTTTGGAAGCAGATATGAATGAAGAGGTATATAGTGATAATAATAATATTTTGTCAACCGACGCACTTTCAACAATTTCTTCATGTAAACAGAATGCGACTGAAATTCTGATTTACTGTCAAAATTTTAATCGCATGAAAAGCCCAGCCAAAATGAAGGAAATTTATAATAATTTATTAAGTTCGTCCTTTTCGGTTATTCTGGCAACTGAAACTAGCTGGGACGAAAGCGTGAGTAGTGAAGAAATATTTGGAAGTGTGTATAATGTATTTAGAAACGATAGGAACCTTCATGAGTCTGAGAAGAAATCAGGTGGTGGAGTCCTCATAGCTGTTTCTGCCAATTTTAATTCAGAAATTATTACAACTACAAAATTTAATGAATTTGAGCATGTATGGGTGAAATCTTTCATAGCAGGTGAAACACACGTGTTAGCCTCTGTGTATTTTCCACCACTTAATGCTAATAAAATTACATATGAAAAGTTTTTCAAATGCGCAGAAAAAATATTATCTGAACTCCCTCCTGAAGTAAAAGTTCACATCTATGGGGACTTTAATCAAAACAACGCCGACTTCATTTTAGACTCTGAAAATGAAAACATCCTTCTCCCAGTCGTTGGAGATAATATCACTTTACATTTCATGTTTGATGAAATTGCTAAATTAGGTCTGAATCAAATTAACCATGTAAAAAACCAAGGAAATTGCTATCTAGACCTCCTTTTAACGAATATTCATGAAGATTTCTGTGTGACCGAATCATTGAACCCATTATGGAAAAACGAAAAGTTTCACACAGCAATTGAATATTCCCTATTCATACATGAATATCAAAGACCCAACGACTACGAATATGAAGAAGTTTTTGAATACAAGCTCGCGAACTATGAGAATATAAAAAACAAATTAAACTGTATCAACTGGCAACAAATTTTTAGGGACGAAGGAAATGTCGAATCATCTGTTGGCGTCTTCTACGAAATCCTATCCAACATCATCTCACAAGAGATTCCATTAAAGAAAAAACGACGTCACGGAAACACTAAACATCCAGTCTGGTTTAACAGAGAAATCAAAAGTATAAAGAATCGTAAACAAAAAGCCCACAAAATTTACAAAAAACACAAAAGCAGTGAACATTTAGCAACTTACTTGGAAATATGCGATCAATTGAACTTGGCAATCAGTAATGCATTTGAAGTATTTAATGCAAAAACTGAGCTTGAAATTAAGTCCTGTCCAAAGAACTTCTTTAATTACGTCAAAACAAAATTAAAATCAGACAATTTTCCATCAACAATGCATCTTGACGAACAGGTTGGCGATAACTCGGAAAAAATCTGCAAACTTTTTTCAAATTTTTTTCAAGAAATCTACACGACTTATTCGGAAGAAGATCGCGACCGCGATTACTTTGCATTTTATCCAGAATATCCAAGGAATATTGGTGTCAACCAACTTCAGGTTCAGGATATTTTGCAGGGTTTAAAAAATTTAGACCCCTCAAAAGGCCCTGGACCTGATGGAATTCCTCCAGTATTTATGAAGAATCTTGCGAAGGAATTTACATCTCCTTTGTTTTGGCTTTTCAATATGTCACTGGAATCAGGAATTTTCCCAACAATATGGAAAAGTTCATTCTTAGTGCCTATTTTCAAATCTGGCCGAAAATCTGACATACGTAATTATCGTGGAATCGCTATTATCTCTTGCATTCCCAAACTTTTCGAGGCAATTGTCAATAAAACATTATTTCTTCAAATCAAAAATCGAATAACAGACAAACAACACGGTTTTTTCAAAGGCCGCTCAACATCCACGAACTTACTAGAATTTGTAAATTATTCACTGAATGCAATGGATAATGGGAACCATGTTGAAGCTCTTTACACAGACTTTAGCAAGGCATTTGATCGTGTTGACATACCAATGTTACTTTTCAAACTGCAAAAAATTGGAATTGAGTCTGGACTCTTGAAGTGGCTTGAATCATATTTAACTAACCGGCAACAAATAATAAAATTCAATGAAAAGAAATCAAATCCCATTCAAGTTACCTCAGGAGTCCCCCAAGGCTCCCATTTAGGACCACTTCTTTTTATTTTATACGTCAACGACATTTCCTTTGTCCTCAAAAATCTGAAAGTGCTAATTTATGCCGACGACATGAAGCTGTACTTGGAAATCAAAAATAAAGAAGACATCAATATATTCCAGTATGAAATTCATACATTCTACATCTGGTGTAAGAAAAGCTTATTGGAACTGAATGTAAAAAAATGCAATTTAATATCTTTTAGCAGAAAATTAACAACAACCAACATTGTAATTGCATTAGGAAATCAGAATGTAGAAAAGTGTGAAAAAGTGAGGGATTTAGGAATTATCTTAGACTCTAAACTTAATTTTATAGACCACTACAACACTATCATACATAAGGCAAATAGCATGTTAGGGTTTATTAAACGCTTCTGCTACAACTTTCAAGACCCGTACACTATTAAAACTCTATATATTGCCTATGTGAGGTCTATACTGGAATATTGCAGCATTGTGTGGTCTCCTCGTCCAGGTATACATGAAGAAAGAATAGAATCAGTACAAAAGCAATTTCTATTATATGCTCTTCGTAAGCTAGGCTGGGCCTCATATCGTCTTCCATCATATGAAGCTCGCTGCATGTTGATTGACATCCAAACATTGAAAGAACGACGAGAATATTCGATGGTTTCATTTGTAAACGATATCGTTTCGCAGCGTGTTGAATCAGCCGAACTACTTTCTAAATTAAATTTTTATGCACCAAGTAGACGACTTCGAAATCGTAATTTATTTGCTCTAAACCATCATCGCACGGAATATGCTAAAAATGGACCAATAAATAGCATGATGGATTCCTATAATCAACACTGTGAAGCCATTGACTTTACAATGTCTCGGTATAAATTGAAACAGTATTTTAAGTCCCTATAATTAAGGATACAAAACTAATTAATTTTTATATTTATATGTAGTTAGAAAAAAGCTAATTGTATATGTACTAGTCTACAAATGGTTGACGAAATAAATAAATAAATATTTTTGCCAAAAAGAATTCGACTGGAAAATTAATGCAATTTTATATCTTGGTAACATAATTGGCCATGGCCCCCGAACACCGGAGTTGATCCGGGTTTCCGGAGAGACCATCTCACATGTTGAATTTGTGATGAGATTTTGTACAAGATGCCTTTGTCAAATTTTTTTTTATTTGACGAAAAAACGAAATATTTACCAAGCGAGTGGAATTTCGATTACAAGAATCGGCCTTAAATTGACCGAGATATGGCCATTTCCGTGGAACAGGTTCTGATAAACGGTCCTGGATGCGGTTAACTCTTTATTTTACTCAAAACATGCCATGTGACACCTCTTTCTTCATGGTTTTTCTTCAAAAATCTTATTATAAACTTAAAGTGGATCCTTGACCATATTGGCCACTCCCGGAACCACCGAAACGTTCCCGGGGGAACCTGTAGTAGGGACCAGTTAGGCATTTATCCCAAAACATGCCGTGCGGCAGCTCTATCTTCATGATTTTTCATAATTATGATTTTGATAGACTTGAGAAAGCCATTAGCATCATTAATCGCTCCCGGAACATTTTTGGGGGAACCTGTAGTAAGGGTCATTTACGATTTTACCCCAAAATACGGACGATAAGATTCACTGGCTAGCCTGATCCTGATTCCTGATACCTCTGAGGATTAATTGATTTAGCAAGCAATAGTTCGATTGAGTATAGGGTAGAGTGGGTTTTATTAGTAGCGAGTTGGTCCTCCATCCGCTTCCAGGACGGCTTCAATCCGCCTGAGGATGGAGCTGTAGGGGGTTTTAATGACGTCCAGTGGTATTTTATATCACTTGTCGATCAAAGTTTTCTCCAATTCCCTCAAGGACGAAGGGGGTGGGAAAACATTTCGAAACTTTGCTTCTAATGTTGACCACAATTGTTCGATGATGTTAATGGCCGGCGACTGACCAGGCCACTCAAGGTGATCGAAATCACTTGCGTGGTCCTCATACCACTTTTTAACGGATTTCGATGTATGGATTGGAGCGTTGTCATCGTGGAAGACTCCGTTCCCCTCTGGGAATGTGGATCGGTTCAGTCCTAGAAGCACCTAGTCGTAATTTAAAAATGATAATTCTTTGTAGTGTACGTCACCAACAGTTGAAATATCTGCTCATCCAATATGGTCCTGTAGTGCTCAGCCTTCATTTTGCCTATTACGGTGACAATTGGACCAACTCCATGCCAGGAAATGGCGCCCCAGACCATAACCGATCCCCCACCATGCTTTACAGCGGGAAGCAAGCAATCTTTGTCGTACTCCTCTCCCGGAGAACGCCGTGTGTTTACTAAAAACAAAATGTTTGACAACTCAACATGTGAGATAGCCTCTCCGGAAACCCAATTGGCCAATTATGTTACCAAGATATAAAACTGCATTAATTTTCCAGTCGAATTCTTTTTGGCGAAATTAAATCGGATAATATTTCATAAAGTTAGAGCAGTTCAAAGTTGATCAAAAATTTGCCTGTCCCGATCATTTTGTCTATCCCCTGTACGTCTCTTCATCCATGATATTGCTCATGTCATTTTTGCTCAAAACGTCGTCGTACAGCTTCCGAGCCCAAGTGTCCACGAAATCCGCCTGAATTTGGCTGCGTTTCGGACATTTTTGTTTCCGGTACGTCTTCTTAAGGGAATTTCGCTGCTTTGCGCGTTGGACCATTCCAATCGTCGTTCCACACTTTTTTGCGCAATCTCTGATGGATACCTCCTTTTTTCCTTCAAAAACTTTGCAAATTAGGGTTTGACGCACCTGTTTTTCTACCACGGCCGGGTAAGTCCTTCAATGTGTTATGCATAACAAACCGGTTGATCGCATTTTGGACCGTACAGACACTAACACCTTCTTCTTTTGCTAATTTTCATAGCGACAATCCCTTTTCAGTGCAGTACTTGGTCACAATCGATTTTCGCTTTTCTTCCGTAAGACCTCGCATTGTTGCGCTTGAAGTAAAACTTTAACTTTTAATGAAGGTTTTCGTTTGTCAACAAGGCAAGCAACACATTGACACTAAATAGCTGGCAAAACAAGGCATAGTTTTTTTCATACAGAACCTCAAAAGTGTACTCATAATTAACGATGCAGTCCTTAGAACATCAAGATCTGTATTCAAGGATAGTTTGGAGTACCGTAGGTATTCTAGAAATACAGTAATATGTCTATTACAGTGTTATGATGTTCCGCGGAGTTATTAGTTTTCCAACTAATAAGTACGATGGAGGTATCGTAGATCTCGTTATTGATCATGTAGATCATCAAGATCTAAACTCAAGGATTGATAAGAACAAGTTAGAAAAAACATTTGTTCGCATGTTTTAGCCTTTTAATGGTTTTTATCACTTGTTCAAGCATGTGGACCAGTGTTGGAAATATCATTTTCAAAAAACGTTCACTCTTTCCTCATTGCAAATATATATCCCCGAGGAACTTCGCACTCAAAGTTCGCGAACGAAATACAATCCCATGTTCATAAAAGCGCAGAGTGAGGAAACGTTTTATTTCTCATCGCGAAAGATCTTTCGTTTCTCCATCTCACAACGTTTCACTTCAAATATCCCCTCGGCTTTGTTCTTTTTCTCTAGCGAGTATGTGTAGGCGATGTTCACGCGAGTTTTGATGTTTTTTTTAAGTATTGTGCCACTGCAAAGTTCGAGTGGTATGGCGGTCTGCTGGAATGGCGTGGCATTGAGGACAAATTCAACCCAACCTCACCGGCCGTACAGTCAGCAATCGACCATTTATCAGGATGAAGAGAGTGTTTAGATTTATGCGATATCTTTCTGTCTAAGTTCCGTTTCTATGAAATGCGCAGTGTGTTTTTCAAGAACGAATGTGGTGTAGAGATATAGAGAGAGAAAAATGACCTGATTTTTTGCGTATCCTCGCGTCAATGACTCGAACAGAAAAAGTTCGTGATATTTCATTCTCTCATCCCAGAGGGTTCACTCAAGAAACGTTGGCGTGTGAAACTAGCAACGGGCAATTCCCAGGTGAAAACATCACTGATGTAGACGATAAATTATGGTGAAATACCGTGTAGAAAAAAATCGTATTGAATCGATTAATGCTCATAGACAAAATACAAGAAAGGAAGAGGCTCTCGAGATGACAATGTTAGCCGCCCACCACTAGTTCAGATCGACGGTGATGAAATCGAGGCGGTAGTCGAATTCTTGTATCTGTGCTCATTGTTGACCACCGATAATGACGCCAGCAGATGACTGGCAATCATGCCTACTTTGGACTCTAAAGGATGCTAATATCGAACAAAGTTCGCTGAACTACAAAATGGATCATCTGCAAGACATCGATGAGACCGGTTGTTCTATACGGCCACGAAACATGGACATGGCTCGTGGATAAACCAACGGAGGATCTACGGTGGAGAAAACAAATGAACCTAGAATTGCACCTGCCATCGTTCACGGCGCTAAATTCGGTCGATAACGGTGGTCTGGGTATGTCGTAAGAATGCCGAATTCTCGGCAACAAGTTAATAGGCGCGTAACGATCAAAGTGGATCGATCAAGTATAAAGCGACATGTGGACCCTTCGTAAACTACGAGGCTTGCGAAGAACAGCCATGGACCGAATAGAATGACGACAACTTGTGGGTACAGTAGAGCCCATTCCGGCCTTAGCCTGATTGGTAAGGTAAGTAAGGTACACCCGAATTTTTGTCAAACTAAAAGATTTGCTACAACCGCTGTAATCCGGATGCACTGTTGTATGCGGTTCAACAAATAGAATTCCGATTACGAAAACAGTTAAACAGTCTCGAAAACAGTCTCTGAATACTAGAAGGGAATTTTGTGGCAAACATCATGTTAACTGTTTCTCGTCATCCTATACTCTAATAGTGTTTCGTATTCGATATTCGATATCTTTTTCTTTCGTATGGCTCAAATCGATATTTTTT
The DNA here is from genome assembly GCA_024533555.2 of Aedes koreicus. Lineage (NCBI taxonomy): Eukaryota > Metazoa > Arthropoda > Insecta > Diptera > Culicidae > Aedes > Aedes koreicus. The sequence continues at coordinate 118,343 of JAHHFK020004889.1, read as the reverse complement.
TCTTCTTCCCTTCCTTTCATTGCGCCTGCCCACCACCACAACCACCACCACCACCACTACCATCAATAACAAACCGATGCTTGTGTGTGTTTGGACTATTGAACCTTGCAATATCAACCATCAAATACCACCACCATCGCCCATCTTCAATGTGAAATCATTAAAAAAAAAAACCGTTCTTCGTATACGGAACATATTTTCTGCTTCGATTTACCGTATTTGTTTCCATTTCATAAAATTTACTATTCAAAATGTTGTTTTGCAACTGTTGGTTTCGGTTATTCTTTTTGTTTCGATGTGTTTCCTTTTAAACAAATGCATGCAAACGCTTACTCGATATACTTGAATTTATACCTATCCCACTCTTCATACCAAATATGGCAACACTGAACCTGTGAACAACATAATATCCACCATACAATCGCTTGTTCAACTTTCGTTCGAATTTGATTTCCCTTTGACAATGTTTATTGTTGCGTTTGTGTTCTGTTGTCACTCGTGGCCAAATTGCCAAACAACCTGCGGGCGCCGGGCTGTAGTGTTCAAAAACAGCCCGCCTACTGTTCAAGACGCAACGGTCGTTCTCCGTTCCGACACCGAAGGAACGCCAGGACAAATCCACCGGAGTTAGCGAACGCCAGAAGGTATCAAGTCACTACTGTTCTCTATTTGTGCTACTCTGCTGTTTCTTTTTGCCTTTTTTTTTGTCTCTATTTATCTGTTGTTCTGTCCTGTCCCACCAATTTCATTGAATTAACGGATATTCACGCTACGTTGATGTTTGATCACACGTCGTCACTTACTTCACTTTGTTATAGTCTACACGTCTAACACACCAGCTTTTGTAGTTGTGTCTGCGTGTATGTTGTATGTACATGTGTGTTTATGTTTACTCCGAACGAACAAAGGTGGTATTTTACAGCTACATCTCAGTAGAAACTAAAGCACGGCTGGCATCACTTTTTGCTGCTCTCGGTGCAAGGCTGAGAGAGAAAAAGACCTGACTGTCACATATCACTTTCTCCGTAGACTGCTTTTGCTCACGGGCCAACAATTGGATATCCCATTCGTACATTATTTGCATCCGCTTTCAAACGTCTTCCTTCCAACAGGAGCGCGGCTCACGATCATCAGTTTCGAACGAATCGAACGTACTGCTTGATCCGGAGGTTCTACCGGATTCGTCCACGCAAGCTCTGGTCCTGACGGTGCTGGCAACACTGGTCAAATACGCTACTGACGAGGCCGAGCTGCGAGTACTGTACCAGTATCTAGCCGAGGGTTCGGTCGTCTTTCCCAAGGTGTTCCCCGTGATGTATGCTTCGGTGATTATGTATGCTAAGTTGTATTGATTGCAAGGAATCTTTTTTCAGTCATTCTCTGCTAGATCAGAAGGTGAACAACGTGCTATCGGTATCCAACGATCAGATTGTTCTGGCATCGGTTCAAAGTATCATACAGAACATGTTGGCAACCGAAGACGCTTCCCAACAGCCGCTACACTTTTTGCAAAGTTGTGGCTTTGGAGGGTTGTGGCGATTCGCCGGTCCGTTCACGAAGGTAAGTTGAAATTCCAAAATGCCTAGTCTGCATACCGTAGCAATGTCCGTTATTATTTTCCAGTACAATATGATGGTCGAATCGTCGGAACTGTTCGTTAACTGCTTGGAAGCAATGGTCGAAACGTGTCTGCCGGTAGAAGAGAACACCCCGATGCCTCCATCCCCGAGGCCGTACAATCTGAGCTCCAGCCTGAGCAGTCTGACGCTGGGTTCACCGACGGACAAGGTTTCTTCTTCAAACTAATTACCCTCATCGATGTGTATGCTGTTAGTTGAATTGGTTTCCGTTACTTTTCTCGGTTTCTTCCGATTGGGAAGATCAAATGTTTTTCCTCTCACCTTTCACTCTTTCCTGTAAACGTTAATTTTACCGTTTCGGTATCTGTATGTTTTGATTTTATGACTTTTGTCGTTCTTAAAGTTCGTTTTTAATGTTTGAAGTTCAGTTTACGAACTGTATAAAGCTAATCAAAGATTCTTAAATGGTCATTAAGAGACCATTTTCGTAGATTTCTGTTTTATTAGGGTATTTAAGAAGAATCTAGTAAATGTATTGATCGTACTCTTATGTTAAACTAATGTAGTTGTTAATCTAGTTTCAATTATTATTATTTTAAACTAAAGACTTACATATGCATGATTTTGATGCTTCGCAAACAAGATAAGTTCAGGCGAACTCCGCTGTGATTTTCAATGAGTTTTCCTCGAATCTTAAGTTGTGTTTAAATGTTTTAGTTAAAATTGGAGAAAAGCTATTTTTATTTGTACTCAGTAGTGATCAGTGCTGAGCTCCATCACGGTACTAAGAGCATCATTAACGGTGGAGTATAGAAGCCCGTTAAGCAGCGCTCTATCATCACTCACCACCGTACCGGTCGCTGCTAAACGTGCTACCAAACTAGCAGCGAGGCTGTCGGGAAGAGTCGGGTGCTCAAATTTAGCAGCCCGATAGCAGCGCGTGAAGCGGTTGTTCTTCGGTAAAGTCACACAGAGAGAAATTTCATAGTCACTTTTACCATTATTGGGGGTTATGACACTGTGCTACAAAAAAAAAAGTGAAGGAACTTTCAAAGTGACATAGTAGAGATTGTTTATCTGGTCAATTTTAACACATAACCGTGTTCAACATATTTGTAACACCCTAAAAATATTTATTTATTGTTAAAAAACCGTTTTTCGGAACTTTTTTCCGCACAAAATTTCCTACACGGGCATTTTTCAACCGATTTCAAAATTTCCGGCGTTTTTGAATAGCTTTTTATTGTGGTTTTAAGATAAAAATTTATTTCCGTTTGTTTTGAACGAGAAGGAAAAAATATTTACGAAAAAATCTGAAATTTTGGTTTTTTTTTCGTGTTTTTTCGATTTTGACGCCATTTTTTTGGTACAACTCATTAAAGTTGCCTAATGTAGAACACATATTGTTGTGGTCTAATCAGTTCTGAATAAAACAATGTATATTTCATCTAAATATAATGAAAATTTTCAAAGTTACGACGCTTTTCCCAAAAGAAAAAAAATCAACGTTGAGAGCGCTCCGGAGTAACAATGTATACAGGAAAGGAATAAGCAAAATGGGAGGGCCATTCGGACTTTCAATGAAAAATTAACATTCCGGATTATATTTTAAATGATTTTATAACATACTATTTCTCTTGTTTTTTAAATCTTGTCTCTTCAAATTTGCACTCAAAGCAGAACGACAGTGAATATTCGGATAGATTTAAGTTAAAAATGTTTGCTTGATCTTCTGCGTTTATAAGACGAGTCATCGGTTTCACGTTTCAGTGACCAGCAGTAGTTAGCTATCATCCTAACTTGGTTCTTTCCTGTAAACCTTTTTTCAATCCTTGATACTTCTTGGTGGAATCGTTCACCTTGTTCGTCGCTGAATTGACCGAGATTGTCTGGGAAAAAATCCAAATGAGAATGCAAAAAATGAATTTTTATTGACATGTTGCATCCCATCTCTCCATAGGCTTCCAAAAACTCATGGACCACCTCAACGTAATTCGAGCTTCTGACGTTTCCAAGAAAGTTTTGGCACAAAGAAATAAAACTAAGCCATGCTCTTTTCTCTACTTGGTTCAATTTCTTTACAAAGTCCTTATCAGTCATAAGCTTACGAATCTGCGGTCCAACGAAAATGCCTGTAATTCATAATAATCAGAACATTAAAATACATTGGGATGATTTTTTTTTCGAAGAATGTGTTGTGTTGTGAAATTTTTATAAGTACCTTCTTTAATCTTAGCGTCACTTAATTTGGAGAATACAAGTTTCAGGTGTAGAAAAGCCTCGCTGTTCTTGTCGAGTCGTTTAACAAACTGTTTCATGTATCCCAATTTCAAGTGTAATGGCGGCAAAATAATATCATCAGTCTTCACTAATGGAATGTTAAGGACATTCTTTTTGCCTATTTGAATCATCTTTCGCGGTGGCCAGTTGTTACACTTGTAATGATTTTTTGCCCGACTGTCCCATTCACAAAAATAACATGGATATTTAGTGTAGCCTCCCTGCATTCCAAGCAAAATTGTCAGGACTTTGAGGTCCGAGACAATCTGCCAGCGAAATTTATTGTAATTTATCAATCGTAGAATTTTTTCCATCGTTTGATACGTCTCTTTCATATCAGTAGCGTATGCTACTGGAACTGATGGCAATTCATTTTTGTTGTGCAGCAATACTGCTTTCAGACCTATGATGATAGTAATTTGAAAACGAATTTCAAAATTTTACTCTAACTTCGTTTTCATAAACTCGTAACACATTAAATACTCACTTTTGCAAGAACCGTCTAGAAATAATCGCCAATCTTGTGGACAGTGCTTGTGGTCGAGTGCATCAAACAATGTATCCACATCAACGCAATACACAAGGTTGTTATCGGTATCATCAAATTCAAAAATTTGTTCGAACGAGGATAGGTCTCTATCTCGTGCAGACGTTACTTTGAAGTCACTGTCTACTATATTCCACTGCTTCAATCTGGAGGCCAGAATCTCTGTTTGTCTTAAAGACAGTTCCAAATCGCGCACAAGATCACGATAATCCTGATTTGACACGAAATGTCGTTCGGCTCCTATTGCTCCGGTTGGAATATAAGGTTCATCATTTCCCTCATCGGTAGGTTCGTTGCTTGATTCAGGAAAATTTGCAGGATTTTTGCCTGTAGTTGACTGATCTTGTTCTCCCCTTGCGACAGGTTTCGATACAGTCAACACATCCGCATATTTTATGAGGTGGCGAGTTTTATGGTGGTGACCAGTGATTTTTGTTTGGCAGAAGTAGCAATCCTCCGGCTTGTGATATATTTGATAATGCCAAACCATGGGAGTCACGAATGGCAAACGCAGGTCATCACATTTACCGGTTTTCCATTTTTTTAATGTGGTACAGCACACCGAACAAATATATTCGGGTTCATACCAAGCACTTTCCACGTATGAGCATTTGGAAAAGAGGTTGAACGCTTCAACCACAGTTTTATTTGTTCTTAACTCAAATCGATGATTCTTGTCAACCAATAAACCGCAGACGTAACAAAAGTTGTTGCGCTTATCACACATCTTGCCTTTTTCTTCGAGACACAATTCTTCACGTGTTCACTAATGCGATGAAACTGGACGAATTTCCTCCGTCGTTGTTTACTGTAACACCTTCCGGGGGAAATAACGGCATGGTGTTACGTGCTGATCTTTTAGACAGCATTTATGGCCAAAACACGATGTTTGCGCAAAACGGAACGGTAACGGCAAGTTTGACAGTTGTCGGAAAAGCGTCGTAACTTTGACAATTCTCATTATTTTTGGATGAAATTTACCTTGTTTTATTCAAAATTAATGCGACAACAACGATATGTGTCCTACATTACGCAATTTTAATGAGTTGTACCAAAAAAATGGCGTCAAAATCGAAAAAACACCAAAAAAAGGCCAAAAAGTCAGATTTTTACGTAAATATTTTTTCTTTCTCGTTCAAATTAAACGGAGATATATTTTTTTCTTAAAGCTACAATAAAAAGCTATTCAAAATCGCCAAAAATTTTGAAATTGGTTGAAAAATGCGCGTGTACGAATTTTTATGCGCAAAAAAGTACCAAAAAACGGTTTTTTAACAATAAATATTTTTTTTTTAGGGTGTTACAAACATTTCGAACACGGTTTTGTGTTATGTTCGACCAGATAAACAATCTCTACTATGTCACTTCAAAAGTTCCGAATCACTGTTACACTGTGTTAATTATGTTTATTTAACTGATTTGGGGATTTTTTTAGAATTATTGATATTTAGAAAATCAGTTCTATTCCCGTTTTCGAACGAATCGCAGAATTACATTACCGTTTCCGTACGAATTCTACCTTCTTGTTGAGACTCAAATCGTATTAAAGAATTTCCGAAAAAATCAAATCAGCTCATTTCAGATCGCAAAATGTTCGCGTGGTTTTGTGGAAAATAGCAACAGGAATAAACGGACGAGATCTTTTTGCCTTCTAAAATTATGCATCGGAGAAAACTGCTTTTGAATTTTTCGGAAATGCATCAATGCGATTTGAGCCTTAAGGTTTTGTACGAAAATGAGAATGCAAAAATTTGATTTGTACGAACGTATCCGACTGGTACGTAAACGGAAATAGAGGTAAGGACACCGGGGCAAGTCGAAATGGTGGGACATGTTGAAATGGATATGCTATCTGTAAGCAGAACTGAGTTATAGATGAATATGTGTTCAAATTTGTATTTTGCGATGGTGTACACGGTGTTCAATAAGTTCGGATACACTTTCAAAATTTGTTAAAAAAATGAAAACATGTTTTTTTATTTTTTGGATTTATGTTATTGAAAGCTATGTTTACAAGGAACGTTTACAACATTTCTCTTGGAATGACCCCCCTTTGTACTCCTTAACGAGCTTCAAACGTTTCTCGAACGCGTCGCAGGCGGCACGCACGGACTGCATGGGCATTTCGTCCCAGATTTTGAGAATTACCGTCTTGAAATGATCCAAAGTGCTGACCTTGTATTCGTTCAGCTTCGCCATCATATAGGACCAAACAAAAAAGTCGAGAGGATTCAAGTCCGGGGAGCTGGGAGGCCACAAAGTTTTGTCCAGAAAGTCGGTTAAATTGTCCCGACACCAGGCTTGAACCACATTTGCCGTATGGGCTGGTGCACCGTCCTGCTGGAACACGTAGTGCTCATCGCCGTAGAGGCTTCGGAGACTGGGGGCAACAACCTTTTCCAAAACCTCAGTTTTGTAGTACGCCGCGTTGATTTTGACGTTTTTTTCAATAAACACCAAGGGTAGCTTACCACGTTTGCATACTGCCCCCCAAACCATCACCGACGCGGCACTTTGGAACCGAGGGATGTTTATATTGGATTCAGGAATGCTGTCCCTCGATGGCGCCCACACCCGGTCATTTTGCACATTGTGCGGCTGCTGCAGCACGAACAGTTTCTCGTCCGAAAAAACAAACTCCTGACCAGCGTGCCGAGAGAGGATCCTCTTAGCTCGATCCAACCGCTTTTTGCTGGTAGCCTCCGAAACGCCATGGACCTTACGTTTTTTGTAAGGCCTGAAACCAAGGTCCTTGGTGAGTATGGTGTGAGCGGTTCCAATGGAAACGTTGAGATCTGCAGCCGTTTTCCGGATTGAGCGGTTCTTTTTGCGCCGAATTCGCTCCCTCACGATCTTGATGACCCGTGGCGTCCTCGCTGAACGTGGCCGACCGGATCTCGCACGGTCATTGGTCGAGGACGTCTCCCGGTATCGCCTGATGGTCGTGTAGACAAAGTTCCGCTTGACCCCATGCGATTTCAGCAGCCGGAATATATCGCCGGGTCGCTCACCGTTCAAAAAACGCTTAATTACGAAGTCCCGATACTCTTTCATCGCGCGTAACAAACAAACAACAACTAACAGAATGTCAACACCGCGCACATTCGGTAGCGTATGAATGAAGCTAAAGCTGACACCAATACCAATGCAGAATATGTACATGGCGCATACCTACGCAATGATGAAAACTTGTATTCGAACTTATTGAACACCGTGTACAGTGCTTACCTACCAATTTCAATTTGCCCCACTTGCCTCGGTGTACCTTAAATATTAATTTTGAAAAAAAGATCGAATAATTATGCAAGAAAAGGCATGTAGGTACCTTCCGTTTTTGTCCATCCGGCGAAGGAATCGTTTGGACGAGTGTTGCAAGGGGAGGGTGAATCCCGTCCGCTAGGTAATACCCCATAGTGTAGGTTCGCCCAGTAATTTCAAACTCTACTACAGGAGTTTTGCCACTGTATAGGTCTGAAAATAACGGTGAACGCTCCAACACATTGATGTCATTTGAGGATCCTGGCATGCCAAAGAAGGCGTGCCATATCAATAGGTCATACGACGCCACTGCTTCCAATACAATTTTTGTCCTTCCCCTTGTACTGACCAGCCCAAGCAGTGTGGCAGTTTTTCCATTGCCAGTGGCAGCAGTCCAACGAACCCAACATCCCTGGGAATCCTCGTCTCTTGCCTTCATCCAACAGCCGTTTTACGTCATCGTGGTTTGGGGATCGCAATTAGTGTGCTGCAAATACCTTAACAATGGTGTGGCAAAACTCCAACATGCAGATTAACGCCGTTGACTCTGACATGTTTCGACCGTATTCGTCGATCGCGTCTGCGGAGGACCCGTAGGCTAACTGACGAATCGACGTAGTGCACTTTTGGAATGTCGTTAGCCCTAGCTTACCGGTAGCATCAGCTCGTTACACGAAGTAGGCATCTGCAGCCTGTACGTCCCTCACGATGCGCAGGAACAAATTTCGACTCATCCGGAAACGTCTGCAAAATTGGTCCTCACTGTATTTTAATTTAAGTGATAATCCGAAAAATAATCGTCTACCAGACGTTGCGCTCCTTCTTGCGTCAACCTGTCAATATTAGGTCGTCTCGTGCCTCTTCCCTCGTTTTCACGAATGCATTCCGTTTCAGGTAGCATTGCGTGAGTCTGGACCAGCATCTGGCTAACCAATTCAAGTTCATCGTCACTGGAATCCGAGAATAACACAGAAAACTTCTCCATTTCTTCTTTTCGACTTTCACTTGAAGGCGACGATGTTGATGACGTTCAAGAACCAATGTTGTCAAAATGTTTACTTCTACCCTGAAAAAAAAAACTATCGTTATACCGACAATTATATCATAGTCAGGATGACTATCGCATATAATGGTTACAATAACCATGAAAATTGTCGAATTCACCACGTTCATGGAATGCTTGACTAAAGGGCGATATGGTCAAAATTTGGTCAATATCAACTTGACGTATTTCTTTCAATTTTGCATTTAAAAAACCTGAACACCCCTCATTTTGAAGGTGTGTGTGTGTGTGTAGAATGTTGCTCCTATTTTGATTTTGGAATTCACTCTTCAGTTGTCAAAATGCCGTCCAAGCAAGAAGAGCAGCGTATCAAAATTTTGCTCGCGCATCGCGAAAATCCGAGCTACTCGCACGCAAAGTTGGCAAAATCGCTAAAAGTTGCCAAATCAACCGTTACAAATGTAATTAAAGTGTTTGGGGAACGTTTGTCGACAGCCAGGAAGTCTGGATCGGGGGGAAATCGAAAACCGGAAGCCGCTGAGACGATAAAGAGAGTTGCCGGTAGTTTCAAGCGAAACCCTAACCTATCTCTCCGAGATGCCGCAAATAAGCTGGGTGTATCGTCTACAACCGTGCATCGAGCCAAAAAACGAGCCGGACTATCGACTTACAAGAAGGTAGTGACTCCAAATCGCGATGATAAACAAAATACGACGGCCAAAGCGCGATCCCGGAGGCTGTACACGACGATGCTGACGAAGTTTGACTGCGTGGTAATGGACGACGAAACCTACGTCAAAGCCGACAAGCAGCTTCTGGGACAGGAGTTTTATACGGCAAAAGGAAGGGGAAAGGTAGCAGATATTTTCAAGCACACGAAACTGTCAAAGTTCGCAAAGAAATATCTGGTTTGGCAAGCCATCTGTACCTGTGGCTTGAAAAGCAGCATTTTCATAGCTTCCGGGACTGTCAACCAAGAAATTTACGTGAAAGAGTGTTTGAATAAACGTCTGCTGCCTTTCCTGAAGAAACACGGTTGTTCCGTACTGTTTTGGCCGGATTTGGCATCTTGCCATTACGGTAAAAAGGCCATGGAGTGGTACGCCGCCAACAACGTGCAGGTGGTTCCCAAGGACAAGAACCCTCCCAACACGCCAGAGCTCCGCCCAATTGAGAAATACTGGGCTATTGTCAAGCGGAACCTAAAGAAGACCAAAAAAACTGCTAAGGACGAGCAGCAGTTCAAGGCAAACTGGCTTTCTGCGGCGAAGAAGGTGGACAAGGTGGCTGTACAAAATCTGATGGCAGGGGTCAAGCGTAAGGCCCGGCAATTCGGATTTGGAAAAGCGGAAGCCTAACTGAATATTTTTCCTGAATTTTATACTAATTGAACTTGAAAAAGAAATTTAATTTGATTTGTTAAATAAACGATTTCACCGATTTACACGCGTTTTCCCTTGACCAAATTTTGACCGTATCACCCTTTATGATCATAGTAACAAGGACTATTACGACATTATGGCAAATGTTGGATAACTATTCTTAATGGTCGTTTTGAACATGATCATAGTCGGTTCAAAGTCACTATACTGCAATAGTCATCCTAACCCCGAATAATGGTAAACTTGACTATCAAATTTGTCTCTGTGTACCTTTCAACCGGTACGGAATAGGGTAACAAAATTGATCACCGCTATAGCAACGACCGATGTGGAGAAGGGTGGCTAAACTAAAATGAGAGCGCTGCAGCGCTTCTGAAATAGCAGCGCTACTGTTGCCCACCGTTAATGATGCTCTTATATCTTGTACAAGTGTTATGAGATACGATCGTATCGCGTAGAGTAAATAAACCAGCATTGAAATTGACCATCATTTTACTTCTCTAGTACACAGACAGTCATGATGGTCATCGCTAGTTCCGATGTTTCCACCGTCAAAACGGGCAGATATCACCCCGTCAGTGGTCGATGAGTCCGCAGCTTTAGCTTTACGATTTAGTTAATTGATGGTTCAGTTCTTAAGTTAGACCTTTTTGAATATCAAGGATTAAATTGCCTTTTTCATAGGTACCGGCCGAATGCTAAAACACGTTGAACTAGAGTTTGTTTTCGTGAAGTTTCTCTCGCCAATGTCAGCGTCAAAATTGGCAAATACAGCAACTGTTCGCTAACTGGGTGCTGTTTAACTGGGCTGCTTTTTAACTGAGCGTTCGCTAAATAAAGCAAATAAACTTCAAAAATCAGCATTTGACATTTTGTTGTCAAAATAAGCAAGGGGCATGTAAAAGGCATATAAGGTTCGTGGAGGTGTGAAAATTGTTAAATTACACGAAATTGAGTCGTAATGCCATACAAACTGAGTCAAATATTTTACGCTATGGGGTGCACAATATGCTTCATCGAAATAATGTATAAAGCCGGAAAACATTATTGAATTTATGTATTGTTCAATGAAATATCCCTACCGAAATCTGATTCGAAAGCCCCCTCGAAATTTATTTACATTTGAAATGTCAGCCCAGTTACCGAGCAGCATCCGCTAACTGGGCTGTGCACTTAGCCCAGTTAGCGAACGGTTACTGTAGTTGCCAAATTACATTTTTCGTGATTTTTACGAGGAAGCGTAATAATGTGGAAAACTGTAATAATAACAATGTTTATTAACCTTCTTCAGATATTGGGGTCAATTCTGACCCATGGCGCAACTTCAATGTACGTTATCTTTTTTATTTTCAAACCAATCGGGCTGAAATTTTCAGGGAATTCTTGATTTTTGCATGAAAATATTTTGTTTTAAATCAGTCTAAGGTGGTTGTAGTGACATATACAATAAGACCAAAGCCCGATTTCATACAAAATGGTCATGTTTGGAGGCTTGTCTTTGACTTTCCCGTGAAGTAATTGAACTGAAATTTTGGCAATATCCTAGAAATAACTTGAGTTTTCATCTTCAATAAATTCATAATTTTTCATTCACCACTTCAGAAACTACAGACACCAACTACGACAAAACAGTTTTGATATCCATAGTTTAGGCCATGTTGATGAGTGTGAATTACAATCTATAGTATACTGATATTAAAATGACCCGTGCATCAATAATCAAAATTCAGATACTCAAATTCGAGCATCCTTTATGGAAATCAAAAAGTGGTCTTATTGTTTTGTCGTATGCGGTGTCTGTAACTTTTAAAGTGGTCACCATTGATAAGGTCCTTAGTTGTAGACGATCTTCTAAGAAGCTTAGAGGAAAAAGGTTTCGAGGTTGTAGGTTTTGCAGACGATATAGTCATTATAGTGAGGGGAAAATTTGACAACATCATTTCAGAAAGAATGCAATGGGCCCTAAAATTTACCCAGTCTTGGTGTAGCAAGGAGGGCCTTAGCATTAATCCATCAAAAGTAGTAATTGTACCTTTCACTAGGAAAAGGAAGTTTAGTCTAAAAGCGTTTCAGCTAGGAGGATTAAAGATTCATCTTAGTGAACAGGTTAAATACTTAGGAGTGATACTGGATGCCAAACTGAACTGGAATGCTCATCTTGAGTATGTGATCGGTAAGGCAACGAGTGCTTTCTGGATATGCTCAAAAACATTTGGCAGAAAATGGGGTCTAAGACCAAAAATGATAATGTGGATTTATACATCCATAATACGTCCAAAAGTAACCTATGCTTCTCTTGTGTGGTGGCCAAAAACAAAAGAGGCTACTGCACGGAAAAAGCTTACAAAACTTCAACGGCTAGTATCCATTGCTATAACGGGAGCGATGCGCAGCACTCCATCAAATGCGTTGAATGCAATTCTAAATCTGCTGCCTTTGCACGAATACGTGCAACTAGAAGCGGAAAAGAGTATGCTTAGACTTAAACGGTTGAAAACTTTCATGTCTGGTGACTTAGTCGGTCACTTGAGCATTTCACAAAGCTTTCAAAATGGGCCAGTGATGTACATGAATGGAGACTGGATGAAACCTGTGGAAAACCATGACATCCCTTACAACATATGTGAAACGTCACGTATAGATTGGAAAGTCGGAGGTCCCACTCTTCGTCATGGCCATAAAATTCTTCACAGATGGCTCAAATTTGGAACAAAAACGGGAGCAGGAATCTTCGGCCCTGGGGTAGAAATCTCAGTGGCGATGGGAAACTATCAAACGGTTTTCCAAGCGGAGATCTTTGCTATAATAAAATGTGTTAACGTTTGTCTGAAGAGAAAATATAGATATGCAAATATTTGTATTCTTACAGACAGCCAAGCGGCACTCAAAGCGTTAAGTAATTATAAATGTACATCGAAACTTGTCTGGGAATGCATTCTTTCACTGCGAAAGGTGTGCCAAGAGAACTCGGTAAATTTATTCTGGGTTCTGGGATACTGTGGCATTGAAGGCAATGAAAGGGCAGACGAGCTTGCTAAACAAGGTTCAAATGCACAGTTTATTGGCCCACAACCATTCTGCGGTATATCATACTGTGCCATAAAAATGGAATTAAAATCTTGGGAAGAGCAAAGGGTGATGACCAATTGGTTGGTCACCACAAAGTGTGTTCAAGCGAAAAGGTTTATAACTCCAAATGTTACAATTAGTAAAAAGCTTCTGGAGCTCAATAAGAGAGTTCTTTGTACCTATACTGGCCTAGTAACCGGACATTGCCCGAGTAGATATCATTTGAAAACCATTGGCCAGGTTCAGAATGATATCTGTCGTTTCTGTAACATGGAACGTGAAACCTCGGAACATCTGCTTTGCAGTTGTGATGCTTTGTACAAGAGCAGACTTTAATTTCTGTACAGTGGCTATTTGCAACCTAAAGAAATTTGGACTGCAAATCCTGGAAAGGTGGTGGGTTTTATAAACTTAATTTTGCCTGACTGTGAGACGCGTCTTGGGCTGGTCACTTGACAAATGGTGATCTAGCTTTAAGATGCGAATTAGAATAGTAAACAGGGGTATACCACAAAAGTTCAACTCAGTGGAGGCAGTGGTTCTACGCCCCAACAAAAAAAAAGTGGTGAATGAAAAAAGACGGATTTAATGCAGATGAGAATTTAGGCTACTTCTGGACAACAGCCGAAATTTCAGCTCAATTGGTTCTCGAGAAAACCAAAGGCAAGCCAACATGACCATTTTGTATGAAAATCAGGCTTTGGTCTTATTGTATTGTCCGTCACTGTAAGACATTAGGGTCAACATTGACCCGGATGTAAACCCTTCGTAGAATCTCGAAATGTCAACTTAGAGCCAATGTTTATGCACCATTTGAAAGGTTCTGTTCTCAAAAATGCATTGGAACAAAAAAAAAAAGATTCCGATAACATTGTCCTCTGGGAATCTGCTAAACAGGGAAGAAATATGTATATGAAACATTCCAGACTCATTGTAAAGAATTGGCGTATTGAGCAAAGTTTTTCAGTGCGTAACAAATCATCTTTTGATATTGATCCCTATTGATATATTAGTTCTAAATCGTGCTGCAGAGATGGCGTCGCAGCCTATATTTGCCAAATGAAGCTCTACAGAGTTACCGGCCTGGACAAAGTTGTTTGGAATATAAAATGTCCACTCTGAGATTTTTTTAATCATCAATACTTTAAAAAGTACTCATTTTTATCACTCACGCTGTTTACATGTAGCTTAGTATAAAAACTATGCTAACGTCCCATAATGTTTAAACTGAGTCAAAGTTGTGTGAGAAAGCTTCACATAGAATTATTGTCCCTTATTAAACGCGATCATGTTGCCATTTCCGGGTGCCAACATTTCGTAAACTCTCGTAAAATCATTGCTCTTTTGTGTTCAGTGCGATATTTTTTCCAATCCATTAATGCGCATTCTGTGCATATGTAGCGAATTTTTGCGGTTTCGGAACGGTGGTCTAAATTCATCAAGTAACAGCTCCCGACGCCAATCTCTCTTTCTGCTTGGCAAACGATGGCATATTAACACGCAGAAAGAGTCGATTAGTTTACATCTGTTAATAAAATCAGTATAACTAATGATATGTGGCATGCTCAACGTTCCTATATGCCCAAGTTCCAAATTTGAATTTTCTTAATGTGCTTACATGTGCTTACAAACTTAACTTTAACGAAAAAACTGATCACCAGGTTGGACTCTTAGTCGTAGATCGAGATAAAACGAGGTCTGCTATTACCGCAAATTGAGCTTTTACAGCTTAGAAGACGGAAGCAAAAAGGGCTCACCATAAAACTATGCGTTTTCTCTTTCCTCCGGCTATCGATGTTCGATGAACGAGGGATCTTCATTTATACAAAGCTACGCGTCAACCCATGCGAATGTCAATTTAGAGTTAACTTTAAACTAATTAGTTTAGATTTTTTTTTCTGAGTAGTCATTTGACATTATCAGATTAGTTCCAGCTTTTGTCGCAAAGATGGCGCTGCAGTCTATCTTTGTCAAATGAAGCTTTAGAGAGTTGCTGTCTTTGGTAAAGTTGTTGAAAATGTAAAATGTAGTCACTTGGCATTCTCGGATTAGATCCAAATTGCGCCGCGAAGATGGCGCTGCAGTCTCTATTAGCCAAATGGGGCTTTAGAGAGTTGTTGTTTTCAGCAAAGTTGTTGAAAATGTAAACTGAAGACATTTTAAATAATCACGTTAGTTCCAGATTGTACCGCAAATTAAGCTCTAGAGAGTTGCCGTCTTCGGCATAGTCTCTCGGTATGCTCTTATAATATCAATTCCAAAACTTGCCACTAAGGTAGCGTAATGCCAAATCACGGTCTTCAAAATGTCCAATAACTTTGCCGAAGACGGTATCTCCCTAGAACTTCATTTTTCTAATATAGACTACTTCTCTGCAGCACAATCTGCAACAAATATGATAGTGTGAAATGCCTCCACATTACTTACTGAACAAATTTCACGAACACAGCAATTCTTTAGAGCTTGGCTAAGATAGATTGCAGTGCAATTTCTGAGGCAAAATCTGGAACTTATATGACAATGTGATAAGACGATCCTCGACATATTCAATAACTTTGCTGAGGATGGCATCTCTCTAGAACTACATGTGGTTGAAATAAACTACAGTGGCATCTCTGCAGCACAATCAAGACCTAATAAGATAATGCCAATCGGGTCCTCCCTTAGCTCTGTCGATAAAGGCGCCAAACCAAACCCCCCCCGGGGGGGGTGGGGTTCGTTCCCGGTTTGGTTTAGGATTTTTAATTAAACACAAAGGAATAGTGTTTCTTCAATTGCAATCAAAACCCTCCAAATAAAAAAAAAAAAAAGACAACAAAAAAAAAAAATAAAAAGCAAACAAAAAAAAAAATAGTAAAAAAAAAAAAAAAAAAAAACGGAAGAAGAAGAAGATTATGCCAAATGTTCGCATAGTACATACTGAACAGCATTACCGACGAAGGCAACACTCTAAAGATTAATTTGCAAAAGATAGACTGTAGCGTATTGCTGGGCCCAGGGATGCCAGATATACAAAGATGTCTGTATGTATACAGACAATTTAATCATGCATACAGACATCATACAGATTACAGACATTTTACAGACATTTGCAAAATGTTACAGACACATACAGACATTCATTTCGGCGAACTTCCAGATTGAAAAAAGGCGAAAATCACATACGTAACAGTAAGAAAATGAATGGCAGTCTGAAGTTGGACCAGTTTGGTGGCGAAAAAAACCAGTGAGAGATGTAGAAGTACAAGTATGTGCCTGGTAGTTTCCTATGGCTTTTTTCACTGATTCAAAGAAGTTGCACTGAAACGAACAAAAAATACAGCCATTATAATAAATATCCTTTAAGAATAGCAAAGTTCAACAAACTGCAGCACCTAATAGAGCTGAAATCTTTAAACTTTGACCGGATCTTTAAACGGATGTAACGCCCGCGACCTGATGGCTTTGTTTAGAACAAGTTGTTAGGCGTGTTTTTAAAGCTGGAAGTCTTAAGAACATACGGGATCAAGTCTCTATCACTTCGAAGTTTTCTGAGCATAAACCTCAAATACTATTAGGACTTCAGGCGTGAAATTTTAAAGAAACGTTTGCTCCACTGGAGCATCCATTGGTTAGCAATATCAGCGTTGTTTGTTTTGTTTTGTTTCTGATTTTTAGTTCCAAAAATCGTGAAGTGATAATTTACCTAACCTATAAATTATATAGAAAAAGGACTCCCTCCAATTTAACCATAAAGGTATATTTCAGTTTTCAGTTTTTTTTCAGATTTGAAACCAGTATATTTAAAAGAATTGAAGAGCCCTGGCTTTGTGGACCTGATTCTCAATAACTTCTGCGAGTTGGAATAACTGTACAAATGTGTTAAAGTGCAAGCCCTTGATCAACGAATACAGTAGAAGTGACAAGTTAAGCCTGAAGCACTTGCATCAATTTCGACTATACATGATAAATCCCTACATATGCCCTACATCGACCTTACCGACGATACCCTCAACGATTGGTCCTGAAAATATCAGCGAAAAGCCCATCCAACAATTTTTCAACTTATCAAACGATTTTAGAACATTATTGATGATTCAACCAATCGACGACGGTTTAAGGGAATTGAGATTTTCAGTGGTGAATTTTCCAGAAAATCTGCATTGCGAAGAATTTCGGAACAAGTACTTATCCGTACAAAATTTAAGTTCCTCGAGCCTTCGCAATTAATGAATTTTGCAGTAATGAAGTGAAGGTGAGGTGTTTCATTAAATTCATGACTGATAATAATATATTATTTTCCAAGAATTTTTCAAACCATCTAGTCTAAAAGATCAAACTTGAAATCGCAATTTCTTTTGCGTTAGATTTTTTCTTTATGCGAACATAATCTCACCTCTACTCGTTTGTCAGCATCGATAAATAGCGATTTATAACTTTTTTTTCCATTGAAGCACTTTTGCACCAAAATTAAAACCCTTATACAGACATTTCAATGAGACTGATACAGACTTTTGAAAAAAGTATCTGGCATCCCTGGCTAGACCGTTGCCGTTATTGTTACGAAATTTACCCTTATACAACTATAAACTAACAATCTCCAATATACTCATAACAATATGGCAGATGGTAAAATGCCAAATAACAATATGCTAAATAGGCGGTAAAGCTCAGGTACCATAAAAAAGGGCAATTTTCACTTACACAATTTTTGCTGTACTTTACACACTTAGTTTTTTCGCCGACAATCCAACAGCTGATTATTTCGGCATTTCAATTTACTGAGATTCAGTGAATAAATTACCAAGATTTGGTTAACAAATTAAAGTTTTACCAATACTCAGCTAACAAACAAAAATTAAACAGGGATATCAGCAAAAGTAACTGCCGAGTTGATCGGCTGTTGGACCTTTTTACGAGGTAAATTGAGTGTGTATGCCAAAAAGTGGGTATATAATCCAGACCGAGTGCAGACAATATAAAACCCTTCAATGACAATATGGCATACATTAACAATGTTTGTTAATGTAGCGGTTATATGGTTAAAACGCGACCAAAATATTTGTTAACAATAACATAAACTGTGATAATATATCTTACATTCAAAATATAGTTTTGACTATATAGCAAATTGTTTTACATTATGCGGGTACTGAACAACTTTGCCGCATACGGCCGTTCTCTAGAGCTTCATTTGACAAAAATATACTACAGCGCAATCTCTGCGGGACAATCTGAAACTAATCTGATATCGCCAAAAGGTTGTATTTTGTATACTGAACAACTTTGCCGACAGAGAACAGACGTTCATCTTCGGCCTACTACTTGTGTAAAACTTTAAACCGAATGTATGTCAAATGTATGTCGTTATGCTCCTGATAGACGGCGCTGTAGTTAACTGTCATGAAAATCAGTAAAAAAACCAAGTACATAAACTGAAATTATTTGTTTGTTTCTCTCTGCACTTGCTTCTTATACCGACTGCCCATATTAACTTTTACACACGTTTTACAAGAAAAGGTAAATGAACATCAATGTCTGTTCTCTGTGCTTTGCCAAAGACAGCTACCCTCAAGAGCTTCATTTGGCAAGGATAAACTGCAGCGCCATCTCTGCGGCAAAATATTATAACATGATAACGACAAAAGACGACATATTACATACCGAAAAACTATTCCTGTCACGGCAACTCTCTCAAGCTACATTTGACAAACACAGACGACAGCTCCATCTCTGTTGAAAGATCTGGAACTAATATGATTACGTTAAAAGACGACAAATGACATACAAAGAAACTTTGCAGAAAACGGCAACCCTCTAGAGCTTCATTTCGCAAAGATAGACTGCGGCGCCATCTATGTGGCAATTTCTGGAACTAATATGATAATGTCAAAAGACGAAAAATAACATACTGAAGAACTTTGCCCAAGACGGCAACTCTCTAGCGCTTCATTTGGAAAATATAGACTGCAGCGCCAGCTCTGTGGCAAGATCTGGAACTAATATGATAATGAAAAATACGTCAAATATCACAAAGAGAAACTTTGACGAAAATGGCAAATATCTGGAGCTTCATTTGACAAATATATACAGCACCCAAGTAACATTGGTAACACCATTCTGCTTTATTAAGTTTTATTGAAGTTTTATGAAAGCCACTTGAAATCAATTTGGTGTTGTTATGGCACCAAGAGGTGCCAATAGGTTCCATATTTTGGTCAGGTTTATGAGAACCTACACAGCTTGTTTACAACGATCTTAAAACCTTGTTTTCTCAATTTCTTTTACCCCTATCAAAGGTTTTATTTCGACTTTATGAACTCGTAAAATGCTCTACTGACATGCCGTTTTAGGACTCAATTATATTATCTTATTATGGTTAGTTGAAAAAGCATTTTAAAAACATTTTACCTCCAGCATTAAACGGCAAATTGGCATTGTAGGAAGTCAGCATAAGACCAAATAGTTTTATAATAGTCATTGCGAAGAAAAAATGGCTTTATGACAAAACTGTGATTTTTTTCAATCGCCATATTGAAATATAAGAAATAATTGAAATGTGGAAATATAAATGCATCAAATTTTCTATGATATGCAAATCAAATTAAGTTCGGAGACTAAATTCGGCCTTTCTTTTAGATAATCTCATCCAATTCCATGCACTTTTCAGGAAATTCATGATCAATTTATCGTCTAGATTTGTTTTAATTTGATTTATGTTGTTGTAAATTCGCATAAGTTTCGAGGCGCATTAATTTTCGACTCTTATCATGCCAATATTCACCATATAAATAAATGCGCATATAATTTGGAGCATAATGCGCTGTAGAAAACACAATTTGTTTTGGATATTTTGCTATCAAACAAAATTTCCCGCTACACTAGACCTTTCTTTTACTGCTAAATTAATCACAAGTGAGAATGGAACAAAGCAGAACAACAAAAACCAACCTCGATTTCACAGTGAAGTTTGACAGCTGTGGCCATTTGGGCACATTCTGGTTTTCATGGCAGCCAATAGGTTTTATGAAGGATCTGAAGTGGTCATAACATCTTTCACTAGAACATTTTCAAAATCTTTGTGTTCTTATGAAGGTTTTATGAGCTTCATATGGAAAAGGTAGACTGCAGCGCCATCTCTGCAGGCATGAAATGGAACCTATCTGATAATCTTACAAGACGACAAATGACATAATGAGAAACTTTGCCGAAGACGGCAACTCTCTAGCGCTTCATTTGACAAACATAGACTGCAGCGCCATCTATATGTCATGATCTAGATCTAATATGAAAATGTCAAAAGACGACAAATGACATACTGCGAAACTTTTTCCAACCTCTTCGACAATTAGTCTGGAATGTTTTGTTTGCAATTCAGCTCATACATCGAAATCAAAACCTTCCTTTTGTAGCAGATTCTCGGTGGCCAATGTTACTGGAACCAGGTTTTTTTTTTTAACCACCAATGCATTTTTGAGAACATAACCTATCAAATGGGGTACAAACATTGTATCTAGGTCGAAGTTTCACAATTCTAGAAGTGGTTGGAATCCGGGTCAATATTGACCCTAATGTCTTATGTTTTTTTTAATACCGAAGGAAGGTTAATGAAATGAAAATAAATACTAAGGTTAATAAAATGACAAAACAGTATTTTTTAATATGCACAGAGGAAAACACCTACTATGCTGAAAATAATTTGCCTTGCATATCGTTCTCACAGATAATTAGTGAGTGATTGATTTTTTTTACTCCCTTCATATCACATTCTCGGGCAGTAATGAAGGCTTTTGTCACAAATGGTCGAATGAGATCAACCTGTTTTTGGGTGACATAGTATTTGACCATCATTCGTGAGTTATAATGGTCATGAGAAGATGACGGTCATAGTCTTATAATCGTCATGAAAATGGACAGCACTGGTAGTGATTAATATTATGGCTCAACATCTGATAGCTAACAGACAGGAGTTGATCGGACTCTAGCAGGACTGCAGAAGTCTGATGATCAAAAATAGTCTGAGACAACACGTCAATCATCGCGCAGTGGGCAAAATTGGGAACTATTGAACTATTAGGTGCGCAACTAAGTTCTCGCTGTTTTTTGGTGAAAAAGGAACTTTATTTTGAAAACAAAGGTTACAAACGAATTATTCAAAGTATTTCCCATCACTAGCTACGACTTTTTCCCATCTTTCTGGTAGAACGTGAATACCATTTCGATAGAACTGTTCGTCTTTTGATGCTATCCAAGAATCAAGCCACTTTGAGATGTCATCATATGAGTGGAATTGCTGACCAGTGAGACCATGTGCCATCGAACGGAACAAGTAATAATCGGACGGTGCAATATCAGGATAATATGGCGGATGGGGTAGGACTTCCCATTTGAGCGTTTCCAAGTAGGTTTTGACGGGTTTCGCAACGTGAGGTCGAGCGTTGTCATGCTGAAGAATCACTTTTTCGTGTCCGTTTTTTCGTATTGTGGCCGTTTTTCGTGCAGTTCTCGGCTCAATCGCATCAATTGAGTTCGAAACCGTTCCCCGGTAATAGTTTCGTTTGGTTTCAACAGCTCATAATAAATAACACCAACTTGGTCCCACCAAATACACAGCATAACCTTCGCGGCGTGAATATTCGGCCTAGGCGACGATGTTGAAGCATGCCCGGGCAGTCCTCATGAATGTTTCCGTTTTGGGTTACTGTAATGAATCCATTTTTCGTCACCCGTCACAATGCGATGTAGAAAACTCTTCCTTTTTTGCCGCTGGAGCAGTTGTTCACAGACGAAAAAACGACGCTCAACATCTCTTGGTTTCAAATTGTAAGGAACCCAAGTTCCTTGCTTTTGAATCATTCCCAACGCATGCAATCGCTTAGAAACGGCTTGGCGGGAAACTCCTCATCCTGAACCAAGCTCTTCTTGCGTTTGACACGGATCCTCATCGAGCAATGCCTCCAATTCAGAGTCTTCGAAGTTTTTTGGCCTTCCTTCACGCGGACGATCATCAACACTGAAATCACCGTTTTTGAAGCGACGAAACCAATCACGACACGTTGTTTCACTCAGAGCAGCATCACCGTAAACTTTTTGGAGCTCTCGATGTGCTTCAGCCGCCGTTTTCTTCGAATGAAAGAAGAAAATCAACACTTCCCGCAAATGACGATTATTTGGCACGAAATCAGACAAAATTCAAACAACCAAAATATATAACACTAAACCAAAATCACTGATTTGACAAAGCGGTTTGTTTACCATATGTCTGAGCTTGGTTTATGACGCTTGAGATGTACAATATTCGACCAGTACTTAATACTGGCGCCATCTATTGCTAAACAGCGGGAACTTAGTTGCGCACCTAATATATATATATATATATATATATATATATATATATTTTTTTAATTTTTCTTGAAAGACTTCCCTTGTATAACGAAAAAAAAGGAACTCATAAAATATAAGACAATCTTTTGCGCTGACGGCACGTACCGGTACCGGTGGTGTAATGGTTGCCTGTCCTCCCAATCGGTCTGGTATCGATTCCAGTCGGCGCCGTTGCGATTTTCTGAGACGAATAATCTCTGATCACATCTTCCTTCGAAAGGGAAGCAATGCCGTTGCTCCCAGCCCATATGTTGATAGATTTGATATGTAGGGTCCAGGTTGTCTCCATGGCGTGACGAACCAGCCTCAAGCTAAAAGTCACCTAAATAAGAAGAAGAAAAAAAAGTGATTCAACCGATCAATTATAGGTCGAAATCGATGGCATTAATTCCCCATGCCCACCTCAATTTGTTCGAGATATGTAATAGGCTTTTGAAAACTACTGTGAACAATTAAATACAATTCGAAGTTCTGCATCCCTAGGCTTACTGGATGTTTCTTTGCATCATCAATTTTCAATACGAGCATGATCGGTTACTGTTACTCGAAAATACGTCTTAAGTGCTATTTCTAACGCTTTACACTGATCAAAATACTCATATTTTTCTCTACTTTTTCTCTTTCATCTTCTCTTCCTTCGACTTTCTGCCCGCTATGTAACTGAATATGAAAATTCACAATATTTTTGTTTAAAAAAAAAACTTTTCCCACCGCTAAACAACTAAATTTCATATAATTTGATTTAAATCACCCAAAAACATCAAACTTTAAAACGTAATAAATAATAATAACAATAACACACTAACATCTAGCCTTTTCGTCAGAATCCCTAGATCACGACGGCTTTAGCGGTAGTGTTAGTTCACTGCGCAGAGCCTCTTGCAGCAAAGTACGTAGTACAAAGCATCGGTTTATTGATAGCCCAACTCATAACATTTAATCTGTGCAACAGAAAATTTATCAATATCAAGAAACATAGGTAGCTAATTAGAGCAAAACTCGCACATTGACATCGGTATGTAAACACAGCACTTACAAGGCAGCATTAGAGCACTCGAAAAATTAAAAATAAATGAATGTGCATGTTACGATTGACGAGAAAAAAAATCAGTGAACCTTTTGAAATAATTCGCAGCAGTAAAATGCATTTTAATAGTGTTATGGCTACTCAAACAAACAGAAGATTATACAGAACACAAGATAAGATTAGAAACAGAATGCAATATTATATTTTTTTAGCTCACACGCACACTAGTAACAGCGCAAATGGAACGGTCAGTATGAAGAGAGAATTTATATATCCTGCAATTAGTGCCAATCTAATATATTATTTTTTTCTTTATTTTTCCATGAAATCTGTTGTTATTCTCAAACGGTGAGTCAACGAAAGAACCGAACTGTTGTTAGATTATATAGTAGTTTACTTTTCCGTTCGGCGTGTTTCTCAAAGATAGCATTGGAGGAAAACCCCGAAATCCTATGAACTAATCTTATACCCATACAATTTAACTTGAAACAAAGAAACTGTTTGTACTGAAAGAAAGAGAATACTTACAAAATTTAATAAATATTTTTATGTCTAATTTTTTGGAGTTTGAGTAATCCGAAAACATTCCATCCGCTTCTTGATCAATTGATTTTTGATGCATTATTGTAGGACTTGAGTTTAAAGTCTTCGGTTTATCTTGATCTAAATTAGACGGTGCACAGTGGGCATAATCTGCCCTCGAAATGCGCTTGTTTCGTGCAGTTGGTCTTATTTTGACGTGGGACTACGTCTGTGTTTTCGATACTGGGGTACATATTCAAATTGCAAAAATTTGGAGCGTCACGAAAAACGGTCAGGTTTTGAACGTTAATTACTAAGTAATTTCACGATCGATTTCCAAAATGTTTGCAGCATTAGGTTAAGACATGTTTTCTACGCTTTGATTCCAATATTGAAATCTTTTGATTTTTAACATGCAAATAACAATAAAATTAACGCAAATATGAGGTGATGTCTTATAATGTCGATTTTTCAGAGTAAATTTACCAAATACACAGCACGTTCCTAGCACAGACTTCATATTTAAGTAACGAACGTCTCCTAGGCAGCCATGAATGTTATATAAGGGGTACACCTTCGCATTTTGAATTAGTTTTTCGGCGGTCGTGGAGCTGTGCAGAGTAGGATCTGCAGTTGGATCGTAGTCTGCAGCAGCACTGGCGAGCAGTCGTTGCCCAGAGAGGCGTTGGTGCAGTTGGCTATTGTTGCCGATGCTCCCGTCAACTTCGCTGCGAGAAACAGGCTGCTGAAGCCTACGAATTGGCGGGAATAAGCCGCCCGTGACAACGAGACAAGAATCAACTATCCCACGTCACCTGCAGATGGCCACCCGCAACGACGAGGAACTGAACCCAGAATACCAAGGGGGGCATTGGTGGGGGCTCCAATGTGTCTGGATTCGATGGTCACATCTTCCTTCGGAGGGGAAGTAAAGCCGTTGGCCCTGGCTCAAGTGTTGATGAATGTGATATAGGGAGGGAAACCTCTGGCCAACCAGCAAAAGGCTGAAGGCCATCTAAACTAAAAACTACAAGGTACAGCCCAATGGGGTTGTGCGCAAAGGTGACGTAGGACTACGCAGCAATCTAATTCCCATACACTTTCCAGAGACGTCAGGGCCATCCGCCAATTGATTTAAGTTAGTCGGGAAGCTACGCTTTCAATCCGCTCGGAAACAGTATCGGGTTAAAATGCTTCAGCACCCGGTAGATGTGGTGCTATACGCTTTCTTTTTCCGAACTTTGCTACTGGAACTGTTTGCCTTCCGAGATCGTGGAGCGAGAATGCACCATAAGAGCACATCCTGTTGATATGATCGACACCCTGGAGATCATTATCCTTATTGCGTTGTAGATGGTTGTGGTCTGTTTGGGAATTCAAAGTCTATTATTGCCGATAGACGTCTAGGTCGAACAAGTGCTAATGGAACGTTCGACCAGCTTTAAGAAGTAAATATGTGAGAAAATTCTATTGTAAACTCTTTAGAAAGCATTTGGTGGCTCTTAATGATGATATGGCCCGGTTGTATTTTCTACGATGGTTGAGATAGCCACTATCTTTAATACGTAGAAGATACTTATGGATCTGTTGGTTCGTTGGTTGTTCAACGCGCTTTGCCCTTTACTCCGGAACGCGGCGTTTAAAGCAATGCCATGTTCAGTCGGGTAATGGAAATTTCAAACAGCACCAGAGAAAAATTCAAACAAACTCTTTAATTGAAACATTGATTTGGTCCACCTGAAAAGGACGGATTTAGTTGACGGGGGAGAAACATGGTTCGCGATTGAACGTTGGCTTTCTTCTTGGTATTCTTGGTTCAGCTCCTCGTCGTTGCGGGTGGCCTTCTGCAGGTGACGTAGGATAGTTGATTCTTGTCTCGTTGTCACGGGCGGCTTTTCCCGTCAATTCGTAGGCTTCAGCAGCCATGTTTCTCGCAGCGAGGTTGACGGGAGCATCGGCACCAACAGCCAACTGCAACAACGCCTCTCTGGGCAACGACTGCTCGCCAGTGCTGCTGCCTGCTACAATCCAACTGCAGATCCTACTCTGCACAGCTCCACAACCACCAAAAAACTAATTCAAAAAGCAAAGGTGTACCCCTTATATAACATTTATGGCTACCCACTAGGAGGCTAGGAGACGTTTGTTACTTAAATATGAAGTCTGTGCTAGGAAAGTACTGTGTATTTGGTAAATTTACTCTGAAAAATCGACATTATAAGACATCACCTTATATTTGCGTTAATTTCAATAGTTGAATATTATAAATCAATAGATTTCAATATTGGAATCGAAGCGTAGAAAATGTCCCGATCGATTGGTGCAAACATTTTGTAAATCGATCGTGAAATGACTTAGTTATTAACGTTCAAAACCTATATATTTTTCGTGACGCTCCAAATTTTCACAATTCGAACTTGTACCCCTGTATTGAAAACACAGACGTAGTCCTACGTTAAAACTTTTGCATTCTTCTATTTGATTCTAGCTCCGACGGATGTTTGTGGACCAACGTGAATCCCGAGGTGCAATTCGGCGTCACTCTGGAGCGAAAAAATGAACGTATCAAAAAGTTGGGTTGATTCAGAAAATTATTTCTGTAATACTTTATAAATACTTTTTTGTTTTAATACAGAACATATATTTCTGTAATACATTTGAACATTTGTTTCTTGTTAAGTGCAGAATTTGGAATACTACTCCAAATAAATAAATTTATTAATTCTAGGGTTTTTTTTTATTAGGGCGAATCTACAATTGAGAGATTCTCTCCGGGCTCGCTCTCTTTCATTCATTACAGTGCCATTATAAAACTTTCGAGGGATTCTTTAGTACAGATCGAAACACAACATACTACTACTGGCTAGCATACTATACAAATAGTAGAATGAAAAACGTAAAGGTGATTGGTTTATGAATGAAAGAGAGCGAGCCCGGAGAGAGTCTCTCATATGTAGATTCGCCCTAATGAATAAAAACCCTAGAATTGAATGTCTTCTTTTAAGCCTTCTATAAAATATAACTACAAAGAAAATACCCAATTTTCAGTATAAAGTAACGATACAAAATCGGTAATTTTTAACGTTTATCTTCGTTCAATACTATTACCTAATTTTAGGTAATCTGTGTTTACGCATAATTTGGGTATGTGCACTTTTGAGCGATTACCGGTACTTTTTAACGATCTTTAGGTATTCTCATCTTAGCGTGTAGAACGGTTCAGGCGGTCTGCATCCAATGACGTCCTTATAAGGTCTAGCTCAACGCACTGCTTGCTTGTATTGGAAGCAAAACTAATGTAAACATTGCTGAGCCGACGAGTGATGACGTAACACTTCAATTTTTTATGGGCGTGATTAAAAAAATTGGTTTAAACGTTCATTATAAATGCTGAATTGTGGAAATAATCATGATGCAAAGGCAATTTATTGGTCAGAAGCATTCCCTCCGATCACATGGGTCATTTATAGTGAGTTTTACTGAGATAATTGAATTTCTGCC
Source organism: Aedes koreicus (assembly GCA_024533555.2). Lineage (NCBI taxonomy): Eukaryota > Metazoa > Arthropoda > Insecta > Diptera > Culicidae > Aedes > Aedes koreicus. The sequence goes on along the minus strand of JAHHFK020004889.1, from coordinate 90,811 downwards.
ACGCTGGGACTTGACACTCGATTAGCGATATAGAACCAATTTTGCGTCAAAAATAGACTGGAATTGTTGAAAAATTAAGTTTTATAGCGCACACAATAAACAATCACGGAACAAACGAATAAAAAAAAAGTATGATGTAGCACTTTCCGGGCTCTCATGTAGCGTGCGCAAGGAACACGGTGGTATTAGCACAGAGAACAGACGTTCATCTTCGGTCTGCTACTTGTGTAAAATTTTAAACCGTCATTTAAAATGTATGTCGTTATGCTCTTGGTAGGCGGCGCTGTAGTTGTGCGATAAATATCATGTAAATGTTTATCAATAAAAAACCTAGCACATAACATGAAAAGTTTTGTTTTTTTTCTCTGCACTTGCTTCTTATACGGGCTGCCCATATTAACTTTTACACATGTTTTTCAAGAAAAGGTATATGGACATCAATGTCTGTGCTCTGTGGTATTAGCAACAGTATTAGTGTCATGAGTCAGACCTTATATAGAAGCAATTGGCCTGCATCAGCATCGATTTATTTGAGCTCTTATAGTGGCTGTCAAATAGCCGTTCGGTCTGACAGCAGTGACGCAGCCGCAGAAGCGCATCGTGATCAATGATGTCCATACAGGTAGAGCAAAAGTGGTTAAGGCCAGGTTCTCAATCAAATGCGATAAAAATTGGCAAAGTTTGAGTAACGAAAATGATTTCTTTCGTTCCTTTTTTAAAAAGCACTAAACCTCGCTTTAACTGCTTAAATGCTAGGTTTAATTATACTTTCACACCACACTACTTACTGCACCGACCGCCTGATGAAAAAGAGAACGAGCCACATGGTGCGAACTCTTTTATAATATGAAACTGCTGACAATGTACATTATGCTCATTGGTGTGCGACGTGGCGTGATGCGCCCGCTGCATTTCCTGACGTTGGAATTTTTTGGAGGCAAAGGAAAGACATACAAAAAATCTGTTTAGGTATTTCGATCGGATATAGTTTTGATTTTATTTCATAATTTTTTTACAAATAAAAAACATAAATGGCGCCCGCTAGGTCAGTTGGAGCTTCTCCATCTGCGTGCATTGTTGCTGCTCACGCGTTTTCTGGAATCAAAAATCGTTTTCATTAGTCCATTTTGCTTTAAATTTGGCGGAGTCTGACGTAGCCAAAATTTGAATAGCTTTAACATTGAAAATTTGGTGCTAAGTTGAAGTTTGGGTATCGTTTTTTTTTGTGTTATTTTCAATGTTTAAGACTGAATTAAACATATTTATCATCAAAAAATTACATTTATAAGATCGACGAGCTCCAATAAAAAATGTTTACTTTTTCGGGGTCAAAAGTAGAAGTTAATTGGTCAAGCCGTTTTTTTTTAATCGTGTACAATGTTTTGAAAAACATTGTTTCGAGAACAACGCGTTTAAAGTTTGAGGAACAGTTTTAGATGCAATATCTGCACGTTATCATATATTTTCGAGGTAGTTGAATACGAATACGAATAACCAATATCAAGCCGCTAGATAGATTTTCAAAAGTCAAAATGACGGATCCAACATCCAACATGCCATTGTTTACGTTTGTCAGTTAGGCCCTAATGCAAAATCTTTGTCAAAATCTCCAAAAACAGCAATTCACAACGGTAGCAAATCCCAAGGTTAAAAATGTTTATTTTCGGTATTTGGTATAGTTTTTAAAAGGTTTCGGCTGAAAAATGCCTTTTTGTGCACTAAAAGCCCAAGTAACCACAAGCATTATATTATTGTTCTTATTCAACCCAAAATCAACATCATTGATGCGGTTTCGCATTAATTTAACAACAGTTGTCAAGTAATGTAGCGTTAGATTAGCTTTAAGAATGTAATAATGCATTACCAATGCAATGATGCATTACCAATGCAATAATGCTACTTTAGCAATGTCTTATGGCATTACAAAAGATATAGCATTAGTTCGATCTTAGTGGGGCCCTTTTCAGCTTTAATCCAACTTCAATGATGCACTAGACGTAATGCATATGCCCTATATATGCAAGCTATTATAGCCTCGTGGTTACTTGGGAGGGTCCGAACAAAAACTAAACTTGCTTTGTTATCATACGCTTGATTTTGGAGTTTTACGCTAGGGGTGAGACAGCTTTAATCCGAGTTGCTTTGATGCACCGAGAAACCCGCGAGTAACTCGATGTAGCTTAAAATCGAAACAATCCTTTTTGGTTCTTATCGGTTGCCAGGGTTTCGAAACGTTTGGATTCCAATTTGTTTGAAAACATTGTGGGCATTCTGCTAATGGCAATAATAGATGGGACGACGGTGTGCCCTAATCCACGACCAAGTATGAGGGTTCTAGGAATCTATATGTATATAAAAATGGATTTCTGTCTGTCTGTTTGACCCTAATAGGCTCGGAGACTACTGAACCGATCGGCGTGAAAATTTGTATGCAGGAGTTTTTGGGGCCGGGGAAGGTTCTTAAGATAGTAAGAGACCCCTCCCTCCTCTGAAAGGGGGGGCTCCCATACAAATGAAGCACAAATTTCTGCATAACTCGAGAACTGATCAAGCAAAGGAACCCAAATTTAGCATTTAGCAAGTTTTTGGAGGCAAGAAATGTTTCTATGGTAGTTTGAGACCACTCCCCTCTCTAGAAAGGGAGGCTCCTACCCAAATGAAACAGAAGTTTCTGCATATCTCAAGAACTAATCAAGCAAATGGGACCAAATTTGGCATGTGGGGTTTTCTGGAGGCGAAAAATGTTTCTCTGGTGGTATGAGACGTTTATCTATTTAGTCATCCATTTGTAGACTAGTACATAGACAATTAGCTGTTTTCTTAACTATACATAAATATAAAAATTAATTAGTTTTGTATCCTCAGGGACTTAAAAGACTGTTTCAATTTATACCGAGACAATGTAAAGTCAATGGCTTCACAGTGTTGATTATAGGAATCCATCGTGCTATTTATTGGTCCATTTTTAGCATATTCCGTGCGATGATGGTTTAGAGCAAATAAATAACGATTTCGAAGTCGTCTAATTGGTGCATAAAAATTTAATTTAGAAAGTTGTTCGGCTGATTCAACACGCTGCGAAACGATATCGTTTACAAATGAAACCATCGCATATTCTCGTCGTTCTTTCAATGTTTGGATGTCAATCAACATGCAGCGAGCTTCATATGATGGAAGACGATGTGAGGCCCAGCCTAGCTTACGAAGAGCATATAATAGAAATTGCTTTTGTACTGATTCTATTCTTTCTTCATGTATACCTGTACGAGGAGACCACACAATGCTGCAATATTCCAGTATAGACCTCACATAGGCAATATATAGAGTTTTAATAGTGTACGGGTCTTGAAAATTGTAGCAGAAGCGTTTAATAAACCCTAACATGCTATTTGCCTTGTGTATGATAGTGTTGTAATGGTCTATAAAATTAAGTTTAGAGATTTCCTAATGCAATTACAATGTTGGTTGTTGTTAATTTTCTGCTAAAAGATATTAAATTGCATTTTTTTACATTCAGTTCCAATAAGCTTTTCTTACACCAGATGTAGAATGTATGAGTTTCATACTGGAATATATTGATGTCTTCTTTATTTTTGATTTCCAAGTACAGCTTCATGTCGTCGGCATAAATTAGCACTTTCAGATTTTTGAGGACGAAGGAAATGTCGTTGACGTATAAAATAAAAATAAGTGGTCCTAAATGGGAGCCTTGGGGGACTCCTGAAGTAACTTGAATGGGATTTGATTTCTTTCATTGAATTTTATTATTTGTTGCCGGTTAGTTAAATATGATTCAAGCCACTTCAAGAGTCCAGACTCAATTCCAATTTTTTGCAGTTTGAAAAGTAACATTGGAATGTCAACACGATCAAATGCCTTGCTAAAGTCTGTGTAAAGAGCTTCAACATGGTTCCCATTATCCATTGCATTCAGTGATTAATTTACAAATTCTAGTAAGTTCGTGGATGTTGAGCGGCCTTTGAAAAAACCGTGTTGTTTGTCTGTTATTCGATTTTTGATTTGAAGAAATGTTTTATTGACAATTGCCTCGAAAAGTTTGGGAATGCAAGAGATAATAGCGATTCCACAATAATTATAACGTATACGTATGTCAGATTTCAAGCCAGATTTGAAAATAGGCACTAAGAATGAACTTTTCCATATTGTTGGGAAAATTCCTGATTCCAGTGACATATTGAAAAGCCAAAACAAAGGAGATGTAAATTCCTTCGTAAGATTCTTCATAAATACTGGAGGAATTCCATCACGTCCAGGGCCTTTTGAGGGGTCTAAATTTTTTAAACCCTGCAAAATATCCTGAACTTGAAGTTGGTTGACACCAATATTCCTTGGATATTCTGGATAAAAAAGACCCCTCCCCTCTCCTAGAAGTGGTGCTGTCATACAAATGAAACTGAAATTTCTTCATAACTCTAGATCTAATAAAGCAAAAGTAACCAAATTTGCGGGGATTTTAAAGGCAATAAATGTTTCTACAGTAGATCGAGACCCCTCCTCTCTCTCTGGTAGGGGGGCGGGGCTCCCATACAAATGAAACACAAGTTTCTGCACAACTCGAGAACTAATCACGTAAATGGAACCAAATTTGGCAGGTAGAGGTTTTGAAGGCAAGAAATGTTTCTAAGGTAACTCGAGACCCCTCCGCCCTCTGTAAGAGGGGGGCTCTCATTCAAATGAAAGACAAATTTGTGCATAACTCAAGAAAAACTCAAGCATATGGAACCAAATTTGGCATGTGGAGGTTTTTGGAGGAGAGAAATGTTTCAATGGAAGTTTGAGACCCCTCCGCCAGCTGGAGGGGGGCGGGAGGGGGTTTCCATACAAATGCAACACAAATTTCTGCATAACTCGAGAACTAATCAAGTAAATGGAACCACATTTGGCAGGTGGAGGTTTTTGAAGGCAAGAAATGTTTCTAAGTTGACTCGAGCCCCTCCTTTCTCTGAAAAGAGGGCTCATATACAAATGAAACACACATTTCTGAATAACTCGAGAACTTATCAAGTTAATGGAACCCAATTTGGAATGTGGAGGTTTTCGAAGGCAAGAAATGTTTCTATTGTGGTTTGAGACTCCTCCGCTCACTGAAAAAAGGGGTCTCTCATACAAATGAAACACGAATTTCTGCATAACTCGATAAAAATTAAAGCAAATGGAACCAAATTTGGCATGTGGAGGTTTTTGAGAGAAATAAATGTTTCTAATGTGGTTTGAAACCCCTCTGCCTTCTGGAAGGGGAGACTCCCATAAAAATGAAACATAATTTTTAGCATAACTCGAGAGCCAATGAAGCAAATGAAACAAAATTTGGCATTTGGCATGTTGAGGTTTTTGGAGGCAAGAAATGTTTCTATGGCAGTTCAATACCCTTCCCAATTTTGAAGGGGGGGGGGGCTCCCATACAAATAAAAAGCAAATTTCTGCATAACTCGAGAACTAATAAAGTAAATGAAACCTCTTTTAGCACATGGGGGTTTTTGGAGGCTAGATTTCTATATACATAAAAATGAATTTCTGTCTGTCTGTCTGTCAGATCCTTATAGACTCGGAAAGTTCTGAACCGACCAACGTGAAAATTTATATGAAGGGGTTTTTGGGGCTGGGAAAGGTTCTTATGATTGTTTGAGATCCCTTCTCTCTCAGGTAGGGGCGCTCTCATACAAATGAGACACAAATTTCATCATAACCCGAGAACTAATCAAGCAAATGGAACCAAATTTGGCATGTGGGGGTTTTGAAGGCAATGATTGTATGGTGGTCTGAGAAACCACCCCCTCTGGAAGGGAGGGCTCCCATACAAACGAAAGACAAATTTCGGCCAAAAGTGAGAATTATCCAGGTTACTTAAACACAAAACGTGTATTTCTCGGGTAAGAAGCATGTTTTGATAGAAGTTTGAACCCCTGCTTACACAAGAAAAAAAAACTCATTCCGAATAAAACCATAAACGTGCCAGTATATTAAATTTTCCTTCATTTAGTTGCAAGCGTAGCAGTGCACGCACCGGGTTCAGCTAGTATTTAATAAATGAAACGTGATACGGACGGCTTTACCAGCGGCTGGATAGTCATAAAGAAAATGAATATATTTTTTTGGCTCAGGAAGTTCTAGCAGACCGGTCCCAAGCTTAATATTTGCCCCTGATAACGTAACTCATACCAACACACTCTCAAATATTGTGTCAAAACAACATAGCGAATCAAAACAAAAACAAAGATACTAGTACCGAAAGGTACTCATAAGCCAGTATCGACTTAAAAAGAAGAGATGTTATGTAATTTTGCTCAATATTACCAAGTGGAATTTTGACAATTGATCTGCATGGTATGAAATTACACCTTCACTTACGGAATAATCGAGCGGAATATTTTTCCGAAAGTAAAAGTGATAGCTCCCATTAGTTTGCGTGGAAACCTTTCAAATTTCAATTTTATTTTTCGTTCTTTCCAGGTGGATACTGCTGCAGATTTTTTTTCGATTATTTACTTTTTCGTTTCAATAAACGAAATGTAACATGGGTTTGGGATAGAAAAAGAAATTTCTTTCGAACACGATACCGACCTAAAGGTTATAAAACAAAAATTAACGACAGGCCTTTTACACTTTTGCATATGAAATAATAACAGAAAGCAGGGATGCCAGATACTTTTTTCAAAAGTCAGTATAAATCTCAGGGAAAGTCTGTATTTGTCTGCATGAATGTTTTAAGGTGCTTTAATGAAAAAATATAGAAAATTGCTACTTTTTCAAATGCTGACAAATGAGTAGAGGTTGAGATTGTGTTATCGAATAAACAGAAATCTGAAGCAGAAGAGATAGCAATTTAACCTTGTTTATTTGAAGGTCAACTTTCCTTTGATATTTCTAAACATTTGATTGAATCACTGTCGTTTTTCAACCACCCATCAGCAGAGGGTCTTGTAAATATTAACAATCAATGATAAATTTGAACAAAAAACTTACCTCTTCATTCAAAACTTCAAATCCAAAGCCTCGAGGAACTTAATTTTGTTGTACAAAATGTGAACAGACGTTTCACATTGGATGAAATTTTAACCACTCCCTTTGCTTTTTGTGCGATCTAATGTATTCTTTGACCGAAAAAAATTCCTAGATAAGTGGAAAAGCTGTTGGAGACATGTTATATTCAGCAGCCTAGGCACATATTTGTACTTCTATGTCCCTTAGTTTTTTTTTATTGTATAAGCTTAGGCTATAACCAACAATCAATGTGCAACTAGCGGTTTGAAATTGGTTCACTGTTGTAGAACACCTAGTTCCGAAGTACACCTTGCCATGCACTCATAGACTAACTCTAAGACCAGTAGGTCCCGAACAAATACGATTTTTTTCTTGGCTCAGTCAGTACTAGCACATCGGTCCCACCCCAATCCCCTAACAACAACTCACACCAACACATTCTCAAATGTTGTGTCAAAATAACATAAGTGCTGTTGTTTTTCTCACCTATCGTTTTTTGATGAGTTTGCCTGATAATGTCACAGCGATGTCGCGCTACACGATAAAAGTTCATCTGCAACCATCACGCAACTCATCAAGCCACCGTAAGGTGGATTACGATGAGCTGTTGAGTTGTAAGTGAGCAAAATGAAGAAGGCAAATGTTTTGACAGTTCCGATTTTCCGATTTGATGGTGAAAGTTTTGTTGTGAATTATTTTACGATTATTATTATCACAATTTTATTTTGCAGTTCTTCCGAAAATTGTTAATTGCGTTGTTGAGATTAGTGAGCAATATGTTGGTATCTGCATTAGTGAACTTCCGCTCTCGGTGCTTGGATGGATCGAATTGGATCGACTAACGTTTCTGCTGGAGTGCTTTGCTCTTGTCCTGCTCTAGATTGGATCAAGATGCCATTGAGAAACTGAAGCCACAGATGCAAAATGGAAATAGGTATGCTCCTCTGCTATCACGGTTATTTTAAGATTAATTTATTTTTATGTTTGCAGCTTTTAGTTCAATAATTTCACTGCAAAGAATGACCAGCAGAAAAGCTGCCGTGAAGTCACTTGTAGTGCAATTCCTACACATATTTCAACTATGCCTTCTTAGCAGTGGATTTTAATAATTTGGCCGGTATTGCCAATAAAAAATTGTCACTTCTGTTTGATTCGAACTTATGAACTTATTCGATTAATAGAAAGGCGAGAATAGACAGCCTTACAGAGGCAAACATGGGGAAGTCTGCACCGAAGCACAAAATCCATGATCAATTGTGTCAAAAAATCCAACATTTAATGCTGTTCATGCATTCTGAGAGGATTTGATTAACGTATAGTACGATCAGGAACATTACAAAAAGGAACTTTAAATAAAAATACCATATCAAGACATTTGATCAATTAATGAGAAAAAATAAAAATAAAGCCACAAGTTTAAGATGCTTAATTCTGTAATTTAATTTTTAGTGTGAAATTTTGTCGGAAATCCGTTGCTAACAATAGAAAAATTCCTCGGTCACCTGGTCGCTAGTGAATCATCATGTCTATCAGGAACAGGTTTGGCAGCATCTGTCTCAGTTTTCATTGATTGATACTATCATTTATGGAATGAAGAAAAAAAGTTGTATCAACAAAGTCACACGAACAGATGGTAACGTTCAAGCAGTGTAGCTACACGCATTACGAAAAACAATTTACTATAAAATCAAAACTATACTTCGAATGTAAGATATATTATCACATTTTATGTTATTGTTATCAAACAGTTTAATCTCGTTTTTACCATATAACCTCTACATTAACACATATTGTTTCTGTATGCCATATTGTCATTGAAAGGTTGTTTTTGTCTGCACTCGGTATGTATCATATACCAACTTTCTGACATAGAGTACAGCAAACAATTTGTTCGTGAAAATTGCCATTTTTTTAAAGTAACTGAACTCAACCGCCTGTTCAGCATATTGTTATTTGGCATTTTATCCTCTGACATATTCACGCAAAGAAATCACTTTGCTTTGAATCAACAACATATTTTGTTACTATTCAATACTTGGTTTCGATTTGTTTCAATTCATAAAAAAGTTCCAAATCAATTCAAAAAGTCAATCAAATCAAATCAATAAAATTATTTAAAGTTATCACTGCTGTGTGATATTCATTTAAATAAGATTTATAACAATCACATTTATTTTAAACTCAAATGATTAATTTATTGTTTAAACAAAATATTTGTTTACCACAAGAAATCACTGTTTTTTGAATCAACGAAATTTGTTGCTTTTCATTACAAGGTTTCTATTTGTTGCAATTCATAAAGAAGTTCCAAATCAATTCAAAATTTCATTAAAATCAAACCAATAACTTTTTTTTAAGTAATCGCCGCTATTTGATATTAATTTAAAAATATTTGATTCATAACAATCACATTTATTTTAAACTTAAGTGGTTAATTTACTGTTTAAACCAAATATTTTTATGAGCGCATATTTCATACTGTCAGCCTGCCGAGAAGCCATATTGTTATTGTTTCTCAGTGCTGCCGACATGGCAAGTTGCTGCCTCAGCCTCTGACTCCGATAGTTTTTCTAATGAAAGTTTAAACGTAATCTATTATAATTTGTCAATGTATGTATAGACATAAATATAAATATGAATAGATATAAATATAAATAATAATAATAATAATAATAATAATATTAATACAAGGAATATTCACTAAAACAAAATTATGTCCATTAAATGCTCAAAAATGTATAAGTAATTTCGAAATTAATTTATTTTTAACAAAGTTACTAATTAATTTATATAAATATTTTCAACTAAAATTCAAACGAAAATCCTGCCGTATTTCGAAAAATATTACAAATTTTACAATCTAAATTTTAATAGTTTCAGGTATTAAAATATATGAATGAGTAACAACATTTATGTGATTTGTAGTTTATTGTTTAAACAACCACAATAGATTTCTCTTGTGGTTGTCAAGATAGCCTTATAGCATATTATAACTGCTCAGTCTGACCGTTACATTTGCGTCTAAAATATGCAATGTCATTTACGAATTTTTATGCTCGGATTCATCATATGGGTTACTGAAATCTATTTAAATGTTCTAAGCATCAGTTTTCTTCAAAAGCTTTGCAAATGAGTTTATTTCTTTTTCTCCGTTTGGTTCCTGCTTTGACCCACTCGCGCCGGATTGTCTTTGTGCGACTTTTGTCGGATTGTTTCTGACCGACATACTTCAGTTTGTTTCAGCTGGCTTTAACTGTTGTTGCTTTTGAAGGTGCTTCTGCAGTTGCTTCGTGATGATTGTTCCTTAGCACCTGGCGGCGAGTGCAATCTTCAAAATTGATATCCTTCCATTATTCCTTGAAATGGCATCAGCAATGATAGCAGCTACTTGTGGTCAAATAAACTGTTTTTGGAATGCAAAATTGGAATCATAGAATGCTAACATAAATTTAACCAATTAACCTAAATATACCGTCAAATACCATCTTCTGCATCACCTGTATACACTCATTCGGTCAAAGGTTAATGAGAGCCTTTCTTCTATTTTTAGGTCTTTTCAAAATAAAGGTTTGTTTATTTCAACATTTTTAATTAATCATACGCATCTATTTCACATATTACCGCAATCGTCAACGCCAATCCAAGCGTGGCTCTGTTCTTCTAGTACACTTCCGGAAAGTTCCGAACCGCAGCAAACATCCAAAATGAAGCTCTTTCCATCCTCTGGCAGGGCGAGCAACTCTGTTGCTCGGTCGCACACCTGTGCCAGGATGTCGATGATCCGGGTGTTGTTTGTGTTGTGGGCTTTATCTTCATTATGGAACTGAAGGAAAATAAAGGTGTATTATTTATGGACTTCCCAAGAAACCACAAGCATTATATTATTGCACTTATTCAACCCAAAATCAACATCATTAATGCGGGATCGCATTTATTCGACATCATTAATGCGGGCTCGCATTAATTCAACAGTTGTCAAGTAATGAAGCGTTAGATTAGATTTGAGAATGTAGTGATGCATTACCAATGCAATAATGCTACTTTAGCAATTTCTTATGGAATTACAAAAGATATAGCATTAGTTCGATCTTAGTGGGGCCCTTTTCAGCATTATTCCAACTTCAATGATGCAGTAGACGTAATACATATGCCCTATATATGCATGCTATTACAGCCTCGTGGTTACTTGGGTTAGCGGTTACCTTACCTGAACCATACTATTTCAGGAGGATCCAGATCTCTGATGATGACTTTGATTACAATATTACGAATGAACTAAGCGATATTTTATATTTAATTTTCAACTGCGATAAAAACTTCCGCGAAAATACAATGTCATGTTTGGGTATTGTTGAGCGACCCGTGCTTTAGGACTAGTGGAATTTCTGTTTTCAATCCACCAACAAATAAATCTTTCCATGTCGTTTCACTTACCTTCTTTTCGGTTTTCATCACAACCGTATTTCCCTCCAGGTTCAGGAACTGCAGATTGGCACATATTCCGATGGTTTGAATTAGTTTCCCCTAATCATAATACGGAATTTTGAACATAATTTTACGTCAATTGTTATGATCGGCTTAGCATCTGACTTAAAACATTTCTCGAGTAATTCATGATTAGGGCCTAAAAACCATTTGTAAACAATGTCTTCACACGTTGATCTCTCCCGAATCACGAGAATCCCACTATATCCAGCTACTCCATATGGTAGAAATAAAATTCTTCTACCAGATGCTGCTTTCATTTCACGAGAATGATTTAAGATTCAAGAGAAATCGACTTTTAAAGTCATTGTTTACAAATGGCTTTTAGGCCCTTAACATGAATTACTCGAGATTTGTTGTTTGTTTTTATATTCAATCATGTGTCATGTGTGCGTGTGCCGGAAGAAATGAATTGAACTTAACGCACGCACACATTTAAAAATATGTGCAACAAAAGCTGTGTAGCACACTCATGAATTATGTGTTACGGCTGAACGATACGACACAAAAACTGACAGCGCTACTCATCAAATTCACTCACCAAAGGCATTTGGTGAATTTAACAACACAGCTCAATGTAATCATTGCCGTTCCCTTCTTCTCCCCCCCCCCCCACCCCCCCCTAGCCCCTACCCCAAAGAAGAGGAAATGAAAAAAAAAACAAACCCCCCACCCCACTGTATTTTTTTTTTTTTTCCTTAATTTTAAAACCAAAAAATTAATATGTATAAAAATAAAATAAAAATAAAAAAAAAAAAAAAAAAAAAATATTGTATTGCAAAATTATCAAATTATTAACAAAAACCAACCCCAAATTTCCTATTCCCCAATTTCATAAGGTTGTACAACGAAACTATGAGTTGCAATATGTAAATCATTAGGAGTGGTTATGACAACAATCATAGCATTTCATATGGCAATTTTATGAAATTCAAACCGTTTCCTTGTGGCTAAGTTTCATAAGGATATTTAATGAACTGTAATAGGTTTTTTACAGTAGTGCATGAACTTTATATGCCTTTTACATGCCCCTTGCTGATTTTGACCACAAAATGTCAAATGCTAATTTTTGAAGTTTATTTGCTTTTTACTGGGATATAGCCCAGTTAGCAAACGCCCAGTTAAAAAGCAGCCCAGTTAAACAGCACCCAGTTAGCGAACAGTTGCTGTATAATGATTTCTTTGGTCGTTTCAAATTATTAAACTCTAGTTGACGAACTTCCTAAAAGCATCGGTTTTCGAGATATTTTAAGGTTTAACGTTAACATCTGAAAAATGAAAGAAAATACGTTCTTTTGATATAATATCCGCGACAATTAGTTTCCAAAAATATGCAATAAATTGTCCTCAATTCAATTCTTCAAAGAAAGACAATTAAACAACAGTTCACATGCTATAAGTGTAAACAATATTTTATATATTATTTTTTTTTTTATTTTTTTTTTTTTTTTTTTTTTTGTATTTTTTTTTGTTTTTTTAATATTTTTTGTTGATTATTTTTTGTTAATACAAAAAAAAAAAAAAAATACTCCTCCCTCTCCCCCCACGAGTGTGTGTTTTTTTTATATTAAAGAAACCCACACATAGACGCTCCGCCGTCTGGCCGTATAAAAAAAATAACATGGAAAAATGATAAAAATAAAAAAACAAAAAAAAAAAAGAAAAAATGACATTTTAGTATTGTCACTGCAGCACTACTCTGCAATTCGTTGGAGAGTCCAGCAACACGAAGATTTCAAGCAATGTCAATGGAACTGTCACTTTTAATTTTGACGTTTTAAAGATTGGCAAACAAATAAAGTGGAACTGCCGTAGCAAAAAAAAAATCTTTGAAACCGAGACCGTACTGCAGCAATTTATGGTTTAAAAACTTTGCGCAACTCTTAAACTAACGTGGTAATCGTGAGTTATTCATCACTATTAAATCACTGTCATGCTATAATTTCAGATGGCTAACATTATTGTCCATGCAGTTAGAAAACACCAAGCGGAACCCAATACCGTGTACCATGCACTATATGGACATTATTACTTGGGAATCTCCAGAAAGGATATTGCAAAAATTTACGGCAAAAGTTTGTCAGCAATTTACTCTTGGATACGCAAATTTGAAGGTGAGGGTTTCTTCAAGCGAAAACAAAGGGTTCAAATTTACAAAAATATAAACAAAAGAACACAAAATCCCCAAACCCTTTTCTAAATGTTTAGGGGATACCCCCAAAATAGTTATTAAAAAAAAAAAAAAAAAAAAAATTAAAAAGGTTTTTTTTAAAAAAAAAAAAATCAAAATTCGGTAATAAAACCACCAAAATTCGGGTTTTCATTAAAATTTGAATGAATATTGGCACACACGCATTGCCCCCCAATACTTTTCTCCTCTCTGTTCCCCCCCCCCGCGTTGCTTTTTGGACGGAGGAGAGATTTTTCCCCCCTTTTTTCCTTTCATATATTGCCCCCCCGCTCCCCCCCCCCACTTTCACAATAGAAAACCCGCAGGAAACACCCCGTTGGACTACCCCAATGTTTTTCATCCAGCCTCCATTTACTGTGTGAGCCACAGCAGCACCACGATAAACAGATTGCAATCGAGCCGCTTCCGAAACACCGGTCCACCTGAAATACTTCGCGAGTTCCAATGGAGGCGAAGGAGCATTTTTCATCTCCTCCTGCTTGTGTGCGGCGGATGAGTGTATTGTGATGGCCCACAACAACCAAGAACTATGATGGCCTTCCAGTTCGGGATGCCTTTTTTTCAACTCTGTTGACAGTACTGCATCCTCACGGGTAGAATGAGCACCAGAACGGTCGGGGTTGTTCGGCGCAATTAGTCGTTTGAGTGCCATTTGGTGTTGAGAGTTGGTATCGACGTTGACGGAATATGGATGAACAAACAATTTTATTTCTTTACCTCTCCATGACGTAAGTAATCGAGAAGTTATTGCAGACATATTGTATGCCTTCTTTTCTATTCGATCTTGTTAAGTGACAAACTTCTCAATATCTTCTCGGCCCGGCTGTTGCTTTTCGGCCCAATTTTTTCCATCGTCATCGAAATCGATTTGCCTCGATATATGCTGAGCAGTTGACTTTCAAATGCATTCCATAACGTCCTTTATGGAATTGCCAATAACATTCCCACTGGTTCCCACTTCTCTTGGGCGCATTTGAAAAATCGATGCATTGAAAAAGTACAAATAACTTTCCTCAGCAACATCTGGCATACTCGAATCGCCATCTTGAGAATGGTCATCATCCAGAGCATCAATCTCCAAATCATCAGCGGGCAAAATATTCGACATTTCATTTTTTTTAACTTAATTGTTTATTTATAAGGCTCAAGTGCCATAGGCATAACGAAGCCGAGTTCTTTTTCATTTTTACAACGATAATAACTTACTTACTACACTGATAAAAAAGCAATGATAATATCTATGTGTCCGACACATGCATTTTTGCGATACGATCAACAAATGATAGCTATTTGTAACAACACATACTTCCTATTTGTACACATAACCACTATGTGCCACAATACTTTTCATTTGTCACATAAACTTTATTTGTATTTCTCCGAGGGTTTTTTTTCCCTCTATTTTGGATTTTCCTGGATTTTTGCCAATAAATATGTGTAGATTATTTGGAGTGTAGGTTAGTTTTGGAAAGCCGAAAAACTCGCTGCTTGGTCGAGGTTAGGGATTACAAAATTCGAGAAGGAATGGGGAAGTAGGAATCTTATCGTTGGCTTTCAACAGCAGATTGGCGATGCTATATTGTTGCTGTAGGTCTGGCGTAAATGTTGCATTGCTTTAAGCTGTAACGATACAATAGAAGTGGTATTACGGGGGAGGGGACGAGGAGGACATATTAAAGCGACAGCTAAGAGAGGATCAAACGAATACGTCTATTTGTTTCAAGAACTTGTAAATTAGCCCCATATAGTCCAAGTCCAGCTTACCCAGCACGTCTCTGATATCTTCCTTCTCTGATTTCCCTCGGGTCCGTAGGTATGCGCAAAGATCAGATCTGGCAATTTCGTAATCGAGGCAATGCCAGACAACGTGGTTGATGTCCTGATAACCTACACCACAGCCGCATTGATTGGTGTTTGAACGACTTATTCGATAGAAATGAGAGCCTAACGAGTAGTGATTGGACATTAGACGACACATTACCTTGATAAAATCCCGACTAATATCCAACCCTCTGAACCACGATTTTTTCGATACCTGTGGGAGAATGGAATGTAACCATCTGCCTAAATACCCTGCATCCCATTTTTGTTGCCAGCTGATCAAGGCCTATTGACGGAAAATAGCAAAAAATTCGTTGAAGGCAATTTGTCGATCATAAATATCGCCTGCCATAGCGCCCACCTTGGCAAGTGAGTCCGCTTTTTCATTGCCCGGAATGGAGCAATGAGGAGGGACCCAAACCAAGGTGATGGTGTAGGAATTGTTTGATAGGGCACTCAAAAGAGATCGTATTTCGCTAACGAAAAACGGTGAGTGCCTTGAACGAATAGCCTGAAGTGAGCTGAGACTATCCGTAAAAATGAAAAATTGCTCAAAGGGAAGACAGGCAATTCGCTCTAATGCATAGTGTATAACCGCCAATTCTGAAAGGCCACACTCGTTGAATTTGTCTGAAAGGACGTCTACACAAACTGAATCCCCACAAAGCCCCCTTAATGTCCATGAAAACTGAACCCATTTGCTCATTTTGAGCATAGGCCAGCTGTATTTCTGTTTAAAGCAGCGCAAGAAAATCGCTCGTTCCTTTGCCTCTGCGGAAACCAAATTGTGTATGAGATAGAAATCCATTAGATTCAATCCATTTGTCGAGCCGATGGAGAATCATCTTCTCTAGCAGCTTCCGTATATACGACAACATCGCAATTGGACGATAAGAGTTGTAATCCGACGCGGCTTTCCCGGTTTTTTTGGATAGCTATGTCTCTAACCTGCCTCCATTCATCCGGAACAATATTGCTTTCCAGGAACTGATTAAATAAGTTTAGCATGCGCCTCTTTACGACGTCTGGGAGATTTTTCAACAAGTTAAACTTGATTTTATCCATTCCTGGTGCAGAATTGTTGCATGAAAGAAGAGCAAGAGCGTTATCATCGACGTTTCACGCGATAGCCCTTCGACGAAGTGACGCCAATATCCGCGTTTCTTGGCCTTGGCGAGGCTCTTAAACTTACGCTCAAGAGCAATGTACCGCTCGTAGTTATCTCACGAACCGCGCTTCCGATATGCTTTAAACGCGACTGATTTTTCACGGTAGACCTCAGTACATTCGTCATCCCACCACGGAGTGAGCGAACGTCGGCGAATTGTTGATCCTGGTATCGGTCTGCGCTGTGCGACGATCGCACATTTGATGATAAACCCGGACTAAAACCGATACTCTTCCAACGGAGGAAGGACTTCGACCGATTGCTCGACATCGATGATCGCTTCAGCGTATTTACCCCAGTCGATGCACTTCGTGAGGTCGTACGCAATGTCGACCAAGCGAGATTGACACGAACCATTGGGATTGAAATTTTGATAGGCAGGTGATCACTACCATGGGGATCTTGACTCACTTTCCACGTGCAATCCAATGATAATGAATTCGAACAGATTGAGAGGTCTAATTTCCTTCCAGGGTTTGGAGGTGGAGCCACGCGTGTTACTTCCCCAGTATCCAAAATAGTCAAGTTGAAGTAGTCCATGAGGTCTAGTATCAATGACATTTCATTTATATGTCTTCCGGAAGCTGCAGTGGGTCATGGGAAGTGGAAGACCGCGGAGAAGGTGTGCAGGCAGGTAAAACACAAGTTCTCGTATCACCCACCTCCTATGCCTCTTCCGTGTCCTCCAAATGTACTTGTGTCTCGTCCTCGTACTTGTGTGGGGCATAGTGCTGTTAAAGTCAAATAATGTTTAATAGAAAGTATTACTGCTACTTACGTGTTTTCGTTAGGTTCCATTTGTTGTTTTTTATTGCCTCCAATGTCCGAAATTTCGCCGCAACTCAGCGAAACTAGTCAACAAACAACGATTTACGATATCGAAGGCGGAATGAAAAATCAAAACGAAAACAAAAACCATAGTGCGTTGCTCATGTTGTGTTGTCTTTGTTATAGTTGCCATTTTTTTTCAAACAGTTGGTAATATTTTGTGCTTTGTTACGTTTTTTAGTTTGCACAAGATGAATGTATACAAAATGTCAATGCTTGTTTTAAGATTATGCGCACGATTTGACAAAAAAAATAGACTAGTATAAGACATTCCTCGAAATTTTGTGAGTCGCGCATACCAAAGACTACATACTATAGACATATTATAAACTTCGCTGGAGATACACAGCCTGACGAGCGACACGTCGATTCCGATTTTTGTCTACAGGCACCATATTTTTATTTATTTTCAACTTTGAAAATGTCTGTTCGCTGGCAATAGGATCCCTAATTCTGTACAACTTATTCAAAACACCGTATCTGATTTTGTAAACAACGAAGGGAAGTAAGATTCCAACGTTAAACTCTTGTAACCCGGAGCACTTTCAGGCAAACTAGGACCACCAGCACAACGAATAACATTTTTCTAACACGATGGTGATGCTAGTTTCCGTGGGGGTGCTGAGAGCTTTGAGAAATTTATGTTTGAATCTTACTTCTCGTCTTTGTTTACAAAATCAGATACGTCGTTTTGCATAATTTGTCGAGAATTAACCAATAATGACAGTAAGTTGTATTACACCATACAGAAATTATATGACATACTACAACATAGAAAGAGAAATCCGACTGGCTGCCTTCGAAAAATTGAATGCAATTTCAAGGTTAATTTCGGATTTGAAATAAATAACACGCAGTACTTCCACACAACGAAGTGTATAATAAAATCTTCCATAACGTAGCGTTAAGTACAATATATAAAGTCTTCAAACTCGTCATTTTCTCGTTGGTTTTCTGCTAAACAAAAAAAACATTTAACTACATTTTGTTCACAATCAAACCATTAGACGATAATGATAACCATAGAACAATGAACTGAATCTTCACCTTACCTATGTTACGAAATGAATCATTTGACAAAATGTCTTTTAAGGCTACCTTAAAACATGGTTAGAAGAAAAATATCATCACTTTACCTTTCAACAACTTAAATGATTTCATCTGTGTAAAACGGAGGGATCCCAACAATTTATATAAAGAAATTGTTTGTTGTTTTTATTTGTGAACCGTCTTCATTGAGGTATTGAACCTGTTCACTACACGTTTGTCTAAGAAGGAATGGAGTGCTTGCATAGCTTCGTTAACTATTGAAAAAGGTACTTTTGAAGTTGCACAGTTTACAGCTGAAATCCACATTGTTTCCATTTGTATTTCTAACAGTTCCGCTGGGAAGCACCTCGCTATTTTGCTTATTTTGCTGCTACTCGCTTTCTTTTCACTACTATTATAATAGCTATCATAAAAAAACCTTCGCCACCCGTATTTATCCTATTTTCTAAATATAAACACTTGTACCTACAGCTAACATTTTGTACCTAACCTATTCGGAGTCCAAAACAAATATTATGCTTGATATCTACCTCGCCTTTTCCTTATACCTATAACCCTTATAACCTGATTATTCCGTACCTTGGTACACATGGCTCTTTAACTTAATACCTAAACGACATCAAAGCCGACGCAGTGGAGCACCCGCTGCTACGGAATAATCAGGTTATAAGGGTTATAGGTATAAGGAAAAGGCGAGGTAGATATCAAGCATAATATTTGTTTTGGACTCCGAATAGGTTAGGTAAAAATGGTTAGCTGTAGGTACAAATGTTTGTATTTAGAAAATAGGATAAATACGGCAGGTGGCGAAGGTTTTCTTTCAGTCGAGTATTAGTACACGACACTGAAGAAGTCTGCACATTGTAGACGAAATACGCTTATCTGTCAAGATAAGCAATAAAGGTAGTTGGAATTAAATGGAAATTGCTAATCATTCTTCTTATTTTTAAGTTATCATAACTAGTTTAACTAACTAACTAGATAACTGGAGACTTGAGCACCCACGCTTTGAGCTGTCCATTTGTTGTATCTTGTGTAACTATAAGTCCAACATATTCTAACTCCCTTTTATTTTTAGTATGACTTAGAATAAGCCTCGTGCTTGGCACTGGTTTGACCTATCGCCGGTGGCTGGTCTGCGAGAATACCAGCATCATGAAGGCACTCAACAGGAACAGACCGGCCGGAATCGATGCCAACAGGGAGTAACGTTCGTCTGTGCAAGAGATTGAGTAGTAAGGAAAAGGTTGATTTATTCATTTGTAATGTAGATTGTAAACGGGGATTAGAAGTCAACGGGTGTAAGTTTTTGTCTTAATCGAATTAATTTAAAATGGTCGTCCAAAGATAAAGTAGTCGATGTAAGGGGAAAAATGTCAAGAGAAAACGTGCAACAAAGCAACCCACCTGTCATGGCATCACTCTTCTTGGTAACAGCCCAGCCCAAGCTTCGCTGAACGGCCATTTTCCACTTGGTGTACCGGGCGTTTCGTTCCTCCTCCGTCGATGTCGGCAGGAATGTTTCGTGGGACATTTGCATTTGATAGTCGCTAGAATCGAAAGAAATAAAATGTGTTAAATTAATGAAATCGTTCGGATTTAAAACGGTGGAATACTGTCCAGATAGAGTTGTTGTAAAACGTTCTCGTTTTCTAATCGGCTACATGTCATGTGCAATGAAGTAAAATTTTACACGTTCAATATTGACCTCACAATGAAGAATCGTGTTTCTTTTTCTGTGCACGAATAGTTCACTCCGTTTGCTACAAGCGCATATGGCATTAGCATTGACGTTTGCACACCTCGTGGATGGAGCTACGATGAGGAATAATTCGTTGGAGACATTGCATGTCACCATGAACCGTATCCAGTTACTGATAAGTTTCTGCACACAATAATCTCCACGAAGACACTCCTCGATCGCTCACCTGGCCACGTCCATGCAACCGTTGTAGATAGGGAGGATTTGATATCCACCTTAAGAAGACACGGGGAACCCACGTAGCCTTCAGTAGATATCAAAGGAAAATGGAAAATAATAGTCGGAGAGAATAGTTAAACAGAATGCCCTGTTTGGTGTACAGAACAAAAAAATATTTAAAACTAGCTGAACCCGGTGCGTGCGCTGCTACGCTTGCAACTAAATGAAGAAAAATTTAATAAAACTGTCACGTTTATGGTTTTTTTTTCGAAATGAGTTTTTTTCTTCTTGAATAAGCAGGGGTTCAAACTTCTATCAAAACATGCTTCTTACCCGAGAAATACACGGTTTGTGTTTAAGTAACCTGGATAATTCTCATTTTTGGTTGAAATTTGTGTTTCATTTGTATGGGAGCCCTCCCTTCCAGAGGGGGGTGGTTTCTCAAACCACCATACAATCATTGACTTCAAAACCCTCCACATAATAAAAATCGATTATAATAAAAATGTGAGTTACATTTGTTTGAAGACCCCCTCCCCCCTCCCTCAGAAAGGGAGGGGTCTTGAACTACCATAGAAACATTCTTGCCTTCAAAACCCCCCACATGCTAAATTTGATTCGATTTGCTTGATTAGGTCTCGGGTTATGATGAAATTTGTGTCTCATTTGTATGAGAGCGCCCCTTCCTGAGAGAGAGAAGGGGTCTCAAACAATCATAAGAACCTTCCCCAGCCCCAAAAACACCTTCATATAAATTTTCACGTTGGTCGGTTCAGAACTTTCCTGGTCTATAAGGGTCTGACAGACAGAAATTCATTTTTATGTATATAGAAATCTAGCCTCCAAAAACCTCCATATGCTAAAAGTGGTTTCATTTACTTGAGTAGTTCTCGAGTCATGCAGAAATTTGCTTTTTATTTGTAGGGGGAGCCCCCCTCCCCTTCAAAATGGGGAGGGGTATTGAACTGCTATAGAAACATTTCTTGCCTCCAAATACCTCCACCTGCCAAATGTGGTTCCATTTGCTTGATTAGTTCTCGAGTTATGCAGAAATTTGTGTTGCATTTGTATGTAAAAGCCCCCTTCCTCCCCCTTTCAGATGGCGTAGGAGTCTCAAACTTCCATGGAAACATTTCTCTCCTCCAAAAACCTCCACATGCCAAATTTGGTTCCATATGCTTGATTGGTTCTCGAGTTATGCACAAATTTGAGTTTCATTAGCATGAGAGCCCCCCTCTTACAGAGGGCGGAGGGGTCTTGAGTTACTTTAGAAACATTTCTTGCCTTCAAAAACCTCTACCTGCCAAATTTGATTCCATTAACTTGATTAGTTCTAGAGTTATGCAGAAACTTGTGTTTCATTTGTATGGGAGCCTCCCTTTATAGAGAGGGGAGGGGTCTCAAACTACCATAAAAACATTTCTTGCCTCCAAAAACTTCCGCATGCTAAATTTGGGTTTCTTTGCTTGATCAGTTCTCGAGTTATACAGAAATATGTGTTTCATTTGTATGGGAGCCCCCTATATAGAGGGGAGGGGTCTCAAACTACCATAAAAACATTTCTTGCCTCCAAAAACTTCCGCATGCTAAATTTGGGTTTCTTTGCTTGATCAGTTCTCGAGCTATACAGAAATATGTGTTTCATTTGTATGGGAGCCTCTTTCTCAAACTACCATAAAAACATTTCTTGCCTCCAAAAACTTCCGCATGCTAAATTTGGGTTTCTTTGCTTGATCAGTTCTCGAGTTATACAGAAATATGTGTTTCATTTGTATGGGACTCCCTTTCTAGAGAGGGGAGGGGTCTCAAGCTACCATAAAAACCATGCTAAATTTGGTTTCTTTTGCTTGATTAGTTCTCGAGTTGTGTAGAAATTTGTGTTTCATTTGTATGGGAGCCCCCCTTTCCAGTGAAGGGAGGGGTCTCAAACCATCATAAGATTATTCTCCGGCCCTAAAAATCTCGAAATCTCGAAAATTTCACGCCGATCGGTCCTTCCGCTCGCGAGTTAAATCGTGACAAAGGAAACCCCAACTCATTTTTATTATATAGATGATCGTTGGGAGCATCTAGTCTAAGAAGGTAAAGTGATGCTCCATTTCTCTTCAAACGATTGGGACTTAAGCATTAAGTCCCATTACTCGCTCTCTGAAAAGAGAATAATGTCTAAGAATATAAGAACGGCGGTGAAAGGTAACTTGTCAGAGGATTTGCAATCACTACACAAGAACATGGCACCACAAGGGACGTCAGATCCAGCATACACTGTAGCGGTGAAGTTGACCATTTCGAGCCGAAACAGAGAAAGAGATAGCCCAAGCAACACCAAACTGTCATAATTAGTAACAGCAACTTTATTGTGACCTAATTGAGTCAAATTGAAGCTGATTCAATCAATTTGCAACAAGTGTGCTGCTAGGGAGATTAAGGGTAACGGCATGATACTCACTAGTAGATTTAGTCGTTTTAAAAATCCTAGCTGAAAAACTTAATAATTGAATATGTTTGTTAATTGTTGAGTGCTATCGACGATGAAATAGCATTGATACCATAACGTAGAGACTACACAGAAGGACTAATAATTAAAAATATAACAATCCGCTAAACATTCTCCGGAATAATTTACTACACGAAAAACACGGAATAAAAACACCAAAACAAACATTAAAAACACAACTCAAAGACTTATGTCAAGAAGAAGAAGAAAGAATAAATCCTTAGTGATTCAGTGAAGCGTAGAAAGTGCTAACAATCAAAATAAAGAAGCAAAACAAAGAAGAAGTTTTTTTAGGGCCAACAACAAATATAATTTAAATAACTCATGTTTGAAAGAAGGCCAAATCTCTGAAAAAAGTAATATATTTAAGACGGCAATTCTAACTCAGAGTACCAGAAAACACGTTTTTTGAAAACTGTTTTTGTGGTAGAGAACTAGCAAATAAAACGCATTAAATGCAAAAGCACAGTTAACACACATGCAAACATCAGCTCCGTCTTAAATGAGTGGATTTACAATTGAAAAAATTGACTCTATAATAACAAATTCAATATGATTTTTTTTAACGTTGCTATCGAATCTAGCATCATCTATGAACTTGAGCATGCGCTTAGATGACCGCACATTTCGTAGTAGACCTTGGTTGGCTGGAGCCAACAACACTGCGTAAAGATCCAAACGAATGGTGCCTGTGGTTAGCAGACCACGCACCATATACAGTGACGGACAATACAATTAGACCAAAGTCCGATTTTCATACAAAATGGTCATGTTTGGAGTCTTGTCTTTCACTTTCCCGTGAAGTAATTGAACTGAAATTTTGGCAATAGCTTAGAAATAACATCCACTACGGGAGCTAAAACTATTCTGGTATCAAAAAAATAGAAAAAGTACTTAGCTGGATTCCATTCAGTCCCGTATCCGATCCAAAAAGCCAGATCAGGCCACCAGCAACGAGCAATACCCATCGCCACCAACTGAATACTGCACGGGTAATGTTTACTCCACACACTTTTATCACACGAGATCACTATTAATTAAATTTATCTAATATTTAGTTGCTAAATGCATCACACATATGCAGAAAATAATTTAAGGAATATTCAACTGTCGTTGGCCTTAGCCTCAATGATCGACAATTTAGTTTTTAAACGTGAACCAAACGCTGAGGTCATCGACGAAGTAACAGTTCTTTGGAAGTAACGAGACCACTGCATTATTGGGTTGGAGTAACCGCAACCGAAGAAAGGGTTTTGATCGTTAAGTTAAGTTTGCGATATACGGACCCCGTGCCGCACCCACTAAATGATTTTTTTTTTAGTTGCAAGGAGCCAAGTTGACAAATTTACAAATCTGTTGTCGCCACTGCTATGATCTACGGGACACAAGTGGCCGTTCTCACGAAATACAGTAGAAATTGTCAGTTATTCTAACGGTTTTTCGGAATTTTTATTCGTTTTGTGGACCAATTTTATTATCCATCTGTACCACATTCAATCACGGAATTCTTTGTCAGCTTATGCATGTTGAAGTTTTCGCCGTGAACCCTTGTATTGTTGTTGTTTTTTATGATTTTATTTTGTGCGCGCTCGATAAAGTGTATTGTTTTGTACATAGTGTGATAACGCTGTCGCCATTCATCTCTCGTCACGTCGATTTTTGTTTTGTTTTCATCACCGCTCGTTCAGTGTTGTGCGCGAAGTATATCGAAAGGCGACATACAAAGTACTCCACAGATAAGCCGACCGAGTTCCACGTCATGGAGACGTGCAATGGATGCAACAAAACTTTGAGCCCAAACAAATTTATTGTTTGCAATGGATCTTGTAATCGGCAATTCCACCCAAGCTGTGTAGGAGTGAACAGAAGTCATCATGCATCGTGGTCCGCTAAAGTGGGCCTGCTATGGTTCTGTCAGGCTTGTCGATTGAACTTCGAGCCCTCAGTTTATGATCGTGATAAAATTATTATGAAGGCTTTACGTGAACTTCTCATTAGGATGGACTCAATGGACACAAGACTGGGAAACTACCGTGAGAATCTGCGAAATATTAACGGTATTATTTTTGCCCATCAAAAGGAACGAAAAACCAACCAATCGCAGGACCATGCAGCCTTCCACAAAACAATCGACCAACTTACACTCGACGACTCGGTTGATCCTCCGTTCTCGCTCATGTGACGATACTTCTTTCTTTGAAGTTCTCGATGACATAAACGGCACTATCAATCCACCAACAGACAAATTCATTGCTGGTAACAAACGCGTGCAAATCATATCCAGTCGCTCTGATAACTGTTCATCTCAAGGAAAAAATCAGCTGAATTTGAGTACCGCCACCGTTGGTGTTCCTACTGCCATAGCTGAAGCGAGCTTAGTCTCATCCGCTAATCACTCTAGCCATGCAGCAAACGTGATGAACTCCACCACAATTGCACCGCCTCAACAACCACCAACCACACGACCGCTAGGTATTGATTCATTGAAAGTAGCTCGAAAGGAAACTCAGCTGCAATTGGACGACCATCTAGCAGCATTCTACGTCACACCTTTTGCACCCGATCAGACCGAAGCGGCTATTCGAAACCATATCTGCGAGTTTACAAATGTGGACGCTTCCATGGTGAAAGTGGTGAAACTAATTCCCAGAGGTAAGGATCAGCGCGAGCTAACATTTGTATCGTTCAAAGCCAACAAACGTGCAAAATACCGTTGGGGATAAATGGTACTGGCCAGATGGAGTAGAAATTCGAGCTTTCGAACCACGAGAAAAAAACTACCCGAGCCCACGATTATTACAAAACACGTGATTAACATGAATCCTGCCATAGTTGATGCTCCAACCAATTCAGAACGCATTGCCTGTCGCCTTATGGAAGCCCCTGAGCCTCTCCTCCCAGTCGCGCTTGCTGGTTCCTGTCATCGTAGTCGTTCTGGACCTGGGATTGAGACTGGTAGAGGGGGCTTCCAACCTCCTCTCTCAGGCAAGTATGTGTTCGATAGCATCAATTCTTCGCCTGAAATGTGTTCTTGTTTCAGCGCAGCGCAGCTAAACTTGCCACCGACCTTGAACTGTGCACCATACAACTCATCAGTAGTGTTAAGTCAGATTTCACGATACACTGGTCATAATACCAATGGACACCACAAACAGAAACCCGCTGGATCACGTCTGCACGTCACGTCATGAAATTTTAACCTGTTTTTCTTCGCTGTCGACTACACTTCTGCGACGCAAAAATGTTGGCATTATGGAAGCCACCGAGCCACTCACCACAGTCGTGCCATTCCTGCCAGCGTTCAACAGTCGTCCCGGCCCTGTGTGTGTTGCTGGTGAAGTGGTCTTCCAACCAGCTACACCAGGCAAGTACGATTCACATTCGATCAGTACCATCTCTGATCCGTTCTCCGCTCACAGCACTGCTCCAATCACCGATCACTCTCCGCACTGCAATCAGCCACTGGAACGCATTGACGAATGTACTACGGAAGCTTTGCCTCCCAGACACAATCGAGGCTCTCCCGTCATTGGCCAACAGTGATCCTCAAGTGAACAGCAGACGGCGTATCTGCATTAACGCAGCCAGACTAGACGATTCTCGTTTCCTGTGCGTCTACTACCAAAACGTCAGGGGGTTGCGAACTAAAACGACCGATTTGAAGCTACGGTTATCCAACTGTGAGTATGACGTAGTAGTTCTTACCGAAACTTGGCTCCGGCCCGACATCGGTAACTCCGAACTGTCGTCGGATTACTCTATTTTTCGTTGCGATCGCAGTGAATCCACTAGCAATTTATCGAGAGGTGGCGGTGTGATTGTCGCAGTCAAATGCGATCTACACTGTGCAGAAGTTTCTCTGACAGACTGTAATGAGCTTGAGCAAGTTGCAGTGCGCGTGAAGTTTGCCAACCGATCGTTGTACGTTTTTGGCATTTATCTACGTCCAAATTCTAGCCCAATGCTGTATGCCACCCACGGCGCTGCTGCTCAACATGTTTCAGAAACGTCTTCCGACAACGATATCATTCTGCTGCTTGGTGATTATAATCTCCCTCACCTGCAGTGGAGTTTTGATGATGACGTCAACGGATACCTGCCCACAAACGCATCCAGCGAGCAAGAAGTTGCTCTTACCGATTCCATCTCGGCTTGTGGTCTGGTGCAACTTAACTCCATATCCAATCGCAACAGTAGAGTTTTAGATCTGGTGTTTACAAGCTCTACGGACATCATGGAAATTTCGCAACCAGTTATACCACTTCTTCCCATTGATGAGCATCATCCACCGTTAGTTCTACAAATCGACGTAAACTGTTTCGTACCCATCCCTCGTGAACCCCAATCGGACATCATGGATCTGGACTTTCGGCGTTGCGATTTCACTTCTCTCAATGCTGAGCTCTGTTCGGTGGATTGGGATGATTACCTCCATGGGAATTCTGTCGACGCCAATGTTATCCTGTTCTACGACAAACTGTTTGGTATATTGCATTCGAAAGTCCCTCGTCGCCGTGGTGTTAATCGAGCTGTTATCAGAAAACCCTGGTGGACTGTAGAGTTAAGAAACTTGCGTAACAGGTTAAGGAAAGTACGTAAGCGGTTCTTCGCTGCGAAATCTGCCGAAAACAGGAATCTGCTTCATCTTGTGGAATCTTCCTATAATGAGCTTCTTAAGTCCAGCCACCGAAGATACCTGGATAACCTGCAATCGAACATTAAAAATAACCCATCGATATTTTGGAAGTATGTGAGAGCGCAAAAGTCAAATAGTCAGATCCCGAACACGGTCAGTTATGGTGGTACTACGGTAACTACATCCGGGGAGGCTGCGAACCTTTTTGCAAGCTTCTTTCAAAGTGTGTTTAGCTCAACATCGCCACTACTGCACCCAGGAAGCTTTCAGAATATCCCAACCCACGATATTCACCTTCCATGCTTCCAGTTTTCCCAACAGGAAGTGATGTCAGCTCTCCGCGACCTAGATGTCTCGAAAGGGGCCGGTGCTGATGGCCTTACGCCTTTTCTTCTGAAGAACTGTGCTAGGTCTATTGTCGGGCCACTGACTCTGATTTTCAATCGGTCGCTTAGTGAAAAAACGTTTCCGGGATTATGGAAAACCGCCAAAATGATTCCAGTTCACAAATCTGGGAGTTCACGAAGCGTTGAAAATTATCGTGGAATCTCGATTCTTTGTTGCTTGGGTAAACTCCTTGAATCCAGGGTTCACACAGTAATACTGTCTGCTTCGAGACCAATTATTTCGGAATATCAACATGGATTTATTCCACATCGCTCTGCAACGACCAATTTGTTATGTTATTCGAATGTGCTGTTTCGGGAGATCGGGCAGCGGAATCAGGTGGACTCCATATACTTCGATTTTTCGAAAGCGTTTGACACCGTTCCTCACCAATATGCCGTGGAGAAGCTTCGTCACATGGGTTTTCCTGATTGGATAGCCAATTGGATTTTGTCATACCTGACTGGCAGGGAGGCTTTCGTTCAGGTGAACTACTCTCGATCCGAGACCTTCTGCGTTCCTTCTGGTGTTCCGCAAGGTAGTGTGCTAGGACCTTTGATCTTCGTTCTGTACATCAACGATTTATGCGATCAATTCTCATCTGCTAAACTGCTGTACGCCGACGACCTCAAAATTTTCAGACGAATAAAATCTATGCTGGATTGCGTCGCTCTGCAGGCTGACACAGATTTGCTTCTTCGTTGGTGCGACGAAAATGGAATGAGCGTAACTTTTTACCGGTGCTTATCTCCCATTATACACGAATACACCATTACTGGAACAACACTGGAACGAGTTCAGTCTATTCGAGATTTAGGTGTGATAATGGATTCCAAGCTACGTTTCAACGAGCATATTTCAACCGTTACTGCTAAGGCTTTTGCTGTTCTCGGTTTTATCCGACGGAATGCGTTATAATTCACTAACGTACATGCACTAAAGGCACTGTTCTGTGCGCTAGTGCGTAGTGTTTTGGAATACGCTGCCCCTGTCTGGGCCCCTTACCACACCTCACAAGTCATTCGTATCGAACGCGTGCAGAGGCTGTTCATCCGCTTTGCTCTCCGTCACCTGCCATGGAATGACCCTGCTAACCTGCCAGACTATCCAGCGCGTTGTCAACTGATTGACCTTGAGCTGCTCTCGTCTACATCATATGGAAGTTACACGCACGAAGATTGAAAGTATCTAGCTTAGAGATAGGGATAGAGATCGTTTGAAACTAAAATCTGAAACTGCAGGAGGATAACAAAATCGACAATATCCGACTAGGGTAGTATAACTGCATATTTGAACATGTATCATTGGAAGAATACTCACAGTTTATTTACAGAGATGATTGGGGCGATTCTTTCAAACGATGCATGGACTACCACCAATCCATAGTACTTTTGAAACAGGAAAATCGAGTCTTTTTTTTCAACCCACGGACCACCGTTCTTTGAAAGCTCCAGCCTTAGCTTTATTCCCAACGGACGTTACTATTTTTTTGTGGTACAAAATAAACTATGAATGCAACTTTTATCTCCATGAACACTACGGGGATGCTTTCACGGTTCTTTTTAAATCAATGAAAAATCTTTTGCTACTTAGAAAATAACGTAAATTTTCCGAAAAAAAAGACAGCACAGGAAAAACGCGTCCACTCGGAACCAGAGCCTACTTCCGTTTTTTTCCACTCCGTTTGCTACAAGCGCATATGGCCTGCCAAAATGCCAAAAGTTCTATCTGAAGTATACCGAACTTCTTCTAATTTTACATATGTTTTACGAAGGTACAGTTTACAAACTTTTATGCATTCTCTACTGAGCTTTGACACAGAGTTTCAGTGCATCTTACAGAAGTGTTTCAAGCTACTCTCCGAAATTTCTTCGCAGTTCTTCGGTCCTTCTGCCCCAGTTTTTCTCAACTATTCACTAGAAATTGCAGAACCTCTATGCGATATTAAAAGTATCCATCTGAAATTTCAAGTTTTCAGAACTTCTCTCAAGTGAGACAAATCCCAAGGTTATTTTTTCAAGTTATTGGAAATAACGTTTCCCTCACTCAGAATTCATTTTTAGATAATCAACAGAGCTTCGGTCCAAAATTTCCACTTTCCACTAATATTTCCAATTTTACTTCGACAGTTTACGAGCAGTTTTACAACTTCATAAACTCCTGCAATGTTTCTAGAATTACTTCTCCACTCTGTTGGGAACACAAGCCATTGAACTAGAAACCAGTCGGTTCCTTTTTTTTCGGTTGTGCTTTTAATTGGAATGGGGGTGAAGGGCAAAATAACGCAAGAGGAGGGCACGTAGTTGATCAGCGAAATAAGGTAAGATTGGTGACTAATCACCACTTAAGATGTGTTTAATATATACCTGCGGGGTTTGATTCTTTTTTTACCCATAAGAAAACCGCATTTTTTACATAAAGCAGAGAGCTGATATTTAGGCCTTGTCGGGAGCGAACTAAGGGCGATGCTCTGATTGTTTCGATGAAAAGTGAGACGACGTACCCTGAACTCCTCCGAAAAGTGCGAGCTAATCCGGAGTTGAAGGAACTAAGGGATAATGTGGTGAAAACCGGGCGCACCCAGAAAGGGGAGATGCTCTTCAAGCTGAAGAATCAAGACATCAAGACGCTCGTTGAAAAGTCCCTTGGCGAGGAGGCGTTGGTAAGAGCTCTATCCCAGGAGACAGTGATCGAGTGCAGGGATCTGGACGAGATCATAATAGAAGACGCGCTGAGGAGGGGGACTGTGATCTTGGAGATGCACCAATGACAATCCGGTTGAGGAAGGCGGCCGGTGGCACACAGACGGTGGCTATACGTCTGCCGAAAGCTGCAGCCAACAAGCTGTTGGAGTTGAGTCGAGTAAAAGTTGCGTGGTCGGTGTGCTCACTAAGAGTCGTTCTTCGAGCTGGAAAGGATTTGGAGATATGCTTTATGTTTTGGTTTCTGTCACCAGGTGAGGAACTGCAAAGGTCCTGACAGATCTTATCTGTGCAGGAAATGAGAAGGGTAATTTTGCAAGAGACTGTACCATAGGCGTAGCCAGGATTTGAAGTAGGGGAGGGCAAGCTTATTTTTTTAAGAGAGAGAGAGAGAGAGAGAGAGAGAGAGAGAGAGAGAGAGAGAGATTACCTTTCTTCTCAACTCTAACCCAAAGTATTTTACAATATCCGGCCGATTTTGGCAACAAGATCATTCATTTAGTTTCGTTCGTTTGTTTCTTTTAATTACATGCTGGAATAATATCTTACTTAATTACTTTAAAAAAAAACTTTCGATGGTATGGTACTATTAAATAACAATGAATCAAAGAACTGCTTTAAACTGCCAATATTTAAAAAAAAAACATTGCGCAATTCACACAATGTGCTCTAAATTTACTAGCGGAGTAACTTTTTCGAAACAAATTTAGAATGAAAAGTAATGAGCATTTACATTGATAGTAGCTTTCTTCTTGGTTCATACGTGTGTTCTCGACTTGTTGTGGAATGTATTTGATTGGTGGAAATTCCTGAACCTATATAACTTATACTTGTTTTCTGCAATTGTCATGCAAAACAGTAATGTATGTATGTTATATGGTGATCCGTTTTGTTACAAGCATTTTCTTAATCATGAATACGCGCCGAGCCATCGCACATAAATTCGGCGGTTTCAGCGTTTTTCTCCCACAGAAAAGGAAAACAGTTTTGAGGTAGCTCATCGAAGCTTCCGGTCCGCCTCTAAGCATCTTGATATGAGGTACAAGGTGGGTTTTCATCGATTGCCTGCCGATCTGCTAAATTTGGAAGATGTTAGCACTGAGATATCTCAAATTATAATAATCCGTCCAATATATCCTAAAACAGATGAGCCTGTACATCAATAGAAGCATAAAGTTGCCAGAAGGCACGAAATGCATCTACGCACACTGGATTCACATTGATTGTTCATAAGAAGTTTCTACTTGATTGATACAGTTGTAAAAAATGAAAGTTTACGAAGAAAGTGTTTGTTTCGAGCATCGGCAGTGAAAGGTTATGCCGATGCTTTATTACGCACTATTTTGCTATCAGGCATGGCGCGTTTTGTATTGTTTCGGTTATTTATAATTCGGCGATGCGAGTGATCCAGTGAGCACAGAAAAAATATAACAAAAATGTTTCCTGGTGAGATGTGGTGGTTCGACAGGGTGGTGGATCGGCGGTTGGGATCACAATTAATTGTGATCCATAATATTGGTAGGCACGCTCGCCGTGCCACCATATCCCAGAGCAAATAAATCACTAGCTGGATAGCTATTTGTTCAGACAAATTTGGAGAAATTGTTCTGCTATTTCTTCTAGAAACTGAATAACTTCTTCAAACGTGTTTGAACAAGCGGTTATTCGACGCTGATGTTTGTAAGTTATCTCATATTGTGAGTGATTCCAATAGCATCCTTACTGTTAGTATAAATAGGTTCAAATCAGAAATCGGTACTAATATTTAAATGTTTTACTAAACGCCGCTTGAATTCAGCTTATCGTTTACTAAAAAGAACCCTGCTGCCACCCAATCCTGTTATCCAATATCCCAGCGATTTCTCGTGGAAGAGGCGGTCTCGGCTTTCAATCAAACGAGTCTCACACATTCCTACTTTTTACTTATTTGACCTGCATGAGGGCGAGGCAGGTGCTGATTATTGCCTTAGTTTGGGATCACCAGTTTTTACACATTGAGGATGTATGCTAAACATGAGTAGCACGGTAGCACTTCGTCGCGCGTCGCGTTGTTCTGCGTCGCGGATTACTAGTGTGCGTGTGCAATTGGTTCCGGTGAGCTGAAGTTAGAAGAGTGTTACGTATTGCGGGATCGCGCACGGCCGGCGCCGGTATTGCTTTATATTGGGTCACCCGTTTTTACACATTGAAGGTGTATGTTAGTCCCAAACATCATCTGTTGGTTCTTTGTGTAAATACAGCTGATCTGGCAATAACGGAATTGCATCCGTGGGCGGTCAATCATGCTCATGCTCATGCTCATTGAGGATGTATGCTAAACATCATCTGTTAGTTCTCTGTGTAATAACAGCTGATCTGACAGCAACGGAGTAGCAATCTCGGGCGTTCAATCATGCTCGTGTCTTGCATGTAAGATATGACTAACATATATTCTCAATAATACGAAACTACAGAACTGTAAAACGGGTCAGGTTTGCCCATATCATTGATAGTTCAAATAACCATTTTTCGTTGATACACTTTCTAGCTATTAACTGTGTTTTTTAATCTGGTAATATTTGGCTTCCGAAAGCTGTAACATTGGTTTAAATATTAAGTTTTATGATTGCCAAGAACTGAAAGTTGAATTGAGCATAGCTTTTTAAACTATCGGCTCGTGGGAAAAAAGCAATAAATGCTTGCCTAATAACAGGTTAGAGATATTTTTTTTATACGTTAGGTTTGCTAGGGTTCTTGATTAGAGGGAAAAAAAACTTTTGGGGGGCTTTAGGTACCCAGTATATAGAAAGGCAACAGCAGGTCGGCAGTAATGGAGGTAACCCAAATTAATCTCATTCTTTGCGACATAGCACAGCAACTGTTGTGGAAGTCAACAACTGAAACAAAGTGTGACGTCGCAATCATAACGGAGCACGATACGTTCCTCGCAATAACGGAAACTGGGTGGCAGAGAGAGCGGCGATGGCTGCGACACAAGTTAAGGGCATATTCCCCATCCACACGGTAGTGTCCGTTTAAAACGAAGGTTTCGTCGAAATCAACGGGATCTTTGTATGCAGCTGCTATGCACCCCCAAGGGTGGACCATCGAGCAGTTCCACCACACCACCAGTCATTTTTTGACTACATTCTATGCATTTCAATGAACATCCTCCATACGTCAAAAAGTGCCTACTTTTTAATCCCAAAAAATGAATAATTTTAAGTCCTTTTTTTGTTCCAGTATGATAGAAAAAATGCATAAAAACAACGCTATCGACAAAGTGAAAATATCGATTTGTTCTAGTTGATTGGCTTTGCCTGAAATACAAAGTGAAAATAAAAATACAATTCAGTTATGGCAAGCAATTAGATCATTCAGATCATCATTAAAATGAAATGTATTTTTAAGTTTGAAATAAACTCAAATCTGTATCTTTTCAGCCACCTTCTTAGACCAGTTCAGTGCCAACTGGTCAAAAGTGTAGATCTGCTGTAAACAATTACTAAAACCATCGCTTTCTCGGGAATGAAAACTTTCTCCTGCAAAACAACAATCCCAACTGCAAAGAAAAACATTTTCCTACCTTATGGTGTATTTTATTTGCATGTGTGGATTTTTGCGATAAATCGATAAATCGTTAATTGCAAAAAAAGCAGATCCAATCTTTTGAGATATTGAGATATTTCATAAAGTGACTAGTTTCTATACAGAAGCACATTCTA
Source organism: Aedes koreicus (assembly GCA_024533555.2). NCBI lineage: Eukaryota > Metazoa > Arthropoda > Insecta > Diptera > Culicidae > Aedes > Aedes koreicus. The sequence goes on along the minus strand of JAHHFK020004889.1, from coordinate 56,419 downwards.
AAAATGCATAATTCCAGTCTTCAAGCCAAATGCCTACTTTGAAGACATAATTGCATATTTCAGATTTACCGTGCAGATGCTGGATGCACTGACTGAAAAGCTCATCGGAAGAAGACCGGTTATCATTGGAGGAGACTTTAATGCTTGGACTGTGGAGTGGGGCAGCAGATGTACCGACGCTAGAGGATGCAGCCTGCTAGAAGCTCTGACAAAGTTGGAAGCTACATTATCGAACGTAGGTACGGTCAGCACTTATTGCAAGGACGGCCGTGAATCCGTCATCGATGTTACCTTCTGTACTCCGTCGCTGATGACAAATATGAACTGGAGAGTGTGTGAGGAATATACTCAAAGCGATTATCTTGCGATCCGGTATAGTATCGGCCAGCGAAATCCTGTCGCAATACGAAGCACTAAAAGTTGCGTGTGGAAGTGAAAGACGAAGGTCTTCGACAAGGAACTGTTTGTTGAGGCACTTCGGACTCTCGAGTCGGAACGCGGACGAGCGGACGAATACGTTAGTGAGGGCATGCCAAGGATTCTGGACCCAAGGAAAAAGCGGTGCCCAGCGTACTGGAGGAATGACCAACTTAGCAACCTCCGTGCTTGTTTTCGCAGAACCAGAAGACGTGTCCAGATACCTAAAACCGCAGCAGACAGCGAGGTGCGTAGGGTGGTGTTCCGAGCGGCTAGGGCCGAAATAAAACGGGAGATAAGTCTGAGCAAGACGAACTACTATAAAAACCTGTGCCGAGCCGTTGATGCCAACCCCTGAGCGACGCGTACCGTATTGTGATGACGAAGATCAAAGGCTTAACGATGGCTGCAGAGCTATGTCCACAAAAACTGAAGGTTATCGTAGATGGACTTTTCCAACGACGTACAGCGTGGAAAAGATAAGTAACGCTGAGGACACACAAGTCTCGAAAGAGGAGCTCGTGGCAGTGGCAAGAGGGCTTAAGGTAACGAAGACACCCGGACCGGATGGAATCCCTAGCGTGGCTCGAAAAGTGGCGATTCAGGCATTTCCGGAAATTTTCAGGAATGTGCTGCAGAAATGTCTAGCGGAATGCCATTTCCCGGACAGGTGGAAAATACAGAAGCTAGTGTTGCTGTCGAAGTTAGGAAAGCCCCCGGGGGATCCTCATCGTATAGGCCTCTATGCCTGTTGGATACGCTCTGGAAACTTCTGGAGAGGATCATCACCAACAGGCTGACGAAATTAACAGTGAGCGAACACGGTCTATCGAAGATGCAATTGAGTTTCCTGAAAGGGAAATCTACTGTGGATGCCATTCGGTCAGTGGTAGGAACAGCTTTAAAGTTGTCGAAACAGAAGCGGAGAGGCGATTTATATTGCACTGTATCGACGTTAAGAACGCCTTCAATAGCGCCAGTTGGGAGGCTATGGCCGAGTCGCTGCACAGAGTGAGGGTACCTGATTACCTGCGCAGAATTCTGAAGAGTTACTTTCAGAACCGGGTGCTGAACTACGGGACAACCGTAGGGCGGAAATCGGTGAACATCACGACGGGAGTTCCACAAGGTTCCATCAATGGCCCAACAATTTGGAACGGGATGTACAACGGAGTGCTGACGCTGGAGCTGCTCAACGATGTATTGTCAGTGACAGGCTAAACACTTGAATAAGTGGAAATGTTGGCGACCGAATCAATCCGCATAATTGAAAACTAGATGCAGAGGGTGAAGCTGCAGATAGCCCACCACAAAACGGATGTGCTGTTGGCCAGCAACTACAAAGCGATGCAGCGAGCAGAAATCGTGATCGGAGGGCATGTCATAGCCTCGAAGCGCGTACTGAAGTATTTGGATGTGATGATCGACGACCGGTTAAACTTCAACAGCCACGTAGATTATGCATCAACGTGGTATCCATAATCATGCCGAATAGCTACGGACCTAGCAGTAGTAAGCGGCATCTACTAGCTAGTGTATCATCATCGATACTGAGATACAGAGGTCCAGCCTTGGTCATAGTGCTGGGAACCAAGCGAAACCGGGCGAAATTGAACGGTACGTTCAGCCTCATGGCCATGCGAGTCGTGAGTGCGTACAGAACAATATCATTGGAGGTAGTATGCGACATTGCCGGAATGACCCCAACTGACATCACTCTGCTGGAGGACAGTGAGTGATATCAGCGGAGAAATGTCAGAGGAGTTCGAAAACGGGTGAGAGCGGAGTCGATGGCAAAATTGCAGCGAGAATGCAACAAGGGGGAGAACGGTCGATGGACAGACCGGATCTGTCGAGCTGGGTGAAAAGGAAACATGGCAAGTTAAACTTGCACCTTACGCAATTTCTGTCAGGCCATGGTTGCTTCAGGCAATACAGGGTGCGGCAGAAAATAATGCGAAAATTTGTTCTACTTCTTTCAAATCCAATTTTCAACTAATTCAAGCAATAATATCAACATTTTCGAAAGCAGTTATCTTTATAAAGTCTTTTTAAACAAATTTATTCAATGAGTGCTCCATTTTTATTAATAACATCCTCGAGCCGACGCCGGAAGCAAGAGCATGCCTTTCGGACGTAGTCCTCCGACATTGACTGCCATGTGCGTGTTATGGTTGACTTCAGGGTTTTCACACTAGGGTGTGATGTTTTGCAGGCTCGTGCTTCAACATATGCCCAAATCTAATAATCCAACGGATTAAGATTTGGACTGCTAGGGGGCCACAAATCCTTCGGCAAAAACTTCATGTTATCGTTCAACCATTGTTGGGTTCGATTGGACGTGTGACACGGCGCTCCATCCTGCTGTAGGACAACGTTTTGGTCCTCGGAGAAGTTGACCTTCACCCAGGGAAGCACTTGGTCCTTTAAAATACCGATATACACTTCGGTATTGATTTTAACTTCAGCATCAATGAAAACAGGCGGCATTTTCAAACCGTTGGACGCCACCAAGCCAAACATCATGACACCAGCCGGATGTTTGGTTTGAAATTTGAATTTCACTTTTTCCGGAATGTTCTCCATTTTCTGCGGTGAAATGAACCGGTCCGTGCGGCTGTTGGCCACAGCATCGATGCTGAAAAGCTTTTCGTCGGAGAACAGGATTATCATTTTTTCCTTCTTCAACAAGGAAAGCAATCTCTTGGAACGAGTCACTCGTAGTTCCTTGACCCGGTCCGTAATCAAGTGGCGTTTCACTCTGGCTCTGGAAGATGCATGCAGGTCTTCTTTGATGATTCTCCGCATGGATTTCTCCGAAATATTGGCTTCCTTTGCAAGTTTTCTTATGGAACGCACCGGGTTGCGAGCAATTTTTGCAAGGACCGATTTGATCACGTTCGGCGTGCGTGCAAAGCGCGAACGTCCGCTTCCCGGCTTCCAGTGCTTGGGCAGGACCATCCTGCAGGGACTTTTTTATGCGGTAAACTGTTGCCAAATGGCACCCTACCATCTTGGCAATCTCTTTCGGCTTCTTCTGGGCGAGCAACAAACTGGTGATCACTTCTTTCGCGAACATTTTGACAAATTTGCAATAAAACAAATAGAATGTTTGGATGCAGCACTTGAAAGTAAACATAAACCAATCCACTTTCGACAGAAATTAGTCACTAGCTACACGAATTAACCCAATACTCAAGTTTGAACATTTTCGCATTATTTTCTGCCGCACCCTGTATTTGCATGGATTCGGACACGCAGCGTCACCATTCTGTCCGGAATGCACAGAAGACCGAGAAACACCGGAGCCATTGGTCTTTGGCTACCTACGATTCTGCTCATTGCGAATAAGATGCTTGCCATCATCGGGGCAGATACCAGCCCAGTTAACATCGTCTATAGAATGTGTCGTGACGAAAGTGCGTGGAATACGATTAACGGAGCCATTACGCAGATCATGACGGCTCTACAGCGAAAATGGCGGAAGAATCAAGAAGCGAGTGGTTAAGTGGAGTAGCGGGTTGTCGGTCTCGGAGGATGTTCCAACGTCGGGGAACTCTCCATCGTTGTATGGTAGATCCACAGTCGTGGACTACTCGAGTCGATTGCATCAGTATGTGGGAGCTCAATAGCTCACCGTGGTTCGGTTTCGGGAGAACTGCCTCTGCCAGGGAATTCTCCGTCGGTGTAGGGTAGATCCACCTTCAGGGACTACTCAAGTCGATTACGTCAATATGTGGGAGCTAAATGGCTCGCGGTCGGATTCCGGAGAAGTTCCTCCGTCGGAAAATTCTACGTCGGAGTAGGCCCGATTCACCGACCGGGACTGCCTGAGTAAAGCGCGACAAAGTTGGGAGCCTACTTGCTGTATGTTGGCTTGCTGAATGGCGACAGTTGACTGAAGTAAGCAATGACGGGTCGCTGAATGACGACAATACTAATACAACTAACTGAAGCCAATGGGCTTGACATAATGGCACGATATCTGTAAGTTAACTGACTTCAAGCCAGGTGACCGAAGGGCGATTAGAGAGAAAGTAACTAGCTACTAACTGGAGCCAAAGGGGCATAGCACATAACCCCTCTCCTTCGAAGTAATACCGGGGGGGGAACCGCTGCAAGGAAACCTAAGAGAGGGTTTTTTGTGGTAAATTTAAATTGCTGCTCCATTATTTGTTTCCTTTTTTTTTTCTCTCCCCAGAAAACCTACCCCCCCATTTCAAATAGATAAAACTCGATTGTTAGGGAGTGAACATCGAATAGAACTCTATCAGATTGCTCACAGCAAGTAAGCATTCAAACTGATTTGATGAAATATTCCATATCTAGTACAGATTCGGAGTTATATTAGGTGCGCAACTAAGTTCCCGCTGTTTAGCAATAGATGGCGCCAGTAGTAAATGCTGGTCGAATGTTGTACATCTCAAGCGTCATAAACCAAGCTCAGACATATGGTAAACAAACCGCTTTACCAAATCAGTGATTTTGGTTTAGTGTTATATATTTTGGTTGTTTGAAGATGTCTGATTTCGTGCCAAATAATCGTCATTTGCGGGAAGTGTTGATTTTCTTCTTTCATTTGAAGAAAACGGCGGCTGAAGTCGAGAGCTCCAAAAAGTTTACGGTGATGCTGCTCTGAGTGAAACAACGTGTCGTGATTGGTTTCGTCGCTTCAAAAACGGTGATTTCAGTGTTGATGATCGTCCGCGTGAAGGAAGGCCAAAAAACTTCGAAGACTCTGAATTGGAGGCATTGCTCGATGAGGATCCGTGTCAAACGCAAGAAGAGCTTGGTTAAGGATTAGGAGTTTCCCGCCAAGCCGTTTCTAAGCGATTGCATGCGTTGGGAATGATTCAAAAGCAAGGAACTTGGGTTCCTTACGATTTGAAGACAAGAGATGTTGAGCGTCGTTTTTTCGTCTGTGAACAACTGCTCCAGCGGCAAAAAAAGGAAGAGTTTTCTACATCGCATTGTGACGGGTGACGAAAAATGGATTCATTACAGTAACCCAAAACGGAAACATTCATGGGGACTGCCCGGGCATGCTTCAACATCGTCGCCTAGGCCGAATATTCACGCTGCGAAGGTTATGCTATGTATTTGGTGGGACCAAGTTGGTGTTATTTATTATGAGCTGTTGAAACCAAACGAAACCATAACCGGAGAACGGTATCGAACTCAATTGATGCGATTGAGCCGAGCACTGCACGAAAAATGGCCACAATACGAGACACGAAAAAGTGATTCTTCAGCATGACAACGCTCGACCTCACGTTGCGAAACCCGTGAAAACCTACTTGGAAACGCTCAAATGGGAAGTCCTACCCCACCCGCCATATTCTCCTGATATTGCACCGTCCGATTATTACTTGTTCCGTTCGATGGCACAAGGTCTCACTGGTCAGCAATTCCACTCATATGATGACATCTCAAAATGGCTTGATTCTTGGATAACATCAAAAAAAGAACAGTTCTATCGAAATGGTATTCACGTTCTACCAGAAAGATGGGAAAAAGTCGTAGCTAGTGATGGGCAATACTTTGAATAATTCGTTTGTAACCTTTGTTTTCAAAATAAAGTTCCTTTTTCACCAAAAAACAGCGAGAACTTATATCAATTCTAAATTTTGAGGTAATGGCTGCCGTCGAGAATGCTTCAGCGTAAGCCCGTAAGAAGATTTTTTAACTCCTAGATGCATGCAAAAAACAACGCATTTGTGAGTGGTTCAACCTCACGCCCAATAACATCCTTACTCTTGCTTCAGATCTCCTCATCGAAGATATGTAAAAAATCGTTCGAACCCCACTTAAGTAAACCACACAAACACAAACTTGTGAGTGGCCACAAGAGTATCCATACTGTTGCTTTCAATGAGTTTCGAACTTGGACACGGTCGGCAATAACGGAGTAGCAATCATGGGTTGTGGTACATGCTCTAGCTCATGCTTGTACACAAAGATTCGATTTTATAGCTTCCCCGAAGTCTTAACGTCAGATCCAATTCGTTATACTCAGAGTTCTATATATATCCAATTATATTCAGAGTTTAATTCAATGAACTTTGGAAAGTTATTGACCGGGTATCCAAAAGTCAGAAACGACCGAATTATGATAATATGCCGTGCCAGCTCAACTATTGTGGGTTCGGTAATTCATTACCGGAACCTGTCTTATTAAGTGTGTATGCTAATGCATGCCAGAGCCAAATGTCCTATATTACCGTGAACTTTTCTTTTATTGATTATCGAGATTTTCAGCCTCAGGCTGGTTCATCTCCCTCCGTCGTCACTTTAACACGTTTTGGGTATTTTTTTGTGACTTGTCCGGGGGGTATGGATGCTAACCACTACCCTGGAGTCGCCCCCCTAATCGTGAACTATTTCCCTTATCTAGACACGATTGCATCATGGCAAGCAGCTACCAAATAAAAATCCAACACTTACCGGTCGCTTTCCATGTTGTAGAGATCAATTCCTTTGGCCTGTGCCGCCGCCATCGCCGTACCAAGTGTAGCCGGATCACTGACTTCCGTTTTCACTGCAGGTAGTGGTTTGATTATGCAAAGTGAGAGACAAGATGCAATCATTAAAATTAGATCGTTGCCGGCGTGTTCGAAACAGGGTTGTACTTACACACTGGGATCCCGATCAGATCGGCCTGTAGTTGCATCAGAAGTGTGTTATTGGTCATGGCACCGTCCGCGTGCAGCTTGGTTAGGTTGATACTGTTGGCAAAGGAGGCATAAATTAATAAAACCCGTGATAATTTTGCATCTTTATGGCAGTTGAGATTGGAGGGGAGGCCGCACTTACCCGCAGTCTTTCTTCATAGCTTCGATAATATCACGTGTCTGGAAGCAGACGGCTTCCAAGGCGGCTCGGATGATGTGGTGCTTGGTGGTGAAGCTCGTGAGACCGCAGATGATCCTGTGGAGGAAAGAAATGGGACAAGTTATAAGTTCGGGTTTAGTGAAGTCACGTCCAAGCTTGAGCAGCAATCAAGTGATCGTGCGGCGCGATTTGCATCAAATTAGAAATGTACGAGACGACATGGTTATAACAACAAGCAGCGGGAGGAGACGTTTGTTTGTATATACAAAGGGAACATGTTGTTTTACAACCGAGAACACAAACCAAGTCCATTTGTCTGTGGATGATTGGCATTGCACTTGACATTGCACGGTTCGGCTAGCTTTCGCGATCGCGAGATAATTCGAAGAACTCCATACGTTTATTGCATTATTGCAATTTGCGTCAGTCACGTCTTGCATGACCGACAACCGTCGACCGCCGACGCATAGAGGGGGTAATAGTAAGATAGACATAAAAGTGTATAAATAAGTATTGGTACAATCAACGCCGGCTGATATAACGCTTCACGATACCGGTATGTGGCCCGTATTTGCGTCGCAGGGGCGCAATAAACAAGGAATGGGATTCCCGCCGTTGATCATGGTGAGATTTACGTCGCATGTGAAGATTGTCTTTTAGCAGGGATGGAATTTTACTGCCTCCGCTTGCCATTGAATTGATAAGCATCGAATGAACTGGATTACATTTTAAGAAAAAAAAAACGTACCAGTATGACTTCTAAGGTGCTACTAAATGAGTGAAATCGTTGTGTTTTTGTTTTTGTAGATTTAAATAAACAATTTAAAGAATAATTGAACAAATCAGTAACGGCTATGTTACGGGTCAAAATCTGCAATATTTGACTGTCACCAAAGGCGCAGTCGGGCGAAAATAAAATAAGTCAGTACCTTTCGTTATGAAGAGTCGTGAACATTTGTGCTATGTATGAAATCCAATATATTTCAGGAATGTTTGTGCTCTGAATATTCCTTCAATGAACTTTTGCATTTTTCAACTTAGTTATTATAGAAACACTTTCACAGTTATTAGTTGAGAGCTTTCTATGCCAACAAAATTGCATGAATTTCTATATTATGTGGCTAGCACAATTATATGCTATACCCAAGAAAGTTGAGAAAATGTCGAGAAAATATCAACTCGAAAGATTTCCCCGACCGGACCGGGAATCGAACTATCTAAGTCCTACACTTATCTTAAATGAGACCGATTGCATTAGCAAAAATCACTATGTAAGAGTCCTTTTGGGGGGGATGGTGTGTAGTAATGAGCTATGTTAGGTGAATATTTGAAACCAAAGTTAGTAGTAATCCATGAACAGGCCTTTAAAAAAAAAGTCGTATGGCAGTTCGATGGACTTAGTGGTTAGTACCAATGCCCAAATGCTTTTAAATTGCAGGTGCAAACACAACAACTACTCACAACTCTTACGCTGCCTTACTGGATCAATGAAATTCCAAGCAACTCAATCAATTTGCTCACCTTCAGCCTATTTTCGCAACCGCCTACTGGCACCGATCGTGTCTACCAAACAACTGCAATCAGCGGACTTCAAATCCAGACAGTCCGGTTTTGCAACTTCATAGAATAAAAAAAAAAACAGAGTTAAATACCTTCAATCTTTAAATAACCCCCGGCATCATCTAAGAATTAATGTGACGCGAGAAACCGATTAAATCAGAGCTCATCCAACTGTAGCAGCCCCGACGGCTGGATGGCCTCAAACGCTGGCTTCACCAGCCTCCATCTGGTCACTGTTATCAGTGTTCAAAAATATGAACAAATTTTTCAGTGTGAAGTCCAACATATAAAAATCCTCGTTTTGGAGTCAAAGTTCAATCAGCTGTGTGGTGGAAGAATACAATTTAGGTGGGGGCTCTTTCGAACGTCATCCACCAATATGAGAGTCATTCAGTTGCTGGTCATCGGGAGGTTGGTCATTATCATAACACTCGGATTGACGTAAGCGTTGCGGCAAAAATCGCTAAACCTTTTTACCCTTCTTATTTTTGTTTTGTTTTGCGATAGTTGGTTCTCATCCAAGTTGGCGCGGCGCTATGGGTCGTTCGATAGTCAATATGTTGCTCTATCTGGTAGGCAATAATGTAAAAATTAATAACGTTAATCAGGTACCAGCGCGTTTGCAGTCTTATCAGTTCAGTCGAGCAAGTGACAATTTCACCCCCAAACAACTTGTATCTGATGGATTTACATGCATCAATAGAAAACAAAAGTCATCAACTCAAATTTGAGTGTTCATCTACTCTATTCAATGCGATGTGAATGAACATAATGTACTTTGTATTTGGTAATTGTGATAAGCCAGCCGTTTAATGGCCTTGTTCGAAGAATTTCCACTTGCTGTTGTCACATCAATATTTACAGTTAAGGTCACCGGTGTCATTGTCGGTTATTTGTAAACAAGAGCAAGTGGGTTGGACATGCAGAAGCATGGATGGAGCATCAATGGTACTTACCCTCTAGCGTCTTTCCTCCAGTAGGGCGCAAACAGGCCGGTAAATGCAGGTACAAAGTAAACATCACCGGTTGAGAACACGCTGCCGGCAATCTAAAAAAAATGGGAAATGATTTTAAGAGGGGTTTTCAAACCTGAGCCTTAGATAGAATTAAAACGCACAATTGGTATGGTGGTTTCGGATTTTGGATCAAACTTGGAGAAGTTATTCAGCATTCTAGAAGAAAAAGCTGAACAACTTCTCCAAATTTGTTTGAACAAGCGGTTATTCGACACCGATGTTTGTTGGGACGTTATTTATGAGTGGGCCATGAAACGTTGCAGTAAATTTGCGAATGCACCCTTGTTGCTATGATACGCTAGTGGATTGTTTATTTTTGATTTGATTTGAAATCGTTAGATATTTGAATATATCAACGCAGCCCTAATACTTTCACAAAAAAAAAAAATCAAAAAAAAAATAATTTTTTTTTAATAATTTTTATTAAATTATATTATATATTTTTTATTTTTTGTTTGTTTCAACAAACGCCCCCAACAACAAAAAAAATGTTGATAAAAATTTAATATTAATTTTCCTTTTTTATTTATACTTTTTTTAATTAGTTTATTATTTACATTTTATCGACCTGGTAGGTTTTTTTTTCCCAATAAGTACTATAGATATTGCGCGGTGCACTAAAAAAAATGCAAAAAAAATTTTTTTATCATTTTTTTTTTATCCTTTTCACTCTCATTTCTCACATACAAACAGAGTACCACAATATTTTCGAACACCCCCCCCTCCCCCCACATTAAACCCATCCGAAAGTTCACAAACCCCCCCAAACCCCCCCCCTTACCCCGTTTTTTCTCACACCATACCCCCTATTAAATTTCCAAACAAAAAAATTTTACACCTGAAAAAGTTGAGCCCCAGGAAAAAATTGGTTAGGAAAGCAATGTCGTAACTGGAAAGGGTCTCGAGCAGGGTTGCCACATTATTTTCGTTCCAATCTTTAATTTTTTCCAAAAAAATCTTTTTTATCTTTATTTAACTGCAGAAAATCTTGGCAAAAATCTTTGCTTCAAACTTTGTGATGTAAAAGTAAAATGGAAACTTTTCAGGTGCCTGAATGCTAATGCACTACTTTTTCATAATTGCTATTGAGTTGATTGCAAAATAAAACAGATATATACCTATCAAAACACATTGATCAGCCAATACAAAGCGGTCATTTCAATCGGGCTAAAGTGCGATTCAGTTTCCATACATCACACTACAGCAAAACGGATCTTCGTTCTACAGGAAAACGAATCAATATACGAGGGATTTATGTTCTCGGGGGAAATCGGTCATTGCACTTAAGCCCTTCTGACAGGCCAGTATTGACATGATAATGAATCATACGGTGCTTGTTTTGATTACTAAAAGTTCAAGGGCGGTTTCGGATTTTGGTCTTGTTCAGATTGTATTGCAAGAAAACTCGCTGCACCGCTGCCGAAGAATGGGAATTAGTAGAAAGTTCGCAATGAACTATCTAAGCAAGATAAAAGCCAACTTCCCATCTGCTCGTTTGAAACACAGCAGTTTTCTCTAAAAAGTTTCCAAGCCATCCAGTTTTTCCACCAAGATGTGATGCAGATGATTGCCGTCCTCAGCTCACGAAACTCAAACCGCTTTCAGATTTTGTTTGATAATCGAGTTGAACTACTTCAAAGTGTGCAGTTTCTAGGGGTCAACGCTCGATGCATTAGTCAGAACTGGATCGATCAGATCAAAGCGCTTAATGAACTCGGTATAGAAAGCACAGCAGATCGAGTAGAAAGCCTTTTTCCTGGCATCATTGAGAGTTCCGGATGTAAGCATTTCTGCTGCTGCTACCCCGATATATATATTTCCGACTTCTTACGAAGATGTTGCCCGAAATCAGAGACTCCAAAATCTGTCAGGTGTTTTAGGTAATCATCCTCACACATATTTGTAAGGAGCATCATTAGCGAGCTGATTGCACATGATTCAGCTTGATTCAGCTGATTGCACATGCTCGAGAATTTCGGAACTTCTGGCTGGCAAGCTCAAGACGTAGCTCAAGAAGTAAAGAAGTGGCTAACAGAAAATGTGATGTGCGGTGATTGTTATCGCAGTTGGATTGGAACGAGAAAAACAACACGAGCTCCGAAATCCGCTCCAAATTACTTTTGACAACTGACTCGAACGATAGCAATCTGGTGGCAAATGGATGTCTAACATTCAAAGGCTTCAATTCCAAGATGTTTTGTATCATCTGGAATTCCTTGGATCGTTTGGCGCTGCAGGACAAGTAACCGTAGATATCTCGCATCAACTGTTCTTGGTACAATGGCAGCTTTTTGCATACGAAACATACGCAGAGACCAAAAAGGGGCAAGTTCATTTCATAATTATCAAATGAGGTCAATCACGTTTCAGCAGCTTCTTGACGGAATCGGTCAGAACCCAACATTACCGATGCTCCATCTGATCCAAAGCCCAAACGTATTTTTTTGTGCCATCGATCTGGAACTGTTTAACAATTACGCGTGTATATGTTTCGCAATGCAAGATTATATTAATAATAACAAAAAATCACGTTCGAAATAACTATGCTTCGAAAAGCAAAACTAACTATCGAGAACAATAATCTAACTTCCCAAAATGTCTCTGCGTGAATGCATGAAGGTACTTCTAAATTGGTAAAACAGTTAATTTGTAGAAATTCTTGCAGGAAGTTATTCCGAAATTCCGAAACCCTTGCGGAATTTTTAAACTGAAGAATTAAGTATTTGGGACTGTGGGTTTTCTCCAAGAATCACTTCAGAAATTACAATAAAGTTTTTATCTAGTTCTTTCAGGTATCCTCCAGGGATGCCTTAAGAATCACAAAACTTCACAAGTTCAGGAATCGTTTCAAAAATTTCATCACAAGAAAGTTTTGAGAAACTGTCGATGAAATGCCAGAAAAAAACTCCTGAAAGAATCCCTGGAGGAATGCTTACAAACTCCTGAAGAATACCCATAGAAACGCCAGAATGAATATCTCAAGGAATGTCTGAGAACTTTTCTTAAAATCTTTGGGAAATCCGATAAAATTTTCTTTGAAAGTTATCTCAAAAAATTTATGGAGGAATTATTTGGGGGCAAACACAAACTGACTGTCAGACTGTCATCTGTCAATGTAGTGTCAGTTCTTTTTTTTTTCTTTTGCTTCATGGGCCTAAAACTGTACACTGAAAGTAGAATTGGTGACAAGTTAGATCCTCAAATGTATTCATTTTTTAAATTTGAGGGTTTAAAGTGGATAAGCAATTGCCAAAAATCTTTATAATCTTGGTTTATCTAAAAAATCTGTAATCTTTACATACAGATATCTGTATGAAAAAAATGAAAAAAAATCTGTGTCAATCTAGATAAATCTGTGCATGTGGCAACCCTGAAAAAAAAAAAACACACCCCCAAAAAAAAAAAAAAAAAAAAAAAAAAAAAAAAAAAAAAAAAAAAAAAAACCGTTCTCACAAAACAAAAATTTTATAAAAAAAAACATAAATAAAAGAAAAATCTCGCACGCACAACAAACACACTCTCTCACTTTTATATCCCCACCCCCCCACCATGCCGCCCAAATTTGGAGCCGTTTTGGCCCCTTTCCGTCATAGTGCAGTCACTCAAATTTGAGTAGATGTAACTGGTATTGTCAAGTCGACAAATCAAAAACATCGACTCAAATCAGATGGATGTTTTTGATTTGTCGGCTTGTCAATCCCAGTTACATTTACTCAAATTTGAGTGACTCCATTTTTGACGAAAGTGAGTCAATAACGACTCAAAACTAAGTTAAAATGGCTGGCCGTGTGTCCTTTTTTTCTCACGGAAAAGTTACTCAATTTCTGTAGAAAGTGGAACAAATCATAAATTGAGCGATTCCGTTTGTTTATATTTATCTGCTACCATGCACTCTAATATAACATTACCGAAAACTAGGTTTGCATTTAACCGAAATAGTGAGTAAAAGCTTTTACTTTGCTCAAATGCGTACGTCAAACCATTTACTTGAACATCTACTCACGTCGATATGACAAAAGCAAGAATTTGAGTATTTACTTTTCGAACATCCAAATCCATATGAATAAAAAAAATAATCTGAGTAAATGCTCACAAGATTTTGAGTCACCTGTACAGCATACTCAGTTGAAATCGAACTAAAAGAATGGTGTGTTGCGTGGAAGGAACAAGATAAAATGTACGAGGGTGGTTTTGTAAATTTATCATTTCCAATGGTAGTTGACGTAAACAGTGTTTATCAAAGCTTTAATCGTTCAGTGAAAGTTTATAAAACATGACGAGAAGGAGACGATGATAACTTCAAGCAACTCAACTGGTTTTTTTTTCGAGAAAATGTGATTGCACAAACATTTTTAGAAGATGATTCTGAAACCCGAGGAGGAGCATTATCATATAAACAAAGGATGAAGTGTTTTTGGTGATCCCGAAATCCAAGTAACAAATAAATATTTTTGTGGAAACGATGTATTTGCATTGTTTGATTTACACCACAATAATCACAAAATTGTTTAAATTCTCATCACAACAGAAAATCCAATTTGAAAAATATTCCTACAACTTACTAAGTTCTTAGCAATACTACTAACTTCCCGTATTGATTTTTCAGACATTTTTTTGTGTGTGTACCAACAATGCTTTTTTCTACCTAAGAAAAACAAGATTTTTTTTTTTGACAGAGCAAATGCTAAGTTCGAAATTCGAACTTACTCCGAGTAAAGTACAACTTTATTCATACGAATTTGAGCAAATGCTCAAACAGTTTACTTTACTCAAACTGGTTCGCTTGTGAGTAATTACTTGTTTTTATTCATATGGCCTATTACGTTTAATTTTACTTATTTTTGAAGTAAAGCGGATTTACAAATGTTTACGTAATTTTTTACCTAAAACTAGTTTAAAATTGTATCACTGTGCGCTGTACTGAAAACCAACACTACTGCCATTGCGAAGTTGTGTGCTTGTTGTGCCACCTCCTCGCTAAATACTTGCGTATTTCATTAAAATACATAAAGAAATCAGCTTTAGGGACAAAGATTTGTGATTGCCAACCAGAAGGGTGAGTAAAACTATTTACTATAGGCGGATCGAGTAAATTCCGGAGAAATTTGTAAAGGCGGTTCTGCGTTTGTAAACAAACATTCCAATCGTCGATTTCTCGCAAGCTATAGTTAAATTCAGGGCACCGATAACACAATTCTATAGATGAACTGTTTTTCTACCAGATTGTCCTATCGTTCTTTAAACTGAGCTGTAATTTACGAAAATTCGACGATTAGAATGTTTGTTTCATACACAGAATCGCCTTCGCAAATTACCTAGTTCCAATGAAAAATTGTTTTGAGTTTTCAATTCTAGATTACTGGAAAAATGGAGGAATTAAACGAAGACAAACGAAGAACCAGAAGACTCTGAGGAAGTCATTGCAAGTTCAGCCTGAATTGAAATCCTTTGATTTTTGTTGAACTCTGTCGTTCAACTGATACACAACTTTGTTCCGCTTAACTACTCTTTTCATTTGTTGTTTTTTTTTTTTTTTAATTGTTGAGTAGTGCGTAAGAGTTGGATATAAAATACCTAATCAAAGTCTGTATAAAAGACAAGTTTTCCAAACTCTTTCTTCACTGATGTATCATGCCGGACCATAATCTTGATTGCGATATATTTTTGTTTGGCGAAATTTGATCTCACGTGATACCTGCGGTGTTTTGAATATGATTGTGAATTCACATTTTTCTGATTCGTTGGGAAAAAAATCCGAAAAAATGAACTTGAATCCATTCAAATCTTGAATCTTTAAACATTTATAGTATAGCAAACCAAAAAACAAACAAATAAAAACCTTAATTTTCGGTAAAAATAAACGATTAAAATAGGTAACTTTTAACGTTTTTCGCTTGTGATCAACAATACCGAATTTTCGGTAATCCATGTTTACCGATAATTTCGGTATGTGCACTTATGTGCGGTTTTCGGTATTTTTACCGACTTTTCCGTATTCTCGTCTTAGGGTGTGGAAGCCAGACGGGAGCAAGTTTTAAAATTACGTTTGCAAAAGCTTAGACCGTGTCAGATATCGAATAGCCTTAGGCAGTTCAGAGTAAGTAAGCGTTTTGTTTTTCGTACCTTGAAACGGTTCAAGGAAACTGGAAATGTCCATATTCAACACAAAGGACGTGCCAGACGAACTGCCAGAACGAAGAAAAAGATCAAATGTGTGAACGAGCGAATAAGACGTAATCCGGCCGTAAATTGAGCAAACAATCTCAAATGTCCCCTGCTTAAATGAACAGGCTGCTCAGACATGATCTGGAATGCAAGCCGTACAAGAAACAACGGGTTCGCGGGTTGACGGAGCGTCAAAAGCAAACCAGGGTCCAAAGAAGCAGGCACGGTGACTGCGAGATTTTGTTTTCGGATGAAAAGCTCTTTCTTCTCCAGGACAGTCATAATCCACAAAATGATCGTGTGTATGGCAAAAGTCTTGCTAACTTACACACCAACTGATGACCAAGTTCACGTCGTTCATATATAACAGGAAAAGAAATGGACCAAGGTGGCTGCCTTGCGGAACGACGGATGTTACCGAAAAGCTGGACGAGGCATAATCCGAAATCTTCACAGACATAGTTCTACCAGTCAGGTATGATTGATCGTGAACCCCCATTTTGTCGTATTTGGAAATTGCAATCTGATGGTTCATTTTATCGAAGGCCGCAGAGAGATCTGTGTATATGGCGTCTACTTGATGACCGCGTTCCATTTCACGGATGACGAACGATGTAAATACGGTGAGGTTGGTCGCCGTCGAGCGCTTGGGCATAAAACCGTGTTGTTCAGGAGAAATAGTATGTGAATAGTCATGGACCAGTCTTTGAAGAACAATTAGTTCGAATAGCTTAGATACAGCACTTAGTGCAGCAATCCCACGATAGACGGATCGTTTGCATCCCTTTTTGTGTATTGGGAAAACAAACGACTGTTTCCAGCATTCAGGAAACACACCGGAAGTTAATGACAAATTGAAGACCAGGGCCAGGGGCACAACCAGTGTGTTAAGGCAACGTTTCAGGAAAATTGAAGGAATACCATTAGGACCACATCCAGTTGAGCTTTTCATCTGCTTCCCTGCTAAAATCACCATATCACTATGGATAGTGAGTGCAGATCCAAATACAGACAAACGGGGAACATTGCTAGTAGCTGCTTCATGGTCTTCGGCATCCAGCATTTCGTCGCAGAAGACACTGCTGAACTGCGTATGGAACAAGTTGGCGATATCCGACGACAGAGTCAGCTTCGTGAGTGCTGTCAGTTATGGTGGAGGGTAAGCCGGTTTCCTTCCGTTGATCATTCACGAACCGCCAAAAGCTTTTCGGTTTCGTTTTGAGACGGCTCTGCAATTGAGACTGATGAGAGTTGTATAAGCTGTTATTGAGGTGTTTGTATTCGTCGTTGGCGCGTGCGTAAATTGTCCCCGTAGAATCTGTGCGATATTTGCTGTGTTTCCTAAGAGCAGCCCTTTTAACTCGTTTCAAATGTTTGAGGTCGGAATTAGACCATGCAGGTTTGGGAGGCTTACGGTTGAGTTTCTTTGGCACAAATTGATCGACGGCGTACAGCAAAATGTTACACAAAGTCGAGGCAGCAGAATTCGCATCCCCGTTTGCAAGGTTCGTGTTCCAATTCACGCCGGCGAGAAAGTTATTCATTTCCACGAAATCAGCATGGGTGAAGTCATAATAAATGTTTTTCGATGTTGTCATGGAAGCTGTACTTAGGATTAAACTCCAGTGTCAGTAGCAGAGGGGAATGATTTCTGCAGCTTTTGACAAGCGGTGTCGGAGCTAAAAGAACGGAACATCTTTGACCGAAGAATTGGGCTAATGAAACATAGATCCAGCAAACGGTTATTCGCGTTCGGAATGCCATTAACTTGCCGAAGTCTGGCGGTAGAATCAAGCAAGGAAAGCGAAGCCGGTCTGAATGACGAACAGGAATTGTCTGGATAGCGGAAGCCATTAGTATCGATATGCCATGAAATCGTGCTGAGGTAAAAATCTCCCACGATAATGATGTTGTCGCTGGGTCCCATTTGTGACACGATCCAATCCAAAGAAAGAGCGTGCTTTTCGATAAGGCTGCTGTCACTAACACAATCGGGGGGAATATAGACCACACAGATAAACAGTGTCCCGGTTTTAGTGGATATCGCCACCCAAAGATGTTTAACCGTTGAGTCTTCTGGAGGCTTTCGAAGTCGAGATTTGAATTTTGAGCGCACGGCAAGAGGAACTCCACCACCAGATTTCTTGTTGCTATTGAGCGACGAACGGTCTTGCCGGTAGACATAATACGTGTCGTCGAACAGTCTTTGACGGCTGGAACTAGTAGTTAGAACATCGTTGAGACCGGCAGTGGGCACAGCTGAGCTAGGAGGGTTCAGGGCTTCCATACTGCATTGTGACGAGCGTCCCAGACCGGTTGAAGTGACGGTCGATGTGTGTTGATGACGAGCATGGGCGAGATGACAGGTATGTAGCAGGCTGGCGGGCGTTGATAACGGCGGTCTAGTGGAAGCATCAGCAGGAGAAAGATGGCTGGAATCGGAAGATATATCAGGAAGAGTACGCTCTACAAACTGCGGGTGCTTGCCTGAATTCGCAGCTTGGAGAACCTCTTCGTCAGAAGCGACCATCCTCCATGGCGCCATCTCCCGACGCCGACTGAACAGTTCGAGACGTTCGGTTTCCAAATGATGCAAGAGTTGGCGTTTGGGAAGGTTTCCAAAAATTTGCGGCTGATCTGCAATCCTTAAATTCCCGGAAATAGATGCCTTTCGGCCACGTTCATGAAGAGAGAGCCTTTTCCTTCAAATCGGCACCCAGTCCAATTTTGAAGGAGATGAAAGACATTGAGCTGACGTCCTTTCCGTTACTAGTTTTAACACCTCCACGTCCCCGGTGCCAAGGCGATGCGTTGCTAGAGCTCGTACCTGCTCGACGGTTACATCGCGGGAAATTCGCTAAAACTTTCTGCTAGAACCTTGATTTGCGGCCGCCAAATTGCCGAGTGATGGGGATACTGACTCGGCTGAGCCACACATGAGAGGCTCTTGTGGAGGCTTTTTCGATTCAGGTCTGCCGAAAAGTCGACGACGAACGGAAACGTTAGAATTATCGGTGCGCTTCGAAGACCTCGGTGTTAATGAGTTGGAGTTGATAAGCGCAGTAAAGTTGTTGCGTAGTTCGTTTTTCAGCTCGTTCATGATTTCTAACTTGAGGCATTCGACGATTTCGTTATGCTTGCTGAGAACAACTTCTTGACCAGATTCGTAGGCGGACCGAATTGAGCTGCGAACACGCATATCTCTCATCAGAATCGAGCACGATTTGCAAAGCCAAAATAACTGATGGTATTTGCTGATTTCATCCAAAACAGATGTAGAAATGCCGCCGCATCGAGGATAATATTCCGCATTGCAAAAGCCTTGGCAGGTGAGTTTCATTTCTGAAATCTCGCTTTCACAGGATTTGCACGTGCTTTTCATTTTGTGGCTAGTAGAACGATTGAAATTATTGCAGAACGTTAGCGTGGTGAAAGAAGTCGAATCGCCTTTGGGTATGCAATCAACAAGCGTAGCGTGGTGAAAGAATGCGTGAACTTGCAAACAATTGCTGCCAGAGAAATCTTCCAGATGGCGCATCGTTGTGGTAGGGAAGAAGAGAAAGATTCCACGGTTCCACTTGCAAAACCACAACAATGCACTCACATGAACAAAACAGCAAAACACGACGACAATGTACAAATTTTTGCTATCGCGCGCGAGTATAGGTCGAAACACATTCAAAACGGTATACTGATGTAATTATCACGAACGATTACACAGTTAAAAGATAAATAAAAACAGTCGATAGAAACAGCGAATCAAAACAAACACAAAGTGCGCAAAGTTATCAAAGAAAAGGGCGAGAGATTCGAATTGAATTAATATGGTTTATATCTATAACATGTATCTTTCAAATGAAAAATAAATGCTATGATTTGGTTCACTTGTTTTGCTGCAATCCTATTTTGTTTTAGGGACACCTATTGTGAGACACCCTGTAAAACTCCTATATTTTTCGGATTATTACACAATTCTATGACACCAACACAAACTCTATCTACCGGGCGAATGATTCGGTGAAGGCATCATGATGAATACAAATTTATTACTTTTATTTAAAAGTTTTAAAATAGATCATTAGAAAGTCATTATCATTAGTTTCCAATAGATCATAAATTCATAAGTTCCCAACCTGCTGAAGAAGTTACCTTAAATTTTACATTTGCGTATTTTACATTTTCAGCTCATTTCCACAGGCAAGAACGTGATAGTGAATATTGAGTTGAATTTACTTCATATTTGCTATCTCGTTGGCTTCTTTTCTGCTGGTTGACTTTTTGTATAATCTTTTTCCGTACGCTGCGCCATTGAAAATAAATTTTACTCTTCAAACAACTCTTCAGAAAATTAATTTCAAAGCCGTGGGTAGCATTCCGCTGTTGTTGGCAAGCGCCATGGAAATAAATTTCACTCTTATACAATAGTACCTAAAACCTAAAGAGCCATTTATTCAAAGCCGTATCCAAAATTGTTCTGTAGGCTTACTTCTCGTAGGTTTTCTTCCCACTGGCCACTTTTACATTAGCTGACTCTCTGCTGGCCACTTTTCTATTCTCCGTATTGTGCGCCGTATGTGAGGTGGCCAGCTGTTACTGACATCACCCCAAGTGAAAGTCACCGAAAATGGCGTGTAATTTGGTCACCTCCATTGTTACAGCCATTCGCGGGGCAATGGCAAATTGGTGAAGGCAATCGGCCGACTTTCTGTCGAAAGTCTTCGGCTAGTTGTCCCCCCGACCGCTAGATGCCACTACGCTGGCTAACTGTCGGCTCGCGCTTACAAAAACAGCACTCAATCCGAATCAAATCATCAACCCCTGAACAATGCATCCAACCATAGAATAATCGGCACTTACCTTCTCCGAATCGACCGGAATATCCTTTAGCAGCCCGAGGTTATCCCTGAGCCACTCCATCGCCACCCCAGCAACCGCTACGGAACCTTCGAGTGCGTAGACTGCCGGCTTATCCTGCCCCATTTTGTACGCCAGCGTCGTCACCAAACCGTGTGTGGAATGTACGCACTACAATGAGTCAAACAATCCCATCAGCATCGCCATTCTTAATCTTTAAAAACCACAAGTACTACTTACCCTGGTTCCTGTATTGTACAACAGGAAGCACCCTTTCCGATAGGTATTTTTCGCCTGGCCCTCCCGGATGCATCGCTGGCCGAGCAAACTGGCTTGCTGGTTGCCCAGAATCGCACTGACCGGAATGCCATCCAACACGCCACCGTATTTGATGGTCCCGTAGATTTCCGATGAACTGCGAATCTCCGGCAGCATGTCAACGTGCAGGTTGAACGTCTTAATCAACATTGGATCCCAGAAAAGGGTTTCAATGTTCATCAGCAGTGTTCGTGATGCATTGGTTACGTCTGTTACGAACATCCCACCGTTAGGACCCCCCGTCAGATTCTGCCCGAAAGAAGTAATGAAAATGTAGGTGTTATTCGATTGGTAAAACAAAAGCTTCAACGGGGTCTTACCCAAATCAGCCAGGTGTCGATCGTTCCGGCATAACATCGCTTTTCCCGGCAGGCTCGCCGTACGGCGCGGACATTTTCCTTCAACCAGGAAAGTTTGAGGGCCGAAAAGTATGGGGAAATTGGTAAACCGGATATCGATCGGAAGTGGTTGTGATTTTGATCCGGGATGCGGGCCAGCACTTTGTCCACGGTGGAATTTGTGCGGATGTCGTTCCATACTAGTTGGAAGAAGAGCAAAAAGAAGAAGAAGACATTAATGTTCCTGCTATCGCAAATATCGCGGGCTTGGCAACCAACGATAAGATAACGAAAATTAGTGAATTTAGGTCTCATACCGATTGCATTGTACAGTGGTTCTCCGGTATTTTTGTCCCAAGCAACGGTCGTTTCGCGCTGATTGGTGATTCCGATCGAAGCGATATCGCTCACAAAATAGCCCAAAGCTTCGAGCTTGATACAGGCTTCGACGGCGCATAATCGTACCGCCTCCAACAGTTCAACCGGATTCTGCTCGCACCAGCCCTCGTGCCGAATGATTTGGGTGATGCTGAGTTCATGCGAGCACAGCTCCTCGAACTGCGGTAATTTGAAGACCTGGAAGATAAAAGGAAAAGGTTTATGGCTGTTCTAACTTCACGCAAGATTGTCATGCGATTTCGCAAGATTTTTAGGCCTATAATGCGTGGCGTGTGAGGAGGTGAGACAACTCGTCGGGTACAATTGTCGCCTCGTATGAAGTGACTCTCTATTTGATTTGTCATCTCGTGCGTGGGAGCGCGTTGTCTCACCTCTCACGCCACGCAAAACTGGTCTGTTTGTTTCGTTTTTTGTTATGGGTCGTGGCATGGAGAATATGTAGTGAGGTGGTGCAGTGTATTGGTTGATGAGTGTGGGAATGATCTGTTTTATTGGAGTCCATGATGGCTCATATAAGAACAAAAAAATAAACAACCAAGTGTCGCCACTGAGACTCGATCCCTGGCCGATCACGTGGTGCCTCTCTTTGATAATCACTAAACTGCCGGTGGAAGCATAACTGTCCCATATGACATTTTGATATTTGTGATTTTTATAATTAGAACAGGTGTTTGTTAATTCTTGAAAAATCGTAAATACGATGAATGAATTTTCCCCACCTGAAATATAGACGCATAATTGTCCCACTGGGAGTAATTTTTGTTCTAGAGTGACAAATATGCGTACAATTTACAAGTGGGACAAATTGATGATTTGTAAACTGGGAAAATAATGTGTCCACCGGCAGTAAACCATAAGAACATAAAGACCCTATGGTCTTTTATTTAAGACCCTATGGTCTTTTATTTAAGACCCTATGGTCTTTTATTTAAGGAAGTATTTTTTTTTGTTTTGTTTCGGTATTACCGAGATTTTCAGCCTCGGGCTGGTTCATCTCCCGTCATAGTCACTCAAACACCTCTTTGGGTATTTTTCGTAACTTGTCCGGGGGTGAGATTTGGACTCGTGACTTTGGCGTGAGAGGTATGGATGTTAACCACTACGCCGGGGTCGCCCCCATTTGACGAAGTAGTACGATTCAGCGATGTAGACAAATGAATATAATTTCGAACAATATGTGTGCAGGCAATCAATCGCAAACGCTTGCATAGAGTTTATGATTTCGCAAAAGGTTTTTTCCATCAAGATTGGCAATATTGTATCTCTTTTTTTTTAAGTGATTGCGAAAATTGCAATACATGTGTAGCATTTTTTATCGTTATTCGAGACTTAGATAATAAATAAAAACAACAAAACAAGGAGTAAATTCGTGGTAATATTCAAGTATCCCCTCCAAAACCCCAAAAAAAAACAAACTGCTGCAAAATATCTTGAAATACGCTTTCGAAAAATCGTTTGCTTGCTTCTTACATAAGGCTTGCTTCATTTAGAATTGGAACAAACTTTTGCTCATATTGTGGCGCTCCTGGTGGACGGATTTGGAAGTTCTTGACGCCCACGTGTCGGGAATTTTGTCAGCTTCACGTATGTATTTTTGACATTCTGCAAATCGACTGTACTTTGTAAACAATCAACATGGAAGCCGAAAGAAGGGAAAAAATTGTGCACAGTTATTTGGAAAATCCATTGTGGTCTGCATCTAGGCTAGCTAAACAGCTGAAATTGCCCAGAAATACCGTATGGCGCGTTATCAAACGGTATAAGGACACATTGCCGACGATTCGGAAGCCTCAAGCCAATCGTCGGAGTGGAACTGTCGACCGGAAACTGCGTGGTAAGATTTTGAAGACGATTAAGAGGAATCCCAATCTGTCGGACCGTGATTTGGCCAGAAAATTCGGTGCTGCCCATAGTACCGTGAGGAGAACTCGACTCCGGGAAGGAATCAAGTCGTATCGAGCTAGCAAACAGCCAAATCGGACCATAAAACAGAATAGTGTGGCCAAAATCCGTGCTCGGAAGCTATACGACCAGGTGCTGACCAAGTTCGACGGGTGTCTTCTGATGGACGATGAAACCTATGTCAAGGCTGACTTCGGGCAAATCCCAGGTCAAAAATTTTACTTGGCAACGGCTCGGGGGGATGTTCCAGCCAAATTTGAATTTGTTTTTGCCGACAAATTTGCACGAAAATTCATGATTTGGCAGGGCATTTGCAGCTGTGGCAAAAAAACGAAAGTTTTCGTTACAAATAAGACAATGACGTCGGAACTATACCAAAAAGAGTGTCTCCAAAAACGAATTTTGCCGTTCATTCGATCCCACGACCATCCCGTAATGTTTTGGCCAGATTTGGCAAGCTGTCATTACAGCAAAGTCGTTCAAGAATGGTATGCAGAGAAAGGGGTCTAGGTTGTTCCGAAAAACCTTAACCCACCCAACTGCCCCCAGTTCCGCCCTATTGAGAAATACTGGGCAATCATGAAGAGGAGACTCAAGGCAAAGGGAAAGGTTGTCAAAGACATCAATCAGATGAAGACCTGGTGGAAAAAGATAGCTAAAACGATGGACGAAGAAGGTGTGCGCCGCCTAATGAGCCGTGTTACAGGAAAAAATCGAGAATTCCTTCGAAACCGTGACGAATAATTTTATCCGTAGTTTTTCTTAAAAGTATGAAGAAAACGCTACATTTTTATAAAAAAAGATCTTGAATTCAATAATAAATAACTGAAATACAGGCAATTGTTTTTGTTCCAATTCTATCTGAAGCAAGCTTTATATTAACGACAATTCAATTTTGGGCGGTTTTTGTCCCTGCTGTAGGTTAATCATTTAATTCGTATTGTGTTTGGTCCGACAGCCAGCAGCTGCATACAGTGCTGGATTCAGTCCACAACACATAACAAGTAATGTCCGAGGAGCCAATTCCCTGAAATGTTCCTTTATTTAGAGCCCAGGAACTGCTGCCATCAATTCCAAACGTGGCTGGCGTTTCAGAAGAACCACCTTTGCGCGAGAAACTACCAACCAGCATCGCACGTTTCTATCAATCAACGGTGGTGCGTGCAATCCGAACATCAATCCGCACAACAAACCCAGTGGATCAAAGAATCCCAACACCTGACTATGAGAAATCTGCTCTGTGGGACGTTTTCCCTGGCATTGATACGCCATCTGTTCTGAACGGTATTGGGTCTAGAAGGCAAACTCGTCCATATCCCAAATCCCATACTTCTTTGTTCTTGTTTGTTGTGTTTCGTTTAGGCAAAATTATGGATAGCAGCTGTAAATCGGGCTTCTATCAAACTCTTTTCAGTTTGGTTCACCACCATACACTTTTTATTTATTGAAAATCCTCGTTCCATCGTCGCATTTGCGACAGGATGAGCACCTTTTTATCAAATGTTATCAACTGCAGCGCTGTTGAGCAACTGCAGCGCTCAGATAGTCTTTATCTACGAACGTTTCCAGACACAGCTTCAGACGCTTTTAACTATATCCGTGAGGTGAGTTATAACATCAAGCTTATTGCAAGTTACGTTAACCGTTAAATGGTATGTCAAAGGAGATTTGTTGAGTAGCATGAACAAGCAATATGCAACTAGCGCTTTGAAATTGGTTCACTGTTGTAGAACCCCTTGGTCCGAGGTACACCTTGAAGCCAGCACCTAACTATACATATTTGCGCCTTTGTTTTGATTTGCTGTGTTATTTTGACAGAATATTTCAGAGTGTGTTCGTGTGAGTTCATTATTAGGGGCGCATTAATAAGCTTGGGACCGAGCTTGGGACCGATGTACTAGTACTGACTGAGCCAAGAAAAAAATCGTATTTGTTCGGGACCTACTGGTCTTAGAGTAGAGTCTTAGAGTCCTATGGTTATAGGAGATTAGGTCTGGTATTCCCTGTTATTCAGTCATAAGGATCACCCAAGGAGCTCCAGCCATGTAAAATAACACCACAAGTACGTTATGTGCGTAACCTCACCTGTCACAGCCGTTGAGTCAGATCTAAGCGATACGTCAATCTGTTGTCTAAGCCCCTCCTTGAAAGAATTGTGTACAACGCGCAAGCTAACTATGTTGAGTAATTCAAAGCCAGGAATGGCTCGCAGATCCCTGATTTCCCCCTTAATTCTTTGAACGCCTTCCAGTTGACAAACGGGCCATCCATAGAGCACTGAGCTATATTCTACAGCAACGCTGGATTTGCAAAAAAAAAAAACACTGTTTCATTCCGTTAATGGGGTCGTTGGACCGAGTAGATGACAAAAACGCTACTCAAATTATCAATTTGAAAAAGGTGTGAGCATGGTTCCTGCCATATGACAAAAATTCCCGATAGATTTTGAAATTCCCGACTTTTTCCCGCATATTTTACGATGATTTAGAATTCCCGCATTTCCCGATCATGCTGGACGACTGCTTGGCTTTTGGAGCGGCCAGTTGAGGGTGTCTGTGCCAAATTACTTTTGGAATGCGAATGCGGCGTGCCAATTGAACAGGGGCTCCACGACGATTTCCGTTGCATGCTGAAGAAAATTTCATCAATTTGCTGGAGTAAGTGGCCCCGCTGATTCTGATGAAAGATACTATAATGCTCAACGCGACCAGTCCTGACATACGACTGAATGCGACAATGTACCCGCATAATCACAAACCATTCCTGGACCATTTCCCTTATTGTTGATGATCGTTTCCGGTATTGTTACGACATTTACCCTTGTAGTTGACAACTATAAACTAACAACCTCCTATAAAGTTTTAACAATATGTCTGATGGTAAACGGCCAAATAACAATATGCTGAATAGGCGGTTAAGTTAGGTTACCATAAAAAAATGGCAATTTTCACGAACAAAATTGTTGCTGTACTCTATGCCAAAAAGTTGGTATGTAATCCAGACCGAGTGCAGACAATAAAAAACCTTTCAATGACAATATGGCATACATTAACAATACATGTTAATATAGAGGTTGTATGGTGAAAATGAGATTAAACTATTTGATAACAGTAACATAAAATATGATAATATATCTTACATTTGAAATACTGTTTTGACTATATAGCAAATTGTTTTTCGTTATGCGGGTAAAAAAAAAAATTCAAAAAAAACAAAACACATAAAAATAAAAATTTTTCAGTATTTTTTCAAACATTAAACAACTGAACATTGTCTAATATTTTAAATATAAAAACAAAATACACAATCCTCACTTCTAAAAATTTATATAAAAAAACAAAAAACAACAAAAATACTAGATAAAAAAAAAAAAAAAAAATAATAAAAAAAAATATAATTTTTTGGTATTTTGTATTGCCGAACCGTGCCGGTTTGTGTTTTTTTTTTTTTTTTTTTAAAAAAAAAAAATAATTTGTATTTTTTTTTTAATTTAAATAAATAAAAAAAAAATATATTTTTTTTTTTCCCCCCCGGGGCGGGGGGGGGTTCGACCGGACCGCCGACCCCACCAAACAACAAAAAACGAGCGTGGCGACCCCCCCGGACCCTGGGCAGTAAAGTTGTGTTCCCCCCGAAGAAGAAAAAAACGCCGCAAAAAAATTTTGCATGTGTTTCATTTAGAATAAAAATCCCTTTTTACATCGAACCTATTGATTGTTTAGCGTGTAATCAGCACATTTGAAATATTTATAGATAGCCGGATGAAAGCTCAAATTAACGCTGGTTTATTTTCTACATACATACATGGAATAATTAAAATTAATCAATATCCAAACCACCTTCTGAACAACCGATCACTGAAACCACGAGGCTTCATAGAAAATGGCTGACAGTTTGACAGTTAATAATACTTTACCGGGCTTCGGTGATTCAGAGCTCGTTTTACGTTTTGTTCGGTAAAGTGCTTACCGTATTCAATGATTGTTTGTTTTTACCAGGGGGTGCGACTCTATCTCAGATACAGGATTTTTTTTGTTATGCTTTTGTGCGATGTGCGCACGCTTAGTAGATAGAAAGAAGATTTTAAAGATTTTGATGAAGATTTTAAAGATTTACTGCAAAAAGATGCAGCACGATTCAAGTAGATGGATTAAGATTCACAAGCTGAAACAAGATTTTTCAAAGATTGATTCGCTAGCGTGGGATATTTCGATCATCTTGAATCTGGATTTAGATGTGTCGCACCCCCAGGTTTTTTACGTTTTTTTTTTTTTTTTTTTTCACCCAACAAAAAAAAAAAAAAAAAAAAAAAAATTATCGGTAAAAAAATAAAAAAAAAACGATATTTTTTTTTTTTTTACCAAAAAAAAAAAAATATGTTATTTTCACCAAAATTTTTCATCAATTTTTTCCCCAAACCCCAAAACAAATTAAAATGAGAAGGCTTTTCCCAGAGACTGCGAAAGCCATATATCAAGCACTTGCTTCGGAATATCTGAAGGTTATTTTCGTTCATTATTTTTAATAAGTTGATAATTTGAACACAAACAAACAGTTGTAAGATTTATTTAAGACAAAAATCGAACCGATTGAAATCACTCTTGCCAGAAAGTAAACAAAGTAACATCTGAAACTGACATTTGTCGATCACGCCTTCTGCATGCCTTCTTTTATTGACATCTCCCGCCTTCCGTATGAACGCAAACCAAAAATTGGACGCCGTGACAACAAGAAGGTGTGCAGACGGCGGAGCCCAACACGGCGTGATTGTAACTTCTGTGTAGATGGCAGGAAGGCGGAGCGTGCTAGAAGGGCCACATGAAGGTATCAAGAAGGTACTACAAATTTCGTCAAGAAAGCATCACAATGCCGTGTGTGTATTAATTCCTAAAGAGTTCACCTATCCGGTATAATTGGAGGTTTACATGGGTAGCCTTTGTGCCACGAGAAATTTACGGAAGAAGCCATTGTTTACGTTTGTCACGTTTGTTTACGTTACACGAATGTTATAATATAAGCGTTATTCTGACCAAAATATAGAATTATAACCATAACAAGTGCACTTATTCTACGCAGAATGGAAACGAAAGATTCCGGTGGACAATCGAATGTTGATTTTACTCTTATTTTTTCCGATCGGTTGTGAAAATAGCAACCATTTCGCAGAACTAACTACACAACACAAGAGTATTTATCTATCTTTTGAAGACACTTTTTGTTATCGATTGCCCATATGAACTATACCCGGCACGGCTGCATTTGGACAAGGTAGGTCAGCTAGATGCTGCCCATCTGACTTATACCTAATCGACAACGACTAACATAGTTGAGATCACACCCATCCCTCTTGACTTACCGCAAACCGCGCGCTGTTGGAGCCCTCATCGATGACACCGATAAGCTTGCTACGTTCTGCTGAACCCATGGCTTCCTTTGATTTTATTGCTCTCTTAATTGGCTGAACAAACGCGCTCACTCAGATATCACAGGTTTTTATTAACTGTTGTGTGTGCAATATCACAAGTCGAATTCCACGCTGATAAACAAATACGACTGGCGTGATGCGAAGTTGTGCCAGAACTAGTGACGTCGTTGATGGTGACGAACAAAAGCAAAGACCGAGCGCCACGTTCTTCCTCGTTCATACAAGTTGCATAATGTCCAACTGACAGGCTAATGTGTATGCGTGCTATGCGCATTAGTTTTATCTGTGCATGGAAGACGAGAGGAAAATCCTATTACAATGATGAAAGTGAAATGTTTAAATATGAATGAAGCAGATACTGCAGTTTGCTTACTGATTCACTGCCACTAATTGTTTACTACAGCGTAAGTCATGATCCGAATCGGCCAAGGGCTGCTTTGATACTGAGTTGTTTACGAGGTTCTGTTATCGGTAACGGGATATTCGATAAGAGCACACGCGAAAACTGAAGTGGCTTTGGAAATGATTGATTCCTACAGGTTGATTAGGGCTCGACACTTTCGATCCCCTCGAGATCACCGAAGATCACTTGCGAAAACTTTGACATGCAATCACTCACTCTTTCAATACTAACTCGGCATTTCTGTGACGCGCTTTGCGGTACGATAATCGTACGACATCGCTTTCAGGTTAGGAAAATTCAGGTGCAGTTGTGGGAAAAGTTCGTAAAATAAAAATTCTCTTTTTCCTTAGCGCAGTGGAGACAAGGGAACTGTTCACTGTCGGGATGATCCTGATTGATATGATGGTTGAAATTGCCTAGTGAAGCTCGGAGCTTGGTGAGTATGCGAATTTAATAACATCATTTTAGGGTCCAGAGTAACCCAATCAGAAATTTAACAAGCATAAAATTAACTTTTGCAGAAACACATGAGTCATGTCACAAAATGGATTCTTTCTACAATCAATCATATTGTAATCAGGATACAAGAAAGTTTTGTTCTATGACAAGGCTCGAGTGGTATAGGATCCCGTATATACGTCATTTAAAATATATATCTACTGGTTCCTTAAAAAGGTTCACAAATCGAACTGTTTTACGAACCATCGCTATTTCACGCCCTTAACGATAGACCCCCACAGGCGCATGTGCACCAGAGCTGTCAGTGCTAAAAAAACGTCATCGAACACCGTCTTATGAATGTGTAAATGGGCGAGGAGAAAGGTGATTTGCAAACACGTTGGACGAGCCCCTCGATTCAGCCAATCAGCGCACACCAGAGTAACCAAACTGACGTCATGACCTAGAGAGGGGCAGCAAACTGTTCCACACTGGATGTACTGTCGTCAATTTCTTTCTAACTACCACCAGACTCAAGGCTCACCTAGATTGGTTGTGCACACGTCAATCTTCGCAAAGATTGTAAAATTTCAAACGATATTGAAGGTATGATGAAGCTGTGATATAACATCGATAAGATATCTTTGGCAGTTGCAAAGTCCAAACAGGTATGTCCACCGATTAGGTATTCACTCGCGTTCCACAATGCTCAGTTCAAAGTTCACTGAAACAATGATGGTTTTTTTTTGTCGCTCCAAAAATACGATTAACACTGCACCTCAATAGAATGAACTGGACAAACGACTTTCTGGAAATATTTTCACAGCAATGTGTTACCACTTTGTTGAAGACTTGACCGGCAACTGAGCCCTGGCGCTGCGCTGCCAGCGAGTAATAAGCTCACCGTTGTTGTCGTCGTCGTCGTTGTCGTCGTCACCGCCGGTAGAATCATCGAATATGGCTTAACTACATCTATGATGCGTGTCTGCTTTGGCATAAATAGCAAGTGAGAGTCCAACTGGAATGATTTACCAAACGTGATTTCCGCTTACTTTCTGATAATGTTTCATAGTTTGCCTAGTATATGTATTTACATTTGTATTGTGGGTGGACCAACGGATCATTCTTCCCATTAAATAATTCTATACTTGTTCAAATAATCAAGTCACTAGGGTGGAATTTGTCTGACACATAGCGATTATTGATGGGGATTGGTCTGCTACCGAAGTAGTGCTCTACGCTATGTAGTTAGAAAGTAGAGTGACACTTGATCTATACGTTTAAATCGTAATTATATCGGTCTGCCAGCAGATGTTGCCCCGCCAGTGATAATAAAAATCTATTTCTGATATGGGGAAAACAAGATCGTTATTTTTTTTTTAATAATTAGCTTTCCGGGTAACGCAACTTGATAATGACATGCTCAATAATTCCAAGAACCTTGTCGTTAAAGTTTCAGATTCGTAAGTTTATTCGTTTTTGGAAATATTCAATTTAAATTTATAAATCCCATACAAATTTCAAATAGTTTACTGTCACTAATCGCATAACAGTCCTATGTCGATATTCATCAAATTGAGAAAACATCCGTTGAAGTTTTCAATCGTTTAACATGTAGAATTACAAATCATTCTAATAATTTGAAGATAGCTGTAACCTCTCCGAAAACTTTACATATTGTTACACATTTAGATAAATTACTGTATAAAACTGTTTCAAAGATTACCATTATGTTATATTTTGCGTTACAAGGTGTTTGAATACATAGTGGTACTGTTATGTGAATATTTTCAACGTTGGACAGAGCAAGTGTGGTTTGTTTTCGATATTTATGGAAGAGACACACCCCCCCCAAAAAAACAAAACAAACAAAAACAACATAATATTTATATAAAAAAAAGAGGAGTATAACACCAGCACAATAAAAACGGAGGGTGCTGGTAGTGAGTCTTGGCAGAATTTTGACTAGATGGTCAACTGGAAAAAGCAGGCCATGGCATCGTACAGCACTTGTTTTGGTTATCAAGAATGTCATTAAATCCGAGATTAAATCAACAAAATATCATCATCATCTCATCTCTCTCATCTCTCTCATATATATAATAGCCCTGTTTGTCTGTCCGGTGACTAGCCAACCAGACGCAGCACGCGGGGAAATTCTCACAAAAAATAAAATATTTGACGCTTCAATTCTTTTTTACTATCAGATGCAGAACACAAAACCAGTGACAACCTTAGACAACCAGACACAGCATTTGATGAAAAAAATCACAGACAACAGACGTTGAAAACTTTGATTTTTTTTAATGCAGAAAAGAATCTATCACTCTTAGACAACCGAATGCAGCAGTTGCTGGAAATAACACAGACAACAATAAAAAACGCCGTCGTTCGACAAGCGGGCCCACATGTCAAATACGACATGAGCGCCGCAGTGGCCTATCGTCAATCTACTGATTTTTAATTCAACCACTAAAATCAGTAAACGATGGAAACTGTATTGAGTGTCATATCTGTTTGTCTGTGCCGAGAAGATCGAGCTGACTTGGAGGATGCTTTGTTGTTAAATTTTGACATTTCGTGTCGGTCACCATCCTCATCGCAGCCAACTTCACTCCGATGCTCTTTCCACGGAACCATAAATCTACCCAAATTTGAGTTGTTTTCACCCTTTTCACCCACCTCAATGGTTGTAGGCCAATATGAGTAAAGTGAACATCGCGCTGGGTAGTTCACATTTACATCCCGTGAAAAATGTTTACTCTCTCGGTAATAAACTTTACCCAAAACTAAAACAAATTTTGAACGCAAAATCGAGAGTGTATAATTTTACTCATATTTGAGTAATTGCGCCAAACATCCCGGTGGGTTGAGTGCGGCTTGCTCTATTTTTTGTCAACATTTTGTGAAGAAAAGAGATAAAACTACCCTAAATTTGAGTACAAATTTCAAACGCTTGCTCAATTTTCGGTGTTTATAATTAAAAAAAAATGTATATTTTTCTTCCCATGCGCACATTTTAGGTATTTATAACTCAAAATTTTGGCAATTGTTTTTTCTGTGTAAAACCAACAAAACGTGGTAGTTCAACGCAATAACTCAATTTTGAGTAAAATTATATACATTCTGGATTTCGCATTATCACTACTCAATTATCCTCAGCTTTGGGAAAATTTTACAATCGGGTGAGTAAGTATTTTTCACGGCTCTCAAATGTAAACAACCCAGCAAAAAAAAAAAAAACAGTTGCCACGGGCGCTACTGCGTCCACAAATAAACTAGTGCTATATAAAGAGAACATTTCATCATTGTTAATTGTTAAAATTAACAACATTATACATTGACAGTAGGATCCTAGACATTAAGCATTATTTACATTAGACGTAGACTTGCTAATCAGTTCTGTGCATGTGGATTCATTGTGTTCTAATGGCCGTTCACGAGGTGGTGCACTCTTAAGCTCTAGGCCCTATTCTCACTCAACAACAAATAGAACTTCGAACACACAAGCAATAATTGTGAGGAAAGAATCATCTATTCCATTTTGGACGAATATCTCATTTTCAATTCAGTTCTGCTAATCCAGTGCTCACTAATGACAAGGCCAAAACCAGATTATGTACTCATTTTGACTTCTTTCTCTGCAGTATGCAGTATCCATTCTAGTTTTAAATCTAGTTTGCCAACGTTCCAGCAACAATAACAACAACTCTAGACAAAATCGTCAAAAGGTCGAAAATAACAATTGTAAACAATGACTTAAAACGTAAATTTCCAGGAAATGCCAGGTTGATAACATCTATATCCACTACCGAAGGGAAGGTAATAACTCCCTGTTTCTGGTGCTATTTTGTTTGTGAGAGCAAGCAGATCCCAGAAAAATTTTCTCTCTTGAACTAAAGGTCACAAATACAAATTAAGCACTCTCCAAGGAAGAGGAGCTTCATCTCTATCCGCTGATATATTCTATTTGAAGGAACTGTATTCAACTTCCGATAAATTGGCAGACAAAGTGTTTGTTTACAAAAGTAGATTCCCCCTAATCAAATGTTGGCGCTGAATTCATTTCTGGCACCACTTACACGAATCGATTGTTTGTTTTCTCATTTGTTTGTTTCCCTCTCTGATGTGATTCAGATGATTTGTAAGTATGCGTGGATTAAACGTCAAAAAGGTCCATGGTTGCCAAATAGCACTAATTTTCGATTGTAGTAGTGACAGATATGTTGAAACACAGAAACACCATCCGACACCATCCGACACCTTCCGACACACTGAAACACAAACACAAGTGGCAGAGTGACTAACCCCCTGAACGATAATAAACAGTAAATTTTACTGACATTTGGGTAATGTTCATTTTCCAATATTGGACGTTATTATTTACCTAAAGTTGAATAAAGTTTTCGTCACTGAAGCAACGAAAACCACTACGAACTATTTTTACTCACTTTTGAGTATCCATACTTTTGACTGATTTGAGTCAAACGTACTTCATTTTGGATTGTTTGGAAATAGCGTGTATGCTAGTTGTTTGTAAATATGTTGATAGGTTGCATTCAAGATGAATTTTAAACATGTTTTTAACATCCTAATGCAATAGTGAAATCATTCCAAATAGATTGTGAATCCAATACAGTGACGGCTGAAAATATGTTTATTTGAAATACTGGAATAAAATAAAACACTACCTAAATGTAAGATTGTGATGCCACTCACTGATTCAAATAGAAGCCAAATTGGGCATAGGGGTTTATTCAAATGTAGCATAAAGCAACAGTTTGGGAGAATGTTTAGTATTTTTTATAAATTGTTACGTTTAATTTGTGGGGGAGTCTTTTGAGATGTAGCTACGCACAACATAATAAAAAAATTGTATTTGTATTTTCATTCATACTGACATTTCTCGGTTCAATTTTACAACAAAAAACGCAGAAAATAAAAAACGAAGATTTGAAAATCAAATGTGTTACTAATGTTTTTACCCGTACTGTAGACTTGTACTGTA
Source organism: Aedes koreicus (assembly GCA_024533555.2). NCBI lineage: Eukaryota > Metazoa > Arthropoda > Insecta > Diptera > Culicidae > Aedes > Aedes koreicus. The sequence goes on along the minus strand of JAHHFK020004889.1, from coordinate 21,345 downwards.
GGACTGTAGACTTGGTAAATCGCCATGTTGGTTTTTGTGAATTCCATAAAGAAATCTCACTAAAATTCAATAATTTATTCGGGGTACCTTCTACGTGTTTTAATCCAATCGATGGCGCATGAAATTCGGGAAGGTAAAACGGAAAGTTGCACTGCTAACCTTGAGCCGCATATACAATTTTGATACAACTTCCATGCGCAAAGCAGGTTTTATTTCTCATTTGAAAAAGTAATAAACAATCATCTTTAACGCGTAAAATACCATTAGCTACGATATCGCTTCGCCATTAAAAAATCTTGTTTATATTTTGTTTACTTTGTTCATACCGTGTTTGTTCCAAAAAAACATATCATTATGTTATAAGCATGCTGGTGAACGCACCCAAAAAAAAAAAATTTTGTCTTAGGGATGCCCCAAAAAACACCGGATAAACCAAAAAATATTAAAAAAAACCCCATTTTTATCGCTTTTTGTTTTTAAAATGTTTGAAAAAAAAAAAATTAACGATGAAAAAAAAAAACAAATGCTTACTCAAAAAAGTGTATTTTAAAAAAGAATAAGAAAAAAGGTGTTTTTTGGGTTTTTACTAGCGTTTGACAGTATGCAACATATCGCAACATATTTGAATAAGGCCCATCTGACGTTTGTTACTACAGGTACGAACGCCAGCATCACGGAGAAAAAAGTACAATTCAACCAATAATATTTCATCTAAAATCAACTATATTTTTGCATTGATTTTTCGATAACCCATGAGCATATTTGTTACTATCACACATTTAAAGTTGATTTAACTATTGTATGCTTGAATCAGCTTCAGTAAAATATGGTTGATTCAACTATACAGTGGTTGCGTCGAAAAAAAATATTGTTGATATTTTGACAGTTGGATTGCACTGCCAGTGAATTCAACCATGATTATAGTTAAACAAACTGAATAACAATAGTTGGTTTGAATATGCTGGGGGTCAGTTCAATTTTTTTTATTGAATGAGATTTTCGGTTCCAAAATAGTTTGAATGAGAATGCAATTAAGTTCATCACACAATTTAGGATTAATTTATGACCGATTTTGTTTTATATTTTTACCGTTCCAACAATAGTACTGTTACGGTATTTTTTTCATTATTGATTCAATCTGGTAAATTTTCTTTAGTACTTTATTTTTAGAAAACAACGCCACATGTTTAGACATCGTAGAATTTGCTGAAAAAAAAATCAAAACATCTTGGTACATTGATCGAATTACTAAAAAAAAATACTCACAAATGAAAACCTCAATTTCTGTTAACCGATATGATTAATTGAAAAATTCAACTAATTCCCCATCCAACACAAACTCAGTAAGAACTTCAATGTCGGGCGCATGATGAACTTGAAAGCGAACTGAAAACTACCAGGTTGTTGTTTTTATTTTTTGTACAGTTGCTTCAAGCATACACACTATTTGGAATTATAACATTTTTGTTTGGATTTAACCCTATGACAGATGTGTAAAAGTGCTGGCTATTTTAACTATGAAGTATGGTTGATTCAATTCGAAAATTTATTTGATCTGAACATATTTTGTGGTTGAAACAAAATTGTGTTTGTTATAGGTATCAACTATCGAGATTGTTATTTCAATCTCCCGTCATTTCTTTCCGTGTGTTAGCTAGAATGAAAGATATGAAGAGAAAGTGTTGAAAGTTCCGTCAGTGTACGAAAGGTTGGAAATAGAATAGAAGTATTGAAAATTGAGCGAAAGGGCATGGGTAAAGTAGTACTCGAACCAAGGACGTTATCTTAGGATGTTAGCCAATGATAACGTCCTTGGTTCGTTGTTTAAGTCTTAGGACGGCTTTCTCCGTCTGCACGCCACTCAGCAGACTGTCGATTTGATTCCGGAGTGAAGTGGTGAATCCATGTTTCATCCATTGTGATGTATCGACGCAAAAACTTCTTTTTATTTCGCGTGAACATCTCCAAGCAGCTCTTTGAATCATCGACTCGTTGTTGTTTTTTCTTTGGTGTGAGCAAACGCGGCAAAACAGCTTTTTTATACCCAAATGTTCGTGTATGATGGTGTAAACACTCCCTTTTGATACCTTCAGAGTATCAGCTATCTCTTGCAACTTCACTTTGCGATTGCCCAAGTTGATTTTCTGGGTTTATTCTTTCATTATTTTCCGGAATAACTGCCTTATTTGGCTGACCAGGGCGTTCAGCATCATCGGTGTCCGTACGATCACGTTTGAAATTGGAAAACCATCGTTTGATGGTCGTTTTCGATGGGGCAGAATCTGCATAACATTTTTCAAGCCAAGCTTGGGCTTGAATGGTGTGTTTTCCTATCAAAAAGCAATGATGTATCAACACTCAAATTTGATTTGAATCCATCGTTTTTAAGAATCACAAAAGTAGCGTCACTTAAACCACTGTAACTCGATAAATAATAAACCAAACATTATGAAATTTTGACAGCAATCTTTTGAAGGTTAGTTCTTTTGATTTTAATGGAGCAGTATGGTTTGTTGTTCAACAATTAATTAAAGATTATGATTATTATTTTTGAATTCTCCCATACGCGGAGTATGGGATTTTTGTATTCTCCCGTACGCGAATGTTGTTTAAGAAGGAAATAATTTCTCTTCATCATAAGGCTCCAGGAGTCGACAGCAATTTTTGCTAGAACAAAGGTGTGAAGAGAAAGGAGAAAGTATTGATAGTTCCGTTAGAGTACGGCAGGCTGTGAAAATTGGATTAAAGTTATTTGAAATTGAGTGGAGGACATTGTAAGGTATAACTACAGTGACCATTCGTTATTTGCAACATGTTAACATTGCAATGAGCGATTGGCATTCACTCATTGCAACATTTTACAGCGTCAAATTGATTGTCAAAAACTCGTGAACCTTTTGAGTTAAATGACAGATTACTGCTTGATATTTGCATATGACAGTTAATTGCTTTTTAATTGCACCACGTTGCAATGAGTGAACTTGCAATTAAAAGACGTTGCAATTAACAAAATTGCAATAAGCGAAAGGCAAGGGTGAGTCGCTCAGCACAAAATCACTTGTGCCGATGTTTTTTAGTGTGCCTTCATACGTTACGATGAACCCTGTTGTTCCAATCGTGGTGCCAAAATGTGCCCCCGTGTGCCACGGTAACTTGATAGTTCAATCGTTATGGTTTGCCTACGCCCGGCAACCAGGTGATTGTTTTGTTTTGCTTTGCCAAACTTTGCAGGCGATTTGGATCTCAGTCAAGGGTTTTGTTGCGAAAATCGTGTTTTAATACCCTTGTGTTGTGACAGCAAGTTTGGGTGACAAATGGAGCTGAAGAAACTAATCGGTGGAAGTAAGTACGAGAATTCTTATATGCTGCTGCACATTTATGATTTATTTATCCACTTTCTAACCACCCTAATAAAATTCGTATGGTTATTTTTCTTAACGACCTATTTGGTGTAAAGAAATGGTTGGAGGATTTGTGATATCGTTCGTTTAAGGTAAGTTTTTATCAGGGCAGTCCACTTACCACCTACGAAAATTATGAACGTGACGCAACTCCACTCTGATTCGTAGTTTTCAAAGATGTTCTTCTATATGCATTGTTGAGGCATACAAACTGTGCTGCAGCAGGAGGATGACTAGTAACACTTCATGTCGTTGTGTCCGAATATGTTCGCCGTCGTTTTCTTAAAGAACATTCTAGCATTCGGAAATGAAGATTATTTCTATGCCTGATCAGACTGTAAATGTGTCAGTTTTCTCTCTCGGTCATCGAATACGACAACTTCGATCTTTGCCCATTCATTTAGCAAATAAGGCATAACGCCTCCACTCGGAACTTTCCACAGCCCCAAGAAAAAAAACTTTGATATTAATGTTTTTCAGTTTTTTTACAAAAGGCATCAGGCTGAGCCGTTAATATCTCTGGTAGCAGAAACTGATTGTGAGATAAAAATATGTATTCATCTTAAATATACTTTATTGAAAGCAAAATGCAGCCTAATTTTCTTGTACAATACACGTGAGTGCTGTTCAGCATCTTTGTCGAACAACTCGATGATGTTGGATGTGACGGTTGTGGAATTGAAATCTTTTCTGCATATGATCTTGGCGAGATCCAGGAGGCACATCACTTCTCCGCTTAGAAACCGGGATTTATCTGGGTTTCTTGCGTAAACAACACCACAAACTTAAAACGTCAATTTTCCAGGGCTGCTTGATTATATCTTCGAAAAGTACATCTGTCAAAAGTGTGCCACAAAAGTGCCACACATGTTCCATTATGGTGTAAGATTTTCGACTACGGCATGCTTGACACACTGTTCTAAGCGATTCACCCCTTGGCGAAAGGTCACTGTACTTCTATTCAATTTTCACAGCCTGCCGTGCTCTAACGGAACTATCAATCAATACTTTCTATTCACATCTTTGTTCTAGCAAAAATCTCTGTCGACTCCTGGAGCCTCATGGTGACGAGAAGTTATTTCCTTCTTAAGCCAGTATCGTCTTAAATATAGAGAGGTTACGGAATTTTGTTCAATATTACCAAGCGGAATTTTGACAATGGATCTGCATGGGACGAAATGTAACCTTCACTTACGGAATAATCGAGTGGAACATTTTCCCGAAAGTAAAAGTGACAGCTGCCATTAGTTTGCGTGGAAACCTCACAAATTCCTATTTTATTTTTCGTTCTTTAGGCCAGTATCGACTTAAAAAGTAGAGAGGTTACGGAATTTTGTTCAATATTACCAAGCGGAATTTTGACAATTGATCTGCATGCAACGAAACGTCACATTCACTTACGGAATAATCGAGCGGAATATTTTTCCGAAAGTAAAAGTGACAGCTAACATTAGTTTGCATGGAAACCTTACAAATTCAAATTTTATTATCCGTTCTTTTCAGGTGGATACTGCTGCAGAAATTTCTTTTCGATTTTTTACTTTTCCGTTTCAGTAAACGGAATTTAACATGGGATTGAGATAGAAAAAGAAATTTCTTTTGAACACGATACCGACCTTTTTCAGGTGGATACTGCTGCAGAAATTTCTTTTCGATTCTTTACTCTTTCGTTTCAGTAAACGGAAGTTAACATGGGAATGAGATAGAAAAAGAAATATTGTTTGAACACTATACCAACAATCAATGTGCAACTAGCGATTTGAAATTGGTTCACTGTTGTAGAACCCCTCGGTCCGAAGTATACCTTGCAGTCTGCACCTTGCAATAATTCTTGCGCTTTTCGGTACCTTCCGGTACTAGTATCTTGGTTGTTGTTTTGATTCACTATGTTATTTTGACACAACATTTGAGAATGTGTTGGTGTGAGCTATGTTGTTAGGGGCGAACCATTGAGCTTGGGACCGAGCTTGGGACCGATGTGCTAGTACTGACTGAGCCAAGAAAAATATCGTATTTGTTCGGGACCTACTGGTCTTAGAGTTAGTCTATGACTATACTAACCTTAATTTTACTCTCGAAATGGTAGTTTCTACTGCGGGTTTTTTTGCGTGTATAAACCGAAAACTTACTCTGAGAAAAATTCTATCGTTATACCGACAATTAAATCATGGTCAGGATGACTATCGCATATAATGGTTACAAAAACCATGAAACCATGGCATTTTTGACTATGATCATGGTAACAAGGACTATTCCGACAGTATGGCAAATGTTGGATCAACTATTTTTAATGGTCGTTTTGACCATGATCATAGTCGGTTAAAAATCACTATACTGCAATAGTCATCCTAACCCCCAATAATGGTAATATTGACTATCAAATTTGTCTCTGTGTATAAAATTATCAATTTGTTGTAAACTGTTATGGCTGGCCCACAATTGATACGTTGCGGATGCGTTGACGTAAATTTGACAGAAAACCTATGGGAAAACTGTCAAATCCACGCAAACGCATCCGCAACGTATCAATTGTGGGCCAGCCATTACGCACTTTTGAGTTTTTATTCTAGTATTTTCCAAACCTTATGTAAACGTCATTGGTGAAAGCTTATACAATCAAAATAAATAATCAGAAAATGTCAAAATAATACCAACAATAATAAGATGTTGAGCGATACAATTTTGTTTACGAATGTTGCTTCCACCAGAACTCTCGTTTTAGAGGCACATTCGAATTCGTCCCCGAATTCCGATTTATTTCCTGAAAATCTCGTAATGGTAAGAACCAGAATGATTTCGAAAAGTTGCCCTAGTTGTGAACAGCAAGTGGCCATTGCCTCTAAACGGTGCTCGTGTGGATATTTGTTCAATGGTCGCCAAGCAAACAGTGCATACGTTCCGCCTGCCAATGTAGGCCGACCGAAAGGAAGTAAAAAGGGTAAACCTACCGCGGCCGAAACACGTAAAGCTGCGGCATTGGCAGCCGCTGCACAGGTTCAACGACGGAGGACTGGCAGAGTACGACGTGAGAAACCCAATTATTACGACTCCTTGCAGTATGAAAAGAAAAAGAAAAAAACTAAGGTAAGTTCTAATGAGGTTACCAATGCACAAGTATCTCGATGGATTTTTCGCTCATTTCAGAAACCTACCAGATCAGCACTATTCAAGGGAAAAGAGGGAAAACAAACGCAACTTATAAGCACCAAAGAAACGCAAGTTTCCCGAGCCAATCGGCATGCCCAGCGAAGGGCTAAGAAAGAGGAGATCGACGGTGGAGGAGATTTGGCTGCTAAGTAAGATATAAAGAATCTGCAATTTAAATTATGTGGAGTTGCTATAAAATCTAAAATTATTTCACTCACTTTTCTAGGATGCCGATGGATAAGCAGGAAATCGCAGCACTGATTTTGTCGGAAATTAATCGTAAAATGGGGTCAGTCGTGTGGAAACAACCTTGACTTTGTAATAAATATAATTTTTACTTAGCATATATCATTCCCCCGAACCAAATTAGTATATTTTGGACTACTTTGTTTATTTCTACGCGTACTTCGTTCGTTATGCGCTCATTTCAACATTTTCTTGAACTACAGTTGAAGTCTCTGATTTGCCTACGTAGAAGAAGGACAATTTTGAATTTTAAGCCTAACGCTACAGTTTGATACATACTTTTAGAATATCACTAATTCTAGAAAATTCCTAGAAACGATAAGGTTTTTTCCCACTTGGAAATGTGGACGCATAATTGTCCCGTTAGATCTCCCTGACATCATCATTAATTGCAAAATCCATCTCCATGCTGACGAGTGACCAGAGAGTCATGCCGAACGCCGGTTAATAAACATGCATGCATGTATGTATATAAAACAAAAATCAGAAGTAAAGACATGCATCGCTAATGGAGATGGTAGGTCATCGGTACGGTAGATGTAAGGCACCATTGTAAATATAATAGAAAAGTGTCAAGGTTAGCTTGCTTCTAAAGATACATAGAGGGTTCCGAGAGGACCCAGAAGAAGGAGGAATGCCTTTTCTAATATCCATCAGAACCACGCTTATGAAAGAAAGATTTCCCCAGCACATCCATTTGGCCATTTTTTATACCTACCATCAGGTGAAAGTTTACCACTGAGTTTAAAACGTATTTAGCCCTCAGGTGGTGACTAATCCCACCGAGTTTAAATTTAACACATGTTTCGTGACCGTAGAGGTTGTTTCGTGGCCGTACCAGTCTAATTAATGTCTTGTAGATGGTCAACTTTGTAGTTCAGTGAACTTTGTTCGATCTTAGCGTCCTTTGGAGTCCAAAGTAGGCACGATTGCCAGCCGTAATGTGCCTTTGTATTTCTCTGCTGGTGTCGTTGTCAGCGGTCACCAATGAGCCCAGATATACAAATTCGTCTACTACCTCGATTTCATCACCGTCGATCTAAACTCGTGGTGGGAGGCTAACATTGTCTTCTCGTGAGCCTATTCCACGTATTTTGTTCTCAACGCATTAATCACAAGCCCAATCCTACCAGCTTCACCCTTAAGACTGATGTACGTTTCCGCCATCGTCTCAAAGTTACGTGCAACGATATCAACGTCGTCGGCGAAGCCAAATAGTTGGTCAGACTTCCTGAAGATCGTGCCACTCGTGTCCATCGCAGCTCTTCGAATCACACCGTCCAATGCAATTTTAAATAACAAACACCAAAATCCATCACCTTGCCGTAACCCTCTTCGAGATTCGAAGGGACTCGACAGTGTCCCTAGACTCGGACGACACACATCACTCGATCCATCGTTGCTTTGACAAACCGCGTCAGTTTTTCTGGAAATTAATATTCGTGCATAAACTGTCATAGCTGTTCTCGATCGATGTGTCGTAAGCTGATTTGAAATCGTTATATTCGAGACACTTCCGCAGCACTTGCCGAATCGCGAACATCTGGTCCGTAGTAGCGCGGGCACCAATGAATCCTGCTTCGTATTGCCCCACGAACTCCTTTGCAATTGATGACAGGTGGCATAACATTTGGGAGAGCAACTTGTAGGCGGCGCACAGTAGCGTGATTTCACGATAATTGCAGCAATCCAGTTTGTCACCCTTTTTTATAGATGGGACACACGATACCCTCCATCCAATCATCTGGTAAATGGTCTTCCTCCCAAATCTTGGTAATAACCCAGTGCAGTGCCCTTGCTAGAGCTTTACCACCGGATTTTAATGGCTCGCTTGGTAGTTGGTCAATACCAGCAGCTTTGTTGTTTATCAACCGACTAATTTTCTCCTCAACTTCCTGAAGTGTTGAGGTCGGGATCCTGTCATTTTCTGCGCGTGTTCCTAGATTTTAAACCGTGCCACCTTCGTTTGCTGTAACATTGCAGTTCAAGTGCTCGTCAAAGTACTGCTTCCACCTTTAAATCACCTCACACTCATCTGTGAAAAGTTTACCTTCCAGGTCTCTACACATATCGGCTTGTGGTACGTATCCTTTATGCGAGCTGTTCAACTTCTTGTAGAATTTGCGTGTGTCGTTAGCACGGTACAGTGCATCCATTGCTTCGCCGTCTCGTTCTTCTCTTTGGCGCTTTTTCCTTCGAAGAATAGAGTTTTGTCTGTTCCGCCCAAGTAACCACAAGCATTATATTATTGCTCTTATTCAACACAAAATCAACATCATTAATGCGGGATCGCATCAATTTAACAGTTGTCAAGTAATGAAGCGTTAGATTAGCTTTAAGATTATAATGATGCATTACCAATGCAATGATACATTACCAATTCAGTGATACATTACCAATGCAATGATACATTACCAATGCAATAATGCTACTGTAGGAATGTCTTATGGCATTACAAAAGATATAGCATTAGTTCGATCTTAGAGGGGCCCTTTTCAGCTTTAATCCAACTTCAATGATGCACTAGACGTAATGCATATGCCCTATATATGCAAGCTATTATAGCCTCGTGATTACTTGGGCGTGCCTGTCTGTACCGTTCCACATTCACTCTCTTACGGTGTTGCAGCATTCTCGCCCGTGCTGCATTCTTCTCCTCTACTATCTGCTGGCATTCGCCATCAAAACAGTCATTTTTTCGATTCGGTGCAGAAGTACCTAGTGTCACTAATGCAGTGTTACCAACAATCAATGTGCAAGTAGCGATTTGAAATTGGTTCACTGTTGTAGAACCCCTAGGTCCAAAGTATACCTTGCAGTCTGCACCTAGCAATAATTCTTGCGCTTTTCGGTACCTTCCGGTACTAGTATCTTGGTTGTTGTTTTGATTCACTATGTTATTTTGACACAACATTTGAGAATGTGTTGGTGTGAGCTACGTTGTTAGGGGCGAATCATTGAGCTTGGGACCGATGTGCTAGTACTGACTGAGCCAAGAAAAATATCGTATTTGTTCGGGACCTACTGGTCTTAGAGTTAGTCTATGGTGTTACCAATGGCGGTTCGAATATCTCTCCAGCGATTTTCAAGAGTAGCTGCGCTAAGCTGCTCTTCCGTTGGTATGGCTGCATCTAGCTGTTGCGCGTATTCCTGGGCAACTCCGGTTTCCCGTAGTAGATCAATGTTAGGTCGTGGCGTCCGAATTCAACGCGTGTTGTACACCGTCGAGAGTATTTAGCGCATACATACTGCAACTAGGTAGTGGTCCGAGTCTATATGCGCACTGCGGCAGGTTCGAATGTTGATAATATCGGAGAAGAATTTTCCGTCGATTAGAACATGGTCGATTTGATTCTCTGTTCGTTAGTCAGGTGATCTCCAAGTGGCTTTGTGGATGTCTTTACAGCGAAAGAAGGTACTTTGGACTCCTAGACCACGGGAGGCCGCAATGTTTAGGCATCTTTGACCGTTATTGTTCGATGCGGTATGCAGGCTGTTCATTTGCCCATTTACCCATACATTGACTCCCGTCCTACCTGAGCGTTCATGTCACCAATCATGACTTTTACGTCCCGCAGTCATCATACACTCGTCGTGTACCACAACATATCAATACCCAACCATCATCATTTATTCCAGTTTATTATAACGCAATAATAATTTATTCTAGTTTATTATAACGCAAAAATTTCTCATGCTGTAACAAAATATTATCTGAACACCATAGTGGGCTTTTTCTTGTGCCGGTAAGTGTACAGACCAAAGTTCTATAGACCAAATCACCGTAACTCCGCCCCTCAGATTTGACAGATACTGGTGCCCTTGTGTTCAGAAATTCGTGTGTGACAAACAAGGACGGGTGACACGACGGCTGTTGCTATCTCTTATACCCGTTTATCCGTCCTTGTTTTTCACGCAGGAATTTCTGAACACAACGGCACCAGTATCTGTCAAATCTAAGGTGTGACGTCACTGTGATCTACTCTATTTCGGCATAAGGACTGTAGCGAAAAAAGTTATCCACATCTTTTTCTTTCAAATAATAGAAAAAAAAATATGTTTTATTCAAACAAATGGGTGATTCTTTATAGTACGGGATTGAACTTGAACATTGTGAAGATTGGATAAAATTAATATTATTGCTTCATGAATTTAAAGTTCCGGACAAATGATTCATCAGATTTTTTGGACGCCTTAGCCCAAATTTTTTTTGTACTCCTGCACCAGTCTTTTTGAAGATCTTCTTCGCAATCGTCCAATAGCGCTCGATGGGCCGAAGCTGAGGGCATTATGGCGGATTGATGCCTTTCACAACGAAATCTATACCCTTTTCTGTGAGGCAATTGAGAGTTGTTTTGGCGTAATGCGCTGACGCTAAATCCGGCCGAAACAGTGGAGGGGTACTATGCTGCTGATATAAAGGCAGCAATCTCTTCTGCAGACACTCAGATCGATAGATTTCCGCATTGATTGTTCCGGTAGTGTAAAAAATGGTAGACTTCATACCACAGGAACATATCGCTTGCCGTACCAGCACTTTTCGTACAAACTTCTCCACTTGAATCGACCTCTCTGCATCGCTTACATCCTCCCCTACGTCGGGAGTGCAATATTGTGGATCTGGAAGGGTTTTTGAGTCCTCTTTGACATCGGTCTCGTCGTCCATCAAAATACATGCATCCGGTCGTTGCAAAACTCGCGAATACAATTTCCGGGCATTGAGATGCTCCGCCAATTTAGTGGCAATATGTCATGGATTTCTTTTAAGGCGCTTCTTTGCCACGCTTCTTTGACGATCTTCACCATGCATGTGTCACCATAGTAGCTCGACGTCTCCTACCATACCGTTTTTTGGTTCTTCCGGTTTCCAGGTATCTTTTGACTGCACAGTCACACACGTAAATCGGACAGCTCCCGAACTATGTCCTTCTGCCGTTTTCCAGCTCGGAACAAGGCAACCACAGCTCTACGTTTCTGTTCGAGATCCATTTTTCCAGATACAACCCAATTACAAAAATAACACATACATCCACTGCCAGCAGGGCCGCAATATTAACAATGCAACGGGGGGTCATCAAATACAGTTTATTGTGCAACGTAATAATGACTGTTGAAGTAATATAGCAGTTCAATTGCTGAACCCTGTATTTGATTAATTTTTCAGTATTTAAATCAAATACTGTTTGTGTAGTATAATCCCACCACGCTTTAGGACTGAATTTTTTGATGAGTTAATAATTGGGGTTTTTTTTTAAATTTCATGTTTAAATATATTACTGAGTATGTCGGGGGATTCTATGCATTCTGGTTCTACACGCTATTTCCAAAATTGAGTAAGATCGCCTCAAATCAGTCAAAAGTATGGCTACTCAAAAGTCAGTAAAGATAGTCAGGAGTAACACCAACAATCAATATGCAACTAGCGATTTGAAATTGGTTCACTGTTGTAGAACCCCTTGGCCCGAAGTACACCTTGAAGCCAGCACCTAACTATACATATTTGCGCCTTTTTTTTGATTTGCTGTGTTATTTTGACAGAATATTTGAGAGTGTGTTCGTGTGAGTTCATTATTAGGGGCGTATTATTAAGCTTGGGACCGAGCTTGGGACCGATGTGTTAGTACTGACTGAGCCAAGAAAAAAATCGTATTTGTTCGGGACCTACTGGTCTTAGAGTTAGTCTATGGTAACACGTTGACAATAAGACATCGATCGGATTCAAGCCGATGTTCGCTGTTTGTCATCTTACTACTACGAACTATCTTTACTCACTTTTTAGTAGCCATACTTTTGACTGATTTGAGTCAAATGTACTCAATTTTGATATGTTTGGAAAAAGCATGTAGTGCATTTAGGTTTTAAAAGATTTCCGAAAATCTGCAACATGTCCATAAATATGCATAAATATGCGAGGGTCTGGGGAAAAGCTGTTGACGCTCCAAAGTAGTTTGCAAATCTTCGGAAGGATGTTCATAGGTCTTCATATGAAATCAGAAGGCACTGTGAACTGTTTTCAACACAGCAGTATACGGACGAGACGCCTATGATGTTTAAATTTTAAGCTCAAGAACGAAAGCACGCAAGTTTACTCACAAAATGTTTCTATGAATAATTCTTTAAATTTCATTATTGTGTGGTACACCGAAGATGGATAGCCAACACTGCCAGTAAAACCCGTTACGTCCCTTAAATATTATCTACCTTGTACCCATTCAGCACTATCGCAGTAGTCGTTGATTCATGACCAAGTATCTTCCCTTTTCGTGTCTGGCAGTGAACGAGGTAAGGTCATCTTAAAATATAGTGCAGCGCGTTGGGTGATTCCTCAGTTCCGGGATATTCACATTGGCGATCCGGCCAGCCTGCTGAATTTTCAGCAGAAAACTGAATCATATTAAATTATCTAATTTTTCCTGGGGAATCACCCATCGCATTGAAGAAATTTTCAGAAGTTTGTGCGGAAAAAGAAGTTTTATGAAACGAACGTGGAAAGTCGTGAAAACCCCGAAAAAAATGGCTTCCAAGCGTCGTAGCTTTAATTTCAAAATTGCGCAATAGGAAAATAGTGACAATACCTCTAAAGACAATAGAGAAACGCTGCCTCTGACGTGTCCCAGCATGGCCACAGTTTATAATTCTGGTTGCTGCTCGGGATGTCCGCGATTGTTCCTTGAATGCGGGTCGGGATGACCACGATTTTGTTTTGGAAGCGGCTCCGGGAGACCGCGATTGTTTCTTGAATGCAGCTTGGGATGGCCGTGATTCTTTTTGGAAGCGGCTCCGAATAACCGCGATTGATTCTTGAATGCGGCTCGGGATGACCGCAGGTTTGTTTTGGAAACGGCTCGAGATGACCGCGAATGTTCCTTGAATGCGGCTCGGGATGACCACAGGTTTGTTTTGGAAGTGGCTCGGTATGACCTCGATTGTTTCTTGAATGCAGCTCGGGATGACCACAGGTTTGTTTTGGAAGCGGTTCGGGATGACCGCGATTTTGTTTTGTAAGCAGCTCCGGATGACCGCGATTGTTTCCGCAGGTTTGTTTTGGAAGTGGCTCGGGATGACCGCGTTTGTTTCTTGAATGCAGCTTGGGATGGCCGTGATTCTGTTTTGGAAGCGACTCCGAATAACCGCGATTGTTTCTTGAATGCAGCTCGGGATGACCACAGGTTTGTTTTGGAAGCGGTTCGGGATGACCGCGATTTTGTTTTGTAAGCAGCTCCGGATGACCGCGATTGTTTCTTGAATGCGGCTCGGGATGACCGCAGGTTTGTTTTGGAAGCGAGATGACCGCGAATGTTCCTTGAATGCGGGTCGGGATGACCGCAGGTTTGTTTTGGAAGTGGCTCGGGATGACCGCGTTTGTTTCTTGAATGCAGCTCCGGATGATTACAGGTTTGTTTTGGAAGTGGCTCGGGATGATCGCGATTTTGTTTTGGAAGCGGCTCCGGATGACCGCAGTTTTGTTTTGTAATGATTGGTTTTTGGTCCTGGCATGGGTGACCACGATTATGTTCTGAAAGCGATTCAAAAAAACACCATACATACCGGATACAATTCTGAATCCAACTGGAGAGGACCGTTTTTTTATGTGTCCGGCAACGCCTGTAAAATACCGGAAGGGAATGGAATATTTCCGAAGGTACCGGGTGTAGTTGTAAAGTTTGAGCGTTGACAAAGCCAAACCACCGATTATAATCGCATATTACAACGTGCTGGAGGCCTGCAGCGAAAGTGCGACTTTCGCCTAGTTTTCAACATGCGATCAACGAGTCGGGCAATCGAGCTTGAATATTATCGACTGCCGTTGTTGGATGAAATGAGGATCAAACTTCAAGGAGCATAGTTATTTTCGAAGCTTGATTTGACGAACGCCTTCTACCATCTAGAGCTTCTAAATAATCGCGTGACTTGACCACCTTTCTGTCTGAACACGGCATGTTTAGGTTCACTCGTTTGATGATTGGGGTGAATTGCGTCCCGGAGATTTTTCAATGGAAAATGTCATGGATCCTAGAAGAAGTAGAACACATAATAGGGACCAGCCATTAAATATGTCACGCAAAAAAAAAGACTTTTAAGACAACCCCCCCCCCTCCTCCTTGGCACGTTGTTTGTATGTTTTTTTAGTATGGATTGTCACGTTTTCCCAAACCCCCTCCCCCTCCCCTCCTACAGAGTTGCATAATTAATGGACCTTAGATAGATGATATATTGATTTTCGCGAAAACTTTCGAGGTCCCTTATAAGACCGTGGCTCAAGTTCTTAAGATTTTGAGGGAGAACAATATGACCAGAAATTCCGATAAACATGTGTTTGACAAAACCCGAATTTGCTTCCTAGGAAACGAGCAGGACGAAAACGAATTTAATATCAATGAGGCGAAAATTAAAGACCTCCATCTACAATTTCTAAACTGAGAAGTTTCTTGGGTCTGGCAATCCGCACATAAAAAGTTTTGCCAACATGGCTAGTCCTTTGTTGGCGATTACCAGCTCAAATGCTTGGGTCTGGGGCTCCCAGCAACAACATGCTTTTGAGCGACTGAAGAGCAAATTGTAAAGTGAACGACTTCTTTTGGATACTTCGCAAAGGATCTAAAGACAACCCTCTATACTCATCGAACGCTTTTGGTGCTGTATTAGTCCAACAAGGAGATAATCGTCCTCCTCGTGTGATCAGCTGTGCGTCCAAGGCTCTTACGCCAACAGAAAAAAGGTATCCACAAAACCAGCGTTAGGACCAGTATGAGCGGTGGAGCATTCCGCATATGTTTTACTGGAACGACCATTCACACTTCGTACGGATGCACAGGGATTCACATTCATCCTAAACAGGTCACGTGAAGACTCAAAGCGTGCCCTGAATCGAGCTGATGGTTGGGCTCTAAGACTCAGCCCATACAACTTTGAAGTGAAATATGTTTGGGGACACGATAACATTGCCGATCCTTCTTCTAGGTTATATATTGGTGAAAATGGCTCTTTGGACTTTAACTCTCACACCCAAAACGAGAAATTCCCCTTTTTTTGGGTTTATTAACTGTTGGAAACTCAATTTTTTTTTCTTTTCTTCCCTTGAGTGGAAGAGGGATGTGTGGTACAACGAAGATAGATAGCCAACACTGCCAGTAACACCCGTTACGTCCCTTAAATATAATCTACCTTGTACCCATACACGTGGCACAGCACTATCGCAGTAGTCGTTGATTCATGACCAAGCATCATCCCTTTTCGTGTCTGGCAGTGAGCGAGGTAAGGTCATCTTAAAATATAGGCGCTGCACTGGGTTGGGTGATTCCTCAGTTCCGGGATATTCACAATTATCAATGGAGCATTTGAATTAATCTTAAATTCGCGCGGATTCAGCACGATTTTCAAAAGAGGATGGCGTCGATTTGTCACGAATTTATTTCCGGGGAGGCACGGGTTTGGCGAGAATTTTATTTCAAAGTTCTCGTAACCACCTTACCACATTGGGTATTTCCCACCTACTACCATATTGTGCAATCGTAGTTGCTAATGCTACACACCTAGATTTTTTTTTACATAAATCAGTAAAATTTTACCGAATTCTCAACAGCTGAATGTTCGGTAATCTGATTTAACGAATTTCGGTGAAATTTTACAGTTATTCTTTTAAAAAAATTTAGAGGTAGTGTGTGAGAGAGGTTTTGTAGGCTCTTACGTGTAAGATTCTGTCGACACGGCTGCAGAAGCTTTGTCTTCCAGATTTTTCTGTTCGATGCTGAACAAGTGTGAGTTTGTAATCTTTCATTGCTTTCTTCCATTGAAAATAATTGTTTTGTGTAATTATATCACGTGACAAAGACTTGCTTCTCATCCCAGTGGGACTCTGTCGTGATTCACACGAATAAGAAGACGAAACTCGCCGTAAGTTGTACACTTCTACATTGGTACATGAAACTGACACACGCTTCTAATTGAAACAGTGAATTGGTGCACGGAAGGGATGGTGTTAGAGCAAAATATTAAAACCACAACCGCAAAACGAGGGTAGAGCTTACCAGCAATGTGTTCGCTTGGAATAATGCATTAGGTGAGGATATCTGCTTCCTTGGAAATTATTTTTTTGAAAGGATCGTTCTGCGCTCACATTGCTAGAAGTGTCGTGGGGATGAAATCGTCTGGTTCACAACATGGGAAAACTCCCGAGCTGTAACATATTGTACGATGTTTCATGTGCTGGTTTCGTTTTATTTGAATTCAGCGCTATCACTGAAGATAGCAGTATTGTTCATGTATCGAGAGGATTGTTGTGCTAAATGTGCAACATTTGCGGTTTCTTGAATATTGGACCCTACTCTGTAATGTAAATCTGTGTCATCTTATGAAAGAGTAGGCGGACAGGTTATTGATTTGAAGTTTAAAATACTATTCCATGCCGTCCATAATAACTTAAGAAGGGCGATCTTTACCCATTGGGGATAAAAGAGTACAGTTGAAAATCAGTGTCAGTGTCGAAGAGTCTCTGACATATACCTATGTGCTATATGTAAATATATGTATGATCATTTTCTTGGTTCAAATTAAGTTCCGTGGCACTATCTTGCTGAAGAACATGACACTATGCATATAATCCGAACTTAATTCCTTATAAAGCACATCGAATATTTAATACCAACTTGACAGTTCGCGAAAAGTTTCTACTACCTCTTCAATTGTACTCTGAAGTTCAAAAAAATAAATAATGAAGAACTGGCTTCAAACTTCAAAAATGTGTATTACAAAGTTTATCTAAAGCCTAAAACACACTTTTGATCAGCGTGCATGTTCACAGTAAAGCTAATGTTGAACTTTTCATCTACTTTCAAGTTCTAGTAACGTCCCGATGGACACTTAGAACAATTGATAAACATAAAGCATCGATTACATTTGTAGCAAAATTAAGTGAAATATGTAAAATGATTATTTCTTCAAAAAGGATGGAAATAAATAATTGGATTATTTCATTATTATTATAATATATTATTAGCAGAATTAGGAACTGGACATTCACCAAGAGTTAGTGTATGGATTCACTCTCTACTTCTCCAGTTGATTATTTATTAGAAAGTGTTGTACATTTGATCAGCTACACGAGTTGGTACTTATTCCCCTCATTTTTGGATTGCTCTAGTTGTCGATAGACCGTTTAAAATATTTATTGTAAAACATTGAATAAGCTCTTAAGGTACTTTAATTATTGGTTCATATTAGTTGAGACATTTTAAACATAATTCATGCTTTACGTAAACTGATAAAAAGAAAAACAAACACTTTTATGGATGTCGATGGAAAGTTCTTAAAATAGAATTAACTATGGAACTAACTGTTACAGCAGTTAGTTAATTATGATTTATTTATTTATTTGTCGTCAATCAATAGTAGACCGTTTTGTTACAATAGTGCTTACATTTTATGTTTCACTTATATATACAGTACGCCTTAGGAAACTAACACATCAGATTTGCATTTTTAATGTTTTGAATCGTTCGTCATTATCTAATTGAATTGAAGTATTGTTTTAGTTTTGTTTTGGTCATAGTAAAGTCTACATTTTCTCCATGCTTATTGTAAGTTGCCATCATCTGATTCAGAGGTACAAATTTGGCGTAATTTGTACGATGATGGCTTGTAATAAATATATTTCTATTTCGTAGTTGCCGCGACGGTATGTAAAAATTAAGTTTTGACAAAAGTTCTGCTGAATCAACGCGTTGCGAAACAATGTCATTTACGAATGATACTAATGCAAATTCACGGCGCTCTTTTAATGATTGGATGCTGATGAGCATGCAGCGGGCTTCATAAGATGGAAGCGGAAACCTTGTCCAACCTAATTTACGAAGTGCATACAGTAAAAATTGCTTCTGTACCGATTCTAGTCGTTCTTCATGGGTGACTGAAAATGGTGACCAAACCACGCTACAATATTCCAGTATTGACCTCACATATGCAATGTACAATGTTTTTATTGTGTACGGATCATGAAAATTGTAACAAAAACGTTTTATAAATCCAAGCATATTATTTGCTCTGTTGATGATAGTATTGTAATGTTCAATGAAAGTTAGTTTCGAGTCCAAGATAACTCCTAAATCCCTTGTTCTTTTACATTTCTCAACTGGCTGATTCCCTAGATTGATAGTTATGTCTGGGGTGTTTCGTTTCCTACTAAAAGCTATCGAATTACATTTCTTTACGTTCAGCTGTAAAAGACTTTTGTTGCACCAAATATAGAAATCATTTATTTCTTTCTGGAATGTCATGATATCTTCTTTGTTTCTTATTTCTAAAAATAGTTTCATGTCATCAGCGTAAATAAGAAATTTAATGTTTTTGAGAATAAAGGAAATGTCATTTACATACAAAATGAATAAAAGAGGACCTAAGTGAGAGCCTTGGGGGACTCCAGAAGTGACCTTAATAGGATTTGATTTCTTCCCTTTGAATCTAACTATTTGTTGACGGTTAGTAAGATAGGATTCGAGCCATCGGAGGATTCCTGCCTCAATTCCCATTTTTCGCAATTTGAATAGAAGCATGGGTATGTCAATGCGATCAAAAGCCTTGCTGAAGTCTGTATAAAGAGCTTCTACATGGTTGCCATTGTCCATTGCTATCAGTGAGTAGTTGACGAATTCCAATAAATTTGTGCTAGTTGATCGTCCTTTGAAGAATCCATGTTGCTTATTAGTCAGTCTGTTTTTGATTTGAGAAAACAATTTTTCATTGATAATTGCTTCAAAAAGTTTAGGAATGCAGGAAATAATGGCAATTCCACGATAGTTACAAATGTCCGATTTTTTTCCACTTTTAAAAATAGGTACTAGATAGGAACTTTTCCAAAGTTTGGGGAAGATCCCAGATTCCAGTGACATATTAAAAAGCCAAAATAAAGGTGCTGTAAGTTCTAATGCTAAGTTCTTCATAAATACGGGTGGTATTCCATCAGGGCCAGAACCTTTGGAAACGTCTAATTTATTCAAACCTTCCAAGATGTCTTGAAATTTGACTTGACTAACTCCAATGTCCCTTGAAAATTCTGGGAAGAAATTGAAATATTCATAATCGCGATCTTCTTCATCAAACGTGGTATAGATTTCTTGGAAGAATGTTGCAAATAGATTGCAAATTTCTTCCGCGTTATCACCAACATTTGAGTTAAGATGCATTCTAGATGGGAAATTGTCAGATTTCAGCTTAGTTTTAACATAATTGAAGAATTTTTTTGGACAAGACTTAATTTCAAGTTCGGTTTTTGAATTATGCTCATCATATGCATTACTAATAGCAAGATTCAGTTCATCGCAAACCTTCAAATAGTATGTCAGATTATTACTGTTACCATCTCTTTTATACATTTTGTGGGCCTTTTGCTTCCGATTTTTAAATTTTTTTATTTCTTTATTATACCAAACTGGGTGGTTCGAATTACCTTGTCGCCTAATTTTTTGGAGTGGTACTTGTTCAACTACTATTTCAAACAATAATTTATAGAAAACCTCAACAGAAGTTTCAACATTTGCTTCATTCTTAAAGATCGTTTGCCAATCAATTCGGGGAAAGTTCAGACATAATTTTCATCAGCAATTTGAGCCGAAAAAATGGTCATATGCTTCTTTGCGAGCGTTATTTGGGGAAAATACACCGGCAAATAAATGTATTTCACCTGCCATGTGTACTTTCACCCATACATGTTCGAATTCTTTAACTGTAGATACCATCGATTTCTGAATTAAATCTAGAAATAGCTATTAAAACACCCCCAATTCGACTTCTTTTCAGAAATTTCCAAATTGCGGTCATTTCTAAAAACATTATAATGTCCGAAGACTTCTTCATAATTCCTAACGCTTTGATCCCAACTGGCTTCAGTTCCCATTATTATTGGGAATGAGGAACCCAAAATTTTATTATGAATTTCTTGAATTTTTACCGCACTTTTCATACGGTTAAAATTTTTGGCAATAAACTATTGTTTCGGTACTTAATTGTATTTTAGGTGGAAGCGTTTGCAGATTCGAGTTAGTCGGAGTAAATAAATTATGCCAAAACTAATTACCCCTCTCTGATCTAGAGATGTACACGTCAAGTTCTCGTTATCGTCGTGCGCTTCAAAATCATTATCCTCCTCTAAGGGTTTCGTCACTACCGATGAAAACTCGAATGCCATGCGAGCATGAACGACTCACATGGTGCGGCTAACTCACAGGCCCAGCCGGATTGGGTGAGTGTGCAGGAGCTATACGTGAAGATCATCAGATGCCGGGTAAGGGTGTGAGTTTCACCTCGTTGAAATTATCCGTTGATGTAGTTAGGTGGCGGCCTGGAAAACCGATGCTTCGCTGCTGCTGGTAGGTCTCGATCATGTGGTAGTGGATTGTGTGGATAGCCGATGGTGTTCGTGTTTGTTGTTATGATTCAATTCTTTTGCCAGGCTGGGATTTGAATTGAGTGACGGAGTTAAATGTGCATTGGTGTGTGCTTCCCCATGTCTTGGTATTGCGTTTATGTTCGCAGTCAGTGCTTTTAGCTCGTCCAAGAT